>CM070764.1:3985450-4585450 GCA_036346245.1 Bonia amplexicaulis
GAAGAGGTCGTGGAGGTGCGGTGAGGATGCAGTAGGGGTGGCCGTCCGGAGGTAGTGAGGCGTCGGGCCGTGGGCGAGGGCGGAGGTGGCACGACCTTCGTTCACCGAGTGCACCATGAGAGATCGGACGTGTTCGGGATTTTCGGGACCTTGAGTAACCGTCAACTTAACCATGTGGGAAAACCCCCGTTTTTATATGTGCACACGGTGACCGGGACCGAAAACCAATGGTTGTAGCACCCGTTCGAGTGCGTGAGTGGAGAAGTCCTCCCTGAAATCTCGGGAGGCAGTTAGCCTGCCCGATCAACCCAACATTCTCCCCTTTGATCGTAAGGCTAACATCATAAGTCCATCCTTTGATAAAACAGCACACCAAGGTAATGTGTTGCATAGTCAATAAAGTACCATACAACCTCAGTACCTATAGCGTACTAATTTTATCTTAGAATGGATATTCATTATTCTTAATGGGAGTTGGTTTGTTTTAAGGTCCTTTTATCCAGAATCAGAGGCTTTCCAGTAAACCCATGCCGGCAACATGATCACGAAAAATACTGGGTGGTAAGCCTTTAGTAAGCGGATCCGCAAGCATTAACTTAGTACTAATATGCTTGATACTTATGGTTTGATCCTGGATTCTATCTTTCACAACATGATACTTAATGTGAATGTGTTTGGCAGCACCACTTGACTTGTTGTTATTTGCATAAAAGACTGCGGATTCATTATCGCAGTATAAAATGAGTGGTTCAGAGATGCTGTCTATAACTCTAAGTCCCGAGATAAAATTCTTAAGCCATACAGCCTGCCCGGTAGCCTCATAACATGCCACAAAACTCAGTTTGCATCGTTGAAGATGCCGTAAGGGTTTGTTTAGAGCTTTTCCACGAAAAAAGCTCCTCCAGCGAGTGTGAAGATGTAACCTGCCGTGGATTTCTTAGTATCAACACATCTCGCAAAGTCTGAATCTGAATAACCAATAACATCAAGGCTATCAGAAAACTTATATGTGTGCATGAAATACTTAGTAGCTTGCATATAACGCAAAGCTTTCTCAACGGCTTTCCAGTGGTCTAGTTCTGGATTTGACTAATATCGCCAAGCATCCCGCCACAAAAACTAAATCGTATGTGTACAAACTTAAGCATACATAATGCTTCCGACAGCTGAAGCATAAGGAACCGACTTCATCTGATCAGTTTCATATTGGTTCCTTGGACATTGAAATGTCCCAGACTTATCGCCCTTAACAATAGGAGCAGGCGAGCCAGAGCACTTATTCATATTGTATTTCTTTAGTACTCTGTCAACGTATGCATTCTGAGATAAACCTAATATTCCTTTAGACCTATCTTGGTGAATTACAATGACAAGAACATAAGAGGCATCACCGAGATCAAAATTGGATGAAAGAAATCTTTTGGTCTCAAAACAGCATATCCTTATTGCTGTTGGCCAATAAGATATCATCCACATAATGTATTAAGATGGTGGATTTACTCCCCTTGAACTTAATATACATGCAGTTATCAACTTTATTTTCTTTAAAGTCGAAACTTCTTATGATTTTATCAAATTTGAAGTACCACTGCCTCGACGCTTGTTTTAAGCCATAAATGGATTTCTTAAGTCGACATCTCATATGCTCCTTGCTTTCCACGACAAAACCTTCCGGTTGAGCCATGTAAACATTCTCTTGCAAGTCGTCATTTAAGAAATGCCGTTTTAACATCCATCTGATGTAGCTCTAAATCATAATGGGCTACAAGTGCCATAACAATTCTGAATGAATCTTTAGTTGAGACGGAAGAAAAGACGTCATTGCTGTTACTTCCCTCTCTTTGTGAGAAGCCTTTTGCTACAAGCCTTGATTTGAATCTTTCGATATTTCCCTTAGAGTCATGTTTTGTTTTGTAGACCCATTACAACCTACTGTTTTGACTCCGTCAGAGATTTCTACTAAGTCTCATACATTATTAGTGCTTATAGACTTTAGTTCATCCTCCAATTTTAATTCTTAGGTTGTGCTGATTTTCAACTTCAGCCTTAAATATCTTGAATTTGTCGAGTGATTCAAAACGATCTTTAATGGGGAAAAATAAAACCATAACGGGAGAAAACATTAGCGAATGTGATGAAAAAATCAAAACCATCCACTGATGTCACAGGAAAAGGACCGTAAATATCAATATCATCAGTGAATGTGATGAAAGAATCAAAAACCATCCACTGTGAATTAATTCTAAGAGTCCTGTACTGTGAGTAGTTCCCTTCTTTATTTGTTTTATTTTTCTTTAATGCAATCAGTACAGTGGTCTGAGTCAAGATTTCTTCTTTAATGAGACGCTAAATTCTCCCCCTCGAAATGTGGCCTAAATGACAGTGCCATAGTTTCGAAGAAGTCTCATCATTAATCTAAAGATACAAGGAAATAATTAAGAGAAAACATATAGACCTTTTCTTGTTTAAAAAACAAGACCATCTCTTTAAATACATTTATTGTCTATAAAAATACATTAAAACTAAGAAAACCTACACAGTTTTTCTGAAAATACCCTGGCTGTTTGCAGAAGTGGCATTCTCCTTATCTTTAGATGTTGCGGTGAAGCAATATGAGGCTTTGGTGCATTGTGCACTCTAGGCCCCGATTTATCCGAGTTAGAGGAGAAATGCGCTTCTTCTTAGATTTGAAGTCCCTTTGAACTTCCTTTTATGAGAGCCACCTACATTAAAGGCAAAATCTTTCTTTTCGTTCTTATCCTTTCTTCCTCCACGGACACACATGGCGATCAAATCGCTCATGCTCCATTCTCTTTCTGAGTGTCGTAATTAAATTTAAAAGGCTGTGAACTCAGAAGGAAGTGATGTCATAATAAAAAGAACTAGAAAACTACCAGAAATTACCATGTCCATATGCCCTTGAGTTTTTCTGTCATATCAGTCATCATCATGATATGCTCTCTAATACTGCCAGACCCATCATATTTAGAGGTTAAGAGCCTCTGAATTAAGGTACTGGCATAAACTTTAGTTGAACCTTTAAATTTCTCCTCAATTGAAGCCATGTAATCTTTAGCTTTTTCAGAATTGGGAATTGCTCCCCTAATCATGACTGAAATTGATGTTTTCATAATCATAAGTGATAATATGTTAGATCGTTCCCATTTTTCACATTGTCATCATAAATCTTCTTTTCTCGAAGAAAGTTCTCCTCACCCTTGGTGGGGGGGAACGGGAACGTCTACTCTTAGGGCATAATCAAGGTCCAAAACTCCAAGGACAACATAAATTCGTTCTCTCCACGAGGAAAAGTTATTCCCCGTGAGATGCTTAATTTTATCAATAGTGGCGGCAACGTTCGAAGCATTAAGTGCCGAATGTTAAAATACAGGGCAAAATTAGAAACATCATAAATATTTATATTGCATGCAATTAACCCTCGTTGGTCGATTAATAACATGCATAAATTTACGGTTCTAATTCATATCACCGTTGGGCGAAAATGAAAAGAACGAATAACTATGGCGACATACGATTATAAACAACGTTGGTCAGAATATAATCATATGAATACATAATGCCAAAATTAATCATGAAGTATCAAAAATTAAAATTTCTCGTTGGCGACATATGATTATAAATGACGTTGGTCAGAATATAACCATATGTATACATAATGCCAAAATTTGATCATGAAGACTTTAAATTTAAAATATCTAATTGGCGACATATGATTATAAACAACGTTGGTCAGAATATAACCATATGCTTACATAATGCCAAAATTAAGCATAAAATTTCAGGAATAAAATATCTAATTGGCGACATATGATTATAAACGACGTTGGTCAGAATATAACCATATGTATACATAATGCCAAAATTAAGCATAAATTCTTAAAATTAAATATTTCGTTGGCGACATATGATTATAAACGACGTTGGTCAGAATATAACCATATGTATACATAATGCCAAAAACTAAGCATAAATTCTCAAAATTAAAATATCTCGTTGGCGACATATGATTATAAGCGACGTTGGTCAGAATATAATCATATGTATACATAATGCCAAAATTTAATCATGAAAACTTTAAATCAAAATATCTAATTGGCGACATATGATTATAAACAACGTTGGTCAGAATATAACCATATGTATACATGATGCCAAAAACTAAGCATAAATTCTCAAATTTAAATATCTCATTGGTTCAATTTAAATTTGAGATTATTCATAACAATAACATAATTATTCATCATAATTTGGGCCTCAAAAATTACATAAAACAGTGCATAATAATAAACTAAAACAAAATTAAATGCACTGAAAATCAAAATTATAACAGTGCATTAAAATAAATGTAAAACAAAAAAATGCACTGAAATAATAATAATAATCTGCTGAAAAGGAGCCCAAAAAATAAATTTGGGCTGAAAATCGGCCTAAAAAGAAATTCGGGCCTTAAAAACAATTTTCGGGCTTAAAAACGGCCACGGCCCACCAAAAAATATTCCTCTCGGGCCAAAATGCCGCATGGGCCAAAAATTTGGCGACCCAAAACACCGTCTGGCCCATCGTGTGTGCCCCAATCCGTCTTAACGCCCGCACGCCGTTGGATCCCGATAAGCGGCTCGGAGTGGCCGCCCAAACGATTTTCGGCCATGAAAATGATGGTAGTCCGATTTGATCGGACGGTAAAACGCACTGTGGGGAATGAAATCCATGACCCTAACCCTAGAGTCATGAGACAGCAAACGATTACATTCTGGAAGACCACACAGCAGACATTTTTTTTCCCAGGATCAAACTGTCACACCATTTTTCTCGCTTTTCTTTCTTCACATCACAACCAAAAGTCAGGGATTGTACAACACAACACACTCTACAGGTGCAGCTAATACATATTACACACACACCAATGAAGAATAAAAGAAAAAAAAATGTTACTGTGGGAGGATTGGATCTACATGCTGTGTAGTGTGACCGACCGGTGGACCACACACCCTAATAACCTGGGTGTCTGGGCTCCGCGGGCACCTGGATCTCTCTTCTCGTACAACCCGTCCAGTTGCCCGCCTATACAAAACCCTTGGCCCGGGGTCTCATGTAATCTTTGTACTAGCAGCTACAACGTACGTGCGTGAGCAGCAGCCATTGATCACCTCAGGGAGTTCTTCAGCGTCCGCACCGTCATCACGAGCTGCTGCCTCTCGCCTTCCACCTCCGCGAATTTCAGGCTTATCTCCGAGTACCGTTCGTGCAGCTCTTTCAGCTCTTCCTCCATCGCCTTGTTCCTCTCTTTCAGAAAGCCCAGCTCCTTCACCGACTGGTCGGCGTGAGCTCCAGCGTCCCTACGTTGGTGAAATCATTGGCGGCAGGAAGGCCAGTCAGTCATGGATCATGTGTTTTCCGAATTAGATATGTAAATGTGGCAACTAGGTTCGGATGATAACCTCATGTCACGCCCGTTGCAGTCACCGTTTGATCTGTGTATGTTGGTGCTTGGCGGTGCATTGCTGCTCGCAGCGGTGGTGGTGTTGTGCTTGATGCGCTTATAATTTGTATGCTGGTTCTCCTGCAAAACACAACATTGTGTGTAGCTTTCTAGGTACCAAAGCGTATGATTACAATCTAAGCATTGCTATGTAAAAGCCCAACAGCTCAATGATGTATAATATCACATTCTTGTTAGCAGGGACCTCTATACATAAAGCTATTCCAGCCAAATTTGTCTACTCATGTGCAAAAAAAAAATTAAATCATGATAATTCTTCATAGACAATTGGCCCTACTTACTGTGGTCACAACTCGCAACTTCATGATTTTTAGGAGTGTGTTCAGGATGCTGACTTAAATACAAAAGGAAAGTTGCGCCTACTGGTTCAAATGAGTGGTCTCATGGAAATGTTCGATGATTGTTTTAGATCGAGTTTATGTTAGTTGTGTTTGGAGCATTGTGGTTGTTCCAATCTCTATTTATTTTACATAAACCTTCTTTGGATACAGACATATGCTAAAAACCTAGAATAAAAAATGATTTCAATAGACAAACTGGAAAACAACCAAAAAAATACTATAAATATATCCAGTTTGCAAGATTTACCTTCACGTCCGAAGTGACACCATTTTCCTTGGCGCCTTGCCTGCTTTCAAGGGCTCTTCTTAGCTTCAGCACCTGAGAAGCGAGGTTGTCTTTCTCAGACTCCTTTGTGGACAGCAAAGTTTTCAAGTTGTCATACTGGAGTTTCAACAATCCAATCTCTGATTGCAACTTCTCAATTGTCTCCTCCTTTTCGTTCTTTGAAAACTTCAGAGTGTTTAGCTCCTCCAAATACATCTGCACTTGGTCCTTGAGCAACGCAAGCTCTTTATTGAGCAAAGTAATTTCAGCAGTTTTGTCTTGCAAGAGCATTTCCTTTTCACCATTTGCAGCTAATTCCTTATTTTTCTGCTCATTCTTTTCGAAGAGATTGTCTCTCTCATTTGACAGCTTGTCAATCTTGGCTTTGAGTTGGTTGATTTCTTCTGATAGAGCATTTAACTTAGCCTCATCACATCTCTTCTGGTTCTGGAACTCGTCACTCTTGCTTTTGAGTTCCATAACTAGCCTGGCTGTCTCCTTGGACTTGAAATCCACTAGGGTCAGCAACTGTTGAATCTTCATCCGGCGTTGTTCTTGGACTGATCCGAGCTCTTCTTGGGCCTTCTGTAGTAATTCTTCCAATTGACTCTTCTGTAACTGCAGTTCTGCAGCCTCTTTTCTTGCTTGCACAAGCAGCCGATCGTTCACACTGAAAGCAGAAGACACTTGTGAAGATAATGTCTTGAATTCCTCCTGAAGTCGCTCGGCGGTAGTGGCATTGTTCCATCTTGCCTTCCTCAGAGACTCCTCGGCCTTTATGGCCCTTTGCTCCTGTTCGACCTTTGCACGCATTACTTCTGCTATATCAGCCTCTAATCTTTTAGATTGTGCCTGAAGTTCATTCTGTAGGCTCTCGACATTGGTCTCTAGATCACTTATTATAGCCAAATGTGCTGAACACTCATACTGCATCCTTAGCTGCTCCCTCAGTTGTGTTTGCTCCAGCCTTGAAGAGATGTCATGGTTCTCTTGCTTCAGAATCTCATAATCAAGTGCAAGCTGCTCCATTTGCATCTCGAGATCCTCACGGTCTTTCTTGTACAACTCGATTTCATTGCTCAACTCAACAATCTTCTTTTCAAATTCAGAAGTAGTGATGCCATCACTCTTCTTCACCAATGCATCCAGCATAAGCTCATCTTCTTTCTCTTGGTACGAGATCGTTTCAGATAAGTCTGTTTTGTGTCCAGCATTGTGCATATTTGACAGTGCATGCTCATAATCGAACTCCTGGGGATCCTCCCGTGTTTCTTCTTGCAAAATGGAAATCTCTCTATTCTTTTGCTCCAGCATCTCATCAAGATCCTTCACAGCCAGAAGCAGCTCAGAGTTGGATTCCTGCATTTTCTGCAGCTGTACACGCAGATCTGCATTTTGATTCTTCTCATGGCCCAGCTCTTGCTTTAGCTCTTCAATCTGCGACCACGGATCTTCCCCATCCGAGAGCCGTTTACCTGATCCGTTAGCGTCATGGATCATCTTTTTTGTCCCTCTGAATCCTTCACATTCTCTTCGGAGTGCATCCCTCTCCTCCCTCAGGCTACTAACTTCCTTGGAGAGATCTTGCCCCCGCCGACTCTCCTTCATAATTTGCTTCCTGAGTGTCTGCAACTCCATATCTGAGACATCCAGTTTCCGTGTCAAAGTGGCTATCTCACTTCTTAGCTTCTCTACATCATCCTCTGCCCCTCTTAAGCCTGTCTCACCTGAGTTGCTGGTTGACCCATCTGTGCTAGCATCAGGAGCAGAGCTTCCTGACCAGTCACCAGAGCTGGTCAATGGGTTCATCGGGGTGCCATTGTTGGCAAATGGCGAGAGGACATTGGTGGCATCCTGAAGAAATGTGCTGTGCATGGTTGCACTAGTTTTTGGGGTAAATCTCCCTGAGCTCCCATCTGAACCTGACATCGAAATGGCATCAAAGCTATGGGAATTGTGGGCGTGGCCAACTGGTTCAACAGACGCAGGCATGTTTCTTCTCGATGGAAACCTCATCCTTGGAGGTTTGCTTATCACCAATCCATCCTGTACAAGGGAGATGTCAACTATCTCATAAACATTGGAGAAAATAACATACTACATGGTATTGTTGAGTTCTAAAATCTCCCCCACCCCCCTTCTTCTCTACAGGCACGAGAAATTTAGATCTCGAACAAAAAGTGTCACGCAGCAAATGGTACCCCCAAATGGTCGATCAAATAGATGTAGGCTCTCTCTTTCCTCTTTTTCTTTTGCAATCTGCTTTGCATGCCAAAAGCCCTCTTTCTTAGCCATCACAAAATGAAACAAAGCAATGCAATGATGATGCATCAAAAAGGCAAAGCTCTCAAGAACTCCCACAAGCCTTACTTGCACAGGGCTCATAGCATCAGCAGCCACCCTCGCCTTCTCGCCTTGCTCGTCCTCACACCGGCTCAGCTGGCTCTGTAGCGTCCTCCGCTGCGGTGTCTTCACCGCCGCCGCCGCCGGCACGTCACCGTTCTCACTGCCACCCCCAAGAGCAAGAATCAGTCACCAACCAACCAATGCCTCAACCAAGCAGATGCACGCTTAAGGCCCACATCACAATGCAGCACCAATACCTAAATGAATCTGGTTGAGATGACACGATCCTTGAAGCTCAAACTATAATGCAGCTACAGCAATGCCTAAATGAATATGGTTGACATGACACAATCCTTAAATCTCAAACCACAATGATGCAGCAGCAGCAATGCCTAAATGAATCTAATTGGAATGAGATGAAACGATCCTTAAAGCTCAAACCACAATGCAGTAATCGCCAACCAACACACCTCCCGTCGTCACCGCACCCACCGCCGCCACCAACCACCCGCTGGATGGTCACCTGTCACAGGGAACAACACCAGCAACATCAAATCAAGAACCGCAAGCGCGTCGCCGTCACAGGTCACAGGAAAACGCCACTAGCTTTTTAGGAGGGAGGGGGGACATGAGATGCTCACGTGCAGCAGCGCGCCGGGGGCGGGGCTGCCCTTGAGCGGGAGCGTCACCACCGACGGCTTGAACGCCTCCGCGTACTCGGCCAGGTTCACCGTCGCCTCCCCCAGCAGCGCCGCCTTGCTCGACGCCTGCACCGGACGGCATTGCCGAGTCAAAATCGAGCAACAACATTCCGAGAAATCACCGATTGCTTTGCGGCGGTTGGTTACTTACGGTCTCATAGACAAGGAACTGGTAGATCTTGTCGCCGGCGGCCTTGCCGGAGGGGAGCTTGGTGGCCTCGAAGATCGGGTTGGCCCACCGGCACGCGCCGTCGGCGACCTCCGCGCACTCCGACCGCGCCGTCGGCCGGCCGACGTCCTGCGGCGTCACCACCACCACCATCGCCTCCACCCCATCTCCGGCACCTGCACCAAGAACCACCGGAGCACGCGTCCCGTCACGCCTCACATCGAAGCAGCAAGAAAACAAAACCAAAAACCGAAACTTCGCCGAGGATTTGGTCCGTGCCTGGGTGGCGTGGAACTGGAGCTTGAACACGGCCTTGGCCTTGCCGCCGCGCCACCGCGCTGACTTGAACATGTCGGCGGCGGCGCGCGTGCGCAGGAATCAATCAAGCAAGAAAGACAGAAGCTCCCCCTGCCTTCGCTCGACGGGCTAGCTACTCCGTCGTCACGCCTCGATCGGCAGCGGCATTGCAATGCCGTGCGCGAGAGCCACGGTAGCAGCAGCAGCGTGACGCCGAGCTTGGCATTGCTGTTAGGTGGAGGTGGTTAGCTAGAGCGAGCAGAAGGCCACATGGAGTCAGAGCAAGCATACAGCAGAGTGGGAGGAAAGTGGGCAAGTGACACAGCAAGCAAGCAGGCAAGCACCTTTGGGCAAAGCCACACAACAAGGCAAGGGATATAATTTGTGGTCAGTTTAAAAGATACAAACCGACTTTAATTCCACTCATTTGGCTTTAGTTTCTGGCTTCTAGTTTTTTATTTTTGTCTTTGTCTAGCTTTTGGTGTTTTTTTAGACTTTTTGCCTTTTCTTTTTTTCATATTTCTTTGCATTGTCTGTGATGGGCTAACCTGTTTTTTATTTTTATTTTTAAATTTTATTACGCCAAAAAAACCACCAGTAACTACAATAAAAAAAAGCATAAGCCAAAAAAGCCCAAATGAGGAAGTATTCTATGTTCGAGGTCACAATCAAGCGAACCTATGATGTCACAATAGGTCTAGAACGGGGGCAATGATTAAATGGAACTTGTTGGTTCATTCATATTGGTTTTTGTTGATAGCTTTTGGTTAGCTTATAAATAATAACGACTTGTAGAGAGCCGTATAGAGAGAGAAACTTGCGTGCGATTTTGGCCGATATAAATGAAATAACTACAACGTGTACTACAATCGACTAGTAGACCTCCTCTTGAAAACACACTCTGTTTGAAAGTTAGGTACTGTAGAAAATCTATTTACTGTAGAAAAGCAGCTTTTAGAATTCAATATAAGCAGGGTCAATATCAAAATTCCAATCGAAATATATTTTTTAGAGATATGCCATGTGTTGAATTAAATGGAACTGCATTAACGGACCATAAATCAAGAACATGTATCTAGATCATCAATGATTAGAGGAACTCTCCCAGGAAGCCTGGCTAGGGCAACTTAGAAGGAAAATTAGGGGTTTCTCCCCCCTAGTCCCTTCCCCTATAAAGCCTACTAAACTCCATTTTATCATATACATACACACATATATACATATACAGGGAATAGCCGATAGATCACATATATTGATCTGTTCTAATAAATCTAATAAACAGTAATTGCGAAAAGAAGATAAAAACCACTGAGAAACAAAATAGCACGGCCAATACTTGCAGCACAACGTCAAAAAAAGCATCATAACTATATCGAGAAGAAGAAACACCACGCTGAACCCACAAAGCGCCAATAACCCAAGTGTGCTCTTCCTTGGCGGCATGGAACCAGACAGCCATGCAGGCAAGCGCAACAAGCTACAAAGGATCAGGGGAGGTTTTCAGGTGAGCCTTGGCGGCTTGCACGTAGCAGCTGACGGCACCTAGTGAGCCAGAGGCCACAGCAGGGAGGACGGCATCTTCGTGACTGGGAGTTTTGAGGCCCTTCTCATAGATTTATGATTCTTTTTTCAATAAATAAACGGTATAATTTTTTATTTTATAAAATAATTTATTAGAATATTATTTAAAACTATTTACCAGTATTTAATTTATTAACATAAATACTTATACTAAGGCTATAAATTATCAGTTACAGTAAAAAAAATCAGCCACTGCGGTCAAAAAGAACTCGCCATCTCGGTAAATGGCGAGTGGCCGCCGCGACGGCAGCCAACGTGTGCCGGGTCTGCGCATGTGATCTCGCACGCCCCCCGACCCCCCTTTTCTCCTGCAGGCCTCGCATTTACAACCCGGCACGCCGTGGCATTGGATCCTGCTGGAAACCTGCTCGGTTAGTTAGGTCTCACCTATATGATCTGCTTTGTTCCTCACGCACTGACGCACACGGCACGTGTATTTGGTCCCGCTGGTTTCAGTTTCAATTTCTAGTTTTTGATTTATTTTTTACTATTCAAAAATTTTATCTTTTTTTGAATTTTTTAGTTTTTTAAGCTTTTTTACCGGTTCTTTTTTTATACATTTACGTTGCCCGTGATAAGCTATTATATTTTTTCTATTTTGATTTTTTTAATTTAATTACGTCAAATAAGCTACATTCAGCTACAGTGAATTTCAGTATCTATAGTGCAATTTCAGCCATAAACCAATTATTTTCAGCCCAACTTGAGCGGGACCCACATGGTGCGTCCATGCAAACAGGTAGCATCGGCGTTGCTCAAATTATCGGAGTACTATTGGTTTTTCTCCTGTCGACTGAACACAAGCATCCTTAATTTAACTGTCTCGGATCTGGCGCCAACGCCAGCGGGAGTTTGAGCCAGGTTCACAGTAGCTGCAGATGTAGAATTATGTAAACTTTAAATGACTGAACTGGCCAATTGTTCCTACGTCCTCGGAAAAATTTTCTGTCTGGAGGATTATATTTATATGTAGACGGTGCCTGTCTTGTGCACGGGATAAACTTGCATTTAACGTATTGCAGAGAATGATGTACTGAGGTTTTTCATTAACCATTCTGTAATTAGCAGAAACTGAAGAACAGGATAGCTGTTTCAATTTTTATGCATCTGGTTATTATATCGAGGACTTAGTTTGAGTTGTTCTGCATGCGCCGCTCAGCTCCAACCATCAATTTGTCTTTCCTTTTGTTTTTTTTTTTTTTTCCTTTCGCCCTTTTAAAAGAGCATCAAATTATGAGCATGATTTTTTTTGCTTCGACTTATAATTTTTAGTTACAGCTTATGGCTATAGAGTAATAGAAACTCACATACGATTTTTGCTAATATAAATAAAGTGACTATAGTGTGTACTCTAATCAATTTATAAATCTCGTATTGAAAAAAATATTCTGTTTAAAATCTAGATACTGAGAAGCAAAATAGAAAAGAATCTTTTGGGCTAAGAAAAATCCAACGATCTTTGTTCCCTTTTAAGCTCTCCGTTCCCCATCTCCGATCTTTGGGCCCCCTGCACTTTCGCTATACTCACCTTAGCCGCTTGCCTACTTCTACAAGTTACAACTGTCGGTGCTTGGCTGATCGCTCTCGTGCTTAGACCACTAATTTCCTTTGACTATCGCATAGATCAACTCAAATCGATTGATTGCGCCTAGGCAAACCAACCATTAGGCAACCTAGGCTATGGCGTGAGCAGACTAAAAAACAATTGCAAAAGGCAGAGTGCAGGTCCATCGATTCGAGAGGCAATCCTGTAGTCCGTACAGATTAATCTTGCCAAAAAAGATCTGCATGCATCCCTCACTCACAAGTGGGCCCAAACAGTAGGTAGGGTCCACCTTAAGCTTGACGATGTCAACAGTTCAGGAATACACTGATCATCGGTGCTGAATAAGTCGTCCGTCGGAAGGAAAACTGTAGTTTAATGTCATGTTCTTTTCGACTGAGATTAATAGTTTATAATTATCACGTCCGTCGGAAGGAAAACTGTAGTTACTCAGGTAGGGTCCACCTTAAGCTGGATGATGTCAACAATTCAGGAATACGGGCATGTTCCTTTTGGCTGTAGCTTATGGCTTTTAGCTGAAATTTTTGAATTTTGGCTGTTTACGGTACAGATTACGGAGAGACCGATACTCACTTACGATTTTGGCTGATACGGATATTGAGTTTTTAACGTGTACTATGTTTAACTTGTAGAGTCTATCTTGAGAAAATACTCTATTTGAAAGTTAGGTACTGTAGCAAAAGTCAAAAACCGCCCGGCTTTTGACTTGCCAAACAGGCCCTACACTGATCATCGGTGCTGAATAAGTCGTCCATCGGAAGGAAAACACAGTTTAATGTCATGTTCTTTTAGACTGAGATTAATAGTTTATAATTATAGCTGATAGCTTTTTAATTTTTAGTATAAATATTTATATAAATAAATTAAATATTGATAAATTAATAAATTATTTTAAAAATATTATCCCGAAAATCCCGAAAAACTATCTCAAAATAGCGATAAATGAACCGTCTTATTTATTTATTCAGAAAAACCAAAAGCTAAAAAACCTAGCCTTTACCCTTCAGTTTCACACAGAAGGTCTTGTTTGGAACCTAAAAATTTTGCACAAATTTCCTACCGTTCAATTTCCGTAGGAACGAAGGAAAATTCCCCTGTTCCCACGTTCCCCAGCAGTCTACTGGAGTACATCAAATCCTGTTACTATCACCAAAAAAGAAGCAAATCCTATCGCTACCTAACACGCTAACCAGTCGATGACACTGTAGTTTACATGCGTATGGACAATGAAGAGTATATACGGTATTCCTCTGCTTTGGCTTTCTCCGGTGGCCACGTACTGTGGCAGCTGATCTGCTGCTGTCTTGATATGTCAGTGCTAGCTGATTAGAGACCTGTTATTTACGACTTTTAAAAATAACTTTTAGCTTTTATTACAGTACCTAATTTTTAAATAGAGTATTTTTTTAAGACAAGATCTACAAGGCAATTGTAATACACATTAAAAGTCTAACATCTATATCAACCAAAATCGCAAGCGAATATCTTTTTTTCCGTAATCTTAGTCACAAACAGCCAAAATTTAAAAATTTCAGCCAAAAATCATAAGCTGCAGCTAAAAAGAACAAACCCTATATTGCATTAGTCCCGGCAGCCGTGATCATCACCGTACATTTACCTTCGTCTGCCCGACTCTGTATGATTGGAAGCAAATCAATTCAAGCAGGCCATGCTTCTTCGCTTCGGATCTGCGCACGCAATAGTAAACTTTTGTTAAAAATATAGGTAATATTTTAATTCTATATTTTTCTAGAAAACAAATATCGTAAATAACTAGTGATGCATAGCTTATAACTAACAACAGCAATCAAATCATATTGTACATTAAATATACCCAAGAACAAAATTATATCGAAGTCGATCAGTTACACGAATGACTTATAGTACAGTCTGATGAAGAACAAGAATGAACACAGGTTCAATGTAGTGTAGAACGTAGATGAAGTAGCTAAGTGGCTAGGGTTGCAGCTGCAGGCAGCATTTGCATTGCTATTTTACTAGATAGTAATCGAATAACAATCCAGGAAAAACCCCGAATAGCTCCGTATCCGTCGGATAATGCCTTTTCCGAATCCGTTTCCATATCCGACAAAAAAATATCCAGATCTGTTTTCGTATCTGACAAAACCTCCGAATATCCGAGAATATAGTCCGAATTGCATCCGAATTAAAATGGACAGACAGACGATCGAGAAATATATGCTCCATTTGCACTCCTACCCCCATGTAGTTCTTTACGACAACAACGGCTCAGAGATACTGTTCCCCTTCTTCACGGTGTATGCCAGGAAGGAGTCGTGATTCAGGTAACGCAACACAACATCACATGTTTGCAGGAGGAAAGAAAAGAAATAGATTAGGCAATGATTTGCACAACTATGAACTTATGGAATTAACCAATCATTTACCCACTAGTAAACTGATGCAATTAATCAGCCATTTACCCACTGGTAACTATCTGTCATCAACACCTAATAAAATCCGTGCAAGTTATAAGTCATGCGATTTTCCATGCGAAAACATACGAATAGGCTCGTGGCTTGTGTGTTTAGCCTAAGTCCTTCTTATGTCATCCTCATCCATGTGTCATATGTTTCAAGAAACGACAAGGACTACACCTTGCAAATTGTCTTTTCTCCACTTAGTTAGGCAAATATAGTACTAAATCATGCATGCTTTAAAATTATATTAAATAGGTCTAATTTCTAACAAATTAAACCCTATTTGGAACATACGGAGCATGGTTTGATATTTTTTCTTCTTACAAAAATCATGTAGATAGATACGTTCTGAGAATAAATGTAAGTTTGAGAAATCACATTCTCAAGTCCCGTAGAGCATTTCATTTTCTTTCGTTGGTGCTTGTTTTCTCATGTTTAAACTATAGTGCTTTGACCAATTACCATATATATAGGTTCCTGAGAAAAATGTCAAGGTAGATCCCCTATGAACATTGGACATTGCTTGATCTCAGGGGCAGAGACTACCGTGTGACTGGTGCCGATCTACATGGTCTGTTTGACAATGGCTGCAGTTTATGATTTTTGGTTGAAATTTTTGAATTTTGGCTATTTACGGTATAGATTACGGAGAAAGAAATACTCACTTGCGATTTTAGATGATACAGATATTAGGCTTTTAACGTGTACATCGTTTAACTTGTAGACTCCGTCTTGAGAAAATACTCCTTTTGAAAGTTAGGTACTGTAGCAAAAGCCAAAAGCCGCCAGCTTGGAGAAAAAGAACAGGCCCACATGTGCTGGTCGTACTGTTGATAGTTCTGGCTTCTGAAACACACAGCTACTTAATTTTATTTTTTTGGTTTTTTTTGTTTTTTTCTTATATTCCTTTGTATTGTTCATGATGATATAACTTTTTAATTTTTTTAAATTTAATTATTTAGAAAAGACTAATAGTTATCACAGCATATTTTCAGCCAAAAACTACATTGAGCACTATCAACTGGTTCATGTGTCCAAGATTGTCTTTCAAGGGAAGGATGGTAATGGGAAGCTTAATCCTTGTTACAACGTTATTATCAACCCGTATTTACAAATAGTGCAAAGAAAGTGTTGTTCGTGCAAAGAAAATTCTCATTAAGTTCTGCAACGCCCTTGACACACGAGTGCCCAACCTCTCTGTGCGCACAAAATAAAGCCAGAACAACGAAAAAAAAAACCGTTCCCCGCAACCGAGGCCGCAAACCCAGAAACCAGAGACCCTCGATCAACCGATCGACGGACCAAGCCTCCTCGTTGTTTTTTTTACGGCGTGCAATAATTTGGCGAAAAAAACATTGAACAACCCTAGCGCAGCCGAAACAGGAAGCGCTGGTAAATTTCTACTGAAACCAGAAAGGCATCTCGTTAAGGTGGTTTTAATTGTCCGTAACACAAATATAGCTGTACGTACGGTGCACCGCATGGCTGTGATAAAAAAGAGACGGTATTTGCTGGTCCTAAAACTCCTAATTATCCCAGCATCATGTGTGATCTACTCCCGCTGCAAATCATTGCGAGCTACCGGTATCTTGTCACCAAATTATATATAAATTCTTGGTATCTCGACATCTAAGAGGTACCAAAAATTTATATGTAATTTGGTGGCGAGGTATTAGTACCTCATGGCAGCTTTACAGGAATAGTAATGAATGACTCAGAAAAAATTAATAGCCGTTATAGTGTAATTTCAGCCGAAAGCCAAAAGTTGCTAAAAAAGCAAGAATGAACAGCCCAGAACAAAGTTTTAGCTACTTTTTAAAAGGAAAATTCCATGATGCTTTGGCCGACGGTGGCTTCTGTCGGTTTAAACTTTAACCTCGCTTTTCTTTTGGTCCAAGTCCAACCTAAATTACACGTACGTACATCTGTTAATGGGCGATGCTAGATACATCAAGACCATGTTTGGTTACAAAGCATGGGCAACTTTCTACAGCGAAAATGCATACAATCCTATGGTAACTGACAGGTGGGATCCGACCGTTCGGTGAATGTGAAAATGGCGCAATGGGAACGACTACGTGAAATTTAGTGTTCTACAAATTGCATTCGTGTTTGGCGTTGCACAAGAGTAGTTTCTCCTTTTTCTTTCGCTCTCCTTTTGCCATATGCATCCACCAACAAATGTGCCTTCGCTTTGCATCTTTCTTCTGTTGCGGCATCACCTTCTCTTAACAAATACTAGCTAAACAAGATTTTATTTTTTTGGTTACTTGTCTAAGAATCAAGGCATCCTGGCACATCGATCGAGGGTTGAGCTACCATATTTGCCTCCTAATTTCACCATTTTGGATATTGAATTTTTAATGTGTACATCGTTTAACTTTACAAACATCATCTTGAGAAAATACTTCGTTTAAAAATTAGATATTATAGCAAAAATTAAAAGTTCGTTATGTTCGAAAAAAAAACAGGCCCTATACTTCATGTTAGGCTGTTAGCCGTACATTGTGCAGTGTTCTTTAGTCACAGCCAGTAATGCAGGGCGAAAATGCTCTAAACGCAAACAACTATTTACATATTTGTTGACTGACACGTGGACCCAATGAATTACCCTCGAGTAAAGTTAAAAACTGGTTGAAAAGCTTAAAAAAAGAGCCTGACATCGAGGGAGCATCAGTACCCAGTGCCTTATCCTCCTGACAAGTCACAATAAAAGATTAGTACCCTGCGATTACTTTAATCCTTTGGATCCACAGCTTTGCTGCTACAGGGTGTTGCACACTTAATAAAGATCAGTGTACTATTCCACTTTTGTCTTTATAGCCTTTGCTATCATTGCTTGATCCATGTATTTTTCCTTAAAAAAAACATGCAAGATTTTGTTAAATGGACACCAACAAAGTCCCTCAAGTCAGAACACTGGAGGCACGAAAGGTTATCTTAACCTTTTTTTTGTCGTGAACATGACTCATAGTATTTTCACAAAAGCGAAAGGACGAAAAAGAAATAAAGTCAAAGAAGTGGGTTTGGATTTTTTTTTTTGGAATCTTTTAAGAGGGTGGCGTGTTGCAGAGCAAGGTAGTTCCTGCCAGCCCGACGGTCACATTTCCAACAGGCACCGGTGGGTCCCACCATTTTTCTTTTTTTTTTAATTTTTTTTATGTAGCACTAGTATTTCAAGATCGTTACTGGGAAAAGGATGTTTCACCTACAAGAATTCCTCCCCTTGACAAATTCTGATATGCCGTTGTAGAGTAGGTGCAGGTTGGATTTGGGCGATGTGCGTGTACAACAGCATCAGGACAGAGGAAAACTAGCAGCCGTTATCTTGCAATTTTAATTAAAAGCTATATAAAGAAATTTAAACCAGGAGTAATAAAAAATTTAAACCAAAAACTAGTTGAAGTATAACCTTAGGTAGCTGGAGCAGTATGCTGGTGTTGGCCTGTGCTGGTTAAATTCAACGATTATTTTAGACCACTCTCCAAGGCATCTCGTTCTGGTCAGTACCTTCCCTGATGTCTCCACCTGCATGAGTGGCTCTCATCCGCTGTAAACGACTTCTTTGCAGCTGTGCTAGCATCAAAACATGTACGAAGTGTAAGGACTATCAAAGGAGAATCGTTCCTCCTCTAAACGAAAGTAGGCTCACACTTGGAATTATACATACTCCGTCTATTACGTTTGGGGGAGACGCCGCGTCCGCGCGAGGCCATGTCGCCCCCTCGCGTGCTCCGGCCGGCGCGTGGCGACCGAATCTCAGTACGGTCTGGAGTGGCAAATTACGAAAAGACCTCTGTGTTTTTCCGAAATTACGTATAGGTCCTTGATTCTCGCAAAAAGGTCCTTAGAAATTTTTTTTGCCCCCTCCGTTTTGCTGGATAGCCCCCCGCGTTTTCGGAAACCGCACGCGGGTCCCCGATTTTTTACGTACAGGTCCTCGGTTTTTCCGAAAAACCCCTCCGCCTTTTTAGACAATGCGTTTTTGCCCCTGGTTTTTCCCGGAAAAACCCTTTACCTTCCTCGAAAATACGTTTTCGCCCCGGTTTTTTTGGAAAACTCCTCACGAATTATCGCCTCTTTTATTTTTTGCGTACGGTGGCTGGCGCAGCGTGGCGCCGCGCCTACGCGGCTAGTACTCCGTCAATTACGTTTGGGGGAGACGCCGCGACCGCGCGAGGCCACGTCACCCCCGCGTGCGCTCCGGCCGGCGCGTGGCGACCGAATCTCGGTACGGTCTGGTGTGGCAAATTGCGAAAAGGCCCCTGTGTTTTCCCGAAATTACGTACATGTCCTTGGTTCTCGCGAAAATGTCCTTAGAAATTTTTTTGCCCCCTCCGTTTTGCTAGATAGCCCCCCCGCGTTTTCGGAAACCGCACGCGGGTCCTCAGTTTTTTACGTACAGATCCTCGGTTTTTCCGAAAAACCCCTCCGCCTTTTTAGAAAATACGGTTTTGCCCCCGATTTTTCCCGGAAAAGCCATTTACCTTCCTCGAAAATACGTTTTCGCCCCGGTTTTTTTTGGAAAACTCCTCACGAATTATCGCCTCTTTTTTTTGCGTACGGTGGCTGGCGCGGCGTGGCGCCGCGCCTACGAGGCTAGTTTATACCACAAGAGGGGTCTTTCTAAAGGATTTACCGGAAGCTACGGTGTTGGCAGTATAATCGGATCACGGTAACACACGTGTAAGAACGAGAAATTTTATCATCCTTAGGAAGTACCGGTACTTCCCGACCAAATTACTTTTAAACTCTTGGTATCTCCACCTTTGAACTCTTGGTACATTGCTAGCTCAATACATGGTGATAAAAAATCTCATAGGAACCGTCAATTGTTCCCCCATTCTCCCTGTTGTTATCTCGAAGAGGTGAACTATCTTATTCCAACCAGATTCTGCTTCTGACTTTTAGCTTCTTAATTTCATCTTTTTTTATATCTTTTTTGGATTTTTTTTCTTATTTTTTTATATTATCTGCCATGATATAATATTTTATTTTTTAAAATTTATTTACGTCAAAAAAACTAACGGCAGCTACAATACATTTTTGGTCACTGCAATACAAAAAACAAGAAATCCAGACTTATATAAGAGCATTGCCGAAGTGCACAGGGAAATTTCACCAATTCACCTTAATCTACACGGACAAAATTTTAGTGGCTGTAACCGTCCTTGCCATCTACATCGTTACACTTCTGACTGGTGTGTTACTCCGCAGATGATCTGAATTACGGTGATGTACCGCTGCGCACCTGCGCATAGGACTGAACTGAATGGCATAAGCCAAACTGTCGTGCGATAAATTTATTGAAACCATCCAGCCATGGTACCGAGCAAATGTGCCAGATATGCGAAGGCTTCTAATTTATGGCTCCAGCTCTGCAGAAAATTCTCTCAGATCATCATCAGAACTCAACAGTGCAATGCAAAGGAAGGGCTCTGCTCATCTGCTGGAGTGAGTGCCGGACCATGTGGCCGCGCTCTGCAGTGCCCGCAGGTGCAACTACGACGACGGTACTAGTACTACCCCAGCGTGTTCTGAAGGTTTTTTTTAGCTTTTTCTGCTGAATTACACTAGGTTGCTTTTAAATAGTATATCTTTTTAAAGTGAAATTTACAAATTGATTATAGTAGATATTATATTGACTTTAATTGTACTGATCAAAATTACATATGACTATCTTTCTCTTCGTAATCTTTCTTGCGAACAGTCAGAATTTAAAAAAGCAAAATCTATGAAACAGGGTCCAAAATAACCCATCCAGGACATGTGGACCTATAGCTCGCCCAAACCTGCCCGTCTTCACTGCCAGCCGTATCGATTCATACCATGCGAACAACGGATTAAGCACTTCCAAACGTAGGGCTCTTGGATAAGTTCTCAATCGTTTCGAGCGAAATTCCTGCGTGATTAACGTTGGTTAGCGGGGCCTAAGATTCTAAAGAATCTGTCATAATAGACTTTGTTAGTTTTAGGTTACTGATTTTCACTGAGCCATATTCATCCCATGCCCAACAATCCATAATTTCACATACGTTAATGTGGGAATATAATACGATATCTAATGATGCATGTTGCATTAGATCAGGCGCGCAAAAAGCGAAAGGATCATGAGCCAGTCCTTTCTTCAGTACAACGCTGCATCGCGTCCACTCGTTTCGGCTTCAGCTTCTGATTTTTTATTTATTTTTTACTATTGATAAATTTCGTTTTTTTCTAAATTTTTCACTTTTTTAGCTATTTTACTATTCATAATTTTTTAATATAAAATTTATTAGTTAACTATAGTATACACTATTACAACTTCATTTATATCAACAAAAATCACATATTAGTTTTTATTTATTCCACACTATCCGCCTACAACTACGAAGGAAGCGAAAAGAACATGTCCGTGGCTCCAGCTGGGCACGCACTTGCCTGCGGCGCGTGGCACCCGGACACGCGGTAATGCTGTAAAATCGATGCGCATACTGTTGGGTGGTGGTTCGGATCTGAACCGGTGGAGTGGAATTGCCGCCGCACCGTGCAAGGTTGTCACATGTCAGTGTCAGTGTCAGGGTTCTAGGTATGGTCTTTTTTTTTTATAGGATTAGATTGTAGGAACAACGTAACTCAAAGACTGGAATTCTAAATATCGTTGTATCTGAGACATTATTTTTGTAACTATGATCCCATATGGCCATGTTCGATCGTAACATATATATATACTACAGCACGTGTCACGGTCCTGACAAGCTTCGTGCTGCGCAAATGAAATGCGCAGGTCAAAAATCAAGCTTGTGGATCGCCCAGCTTGGGAAACCAAAGTTTGAGTTGTTGACTGTTCGATTGGATAGTCCAAAGCACAAGCAGCATCTTGTTATGGTCCTAGGAGGAGTCACTACTTTACACAGAGCAGTTGATCTGTTAGCTTGCCTTCAAGGTAGGAAAACACTCATGCATGGGAAGCTTGCTGTTGGAGTTTTGCATGGATCCAAACTGAAAGAAAAGGAGAGGTTGAGAATTTCCAAGCTCAAATGAGATGAACTCTGAGCTGCCTTGTACTTGTTTCAGCTCATTCTGTCAGAGAACGTTGCAGTGTGCAGAGACCAGTTGAACTGCAGAATGAAAACTGTCTGAAAACTAGAGAGAGAGAGAGAAAGGGAGGATGTTGTTAACTTGTCGTTGCTGAAACCATCTGTTTTCAATGCTTCCAGTAGGAAAGGTGAGCAGGTAGTTGGAGTGTGCTGAACAGAAAATTTCTGCACTTGGAGCTTCTGCCTGACTCAAAAGGTTAAAATGTAATGCCAAGAAAAAAAAAGGAGAGCTACTGACTGAAGCTAAGTAGGAGTACTACTGAAAGCAATGCTTCATAGGTTCATATGTGTAGCTTTAACTGCAAGGGAAAGGAGAACTGTGTTTGAATAGAGCCGATCAATAAGCATAGAGAAGACAGTTCCTCAGGAAGTGTATAGTAGTAGTGTTAACAAAGAGACAACTGAAAATTGTGCGGTGGTGAGCCAGTGCACGAGACTGAACTTAGAAGACATGACGAGAGAGAAAAGATTAGGAATTCTTGAAGCCATCGCACTTACAATATTTCCAGGAAGGTGAAGACATTTGTCGCACCACAAGCATGCAATTTAGCCTGTGGCTGCAGAGTATCTTAGACCTCTTTGGATATTGCACCAGTGCCTATCAGTCTGATAAACCATTTCAGGCTAATGTGGGCTAGTTCAAATGTTCACGGGTGTTAAGTTGTTATAATGTTTTTGGGCAATATTGGTTAAGTAGAACTGAAATTAATGTCATCATGTTCTGAACAATGAAATGTTGGAGGAACCCCCCGCCCCGCAAAAAAAAACATTTTTTTACAAAAACTACTTCAAAACCTCTGTCCTAAACAAACAGGGCACTGACCTTGCCACAAAAAATTCAGATAATAGCCGAGCCATCCTCCTGACAACGTTTTCTATATTGCTCCATGCGTCGATCTCCAACTAGCAAGTCACAAACATACAATCAAACAAATCTCCCGAGAAATAATACTGACAAGAGAGGCCAGGCACACTCATTAGCATTCATCGCAGCTGGATCGATCAAATCGCTGCTGCATTCAAGGCCCAGCCGGGTGCGTGCGTCTGTCCGTCCTCCAGTTAGATGCCGCGTCGCTTGCAAGCGCGATTTCACATAGCCATGGTCATCAATTTATGAAAGGGAGTGACTATTACACAGACGACTATTTTTTCTCTCGTCCATGATTAAGTCTATTAATGCCCTAAAAAGACCTTCCATGGATTTGCTCGGCCTGGCCATCGTCTAGGTTTGCTTCTGTGGACAGAGGGAAGAATGAACTTAAAGTATCACATCAAATGAACTTGTACTGCAAATTAAATGTTACAAAATTTCAATTTCACGTCATATAAGAATGAACTTGTACAAATGTATCACATCAATTATATCGAATATCTCCAAGTCTTAATAGTCAGCTCAAGTTGCAACACCTGCAAAATCATATTAGCCAAAACTACAAACATAAAGCTAAAATGAATTGAAATAATAGATTGTCATCAAAACCCTGTTTTTAATAATATTGCACGAGCGCAATCGCTCATCGAGATACCAGGATTGTCCAGGGCCAATCGGCACCTCTCGTGTATTGGGTTTTTATCATTCGACGATAAAACTCTCATTTTTACCTTTTTAAGCTTTAACTTTTTACCCTTCCTAATGAGCCATTCCATTCTTGACCATGCACACGCCACGTTATAGGCCTCTAGTTATCACCAAGGCCATGAAGTAAAGTCAACAAGAGCTAGTAGAGGAAAAAGGAGAAAGCCAACAACGCATAGCCCCAGTGAGCTTGCCTCACTACCACAACTTACTACCTTAGCTAATAGACAGGAAGCAACCACCCCTCATCACTACTCACGAGAACCACCACAGGCATCACTGCGCTGCACCATTTTATCACAGCACAGAACACTCAAGAGACACCACCAGCTAAAAGACAACCGAAGAGAAGTAGCGTTGCCCATTTAAACCTCCACAAGAAACCTAACTTGGCTGAAAGAGGGAAGTCAAGAGAGCTGCAAAGACCAAAGGACAACTGAAGAGAAGGGTACCACGACATCCACAACATAGCTTAGCCAAATCAGGAAAACAATGGGAGCAAAGCATCCTCAAACCTCTAGGTCAAGCCATCAAACGTCAGTATGGTAACATATATCCCAACCCTATTTACTAGCGATAGAACTCAGCCAACAGAGCCACGGCAAAGCATCGCCTCCGACTCACCACACTAGAGAAGAAAGGGGTTGGTGGCCATCCCATGAGCCCTCAGGCCATGGTCACTACTCCCCAGCACATGCCAAAGCCCAGTACCTCACGGGTGCCTCCCAAAACCCTAAAAAACCCACTGCTATTCACATGTCCATGCACCACACATCTCATAAATAGAATCAACCACAAAGTAGAATTAGGAAGGAATGCGGTAGTAGGGAGTAAGAAGAAACCGAGGAGAGTTGTGTAGCAGGGGCGATACGTCGGTGGCTGGTGGCCACCTAGATGCATGGTGTCGACGGAGGGTAGCCGGAAGATGAGCCAAGGGCACCAGAGCATGGCACCGACGGCCAGCAGGGAGGCCATGTTGTAAATAATCTTGTTTAGAAGTCGTATGCAAAATTTGGTAGTAATCAAAGTCGAATTGTAACCGTAATTGAAAGTCAAAAGTCGTAGTCGAAACATAGTTCTAGTCGAAGTCGGAAACAGAGTTGTAATTGTAGTCGGAGTCAGAATTGTAATCGTAGTCATAACCCGAGCTAAAGTCATAGAGCCGGTATAAAAAGAGAAGAGTCATGTAATCAATTCAAGGCGAGAAATAAAGAAGAGAAAAAGAAAATCCTTGAGTATCGACTTCATTGTGTGATCTCGTAGACGTGGTCGAAACCAGCTTACGACCACGGCAAAGTATCGGCAGGCGTGGTCGAAAGGCGTTCGACCACGGCAAATCTGGAGAAGACGTGGTCAGGAGAAGATACGACCACGGTAGAGAAAGTTTGAGGGTGATCGGAATACGTACAACCGCAGCAAAGAAGATTGAACGTGGTCGTAAGGACGTTCGACCACGTTGAGAAGACGTCGACCACGGTGAACGTGGTCGTAAGGGCATTAAACCACGTTGTGAAGGTTATGACCACGGTGTGAGTGGTCGGAAGAGGCTGCGACTGCGCCGTAAAGACTTGAACGCGGTCGGAAGGGACTCCGACCACGTAGTAAGGAAATGGACATGGTCGAAAGGGTGTTTCGACCATGGTGAACCGTGATCGCCAGCATCACTGTGTGATCGTAGAGAGTTACGATTACGGTAATTCGAGCGCGGTCGAAGGAAGAGCAGTGCAGCGGCAGAGAAGAGCGGTCGAAACCTCAGCAGAAGGTTTACGACCACGTAGGCAAAACGATCGGAGCGATCGGAGGAGCGATAGAGCGGTCGAACGGCAGCGGAAGGTGGTCGTAAGCGATCGTAAGTTCTCAAAACCAATCATAGCTGCTTGGAAGTGGTCGTAAAGGTCTTGGGGAAGTCTTAAGACTTCTAGCAGGCCATGCATCGATGAAGCATTGTTGCCATGACCCGTCACTCGGTGGAAGAAGAGCCGAAGTAACTGAACGACGCTAGCGAGGATTCAGCTCCGCAAGGGCGTGCGGTGGCAGACGGAAGGTGTTGGCGACGACGGTTGGGCGTATAACACTGATGGGCTGAGGAACCCCGAAGAGGTACGGTACACCGAAGAACCACAGTAAGATGCACAAAAGAGAAAAGGGGAAATGGGGAACCAAGATTCACTCACCTCAGACCATATCCGAAGAGCCGAACCCTCAAATCACAAGGGGGTATGGCCATATTTGGATCAGTAGGGGAAGGGAGGTGGCGAGAAATGCCGGACAAGCCAGAACACGGCTACGCCTGAGGAAAGGGGGGAAACACCGAGAGGAGGCGAGGCAGACTGGGCGATACAAGGGAGACTCGTCGTCAGCAGCGCCATGGGCCTTTCAGTTAGCACCAAAAACAAAAGGCAAAGGAAAAATATGAATAAAAAGGTTTAAATATATCTAAGCCCTCACATGAAAACAGAGATAAATTACGTGAAAAAGGTGACAAAATGACCATAATGAATATTACTAAGTAACACGGCAAAACATAACTTCCAGAATAGTAAAAAAAGGAGTATAAAAATGTTCAACCAGGGTTGTTGCTTCATCTGGAATAAATTCATAAATAGTTATTCTTGGCCTAAAATAATGCAGGGAAAGAATTGGTTCAAGGGGAAGAGACCATCCAAACCACCATTGAGACAACTACCGTAAGACAGGCAAGTAAAGCAGGCTTTTCAGCATGTTGTGGTACATGAATTATTTTAGATATAGTTATTTTCTATGATTACCTTGCATCAAAAGTAATTTCTAAAAGACAGGATAAATGACCAGAAGAAAGAAAAACATGATAAGAAAAAAAGAGAGCAAAACCACTGAAGGAGCAGTGGCCTGCAAAGAAAAATAGTAAAGGATGGTAGAGGGTGCTCTAGTAGAGATTTTAGAGGTGAGACCCTCTAAATATGAATGTAATATAAGGACTAGGAAATAATCCTCATTCTGGAATGAGCCATAAAATAGTATCAACCATATTTTCCGTCTTAGGTGGGCGGAACATGTTATTCTCTTTTATTGCTAATACCTCCATAATGGGTAAGTAATAAACTAGGAGAGAAACTCAGGGCCAGTATACAACCCAAAAGTTCCAAAAGCGGTTATATTAGCGTAGGTGAAGTGTCGAGTATTCATGCCCGCTTGATCAACGACTATTTTAATAGTCGGATGGATATATAGCCATGAGAGTTGAGAAAACATATATCGCAATACGAGTTGAGAAAACATTTTGTATTCTGAGTTTAGGATCACATCAAAGAAAGTGCGAAAGACCCAGTGTACATAAGAATTTAGAGTAGCTATGGATAAAATGATACAAGTTTGCGCAGTACTTAATATTTCATGAAATCATGCCAATCCCTTGATAAGAGTCTACGGGAACCACTGAGGCTTTCTCTTCTCTAGAATGATTGTTAGAGCAATTTCAAAAGTTAAAATTTTGCAAACTCTTTAAAATGATAATGATGGACTTTTGGATAATAGATTAGGTAAGAATTTGATGAATCTAAGGACAAATATGCATCATTATTTAAAAACTCGCTAAGTACTTCATACTCACTCTTGCTATTAAATATTCCCCTTTTAGAATCATATTTAGCTGGGGTATACTTGGGATTTGATGATGGTGGGGTTGATAATGAAGGCACCCGGGGTATGAGGTTGAGGCTTACTAGGAGTGCGATGAGTTGGAGGCATTATACGATAGCTGAGAGAACTAGATGACTTGTAGTTCGTCGTACTGTGTTAGGCGGGTACTACGATATATATGCTTTTCTTTTATTCTAGTACCATGCAAAATTAATGGTGGTGAACGGTTAATATTGTAATAACTTCAGATTTCTATGTGTCCAGACTGTAAAGCCCTATGTGGCTTGTAATTAATAAACTTTATCATTCTCTAATGATTCTTCTGTTGTAACTACTTTCATGTGCTTATTATTCATTGGAGCGGTGTTCTACCGAACAATCGGGTAATAATCCGTTGACTAATGTTATTACCCTATGGTAATGATACGGGTCACCACATTAAGTGATTTCTTTTATATCTTTCTTTGAGTGAGCTAGTGAGTTTAGTGTGCATTTGGTATGCATAATTTCACATTCCCATGTAATCTAATATTCTCCTCAATCCGATTATCGATAACATATTATCAGTAATATAAGATTCCAATGTTTGATTGGTTTGAAAGAAATAACAAAATAATCTTTATAATAGTTCAAATATTTCATAACTCGAACTAACAAATCCATAAATCTAAATTACATGTTTTGAAATATCAAGCTTGAACGTTAATAGTTATAAATTCTAAATTGAAAACTAAAATTTGAATTTTACAATTTAAATTCTCTTAATTTAAAATTGCAACATTAAAAATTCAATTCTTACGATTCAAAAGTTCAAAATTTGGATTTTCAAGATTTTAAAATTTAAATTTTGAGTTTGGAACATTAAAATATTCGAATTTATAAACTTTAAAATTTTCAAAATCCTAATGTTTTGAGCTTACTGCTATGCAGGTTCATCCTGTGCTTATGTTGATAGGATTCATCATCCTAGGGAGTGAAGGTCAGGACACAAGCGTTTCTCTTTTCTTCCTTGATGGTTTTGCCATGATGAGGAGGTTCAAACAATTCTGACCAAAGTATTGTAATTCGCTTGCAGCCACAGTGAGCTACAAAATATTGCATTGGAGCCATGACACAAATAAGATGGTCCATTTGCTTCTTCATGCTATGCGCTTTTTCTGGGTTCGGTCGGGATTTACGCTGCCTTCAAGTTTCACAATGAAAGTGGTATTGATAATCTATACAGTTTGCATTCCTGGGTTGGACTTGGAACTATCTGTTTGTAATGTGTACAGGTAATCCACACGAACCACACATTTGAATATTGTGAATTCTGAGAATCACATGATGACAGGATCAGTATAATTACAGTTACTTACAATTGTTCATAGGATATAATTGAAAACAACAAACATCAGAACAGAGCGGTCACGCAGTGTTTAACATGAGAAAGGATGCCAACTGATAGAGGATTTTAGGACAATAGATGCCAAAGTTATTAAGTTAATTATGTCTCTTGAGATCATCTGCTGGCTGGGTTAAAATCACTGCCAGGGACCTCAGGATATCGTCAGCCCTGCATGTAGAGCCCTACTCCTATCCATAGCCCAGTCATGTCCTCACTCCTCATTGACTATATGTGTTAACTCTGAACTTCATCAGATGTTGTTTGCCTTTACAAGATGAGATCATCTGAAGAAGCATCTATAAACTGAAATTTCTGAGCATGCAGTGTTCTGGTATTGTTCATACTCCAATGGTTATTCTTTTCTTCTTAAAGAAATGGTTGTTTTGCTAGTGCTATTTGTAGGACTGAGTATGACGAGTCGGGAGGGGGTAAATGACTTTTTCAAAATCTTTCTTCTAATATCAACAACAACATGTAGTGAAAAACCAAATTCATAACTCTAATCAAAACCCTAAGCCAAGGAAGCAAAAACTCTGAAAATGATAGCCTTACCGGTTAGACCGAAACTTGACACCAGTCAGACCGGAAGAATGGGCCGGTTAGACCTCCAAATAGGTGGCAGTCAAACCTTGGCCGAATAGCGGCCAGACCGCTATGAACAGTACTTTTAGACAAATAAGCAGTAATTTCAGCACTGTTTCGAATCCAAAAATACATGTAACTTTTGATCCGATGATCCAAATGACGTGAAACTTGGCATGCACCTTCTCTAGGATGTTATGAACCTATTCCAATCAACGATCGAGAATCATTGCCAAAGTTGTGACATTTTTTCATTTGAATAAAAGGTGCACCAAAATGGTCAAAAGAGAGAAACTTCAATCTGCTCTTAATTAAGTCCTAGATGGTTTAGGTGACTTAGGATGTGTTCTTATATGTCATAGCAAGTTAGAACAAAACACAAATTCAACCCAAAACATCGACAAGAGCAAAGCCTAAAAATCAACTTTCTCTTGAGAAAAATGAGCAAACTCAAGAACATCCTCCAGATCATATCTATATGGATGGGATCTTGCCTCTAGGAGATATCTCTACCACTTATGCGTCTTTAGCACCAGAAAAGCTCAAAAGAAAAGAAATCGAAATAAGAAAACCAAGAAAATCAAAAGTACACGAGTGGATCTATAGCAAACTCACTGGGGGCAAACATTGGATGTTCATTTCACTTGGAGGGAAATCTTTTACACTCAATCACTCAGTATAGCAGGGCTCTAAGTCTAGAGCACACACTAATCTCTCAGTCTCTCACAAGACTCAACTCTTCACAAAACTTATATAGTGGAGGTTCCTCATTTCTCACTTAACCTTTACAACCAGCCACGTTTTAGTGAATCACACCACTTTCATATAGGAAAACTCGGTAACACACACAAACAGGTTTTACTCTTACACATACTTGCACACTTTTAAAGCGTGACTTCCTAAAGGCTTTACAAGCCCGATAAGACATTTCATCCATTAAGACGTGATCTAAACCATTTAGGTCAGTTTGCAGCTTTGCAAACCGCCACTACATCCGGTTTCGAACAATTTTCCAAATTATCACTTGCCGGTATTCACGACGATGTGATACCCATGACTTGTCGATAAGATCGTACGCCTGCGTCGAGGCAATCACCACTTAAAACACTCAAGTCTCATGGCATACCAACATCACTCCATAGTCCATGATGCCCAACGTCTTGCCGTCAAGATCATACGCCTACTCCGGAAAACGTCATCACTTGAAACGTACAAGTCCAATTGTCATATCACATGCATGCATTGTCTCTTCACAACCATTGTATTTCTCCCGTGCTTCTCAGGTTGAGATATTGATCCATCCAGACTTACGTGACATGTCATGACCTCAAGACTCATTCCGTAGCTTTGGTCTTGCCGCAGTAATCATCAAAACACATACACACTAAAAAACAAAGCAATCGATCTGAGTACAAACAACATGCACTTGACTTTTCTATCCGAGCACAAATAAGATGCACTTGACTTTCCATTAGTAAATCATATGCATAGATCTACACCATGACTAACCCTTGCATAGAAACCCCATGATTAACACTGCACAACACCCGTCATGACTAACACTACATGAACACTGCCATGACTTACAACCAACTTCACAGAGCCTAACACAACTCGGCACAGGGGTTAGTCTGACCGTGGCACACATGCCGATCAAACTGCCCAAATAGCAACCGGTCAAACTGCAGGCCAATGCTGGTTAGACCGCACCCCGTCAGAGGTCAGACCGTCATTCCAGGTCGACCTGACCGGTGCTTCCAGAGCTGGGGTTCCTTTTTCCTCCTCTTTTCTGTTTCATTTTGATGGGGCTTACCTAGTTCCGCACTAGAGGCGTGCAACGATGATACTACAAAGTGTAAATTTTGTCCTGATGTTTGATTATAGGAGTGAGTTTGTAATAAACACAGGATTTTGTACTTTGTTGTGTTCTTTGAGCCTTCATGGGAATGATAACGAAGCTTGTCATTTTTGAATTTGCTGTAAATCTATGTGCGAATGTAACGCCTGGGGAAGAAATCAAAACGAAAACGACGAATCGAACCTTTTTGCCCGATCACACACAGTGGCTTAGTTAACTACGAACAAAATCTGCCGGTAATTCGGCAAATGCTGACCACGAGATCTATCTAGGCATGGACCGCTGTCATGTCGATCTAGGCACACGCCACGGGGCAACGTCTACGCCGAGAAGTAGCTAAGCATGACGTCCTCGTCCCTCCCCGCAGCGGCAGCGCCACCGGCATTGCCCTTCCGCTTCTCCGAGTCGTCCGCCCACGCCGCCGTCCACCGCTTCCCCCCGCCGTTCTCACGCTCCCCGCTCCTCCTCGCCTTCTCCTCGTCGCCGCCGGCCATCGCCGCCGCTCTCCGCGCCGCGGCCTTCTTCTCGGCGCGCCGCTGGACCACGTACTCCTCCGAGATGTACACGTCCATCGATCGCAACCTCGCAACGCAGCAAAAAAAAAAAACGACCTTTATGCCTTTCGATCTCTCGAAGCTCGCTGCTCCAAGAGGGTGGCAGCAGGCAGCACGGCGCTGCTACGGCTTGCTACTACTTTGGAAGGTTGGAGGCGGAGTGGCATGTGGGATCGGCCGGCATTTATGGGGAGCCAGGAGACGCCGAAACCGGTGGGCACGGCCATGGTTTCTGCTGCTCTCGAAACCACTCGCCGGTCGCATTTTGTCGCCGATTCTGCGAGCCATGGCTGCCGGTTTGCAGCGCTTGAGAAACCCAGCGACAGAAAAGGCTTCTCTTTCCTTCTCTGGCGACGGCATCCGGTGTACACTTGCGACTTGTAGGACCATCTCCAAGACCGGCAAAGCCCTCCTATCTTAAGGCTGCGACGAATGCATCACCAGGACATGGCTGGCGTTTGTAGGAGGCGCCAGGAGCACCACTGACAGGTGGGACCCGTTGAGGTCCACCGTGGGTGAGGCCCACTGTCAGCCGGCTGACTAAGGGTCTGTTCTTTTTTGCTGTGGCTTATGACTTTTGGCTGAAATTTTTGAATTTTTGCTGTTTACGGTACAGATTACGGAGAGATCGATACTCATTTGCAATTTTGGCTGGTACTGATGTTAAGCTTTTAACGTGTACTACGTTTAACTTGTAGGCCTTATCTTGAGAAAATACTCCGTTTAAAAGTTAGGTACTGTAGCGGCTGCTAAAAGCCGGCCGACTTATGGCCTGAAGAACAGGCCCTAAGGGAACTTGTAGTCGGCATGCAGTACAGTCTCGTGTTACCGAACTCCCGTCTAATGTACCTTCTCTCTCAGGAGCCAATGCTAATTGGATTCTATAGCACGTGTTTTGGACTGCGGCTGATAGCTTTTGGTTACAACTAATATTTTTTATTTGTATTTTTTGATACAGCAGGAGACGACAGAGACAACCATACAAACATGACATACAGTTTTAGGTTAGGTCCAGAAAACCGTTCGAAGAATCCTATTAACAAATGAGTCGGATCTTTTATGTTCGATTTCGTTCTGACGGGCTAGCCCGTCGATGGTTTCGTGCCCAGCGATTGGAACTCTGGACGCCGAGTGAGTCCCGGATTAGTTGGGTTTGGAACTGAAACCGGCGACCCCAAGGCGTAGTTGGGTTTTGAAACTCCGAGAGAATTCCACTTATCATCTGGATCTTTTTGGGCCACCGTATCGTTGCTGTGCGATCGCAGCCACGGATTTGCTTCGCACTGCCGTGTGGTAGACAGCGTGTCACTTGCACCGGAGAGAGATTTTAATGGTGGTGATCGGTTCGGTTGAAAGCTGAAAGCTTATGGTGGAAACATCAGTGGTTACCGAAAAAACATCAGAATGTGAGAGGCTTATTTAACATAATTAAATTTAAAAATTGAAAATATAAAAATATGTTAGCCCATCACAGACAACGCAAACGAATACGGGAAAAAAAGAACCGACAAAAAAGCTCAAAAAAAAGTCAAAAATTCAGAAAAAGACGAAATTATGAATAGTGCAAAAATAAGCTTAAGCTTTAAGCCATAAGCCATATTGATCACCCCAAGTCACACTGTTACATCAGCAGTTACGAAGTGGCATTTGTCTGATCAAAATTGGGGACAGAGTAGGGGAGCTTAAAAGTCATAGGAAGCAAACCACACCTATCTTACAGCTGCACGGTTCTAGCCTGGCCTGGACATTGTTGGCTCCTCCACTTCGTAGCGCACAGCTCACGAGTCAGCCAGCCTGTTATTTTTGACTTTTTTTTCTGTTTGATTTTGACTTCTCCAGAAATTAAAATAAACGAAGCGGTTTATCCAAACGGCTTCTCTAATTAACTTTTCAACCTTAAAACCGTATAAGTTGTCTATATAGATGTCTCTATCATCCACTGTCGTCTTAAAAAAACGTGAATACAAGCCAATAGCCACAGCTCAACAGAATAGAACCAAAGCCAGGTTAGCCAGGTAGGTATAGGGGCTAACCAAACCAAATATTGGTAACGTCAACGAAAATTGTCTACTGTTTGGTTTGCTACCAAAATTTGGTAACATCCACAAAAATTTGTTAACACCAATAAAATCTAATGTCACACGCGGACAATCCGAGTGAGAGAAAATCGGTCACCAAACTTTTAGTAACACCAAGATTTGGATTGACCACAATCCAAACAACACCCCTTTTGTCAATATTTGGCTTTGCCTAGGTTTTCAATATGCCAAAATTTTAATTTGGCTCATTTTGGCCATCAACCAAACAGCCCATAGTATCTGAGAAAAGTTTTGGTCTCCCTCCACTCAGAAAGAAACGAGACTAATTCACTTTTTGACAAATAAGCAGATCATGTCTTATTTCCGTAGTTAACCCTGGCACAGAGGCTACTTCATATCCGCGAGCGCCCGCGCCAGCGCGCGCGGCGCGTGTCGACGCGATTTTTCGTACGGTCGGGTGTGGTAGTTTTCCGTACTTTTCCGAAATTGCGTACAGGTCCCTGGCTCTCGCGAAAAAGTCCCTTAATTTTTTTTGGCCCCTCCGTTTTTCAGAATAGCCCCCCGCATTTTCGGGAATTGCACGCGGGTCCCTTTTTTTACATACAGATCCCCCGCGGTTTTTTTATTTACGTACAGATCCTCGTTTTTTTTTCAAAAACCCTTTACCTTTTGCGAAAAATACGCATATGCCCTCGGATTTTTTTGAAGTAATTCCTCGCGATTACGATACCTGGCGCGGCGCCGCGGGCCCCTTTTTTTACGTACAGGTCCCCCCGTTACGGGTCCCTTTTTTACGTACAGGTCCTCATTTTTTTTTTCAAAAAACCCTTTACCTTCGCGAAAAATACGCGTATACCCTTCGATTTTTTAAAAATAATTCCTCGCGATCACGATGCCTGGCGCGGTGTGGCGCCGCGCCTACGAGGCTAGTAGTACAGATTACAGGGAGCCAAACGGGACAGCAGATACAGGATCAGGAAATGAAAGACAGGAACAACTGAACTGCCTGTCACCTTCGTGCGGCCTTTACAGCGGGAGAAGAATCTAACCACATCAGAAAGGCGCATCATTTCTAGTTTGATTTGTTGATTAATGTTATTAGTTAATGCTGATGGTGCAAAGCAGAGGGTGGTCAGCGGCGAAGGCAGGAATAAAATTGAATATAAGCTAAATCATCTATAGAACTAAAATAAGTTAATATAAATATAATCTTTTACTCCTATAAAATTTCAAATTCATATATAAATTACACAATTGGAGAGAAGCAACAAAAATAGAGAAATATAAAGCATGTTCCTCAAGAATAGAAAGCGCATATCCAAAGATATATAATTATTTTGCCATGAGTGCGGAGTAGCGATAAGTCATCTATGTATGAAACATATGAAAATTAGTGATATAATAGAAAATTATGAATAACAATAAAAATTTAGATCATATAAAACATGCTATAAATAAGCTAATTTGAATCACGAGATAAATTTGAATCACAGGGCAAATGCATTCTATGAGACTTCTTATGCCATGATTCTTGAAAGGATCGTGACTCTACTATCCAAAGTCTGTGAAAATAAATGTCCAATTACTCGAGTAGGACCATTCAATAAATATGCCCTTCTCACTTGATCTCTAATTTCGTTAGCATAATCTTCAATTAGTATGCAAAGCACCGGATCGGCAATAATTTCATTTGGATTAAACTCTAGTCGAAGTTTCTTTGGTTGATTTGTACTCTCATCAGCTGGACGAGAACTACTTGAATTGCTTGCAAAATAGTTACACAAAGTTCGTTTCTCCATTATAGCAATATCTATAAATAAATTATTATTTTTTGTCAATACAAAACTTAAATCTATGAATAAATTATAAGGACTAAACTATAATAACTATCTATATACACTAAAAGTCCGAACTATAGACTCTAAAATACTAAATTGAATAAGAAGTAAACTTTATAATAACTATCTATATACACTAAAAGTCTAAACTATAGACTCTAAAATACTAAGAAGTAAAGAACTAACGAAGAATATTACTCACTCGATGTCTTAATTTATCAGTTAAATTGTTGAAACTTGAAACTGGCTGACCTGACCAGACTCAAGTCCTCGCTTTGGAGTTCCCAATCATCACTTCCTCAATTCCTCTCTTTAAACTCTTTTCACTCTTTCTCTCTCTCTCCTCTCTCTCTCTACTCTCTCTCTCTCTCGCAGTGCACCAATAACAGGCAACTGGCGCCCGCCTCGCCCCGCCATGCGGTGCTCTGCCGGCGCGCTCGGCCCGCCATCGCGTCACGGTCAAGCTCCCCACCAACCTACCAACTCGCGCCCTTCTCCCTCGCCGCCATGCATCTGCGGTCAAGCTCCCCACCGCCCGACTTGGCTCCCCTCACCGCCCCGCGCCTCGGTCGGCTCCCGCCCTCGGATGGCTGGATTTGCCTCCCCTCGGTGGCTCGGTCGAGGGCCAGCCCTCGCCGCCCCGGTCGCCCCTACGAGGCTGCGATGTGCACCATCAGCTCTTTCTAGAAATCAGTGGCTTCTTCTGATTGCTAATTTGGTACTTAGTGGTAGGGTTTGTGAGTTGGAGTTAGTGTATTGGTGGGCCAGTGAGATAAAGTTATTGGGCCTCTTTATGGTAGTGGGCTGTCTCCTTTAGATACCAAGCATTTTTAATTTTTGCTTTCCTTCTTTGCAGCTTGACGCTGGGACGCCGGTCTCCCTGTTTTGATGCGATGATGCCTGATGTGCTCATCGGCCGGCGCCCGGTGGGGTATGCCATGTGCCAGAGGAGTGTTTCTTGCCACCAGGAATGATAGGCTCGACTCTTACCAAGCATACACCCCTGCGGATGGCCATGACCATCGGGGGTTCTGCATGATTGATCATCTTTGGAGGCGGATGTGCTGGGTGGAGAGAAGATTGCAATTTGTTGCCAAGTCATACAAGCTGGAATTCTGGCCTCTTTACGTGCCAGATGTGTGAAGCCTGAGCCTTAAAGGATAAACCGAAATTACATCGGTGCATGGAATGGTTCGTACAGAGTTTTATGCACCATATTATAATCAGTCACAAGAGATTAATCGCCTTTGCTAACTTTCTGTTGCCTGTTCCTTCCCAACTGGCCGTATAGTTAGGCTCCGTTTGAACAACGAGAATGTGTAGCAATCTTGTGGTAATTAAGTATTTTCGTGCGAAGTTAGTGTGCCCTAAATAGACCACCCGATACACATTATGCATATCTTCTAGACAGACAAACCGAGATAAATGACTGAACAAAGCTTCCACACAGTCTGTTCCTCTGTACCAGAATCTCACTCCTTTTTTTCTTTGCTAGTAAGGTGTTGCAACAGAGTACTAAAAAAGGGTGATGCATATCAAACAAACATAATAATATTAATTTTTTATAGTAATATGTGATGTGGGGACAGAAGGAGCATGCTACGCATATGAGGTGGGAAGGACAATAGATAAGCTCCTTTTTTATATTAGTAGAGAATCACGGTAGCTGGGAGAGTCACTGCCTTTTTAAATTGGGATTTTGCTCGTGTCTTGCAGTTTAATGGCGTTTGCTCAAATGCCTGATGATGTCTCACCGACATGTGGGCCCGGACCCGCATGTCGCCGAGACATTATAAGCGTTCGAGCAAACGCCATTAAACTTTGGGGCACATGAGCAATTTTTCCTTTTAAATTAGTAGTCACTCATCAGGAAACGTAAGAGCCACACTTGGACTCGTCCGTGGTGCGACGTCGCCGTCGGCGTCGTCGGCCAGCGCCAGCCTCGCGGAGGGGAGAGGAAAGCCGTTTCGCGTGATCTCTACGGTTTCGCGGCGCGTTACGTCCTCCTTAACACGTCTCGTCCTCGCGCGCCAGCATTTATCGATTGCAAATGCGTGCTTAAATCGTCTTTTCGAGTATTAGGCGAGATGGTTAATTATGCGCTTATTATGGCCTTTTCGACGATGGCCACCTGTGATTCCGAAGCTGGCGGCTGTACTTGCCCTCCGAATGTACATATATTAGGCTCATTCGTTTCGGTTTAAGTTTCTGTCTTATTTTATACTATTTATAAATTTTGCTTTTTTATATACTTTTAGGTTTTTTAGTTTTTTATCGGTTCTTTTTTCTCTTATTTGTTTGTATTATACGTGATGGGCTAACGTGTTTTTTTATTTTTAAAATTATTTAAATTTAATTATGCTAAATAAGTTTCCGTCAGTTAAAGTGTTTTTTCAGCCAGCTACAATGCTTTTCAGCTATAAACCACTCAAAAAAGCTCTTTTGAGCAGGGCCGATCATGTGGAGGTTATTGCTTAGTTTGTGATGAGTATTTGATACTTTGGTTTGGTTAAATTTGAAGTTGGAATCTTATTTTTGGAAAGAATGCAAAAGATTCGGAGTTTGTACCATTGGAAGTATCAAAGTTTTTCTGCTGTTCATTGTAGCTATAGATTTGGGTGTTTGTGGTCTGTTGAAGACTATTGATCTTCATAACTCTTTATAGTTATTAAAGTGAAAGATTATCTAATATCTAAGTAAAGATTATTGAAATCGTTCATCCTCTCTAACTGTATTAGACATTCTACACTAGCTAGCTGCTAGTAACTCTCGTTCCAGATTGTTTCCAACCTTTGTTTTCAACTACACGCGAGCCGTCAGGTCGTTCGCACGGCTAGCAAGAAGAAATCTTACAACAACGTTCAGAAGTCGAAACATTGAGAATAGAAAAATACGGTGATGTGAATGCAAGTTGCGTCAAACTAGTAATAAAAAGACGAAATTTATAAATAGCGAAAAATAAATTAGAAGTCAAAAGCTGAAGTCAAAACGAGCGGGATCTAATGCGTGTATGGTGATGTGTGTGCGAGTTACGTCAAACTAGTAATAAAAAAGAAAAAGGAAAAACGCGCACGACAGGCAGTAAGAAACAAAGAGCAAAAGAACTCTTGGCTTCTGGATACTATCTTCTATCTGACGGTATTTCTGATGGCACGGTTGCTTCTGATGCTAACTTTCTTGGTGTGCCCCCCACCTAGGCTGCCACCAACCATGGACTAATCAATCCGTATCCAGCTAGCCCCGCCCGTTAAAGTAGTTGACATATGTGATCTCTCTCCTCTCGCTATATATCCATCCTCTTGGCTTGATCTGGCCACTACTACGTCCGGCCAGTCCCAGATCAAGTTCCTGTGACTTGGTTTTGGTTGATTTCAGTTCTTGGTCGAGTTGTTGGAGAGGCAGTGAGATCGATCAGATGGCGGAGGAGGCCAAGAAGGTGGAGGTGGAGGTGGCGCCGCCCGCGCCGGAGCCGACCAAGGACATCGCCGAGGAGAAGGCGGTGGTGCCGGCGCCGGAGAAATCCAAGGCCCTCGTTGTCGTCGAGAGTAAGGCACCACCTAGTAGCACTTATCCCTTCAAATGATCAGCATACACGTAGGCATACATGTCCAATATTTTTGCTCTCTCTTTCTGCATGCGACTTGTGATTGATGGTATGTAGTTAGTCCCCGATTTTGGAGCAACCAATCGGTTCCCGGTGCTATTTTGTTGCTGTACGTGTTGTCTTTGTTCTTATGTCTTCAGGCATAAATTTCGTCAGAAAAAAGTTTCAAGCATAAACCTCTGTTTCTTTAGAAGCAAACTGAACATGCTGTATTGCATCTGAGGGTACAGTACTGCAGTTAGCTCTTGAAACACGAACAACTGTGCAGTGGTAGTGAGACAGTAGAAATCTTCATAAAGAATTTTTTTTTTGGAGATCATGATTCCGTATGCAGAGCAGACAAGAATGGGATGATGCATGATTAGCAGGGCGAGCTGTCAGATGTGCTAACCTTTTCAGCTTTCTTTTTGCCAGACGCCGAGAAGACTGCAGCTACTGGGGGCTCACACGAAAGAGGTAAATGATTCATCCAGTTCTTAAGTCTGAAACCAAGAAGCTATACAATCTGTTGAACTGATGTACAACTCTTCCTCTTCAGACGCTTTCCTCGCGAGGGTGGCGACTGAGAAGAGGATTTCACTGATCAAGGCCTGGGAGGAGAGCGAGAAGGCCAAAGCCGAGAACAAGTTGGTTAATTCTTCCTCTCTTTCAAATCATGTAGTGTTCTCGGTACAGTCTTCAATCTTCATACACGAGCAACTGTGCGTAAAGTTTAGCTCATATTTCTAACAAACTAGTCCTGTGCCTGTGCATTGCAATGAAAACCCAAACTATAAAAGCAAGTCAAATGAATCATTCTGAAGCCCTTTTGATCACATACCAAGGAAATAAATATGACCAAATAAGATTGACTTGGAGTCATTTACATCCTGATAAAAATTCACCAAATATTCTATCACCGAATATAGTTCAAACCTTGTATAACAAAATGATATGTAGTAAAGAATAAACAAATGCAATCCTTTTTATGACTACATATGCCTTTCAAAGTTTGCTCCCGTATATAAACCTTGTGTACGTGTGTTACAAAGGAATTGCAACGTACAGCAGAATCAAGCAAATGCACAAAAACCATATAATTAAGAGCAAAATTGGAATGGCGGCATGACATATGTATAGACCGTAATAAAACTAAAAAAATATGATAATAAGTTCAATTAAGAAAGAAAATAACATCGATGATTACCTGAACAACAAGATGGAATAAGGTTTGTTTTAGGAATGATAAAAAACAAGTAGGGGAATCACCACGCTTTCAACACTCGAGCCACAACGGATACACAGAACAAGCTTCATCCATTCTTCGTTTAGGAAGGACCTAACAAGGAGGGGAATATTGTTATGGTTGGTCCATAGGTTATATAACTCGAACAATAAAAACACCATATATGTGTACTTTGCAACAAGAATAGGAGGCCTCACAGAGATAAGGTGAGTAAAATCTGGTGTCATATGAAATGAAGCACTAGAATCCAGAATCCAAGGCAATGAGATACCTGAGGAAGGAGGTGGTGGTGGTGGTGAAGCACCAGAAAACTGAGCAGCAGAACCAGCAGAACCAAACGAAGCTGAGATAGTAAGGCGTCAAAGCAGAGTGAGCATTTCCTACTGAATCTCAGTAGCGGAGCTCTGTCGTGACCCTGACTGAGAAGAGCCACCAGTGCCCTTGGGAGGGCGACTACCCCTGCATCCTTGGTTCTTTCGCTTGTAACACTGCTGAAACGTGTGACCATCATGATCATAAAAGGTGCAGTGAAAACCCATATAGAGGTCGTTGCCACCGATGCAGCTGGAGGCACGGGTGCAGTGGGAGTAGGTACTAGAGAAGACGCCCTAGCAGCCAGAATAGAGGCGGCCTACAACTGGCCCACACTGCGAAGACGAGTCTCCTCAGCACGAACAACAGTAGGAGCCTCTAGCACGGGCGGACGTGGCTGACGAGTCAGGAGGTGAGCACAGACAGACTCAAACTCTGACCGAAGACATGTCATGAATTCGTTGAGACGGTGAGTCTCTAGGTGAGCACACTGACGCACACAACAGGGACAGGTCTGATAGACGTCTAGTCCTAGAGGGTCAAACTGACGCCACACTGCGAACATCTACTGATAGAAGTCGTCCACCGTGGCATCAAGCTGCTGAAGAGAGTGCGTCTGATGTACGACCGAGAGATACATAACATCACTCGTTGGCTCGTAGTAGGCACGAAGGTGCTCCCACATCAGCTGAGATGTCGGCAGCTCCACCACATCTATGGAGATAGCGACAGTCAGGCTACCCACCAAGATGACAGAAGCACGAGCCTTGTCGTCCTGCTACCTCTCATATGAGTGAAGCTGAGCTTGGTACACCTCCATGGCCTCCTCAAAAGCAGTGATCGCAGCTTTCTGAGCTACTTCATCAGCAGATGCAGGGATGTGAGGGGTAGTCGGCAATGAAGGGCAAGGTGGACACGACCTCTAGCCTGTAAGATGGCCCCAAATACATTGACTCCTCATGTGAATCCGCATGTGTATGGCCCACTCACGATAGTTCATCCCATCAAAGATGATCTTCAGAAGCGAAATAGCAGTGTGGGTGGCCATCACGTGCAAGAGATGACCAGTGAGCACCTATTTTTTCTTTTCTTTTCTTTTTCTGGAGCACCACAGGCTGTCTGGAGCACCACGGTGGCGTTGGACGTGGGCGTAGGAATCGGGCGTCGGCGTAGGCACAGGCGTCGGGCACCGGCGGGCGCGAGCGACGACACGGCTGCATCGGGCTCAGGTGGGCGCGAGCAACGGTTGGAGGCACAGGTGGCCCAACGCGGCGCGGCGGCAGATCCGGCGGCGGAGAAGAGCAGCGAAGCTTGGGTGACGTCGGGGAGACCAGGTCTGGACGGATCTGGCGGCGGGGAGCTCCTATCCAACGACCTGGAGGCGGTGCGCGTGCGCGGCAGAGAAGAGGCGCGAGTAGAGGCGCACGGGCGTGGCCGGGAGGCGAAGATGCGGTGGCGGCGGCGGCTAGGGTTGGGAAACCCTAACCCTAGCCCTCTTCTGGGCTGATATGATATTATAAGTGTAGGCTTAGTATTCCAATGGGCCAAGAGGCCAAATATATACACGAGACAATATGCAATGAGCCCCCTATACAATGTGATAACCCTGCAACCTCTACATATCTAACATCATAAACTTAGTCTCAAGAAAAAGTTAGGTCATGAACTTTGGTTTTTACCTTGTGATCTGTGGACAGAGCAATGGGCTCCTTCCCACAACAGAGCACAACACATGAATCTCCACAAGTGGCAGTTGCCACACGAGAAGAATAGACAACCACAATAACATTAGTGAACACCCTAAAGCCATTAGAAAAACCTTCTTGCTTTCGATGACGCCTCGTCATCTACCCTCTGGAAAAATCTTCAAAAACATTATCTCAATTCTCCTTTATGTACAGCTCTATTCAACACATCTTTGTGAATCTTTCTCTAAGCAATAGTTTGTCGCCTCTACAAACAACACGAAGCATGGGTAAGAGGTCTAAAGGCTGACATGGACGTCTGAACCAAGAATCACAAATCACTAACCTCCAACTCCCGAGCCACCATGGCCATGATGTCTGCCATACACACCAAAGAAGGAATATTACAATGTTGGCATAATATACCCAATTCTGTGTTGGTTAATCCGATCATCAACACTCGGATGACCATGATGAAAATAAAAGTACTACATTGCATTGCATTTAATTTAATTTACAAGAGGGAAATCAGGTCCCTCTCTTCCATTGCACTTAAAATTCAGATGCTTCATCTCTACTGCATCACATGCAGTGGACACGAAGCAGTAAACAAAACACATCGGTGCAATTCGTACCTCCTTTTAAGTCGCACCTTCACTGTCGCGCAGGGCGGCCAAGAGGCTAGCGAACATCACCTCGTGGGAGAACTCCAAGATCGCTCAAATGGAAGCCGAGCTCAAGAAGACGCACGTAAGTTTCACAGCTGATCACGGCTCAGGAGGCGCGGTAACGGTGACTGATACAGCAATGTTGCATTGGTGACATGTGGGCATATACGTAGGAGCAACTGGAGAGGATGAAGGCGGAGCACGCGGAGAAGCTGAAGAACAGCGTGGCGATGGTGCACAAGACGGCGGAGGAGAAGCGAGCGGCGGCGGAGGCGAAGCGCGGCGAGGACATCGTCAGGGCGGAGGAGACGGCCGCCAAGTACCGCGCCAAGGGGGAGGCGCCCAAGAAGCTCTTCGGGCTCTTCAGCAGAGGATAGCCGCAGCGGTTGTTTTTGGAGAGAGTCCTGTTAAGCTGTTTTCTATGTACTGTTGTGTAGCAGTTACGGTTTGGTGTCTGTTGCTTGTAAATCAAAGGCCCAGTTTGGAACATGTTATTTTTTTACGGTTTTAGTGGGAATTAAATTATTTCTTGTGAAAATTCTGTTTTGCCAATTAGTGTTTAAGCATATGCTTTGATTTCACTCTACTGTGCTGAGAAAGTCTTCTAATTGTTACTTTGTGATGGTCGTTGTTGTAAAGGGGGGTCTGGGTGTGTTAATATGGCTGTAAGCTAGGAGTTAGCTTGGGGTTTGTTCGTATTGTATTATGCTTTTGGATTCTGCTTTAAAAAATCAAAAAATAATATGAATATTCGGCTTTTCGAAGCGACTTCTCCGCTTCTCTCTCTACAGTCTCGCTTTTGGGATAAACCAGGGGGATCACATATGAAACACCTACCTTATTCCTCGCACTCCCATCACGCGCGCGCATTTCTCTCACACTTTTTGCACTGCTCGCCCTCTTTTTCTAAAAGTCGCTTCTTTTGACCACTACTATTTATTTTCAGTCAAAAGATATAAGCCATAACAAAAAACCATTAGCAAAATCCAATACAAACGTCTCTTATATCTATTCGTTTCTTTAGTTTTGATACGAAAAAGTACGTCACTTGCGTATTTATGAAGATGGCTTTAGTTTGTATGATATTTTAATACATGTGCTTGCAAACCCAACTGCGGTGTCGTGGTGTCATTTTATCACTATTCTAATAAGTCATGCATATACAAAAAATGCTATTTTCAAACTACAAAGAGAATTATGTGATAGTTGAAATGTTATTTTACTCTGTTCTTAATAGACTAGAGCCAACCATGAATTTGGCCAAGACACCATAAAACCTAACACTTTAGGTTGCTCGACAAGATCAAGGATGGTTTGGCACTAAATTAAAAAATCAAACTGTTTGAAGCCTCATGTAAGTGATAACACAACCAGACCAGGTTATTTCAGGTATAACTTCGCCGTCAAGTTTAAATTATAAGTTTAGAAACCAAAACATTACGTTGTCGGTTTTGGTAAGGCTTGAAACAGGAAAACATCGAGGTTACACACATATAACAAATTCAAATTATACATGCCAAAAAGAAAAGGATCATCGTAAGAAAAGGATTCAAATTATCCTCTTGGGCTAGATCCAAAGAGAGAATTCACGCAGGGTGCGTTCAATGGTCAAAATATATGCATACGCTCCATGAGATGTAAGCCTCTGCTATAGTTAGACAAGTGCTAGTGGATACACCAATGTGTTGTGAGTTGAGACATACTTGTAGAGTGTGCGCGTCCTCCATTATACTTAAAAAAATCCTAAACAATAAACAAACCTGATGAGGACATCATGACTGGACCAATTACACGGGCACGAGCTAAAAAAATTAATCAACAGGTGAACTCGCTCTTAGTTAGATTTGGTTCTAATTTATCTGAGAATAATATACTACCTAATAGTTGCTATTTAATTATTCTCAGATTTATCACGGGAAGAAATACCATCAAGAAATTCAACGTGAAGAAGTTAATGGAAGAAGCATGTGCAGGCGAGACAAAGAAAGAAATACCAAGAAAATAAAGAAAAAGATGCATCCATGATCTAGTGATTCCAATACATGCATGTGTTCAGCCGTGCCACCACGAAGCAATAGAAGGGATAACTTTCTTTGATTTGCTTGGTGGTCCCACTCTAATCACATCCACGTGATGTTGCTTAATCTTCGTCCCGTCGTTTGGAGGCCGAGTCCAAGTATTATTCAGACGTTGTGTTTTCTCCGCTTATTTTTTGTTCGGTCGAGTCGGTGCGGGATATTACGACTCTTTTGGCCGAGCCAACTTTAAATACCTGTTGGATGCGTGAGTCAAAGGACAGACCACCACGAATCAATCTATTATTTTCAAAGAGAACTATACGCTTGTTCTTCCTAGGATTTGGCATATAGATACAACCTAGAGGGGAATCGAGCGTTCTTCCCCGTCGTTCTTGTGATTCCTTGTGATTGGCTGGAGCAACGACGCGTCTACTTGGTGGTCAAGTAGACGGGATCACGAGCGTGTGGTTGGGCGAATTCTTTTATCGCAGGTTGCTGTTCTAACAGTGGTTGGCGCCATCGATCCGTCAGGTTGCACGGATCCAAGTTATCATCATTGATCCTACGCCGTGAAGATCGGGCAATCCCCCGCATCAAAACCCCCCATTCAAAAAGTTACCCGCCTCCTCCCGAAGCCTACAATTCGAAACCAAACGCTTCTGAATCCATGTCGCCCAAACTCCAAAGCCCAAAAATGAAACCAAAAGGGGATATCATCGGAACCCTAGATCCCTCGCCATGCATCTCCAAAACCCTAGATCCCACCATGCATCACCCTAGGGCCCGGTACTCGCCCGACTACGGCTCTGGTGGTGACAGCGAACGAGGAGGTGGTGGCAAAAACCACAACTACTATGACTGGAGCCCGCATCCGCATCACCACCACTACTAGCCGCAGTAGCATGCACAAAGGAACTCGCCCTCACATCACCATCATCAACAGTAGTAGCTGCGGCGGGACCAGGCCGTGGAGTCTGCAGAGGCTACGGCACAGCTCGACACCATCGACACGAGGTACGGACCACTCACAACCACACAAAGGGTCATCACATATTGTTCTAAACCCTCATCACAGACAGTTTCTAAACCGTCTGAATTTATGCTTCTGTGATAATAGGCGGTTATCACAGACGATTTATGTATCGTCTGTAAAGGTCGACTACCATAGACAGCTACGACCAAAATCTGTCTATGATATGTAATATATCATAGATGGTTCTATGTACCAACTGTCTATGACAGTAGACATATTATAGACGGTTCGTACATAGAACCGTCTATGATATATTATATATCACAGGCAGATTTTGGTTGCAGCTGTCTGTGATAGTAGGGTACTCACAGAAAATCTAGTGAACCAATCTTCAATACATACACAACCATCGAAGCAACGACATCTATCCTATTAATCATATCAATACAATCATTGTACATCATCACTTGGTGGCACCAAAATAGCTAATCCACCAATCAGCTCATGCAGTGAGAGCTAAGGGGGCGAGAGCTAGGATTGGGGGCAGCGGCGGTGGTCTAAGAGAGGAGGCCGGCAGACGGCGAGAGGAGAGGAGGTCGGTGGTTGGCGAGAGGAGGCTGGTGGATGGCGAGAGCGAGGGCGAAGATTAGGGTTAGGCGGGCGAGAGCTCACCTTACCGGGAGCAGCAAACGAAGGAGAGGTCACCGTGGAAGTTGTCGACGTTGCCGCTAGCGCCTGCGCAAGCCACCGAGTTCGCCCGCTCAAATCATCGAGGTCGTCTACTCCTCTGCTCCTCGCTCGGACGCACAAACGAGTGCCCGACCGGGAAATAGACAGAAGGGAGATCAAATCGGTAAGCAATGGTAAAAGCGGGCAATTTCTAGAGACTTCTAGGGGTTATTTCGCTGGGTGTTGATAAACATCACCCGGATGTTTTCTTCCTAACTATCATCCAGATTCGTGATCATTGGATTAGAGATCCAACGGTTGGATCTCTAACTCTCCCCCACCCTCTCTAAAAAAAATCTCCCCCTCCTCAAAAAAGGGGTCGTTGGATCTCGAATGCAATGGTCTCAAATTTGGATAATTGTTAGGAAGAAAACATCCGGATGATGTCTAGACACATATTTCGCTTCGGGTTTCCTAACTCCCCACGAGAATCCACCCAATGTCACTTCTTCTTGCTAGTTCATTTTCCATCCTGCTCCTCATGAGAATCAGAATTCAGTTGTTTTGAGAAGCTGAGTATTTAGCACAACTCTACTAGATTCGAACAAGAAGCTGGAAGCAGGAGCTCTACCAAACACCCCTAAATAAACTACAACATTTCATCCCAAAAATATAAAGGACCAATGTGCAATTTAAAAATTGAGTGGGGACATATACCCCATTGCCCCTAATGGAGTCTACCCATACCATAGAATACTGTCTCCAGAAATCCATATAATATACGTTAACGTACTTTCCGGTATGTATACGAGAATAAACAGTGATTATTCAACCATTCTTCTATGGAGGGGAAATATTTTTCTTTGCTTTATGGATAACCGTGACAAATTCATGCTTGAATTTTCTTCTGCATTCTTCTATCGTGGGCTCTATTGCCTGAAAACTCCTTTCATTCTTTGTGATCCATATGCTCCAGGCTACTAAAATGATAGATTTTCATGTAGAAAGGCTGTTGAAGCCGAAGTTTGAAATCTTGGACCGACAAGTTTGGGGTTCTTGAAGGGCACATAAAGTCCCAGCAAACTTGGGAGAATTGACAACCAAAGAAGAGATGATGAAGTTTGTTCAGCTCCACTATCACAGAGAACACAAGTGTAATTATCCTTATCAAAATTTGTCATTTGTAGATTTCTTGTATTGGGCCTGTCTCGAAGTAGTAACCAAAAGAACACTTTATGCCTAAACTGACAAGAACTCTTCCAAAGCCATTTGAAAGAAGTTGGCATTTGTGCATGCCCCATAGTAATTTTGTAAGTTTTCACATAAGAATAGGTACCATTTCCCCCAAATATATGCTCACTGATCTTCTTCATTATTCAACTGTAGTTCCTGTAGCATTTCATGTATGTCCTGACACTGAGTATAGACTTGTGTCAACAATGTCAGATGAAATAATTCCTGAAACTCTTCCTTGAAGACACTGGTTCTGATATGGAGTTTTGGGTACTTCTAATCTACCCCTTAACTACAAAATCACCCAATAGCCCTATGAACTATACAAAATCGTCTAAATAGTCTCTTTAATTTTGCCATTATGGCGGATGACTTGGCTAACAATGGGGCAATGACTCCACAAATTATATAAAAAAACTAGCATGCGAGAGTGTGAGACCCTTGGATTAATAAATTTTTTTATTTATTTGTTTTATACATCGTTGGCCATGTCATCCGTCATAGTGGCAAAACCGTCTCTGGGGTTATTTAGATGAGTTTGCATAGTTTATAGGACTATTTAAATGGTTTTATAGTTAAAGAGGGTAAATTAGACATATCTCCAAAGTTTAAGGGGGTAAATTAGATGTTATTCCAATTTAAGGGCTCACTCCAAAAAGCTTAAATTTCTGGTTTATGGTTTTGGATGTTAACTTTTGGTTGAAATTGCACTGTAGCGGTTGTTAACTTTTTTCGAGCCATTCAATTAAAAAAAATAAGAACAAATGAAGAATAAAAGTTATATCGTTACAACAATGTAAAGGAATAATATGAAAAAAGATAAAAATAAGCTGAAATTAGATGTCAACATATTTTAAATGACTTCTAATTTAAATAAATTAAAAGTTAAAACAGTTTAGAGCGGTATAAAAAAACTTAAGGCACTTGGCCCGCTAACATCCTCTCGGCCGATGTTAGCATATCCCGTGCGCGGCCACGTTGAGGCGCCCGGCGCTCTCAGCCTATTCTATCTCACAAGATCTCGCAATTTATCTGTGCCAAACTCAATAGAAGGCCCATTAGTAGCAAAACGTAAGCCCAACCAAAAAAAGTTGGACATGTTTTCCGGTCACAGCAATGGGATATGTGCACACAGGACTTCGACTTCCTCTCAAAAAAGTGTAGCAACACATTGGAGATTTCGGGTCATTCAAACGCAACAAGCGTACCGTTTTTTTCTTCGTCTTTAATTATTTTTTTATACTTATAATTTTAGATGGTTGTATGTACAACTTTAGGAGAAGAGAAATTAGTACACTGTAATTTTAGGTGATTGAGAATACAACTTCAAATAATTAAAAGATAAAAAAATTAGTCAATTGTGCAATAGCAAAACCGATACAAGTATACCGCAACCCGCACGTCGGCGGCGCTGCAGTGAAGGCAAGCAACCGACGAGCCTTCACTATTTGTCGCACAGCGTGTTACAAATAATCTTGACTTATAGTTCAATATGTTGTAGGATCCGTCTCATTGTGTAACTCAAGTTGAAGTTGTGTCCAACTTGAAGTCCGAATATATATGCTAGTAGGAGTCTTAGTCTATATATTAAGGAGCCTTGTAGCCAATTTTGTAAGAGAAGCAAGGAAAAATGCGAGCAAATAAGATAATAGAGAAATTCAGAAATTCTCATGTGTTCTCTCCGTTTATTTGTGATGTGAGTGTTTTCTCCTGGAATAAAGTTAACAGGTGGTATTAGAGTCCAGGCGCCTAACATCTCCCAAGAGTACGGTGTGCACAATCCATGTGTGAGGGGGATTGTTAGGAATAGTCCTACGTAGATCGTGAAAAAGAAGAAAGTATAACTTATAAGTGTGAGGGAACCTTCACCTATTGGACTAGTCTTTTGGGGAAGAATGCACAATACCACTTATAAGGTTGTTGCTTGAGGAGCTTGTTTGCGAGCAGTCTATGGGCTTTAATGTGTAGGGTGCGCAGCCTATTTAAGACCTGGGAACCAGGGAGTGAACCTGGTTGGACTTGGCTGGGTGCCAGGGTCAGGATGCAACAAGTGATATCAGAGCCTAGGCGGGAAACGAGACGCTGAAAAAATTGTCTCGACGATTCCATTTTGCGCTCGTCTCGCGCAGCGCTCCCAAGGCATCCGCTCCGCGTGTCATCACGTTTCAGCAGCTCATCCGTATGGCGGATCCGTCGGTCAAGCTACGCAGCAAGGCAGATGAGATGTGTCACCGTTCTGTGTCAATTATGAGTTTAGTAAGTCGTAGTTGAGTCCGACTGTCTTAATATTTTAGAATTTTTGCATCTGGATGAACCCCGTACTAGTTAAGTTGAGTTTCTACATGTAGTTTGCATGTAGAACGATTCATGTGGAAGAGTGGCTGGTAGTTCATAATGTATTGAGACTAAAACTAGAGTATGTGAAGTCAAGATTAAGGAGTAGATTGTTACAAATAATCTCGACTTAGAGTTCAAGATGTAGTAGAGTCTGTCTCTATGTATAAATTAAGTTGAAATTGTGTCCAACTTGAAATCTAAATACGTATGCTAGTAGGAGTCTTAGCCTATATATTGAGAAGGCTTATAGTCAATTTTGTAAGAGAAGCAAGAATAGAGGAGAGCAAATAAGAGAATAGAGAAATTCAGAAATTTTCATATGTTCTCTTTATTTATTTACGATATGTGTATTTTCTCCTGAATCAAAGTTGTAACACAGCGCATAGTGCAAACCAACAGAGCTCCCGCCCCACGCACACAACTGCAGATCGATTCTACTCGCTGATCATGCACGCGACGCAATGGTGGATAGCACGTAATGGGACCGCACGCGCGCGCGCGTGTTTCAGAGAGCAGATTTGATCGTGGAGAACATGTCGGGTTGCTGCCGCGCTGCCGCGGTGACGTCGACGGCGGCCGTGCGCAGCAGCTTGTTCATCTCCTCCACGAACTTGTCCATGGCGGGGCCGGGCAGGCACATGGGCACGACGATGCCGTCCTCGCCCCTGGCGTTCTTGAACGGGATGAGGAAGCTGGCCACCCCGGGGATGGCGCCGACCCCGCCCTTCGCCGGCCCGCCGTACACCGGCCGGCCCCACCCGAAGTCGAGGTAGCCGAACCCTGCCTTGGTGACGTCCGACACCACATACGCGCGCACCACCGTGAAGTGCGGCCGCCCGCGCTGCACCATAAGGTCGGCCACCGACCGCATGTACTCCACGTCCACCTTCCCCTTGGCCTTCTTAACCAGCTCCACGGCGTGGCTCAGGGGGCTCGCGCACAGCTCGCCGGCGGTCGAGATGGCCACCGGGAACGCGAACGCGTTGCCGTAGTAGCCGCTGGGGATGCCGGTCCCGCTCTTGCCACCGCGGGCGTTGACGATGACGATCATCCGCATCTCCTCGTCGGCGTCGGGGGCCAGCGCCACCGTGCGGCACTTCCACAGGCACCCCGTGAGGACCTCGAACGTGGTGGCGCGCTTCCGGAGGCCCGGCGCGAGGTGGGACCGGACGGCGGCAACCTCCCGTGGCCCGAAGAAGAAGGAGCGGTGTGCCATGTCGTCAAGCGGCACGATGGTGCCCTTGGTGTCCGGCACCTGGTCGTACTCGCGGTGCACGAAGGATGGCTGCGGCGGCTCCCGCGCCTCCAGCAGCTCGCGCCCCCACACTGGCCGCACCGTCGGCGCCGCCGCACCCCTCGCCAGCTCCGCCACGGCGCCCAGGAACTGCACGAGCCCCTGCGCATCCGCCATCGTGTGGTGCAGCCGCACCGCCAGGATGAAGCCTCCGCACGCCAGCCGCGTCACCTGCACGCGCGCGCGCACGCACGTACAACAATTAATCACGCATGCATCGCACACGCTAACACGTACGTCGTATATACGTACGTGTGCGTTAGAGTTCACGAAAAAAAAAGAAAACGGTTTTGACATTTTGTAGTAAGGACGTACCTGGAAGAGGAGAAGGGGGGAGTCGAGGATGGCGGACGAGCCGGGGACGTCGAAGATGAGCTCCTCGAGGCACGGGATGGGGGGCTGCAGGGCGTCGCCGAAGTGGTCGAGGCGGACGTCGGCGTCGGCCTCGGTGAACAGCACGCCATCGCCGGTGCAGTCGACGGCGAGCTTGCGCCCCTCGAGCTCCCTGAGCCGCCCGGCGAACGGGTAGTAGTGCACGAGGGCCCTGGCGACGGCCTCCCGGATGACCGGCGCCGGGTCCCGGCCGCGGTTAATGGACGACGCGCTGCGCCGGTAGAACTGGATGACAGGGATGTGGAACCGCAGCCCGTCCTGGTCGTCGATGTCCGAGAGCCGCTTCAGCTCGCGCGGCGTCGGCCCCGCCGGCGCCACCAGCACCGCCGGCCGCCTGCGCACCGTGAACCTCAACGCCGCCGCCGAGACCGCCATTCCTACTATCTCAGCTAATGCACAACGAGGAGGAGGCGACGAGTGCGTACGTGCGCTTGCTGCTGCTGCTAGGTTCACTGTGGCGAAAGGGTGGTGCACTAGGGCGCGTATATACACGTACGCACGCTGAGATGTGTGTACTGAGTGGAAATTAGGGAGCAGTTGCAAATCAAGTGTGTTTATTGTGCGCGCGCGTCGGGTAAGTCAATACTAACAACGACGTTGATTCGTTGTGATTACACTGGGTAGATTTTTTTGAACCGTGGCTTATGAATTTTATTTTATAGCTTTTGAATTATGGTTGTTCGTGAAAGAGAGTACGAAGAGAGAAACAGTCGTGAATGATTTTGGACGATAGAACTAAAATTAGTATAGTATCTACTATAATCAATTTGTAGACTCTGTTTTAAAAACACACTGTTTAAAAACTAGTACTATAGTAAAAAATACAAAGGCACAAATAACAAATCCAAAAAAAACTCAGCCAGTGTTACTAGTAATGCAATGTGGATGAACATGGGACAGGACTGACTTGACGAATGCAAGGACGAACCAACGATGTGGATCTGTGGTGCCTAGTGCCCTCCCGGTCCCATTCATCAGTTCATATGTTCGTGTTTCGCGTGGACTGTGGTCCATGAGAAAGCATCCAGAGCGTGCCCTCTGCGGCTCTGCCTCCGGTTCAAAAGAACAGGGCCTAAAAACATCAGAAACAGTCGTAATCAAGGCTGAGAAGAACGTCGACCTGGCAGAAGCGGACAAAAGGGCCCAGGCGAGCATCTCTTCTGAAAGCACAAGACTGACTGACCCAAATGTGTGTACGTCTCTCTCTGAAATGGTGTATATACTATAAACGCCTTGAGCTAGTCAGAATAAGGGAACGGGAAGTTTCCGGGAAGATGCTGTAGAGGTATTTTGGATAAATGCTCAAAGGCCTGCAAAGGAAATTGCTCTCTGTTAAAGTGACTGGTTAAAGCACTTTTCAGTTAAAGCACGATTGTCTGTTTGTATTAGCGGGTAAAGCGTGTGTGGAAAATCTGGTTGTTCGCAGGGGTTAACGGGTCATCTCGGTATCATGTGACTATAAATAGGGATGGGTGGCGTCCCATCCAGAGTAGTCTCTAGGGTTTTCATTCTTGTGTTGTTCTTGTATTTCGGGTTAGAGCATGTGTGCTCTTGGTCCTCCTAATGGAGTGGCTGTAGAATCAACTTCCTGAGCAATATATCATCTCTTGATCTATTTATGTGTATGCTCTTATGCGTGGAGTTGAGTTGTTTTGGTTTGTTTCGGTTATCTCTTCCCTGCTTTTCAATTCGCTCTTTTGTTTCGTGATCTGAGACTTTGGTTTCAGTTATTCTTTTGATAATATGACTTGCCTGGTGATGGGAGATCATACTCGAAACATTCTTGGCCCATTTAATCCCATTTGCTTGGTTTGATTATCTTCCTTCTTTCGAAGTCTCGGTTTTGAGCATTTTTCGTGATTTTCCCGAAAGATATCTATTGGCTTGATAAGTTTTGAATTAAAGATCAGAACAGTCTTTTGAGGTTGTGTTCTTGTTGTGTTTGAAGTCTCATGATCAATTGATCCGTGAATCATAAGTTATTCGGAAATCGGATCTTGCAGTCGTGCGCCTTCCTGACTTCCTCTATTTCGTTTACGACCACGTCTTTCTCTTCGACCACGTTGATCGTTCAACCAAACGTTGGCTTATGACCACGTTTGTTCAGGTCTTTGTGGTTGTCGACTAGAGAGTCTTACGACCATGGTAGTCATTATATCACCTGTTGATTTACGACTACGATTGGTTCTAGTCTTGGTGGATGCCGACTGATGCGATCTACGACCAAGGTGTCAAGTATCGACCACATAGTCAGGCACAAGACCACGAGTTCTCTCTTCGACCTCGATCTGTTCTGTGCTACCTGTCTCTTCTGTCTGGTCTAGGGTATCTTGGACTACCGATCTCGTTGCGCATTTGCTAAGTAGTCGGATAGCCTACTTTCGATCTGCCATCGACCACGTAGTCATGATTTACGACCACGTGGTAAGTCTCGACTGCGTTATCTATTTCGACCAGTCAGTTTCGGTGTTCTGGTACTCTGATTTCTGTGAGACTTCAACTCTTGCCTTCATAGCTCAGTAGCTATTGGAGAAAAGAATTAAATGGATACTTGCAAAAAATTTGAAGGCAACATTCACCCCCTCTATTGCCTATCCGGTCCTGCAAGGGGTATCAGAGCCCGGTTAGCTCTTTTCAAGTAGATCTTAACCGGTCTTTAGAGCCATGGCAACAGACAAGTATTCCACCAAGCCTCCTATCTACGATGGGGTCGACTATCCCTTTTGGAAGAGTAGGACGGAGTCTTACATCCAGGCTCAAGGCTATGCGATCTGGAGAAAGTTAAGCTCGTTTTGATGTTCATGCCGATGGGCACATCCATAGCCAAAAAATTGAGATATGCCCTATTTTTGCTTTTAGTTTCAGCTTCTTTCGGTAATCACTATTTATTAGACTAATAAGTTACAACAAAAAATCAAAAGCCATAGCTCAAAAGAGTTGGGTCTCTTGTTTTCGATTTCTAAAGGCTGCTTTTCTACAGTAACTAGCTTTTAAGCATAATATCTTTTTTAAGACAGGGTCTACAAGTTAATTGTAGTATAAGCTATAGCGATTTTATTTATATCGATTAAAACCACGTACGAGTTTCTGTTACTCCATATTTTCTCTCACGAACAGACTAAAAATCATAAACCGTAGTAAAAAACATGAACCCAAGCCTAAAACAACATGCCCGCGCGAAGCCCGGTTATAAGTAGAGAAATGAGGCCCAGCTCTGCTATACACGGCTAGGAATAATGGCAAACGAACGATGCGCACGATCGGCACCACCGAAGCGCTCGCTCTCCCTGATCACCACCACACTACTAGTACCCGCTTCCATCGTCATCGTGCCGCCCTCTTGTGTCGCCCACCGCCGCCGCCCCTTCCTCCTCCCCCGCGCCATGGCCGGCACGGCGCAGGCAGGTAAGTGAGACGGGCCAATCCTTTTTGTTACGTACGGGAGCCTCTGTTGTGGATGATTGGTGATGATGCGATGGGGTGTGTGTGTGTGGTGGGTGGTTTCTCTGTTAGATACTGGAGCTGACGCGGCTGAAGGTGCAACTTGAGGGATCGTGGTGTTTGGTTGAGTTGATATGCGATGGTTTGGATGGGTTTAGGTGTGCGGTTTCACTAAGCGGCGGCCTCGACGTGATCCTACAGCTAGATGTTGTACATTTTGGGGGGCAAGATGGGTTTTGGTGTGTAGTTTCACTAAGCGGTGATCTCGACGTGATCCTACAGCTAGATGTTGTACATTTGGGAGGCAAGATGGGTTTAGGCCTTTTTCGGTTGGACTGAAAAATAGTGATTTATGGCTGAAATTGCATCATGGCTGATTGAAATTACACTGTAGCTGAAAATGACTTATTTGACGTAATTAAATTTTAAAAAATAAAAATAGAAAAAATATGTTAGCTTGTCACAGACTCAAAAAATCAAAAGTAAAAAAAAACGAAATTTATAAATAATAAAAAATAAGTAAGAAACCAAAAACAAGACAAAATGAGGGAGACGTTAGGTGTGCGGTTTGACTAAGCGGTGACCTCGCCGTGATCCCACAGCAGATATTGTACATGCGAGGGGCAAGTACAGCCGCCAGCTTCGGAATCACAGGTGGCCATTGTCGATGAGGCCATCATAAGCGCATAATTAACGAGCTCGCGTAATACTCGAAAAGACGATTTAAGCTCGCATTTGCGATCGATAATCAGGCCGACGTGTCGCGTTCACGTACGGGGATCACGCGAGGACGAGACGTGTTAAGGAGGACGTAACGCGCCGCGAAAACGTAGAGATCACGCGAAACGGCTTTCCTCTCCCCTCCGCGAGGCTGGCGCTGGCCGACGACGCCGACGGCGACGTCGCACGACGGACAACGAGTCCAAGTGTGGCGCTTACGTTTCCTGGGAGTGACTCTACTAATTTGAAAGGAGAGCAACTCTCTCAGCTACCATGTTTCTCTACTAATATAAAATAGAAGTTATGTGGCTAGATTCTTCTCCCGCTGTAAGGGCCGCACGAAGGTGACAGGCAGTTCAGTTGTCCGTGTCTTTCGTTTCCTGAATCCTGATCATGTATCTGCTGTCCCGTTTGGCTCCATATATTCCGTGGTAGATCTAGAGTTTTAAAACTGTAAATTTAAAATACAAAGTATATAGTATGAGAGTTCAAATATAATATATTATAACTTTGTGAAGTAAAATTAAAATATAAAATAATTTAGCAAAAAATTATAACTTCACACGACCCTCCTTCATTGATTAAAAGATATTGATTACATCATTGTCACTAACTTGTAGAAAAAAGTCACGCTCAATATATGTAACGAAGCAATCATTCAAGTATTGCTCACTTATATTATTCCTTAGTTTGTTCTTCACATAATTCATTGCTGAAAAGACTCGCTCAACACGTGTAGTTGTTACGGGAAGGATTAGCACCAACCTGAGAAGCAAATAGATAAATTTGTAATTATTGCACTTCTTTGCTTCAACAAGCATCACAGAAAACTTAGTAAGATTCTTCACCTTTCTTAATCTTTCATCTCTACACACATCGGTAATGAACAAATCAAGTTGGAAAGGAAGATGAATCAAATCAGTGGTTGAGAAGACATTGGGATAAAACTGCGTAAGTCTAACTAGATTGTCCCTGTCCAAAGAAGCGAAGGAATCAACGGGATTAAATGGTGTCATGCAAACAAGCCAACTGGCGCCAATGGGGCATGGACGCATGGGGTATAGGCTGATCCACGAGGAAGACGTTTTTGGACTGAAATAAGAAAAGTGTAAATAGAACCTCATGTATATACATATATCTAATATATCTTTTATATACTTATTTTTCTTTCAAAAAGATTAAGGGTGCAACTGCATCCTATGCACTCCCAGATCCGCCCTTGCCAGTATATATGTGCGTTTCTCTGCAGTTAGGTAAACAGTCGGGATGCTAACGCATGTGCCGATGGATGGATGCACAGTCGCTGACCCAACTTGGTTTCTTGGTCTGAAATTTATGTGTTTGATCATGCCAAGCTTTCTTCTAGTTGTTTTGTTTGTGTTGTTGGATCGTGGTATTTTTTCATGGAGTTTGTTGGGCAGTGTATAGTCTTATTCTTTTTGGTTTTTTTAATAGTTTTTAGTTTCTCTCAGTAATCATTATTTATTAAACTAATAGGCTATAATTAAAAATCATAAATTGTAGCTCAAAAGAAATTGTTGAGGAACCATCGCTGATGACCAGTTCGATCGATTCCTCTGCTTATACAAACCCAGATCAATCACAGAAGACAGAAATAGTAGATTGAAAACACAGACCTCACAAGGTTGGTATGGGTCTTTTTCTTGCTGTAAAGACCTCCCGATCATCGGTACTTTCGATGGGTATGCCTTCTTAAAGTCGAACCTATCTAACACCTTCTGGGTGTAGGCTGGCTAATGTACTAATATTACTTCAGGGACATGCTCGAGCTGCAGGCCTAAGCAATATTTGGTTTTACCCAAATCTTTCATTTCAAATTCTGACTCTAGGTTAGAACTTGCTTCTTTTATATCTTCCATTGTCCTGATGATGTTCAGATCATCTACATATACTGAGATTATACGAAATCCATTATGGGATCGTCGTATAAATACACAGGGATAATCTTCATTGTTCGTGTAGCCTTTCTTGCATAGAAAGTTGCTTAAGCGATTATACCACATCCTGCCTGATTGCTTGAGTCCATACAGTGATTTCCTGAGTTTCACACTGTACATATTTCTATTTGCTCTGTCTTGATTTGGGACAGGGATACTTTCAGGTATCTTCATATAAATCTCCGAATCCAAGTTTCTATAAAGGTATGCAGTTACCACATCCATAAATTTTATTTCTAAATTCAAGTTTACTGCTATTGAGATTAAGTATTTAAAGGTAATTGCACTCATGACTGAGGAGTAGGTTTCTTCATTATCAACTCCTGGGCGTTGAGTATAACCTTGTGCAATAAGTCTTGCTTTATATCTTACAACTTTATTTCTTTCATTTCTCTTTCGAACAAATACCCACTTATACCCTACAGGGTGCACCTGGGAAGGTGTGTGACTTACGGATCCAAATACTTCTTTTTTATTCAGAGATAATAATTCAGTTCCTATTGTCTTCTTTCTAACTCAGGCGCGGGGATCAGAGTCATCTTGACCGGACTCCTCGATGAAGTATGGTGCTGGCGTCGGGCCGGCATAGGGTCGCTCCCGGCTGCTCAGAGAATGCCCCTTTAATTCCCAACAGCTGCATTTGTGCGGCGTCGATGCAAAACTAGCATGTGCTGGGTTTCAGTTTTTATGTCGCAATCTCGTGCGTCTACCCTGTGAAATATTTGCACCCTCTGCTAACCTTTTTTTTTCTTTCTTAATACAACGGCGTGCAATTCTTCTGCGTGTTCCTGAAAAAAAAAAGACTATAAAATAAATAGGCATTATGATCTCCAAAATTTTAAAATATTTCGACATATCATGCATTTTACGTGGTTAGCTATCCGTGCTGTCGATTCAAATATTTCATGGAGTACAACCAGCAACATCATGCATTTTAAAATTTGTCATGGATTGCAGCTCATACAATCTGTTTTTGTATGATGAACAGTCCAAGGTCCCCAACAAGCTATCCTCTCTGTTCTGTTCTGTGGAACTCAGGACAAGTATGCTGCCTGCGAGAAGAGTGTGTACCCATTGGAGAAGGTACAAAATCTCCTTTCCTAACGATCGTACTATCTCAGTTTTTCTGGATCATTTTGTCTGTTGACAAAGCAGTGGGAACTTACACACCAAGGCAATGGAGCGAAATGTTCATCTCTCAACTTTTGACAAACAAAAATAAAGTAGGATGCACATTGCATGTACGAATGCATCATGTCAAACTTGACCAGATTTCATGGTTAAACTTTTGACGGTTTACACATGCGTCTATTTGTGTGTTTTTTTTAAGAGTTCATCTTGCCTTGCTTTCCGATTGCATGTCTGAAGTCTGATCATTTCAACTCCTTTGCCGATGACATTAGAGGGTGAGCCCTACCACAACTCCACAAGACCTGCTTCAGGTGCGCTCACGGCGGCTGCCTCCTGACGACCGCCTCCTACGCCGCCCTCAACGGGATCCTCTACTGCCAGAATCACTTCTGGCAGCTGTTCAAGAAGACGGGCAGCTACAACAATTTGTTTCCGCTCATTTCGATTTCAGTTTCTAGTTTTTAGTTTATTTTTCACTATTCATAAATTTTGTCTTTTTCTGAACTTTTAGCTTTTTTGAGTTTTTTTTTCCGGTTCTTTTTTCCGTAGCCGTTTGCGTTGCCCGTGATGAGCTAGCATTTTTTTATTTTTAAATTTAATTACGCCAAAAAAAACACATTCAGCTACAGTGAAATTTCAGCCGCTACAGTGCAATTTTAGCCATAAGTCACAGCTTTTCAGTTCAACCGGGCAGGGCTAATCCCGCCTCGGTGGCGAAGAAGAATGGCAAACCCGAGGCCGCGGTGGCTGCAAAGGCAGATCAAGAGACGGAGGCAGCCAAGGAAGAAGCATCACCGGAGCATGTGCCGGAAGCCGTAGAGGACCAGGAGCACTTAGGGCATCAGGAGTGTATAAGGTCGCAATGGGTTTTAAGGTGGGCTCCACCTAATTGTTAAGGTCGACTAGTTATGTTTAAGACCACCGCTTGGCTGTAACATGGGTCCCACTCGGTAGTAAAAAAATTGTATTTTAATGTTTGTGGTTATTGGTGGTTGGCTGGTAGAGGGAGAGAGAACAATAGGATTAAAAGAAAATTGTATTTTAATGCTTGTGGCCAGGTCTTTAGCTTAAGGACTGGCCTTAAGCTTTTTTGTTTATGACCTGCTTAGAATCAACCCTGTAATGTATAAGGTCGACCCTAAGATAGCTTATGACCCTCTATTTTTATACACTACGGATGCCCTTATAACAAGAACCTACACGTGATGCCCGCAGGCATGTACATGTTCCCATGTTGATGTTATGAAAATCCTGAAGACACGCGTTGCTGGTCTTTTTTTGTGTTGCTGCAGAAAAAAATCCATTAGTCTTGTGTTGCTGCCCATCTTTTTTGATCTCCTCAAGACACGAGTTGTTGGTCTCTGCATCATTTCATCTTTTCTCCTGCAATCCTGAGTTCTTATATCTCAGTATCTGTGCCAACATTTCATGAATGACAGGAAAACTTGCACAAGAATATCATAAATTGAGTACTGCGATATGTAGGTAGCTTAAACATGGCAGCATCTCTCTCGATCGATCGATCGATGGATCATAGCTTCTGAAAACTGTTTTTTTACTTTTTTTTATAGTAATTAGTTTCTAAACAAAGTATCTTTTTAAAATAGAATCTATTAGTTAATTGTAGTATATATTATATCGACTTCATTTATATCGGTAAAAATCGCACGTGAGTTTCTGTTACTCTATAATTTTTTACACGAACCGCCCAAAAACCACAAGCCACAGCTAAAAGTCATAAATTTCAGTAAAAAAGAACAGTCCCTTAAGCGATGATATGCTATCGATCTGGCACAGAAATTCTAAGTTATGTTCTTTTAAACTACGGGTAATAGATTTTAGTTGTAGCTATGTAGTATCGAATACTGCAATCAGAGGGGGTGAATGATTGTCGCCGCTTTTTAGAATCTCCTGACGATCGATGAAGATTCCGATTGCCCGTCACACAATTACCAGAACAATCGCTCAGCTTCAACTACTCGTTGACCGCTTTGTTCGATCGCTTTGTCTGTAATAGATTTGTACGTGGTCGAATGCTTCAACCCAATCGCAATTTTCAACAAATCACGAACCAGATTAATTCAAGATGATCTTTATTGCTGAATTTCTATTGATCTACAAAGTGCCCTCACAAGCACCCCTAAACGCACTGGCCAAAAATTAAAACCAAAACCTTCTCAAAATTCTCTCAGAACCATCACGTTAACTCGTAGCCTCTCCCTACTTTTATAGGCTAACGTCCAAACCATATTCACCTCAAACACGCACTCAAAACTTTATCTCTTCTGAAAACCAAATGACCTGAAACTTTTTCGAACATGGATTTTATTCAAATCTCTACACCATCTAAGTTACGAACTCTATCCGTAACTCTTTCAATCTCAAATATGGACTCCTTCCGCAACTCCTAACTCACTACGTGACAAAGCCTCTAGGATAACATCTCCTGTATCTTCATCACGCACCATCATCTCACGTATTGAAGCCTCCAGGACTACACCTATTGTATCTTCTCCATGCATCACCACCTTTGATCTCCACATACTCCAGTATGAACCTGATCACAACATGTGACATACTCGACTGCCTAAACCTCATATTTTTCTATCCTAGTCTCGGTCCTCCTCGTCACCGACCATGATCACCTCCACGCCAACCTGCACATGCAAAGACCAAATAACGTTTTTATAGCACAAATTCTTCACAACTTGACCAACATTAGTCCACACATTCATATCACACCCTTATACATCCAACAAGATCAACTAGATCAGTCACGATCATAAAACATACCGCTTTCCAGAAATCAGCCTCATATCACATATTACGTCTGATAGCTCATCGAGTACTTGAAAACACAAGTACTTGGGAATTACAATCGCTTTGCTTAGAACACTCGGGAATCACAAGTATCATAGCATTTCTAGTCTACGACTACCGACCATCAAAGTCTAAGACTATGACAAAACATTGTAGCTATGACCATAAAAAAGATATTGTAGCTATGGTTGATGACCAATTACTGTAGTAGACGAGATTATGACCTCTGACTGGTTCACTGTAGCTCGCGACCTGTTCACTGTTACTAGATCGAAGCCTACTGATTACCTCGTCGTGGTCGAAATTCCATGCTCGAGCTGCCGTACTCGATTTACCGTGGTCGACGCCTGCCGACCAGACCTGTTAATCTGAATACTCTAGCAACAAGAGCGCATCGACTAGAATATTCACAAACGCAATTCCAATAAAACCCAAATGTCAATTATTTATCATCACTAAGCGCACAACCACCACATGGTCTAACAAGCCAATAGATTTTCTCTGCGTTTTTCGATATGATAGAGACACAGACGGCACACATGATTTTAAGCTCAGAAAATTGTCTAGGAAAGCGGCTTTCGAGAAACCGTCCTGTTTATTTCGGCTTTTGCAGAATCCACAGCCAAAAACTATAAAAAAAACAAAAAAAAGTTAGGAAGCTTTCTATAGTACAGTGGATTTTTTTTCTTTAAGACTAGGTCTTATTTGGAAGATAGTAATTTTGCTAAAACTTTATAGAAAAATAGTTCCCATAGGAATCATGCGTTCTAAATAGTGCTTTACTGTGTAAGTTGGAATTTATAACATTTGCTAGCTACAAACCGAACGACGGAAGGGAAAACGAAGCACAAGACACTGCCGCTCCTTTTTCTTCCCCAGTGTCAAATCATGCCTATGTTTCCGACGGCAGCGGCGAGGTGCACGCAAGAGAAACACACAGGACAAACGAACCAAAAGTCAAAACGAAAGAAAAAACAACACAACTCTCAAACATTAGGCCCCGCTCAATATGGCTTGAGTTTCTGGCTTCTAGCTTATTTTTGCACTATTCATAATTTCGTCTTTTTTTGAATTTTTGGCTTTTTTTGAGCTTTTTTGCCGGTTCTTTTTTTCCCGTATTCGTTTATGTTGTCGTGATGGGCTAACAAATTTTTTATATTTTTCAATTTTTAAATTTAATTATGTTAAATAAGCCTCCGTCACCACAAAGTGTTTTTTTTCACCACCATGAGTTTTCACCATAAGCCACCAAAAATAAGCCGAACTGAACACCACCTCCCCTTGTCCAGTGTCTTCTAGCGTGACGTAGGGTATATTCTTCTATTATAGTTCATAGCTTTTAGATATGACTTATTAGACTAATAAATAATAATTATTAAAATAAATAAAAAATTATTAAAAAACAAAAAAGACAGAACCATAAGACAAGACAGCAGCAAGCAAAGTTAGAAAAGATAAGAGCCAGAGAAAAGAGCCACGCGCACCGGCAGATCCAAACTCTATGAACTGTAGCCGTAGGGTGTGGTTTGTGTGACATGGGTGGATGAAACATGTGTTGGCCAAACTGATCCAAGCTTAGCTTTCATCTGAGGAGGCTAAGTGCCTATTCTTCATAGTTTTTAAAAGTTGTTTTTTGAATTTTTTATATTAACTAGTTTTTAAATGAAGTATTTTTTAAGATAAGATCTATTAGTTAATTGTAGTACATACTGTACCAATTTTATTTATATCGACAAAAATCGCATGTAAGTTTCTATTACTCTATAATCTCTCATACGAATAACCCAAAAGAAATAAACCGTAACAAAAAACCTTAAGTTTCAGCTGAAAAAACAGGGCCTAACTTAACTGGTCTCTATTATGTGAGAAACGGCAGGCCACGCAAGTCACGACAGTCGTTGAGCTTTCACTTATGACTCACCCATTCACGAAAAATGGCGGTGGTAGCGCGCGTTTCGAGTGGAACACGGAGGAACTGAGCAGTCGTAGCTTTCTAGTGGCTTGTTTGTGTTGAGAAACCGACGCTGGCGACCAGTCCGATCGGGATCTCTGCTTAGAACAAGAACGAATCAATCACGTAATCACGAATAATAGATGAACACGAGAGAGGTAGAGAACTCCGGTCTTTCTTTATTGCTTTCATGCGTGTGTATACAATGGGGTTGGCTCTCTATTTATACTAGGTGGTGGGGTGCCCAATATGTCAGACTCTCGGCCTACCGGGACTCGAGTCCGCCAGACTCTATCTCAGAGGCCGGTTTCCTAACACTCCCCTTGGGCACTCACCCAACATGCTCATGCCTCATCAAACTCCATAAAACCCAGTGGGAAAATTTGGAGAAAGAGTACATAATACATGTGTTGTCATGATGCACTAATTGCCTCATTAAAAACCTTGGTCGAGAAACTTCGTGAAAACTCGTCAAGGGAAAAGAGTACAATCCACCCAACTTCATTCGGTCTTGGGACCTTGTTCCTTTGGGTACTCAATCTTCATGATCGAGATTTACTAACGGGCTTGAGAGAATTCTCCCCGACTCGCACTTCTAAGTCTCATCATTCTAATCCCTCACACGCACCTTTCAAAGTTAGATGCGGGAGTGACTTAGTGAACAAATCACGATTTTCACAAAACTTAGTATGCAGTACTTTTATCTCGTCCGTCTTTTGCAATTCATGAGCATAGAAAGACTTGGGGTTGATATGCTTTGTGAGATGACTCTTCACATAGCCCGCTTGCATTTGTACAACGCAGTGAATTATCTTCATGGATAATTGTGGGGTTTACACAATGTTCATCCCACATGACCGCCGGATGTGGTGAACTATTCTACGGAGCCAAGCGCACTCTCGCAGCTTCATACAATGCTATAATTTCGAGTGGTTCGTCAAGTAGCTACAAGACTTTGCTTAGACGATTTTCGTGGAATTGCGCCCACCACACATGAATGCATAGCATATTTGTGACCTTGCGGTATGCGGGTTAGACAAGTACCCGAAGATCTCGCATAGTCAATCAAGTTCAAGTCTTGATTCTTTCTATAGAACAATCCAAGGTGCTTACTTCCTTGGAGATATCGGAAGGTGTCCTTTATGCCCTACCAATGTCTTTTGGTGGGCTCAGACCGCACTTGCTAACAAGTACACGACAATTGCAATGTCCGTTCTAGTGCAGTTTACTAAGTACATATGGGAATTCCGGTCCCAGGACTTCCTCCCCCTCTTCCCTAGGTCGGTAAGGATCTTTTTCTTCTTTGTCAGAAGACCTTCCGATCATCGGTATTTCGATGGGTATGCCTTCTCGAAGCCAAACCTTTCTAGCACCTTCGGTGTAGGTCGATCGATGTACCAAGATTCCTTCGGGACATGCTCAAGCTGCGCAGCCCGAGCGTAACTTAGTATTTTCATTTCAAATTCGACTCCAAGTAGGAGCTTGCTTCTTTTATATCTTCTCGTCCCGATGATATTCGGATCATCTACATACAAAGAGATTATACGTAATCCATTCTCGGATCGCCAGATAAATACACAAGGACAGTCTTCACTGTTTGTGTAGCCTTTCTTGCAGAGAAAGTAGTTCAATCGATTATACCACATTCTTCCAGAATGCTTTAATCCATACAGTGACTTTCGAGTTTCACACCGCATGATTTCTATTTGCTCTGCCTTGGTTCGGAGAGTTATTCCTTCGTGGAATTTCATATAAATCTCGAATCCAAGTTACCGTAAAGGTATGCAATCACAACATCCATTAATTTCATTTCTAAGTTCAAGTTCACCGCCATTGAGATCAATATATCTAAAGGTAATTCCACTCATGACCTGGGAGTAGGTTTCTTCATAATCAACTCCGGGACGTTGAGTGAAACCTTGTGCTACTAGCCTTGCTTTGTATCTCACTACTGCTTTCTTTCATTTCTCTTCGAACAAATACCACTTGTGCCCTACGGGTGCACATGGGAGGTGTGCGACATCGGCCCAAAACCTCTCTTTTGTTCGAGATAGCAATTCGCTTGCTATTGCCTTTTTCCAATCTTCCCAATCTGATCTTTTCTTACATTCGTGAGCGATGCAGCTCGGGATCAAGATCGATGATTGTGGCAATTTTCTTTCTGAAGTATATATCGATATTGGTCGTTGTCCTGCTCATGGACTCTCCGTGTGCACATAGTTTATAGCTATTTCTTCATGAGTCGCTTTTCGGAGCGGTTGCTTCTTCGAGCTTCACCTTGCACATCGCTTCTTCCAATTGCGGTGGCAAGTCCCTTTAGTTTTCGACTCGATGTGTGCGCACATCCATGCCGATGAGGATATTCGGATCCAAGATGCCCTTTTCTCAGGTGTCATACTTGTGCCAGTCTCAACTGCTCCCTTCTCATTCGGGGACTTTAATGATTGGTCGTGGTAAGTCCTTCTTATCCTTTTTCACCAGCGTCCCGGTTACTAAGGATTCGAGGAACCGAGTTCTCGTCCTCTTTTTATTTTTCGAGGCCTCGGACGAGATTAGGGATACCTTCGCTTTGGTATTTCAACCTCTCCGGCAAAGGCGTGCAGCACATGCGACTTAGTCACGCTTTCAAATCACTAAAGTGATCGAGCAATGATTTGCTAATGCTTGCAAATCAATTGTCTTCTGGACTTCTATTGTCTTCTGGACTTCTGTTGTCTTCTGGACTTCTATTTGCTTCACTAGTGCACGGGTCATGTGCATGTATTTCCCGACATTTTCCATCAAGGGGTTGATTTCCTCCCCCTAATGTTGGGAAATTTTCGGTGCTTGCCCTTGCGCTAGTTTCATAGATGGATGGATGTTGTAGGCCAATGGTCTAGAATTGACGAGATTCGCTGCATGTAGGACTGCGTGTCCCAATATGTAGTCGGTAAATTCCAATTCTATAAAGGGTAGGGCAATAATTTTAATTTTCTTAATTAAAGCCTCTCGCCAAACCATTCGGTATGGACATGCGATGCGAGTGCTCAACTGCAATCGCCATGCAATAATCATCAAATACCTCTGAAGTAAATTCTCCGGCATTGTCCATTCTTGTGGACTTGATATGATGATTAGGGAATACATTTCTGATGCGAATGATCTGCGAGATCAATTTTGCAAAGGCGTGGTTTCTTGTGGGCAATAAACCCACATATGATCACTTCGAGGAAGCGTCAATGAGCACTATGAAAGACTTAAATGGCCCTGAGATGGACTGAATGGGACCGCAAATGTCTTCCTGGATGCGTTCCAGGAATGCAGGTACTTCATCCTTCACTTTCAGAGTGGAGGGTCTAGTAATTAATTTCCCGGTGGCACATGCAGGGCACACAAAATCTTCAGGATTCGGGAAATATTTTACATTAATATTATGCCCTTTGATTATATTTCTCATCATTCTACGACCTGGGTGGCCTAATCTGTCATGCCAGAGACAGATGAGTTCAGAGCTTCTAAATACTGTCTTCGTGATGCGGCAGTGCAGTGCCTTGGTGTTGGTATAATATAGCCCATTTTCTAGTAAAGAAAGTTTTTCTAATACCCTTTTTCCATGATCTTCGCGCTTCGTAATGAGCAGGTATTCCTTACCGTACTCTTCTTCAGTCTCATCGTGGAAACATTTGCGCGAATATCCTTGAAAATTAGGAGAGTTCTAGTCGATTTTGGGTACAATAAGGCTTCTTTAATGACCAAAATTGTGCCCATAGGGAGTATAATTGTGGCTCTTCCTGAACCAATTATACAAGCATCGCTTCCGGCGATTTGACGTAAGGTCGCTAGTGCTCTTCTGAATCGATCGAAAACTTGGTCTCTCTTAAGATGGTATTCGTTGTCAGCTGGCTAAGCACACTTCCTTCATAGGCGCTACACATGTTCTAATATAGGGTATTTTATTCATATGCATGAGAAGGCAATCAACGCATAAATAAAATACTTCAATATCAGAACATATCATGTCATCATAAACTGAATAAATGAATGAATTATTCTAAAATCATCCAACCATCACGAGATAATAAATCCTAAAGTACCATCCATGCAATATCTAACTTGTCCATTTTAACATAAAATAAATGACAATTAACGTCTCATGCATTCGTGCATTAGACAGTCGATTAAGAAATCATCGACTTCTTGGCTATCTTTTCGTAAGTGATATTCTCTTCAAGAGAAATCATGGCGTTGGTCGCCTCTAGGTTGTAAGGGGTCTTGTTGCGGGATGGTCTCAATCTCCATCAACTCGTGCAACTGCTCGAATGCTCCCCTCAACCAATGCAAAGTGAGCTTGAGCCGCCTTTGTCATTCTTCTTCCGGGCTTGGTGGGCATCAATTACATGTTGCGGCTCTTTGCGCACCCGCGACCAATGCCCCACTTGCCACACTTGTAGCAACCACGCTCATTGGCCATAGGTATTGCCACTTTTCATAGCCTTTTGTCATTTGAGCATCCGATTTGCCTTTACGGGCAACGGTCTTACCCTTCTTTCCCTTCTTTTCATTAAGGGCTTTCGCACCTTGTAGCTCCAGCGTTGGCCTCACGGCCACGGAGCTCCCAGTGGTCGAGTGGCGTAATTCTTACGGAGAAGTTCGTCTGAGCCTCGCAACTGCATCATATCAATCAATTCGGCATACTCCTTGTAGCCGTCTTGACGATAGTTGCGGCGGATTGTACAAAGATTGGGGTGAAAAGTGGGCGGGTCTTTTCGATCTTCGCTCATCCGTGATCCGCTTGCCACGAGTTGAAGATTGGTACAAATCTGTGCAAGATGTAATTGTACTCCCCGACCGTCTTAAAGTCGGCAAACCTCAGTCTGACCCATTCTTGCTCTGCTTGAGGAAGGATGGTGTACTTTAGCCTCTTAAACCGCTTCTTGAGTGCGGTCCAGAGTGCTAGCGCGCTTTTCTCCGCCATATACTCATTCTTGAGAGTAAGACAAAGGTGGTGCCGAAGAAAATGAAGTGCCTGATCATTCTCTTCGGGCGTAGGTTGGGCGTCATTCAGTCCGCCAATCCCAATAGCTACGCGAAGCCGCTTGGCTCCAAGTACTATCTCGACATCGGATGCCCACGTCAGATAGTTACGGCCATGCTGGGCCAGCTCCTCGAACTCCTTGTTCAGGATTCCGATCATCTATATGCGATAGATGGAATAAAATAAGTTTACTTCAGGTAAACGTGCATGGAATAATTTACTACAGGTAAATAAATGGTACAAAAGGTTCTCGTAATGTTTCAGAATTTTCTATGAATTTTCTATAAATTTCTTCATTAATTTCGTGATTAAAAGTAATTTAAACAATTACAATTAACCAAAAACAGTAAATAAATACAGAATATAATAATGGCAGAGATAAATAATCTTCAAATACTGAAAATAATTCAAAATCAGATTCCCGAGGCCCTTTTATGCTAAAATATAAATTTTCAGTGAATTATGCAATTTCTGGTGGTCTATGCAAAATTTTCGATTCGAGAAAATTCGCAATTCCCGATTTTCCGAGGGTTTTCGCAAAATACGGACCTCTCAGAATTTGAGAACCTATCGGTAATTTTCAGAATTACCGAGACCGTTATGCAAATTTCTGGACCCAAATGCAAATTTTAGGGGCCTTCCTGTAATTTCTCACAAACCGGAGGGTTTTGGTAAAATTGCCGCCGATCGGCCAAAAGGCCCGCTCACCGGCCCAACGGGGCGCAGGGTAGGGTTTCCCCACCGCTCACGGGCCATGGCGCGATGGCTTCGGCGCGGGCGGCGAGGCGGCGCATGGCAGCAGCCGGCGAGGCCGGAGCGGCAGCGGCGCGTTCGCGCGGAGCCGACGGTGGCCGGCGCGAACAGTGGCATGGGCCGGGCGCTCGAGGCGGCCACGAGACGGCCGGCCGAGCGGCGGCGGCCGCAGTCGACCGAGGCGGGCGCCGCCCGAGCGGCGAGGCGGCCGGCGATCTGCGTCAACCGAGGCGAGGACGCGCGACGGTCGAGCTCGGCGTCTTGGGCGCATTCCTCCGGCGGTGGCGTGCGAGGCGCCGATCAGACCGGCGACACCTCGCTCGAGGCGGCGGTTGGTCGGCGGCGGGCCAGCGGCGGCTTCAGGCCGACGACTCACGGCGGTGAACCGACGGCGGCTTCAGGCCGTCGCCTGTTTTTGTTTTTTTTTCAGTGTGTGATGCCGTGCTGGGCAAAAACAGAAGAAACGATGCCAAAATTTTTCGTACAGCGATCATGCTGGATCAAACAAACGACGTACAAAATTCGTTTCATCTACGATGCAATCAACATCTACCTCGTTTCGCAATCTACCGATCGGCATTGTGCCGGCGATTTCAGATCTGCTTCAGAGATTAGAGGCGGATTTACATCGTTCTAATCTATAGTGCAATCAACATCTACCCGTTTCACAATCTACCGATCGGCATTGTCTTGCGCGACTTCGTGTCCGCTCGGGTAGATTAGGCGGATTGCAATCAGAGAAATTCAATCTAGAACGCGAAGAAAATACGATTCAAAGCGATCTAGAAAATCAATCTAGAACGCGAATCTGATTCAAAGCGATCTAGAAAATCAATCGTAACCGATGATTACCTCGCTCACAAGAGCGTAGTCGTGCCGATAACGTGTTGAGAAACCGACGGCGACCATCCGACGGGATCTCGCTTAGAACAAGAACGAATCAATCACGTAATCACGAATAATAGATGAACACAGAGAGGTAGAGAACTCCGGTCTTTCTTTATTGCTTTCATGCGTGTGTATACAATGGGGGTTGGCTCTCTATTTATACTAGGTGGTGGGGTGCCCAATATGTCGGGACTCTCGGCTACCAGACTCGAGTCCGCCAGACTCTATCTCAGAGCTTCGGTTTCCTAACAGTTTGGAAGGCAGCACTTTCGCATAAACTTCACAAAATTTTTACAGAGAATCTACAAGCACGGGGACACTTTTCACTCACGGTATAATGGGTCCGTTTTTTATCTTCAGCTTATGGCTACAACTTAAAACTTTTAACTGTTAGTGAGTGCTAAGTACGGAGCAAGAGAAATTTGCGTACAATTTTTGCTAATATAAATAAAGTCATTATAGTATGTACTACAATAAATTTATAGAACACACCTTAAAAAGACACTTCCTCTTACGTTGGGTGTCTGTTCAACATCCCGTCTTACCCTGGCTTCGAGTTTTAGGACGGGCCAAGATGCTCACCTCATTCTTTAATGAATCAGCAGGATAGCCCGCGTATTTGCACGACTAAATTCATTTTAAAGATTTTAGTATCAAATAATATAACATAAATGTTTAAGAATATGTTTACATATCTTATAGGTTATTTAGGGTTTTAAGACATCATAGACTTTAAAAATGACAATAAAAATTCGAAGGAAAATACAACTTGAGAAATGTAATTAAAGTATAAGCTTGATGGAAGAAAATTTTTGAGCATGCTAAGTTGTTGAGGTTCTTAAAAACATAGGCATTGTCCATCATGTATGGATCATGTAGCTGCATATCCCTATTTTTGTTTAATTATTTACATATTTTACTTTGTAATTAGTATTGTAATTAAATTGCTAATTTTATTTTGTTTTTATTCTAAATTTTAGTTACTTTTTTTGTTGAAATTCATGTACAAATTCAATTGTTAATTTTTGTTTACTTTTATTTTGAATTATTTTTATTTAGGGATTTTACTTAGAAATTCATATGGAAATCAAAATGCTAATTTTATTTTATTTTATATTTGGATTGTATTTGATATGGACTATTTTTTTTAATACAAATTGTTATAATCTAGGTCCACTAAGATCAACCGTGCATATCTTTGCCTTTTTCCTCCAATTAACGGGAGAATTTTCATCCCTTGAGAGCAAATGTGGTCTCCCCGTGTGCTTTTGCGAGATCGAGACCTCCCAGTTGGAGCCCAGTCTCCCCTAAATTACAATCTCGATCAAAATACATAGAAATCTGGTCCGGTTGGATCCAGCATCAATCGTCCAATCTATCTACTCCGTACCAATGGAATTAACATCATCTTTATTTATTTCCCTTAATAACCCCACGCGAATTAATCATTCGCATGAAGAACAGTAATACTCCACGTAGACAAAGCCAGAAGCCACGGTTCACACGGCGTGCCCACACAGGCCGACCCAAACCCGATCCGCTTAATTAACCCCGGCGGCCGATACCCGCACCGCACGCTCCGCTTCCTCTTCGTCCCGGCCGAGGGGGGGCGAGAGAGACCCATGCCCCACCCCCTCCGCCGCCGCCCGTCTCCGGCCGCCTCCGCCGGAGCAATTCCGTAGTTGGCCGCCGACCTCGATCGCCTCCTCCGGCCCCGCGGTCGGGGCCGCTTTACTAGTCGTCCCCATCCACCGCCTCCTCCTCCCGGAGATCCTGCCGGGTAATATTCCTTCTCCCTTGGTGTGCCCTAGCGTCGATTGGTTTCACGTTCCCCTAATCCGTGCCGCGAGGGATTGAATCGAACGTTCCTGCGAGATTCCTTGGCCGGGTGTTGTGTTGTCCGATTTGCCGCGAATTCGCTGCTGTTGCTCGTGTGATTCGTAGCCATAGGGTAGTCTGACTGGCGCCTGTGTACTTGTTTGTGCGTGTGTGGGTGGTCGGGCGGTGGCGATGGCTTGCGCTGGGAGTATGGGGACGATGGAGGGGTTACAGAATTGCTCAAGATTCATGTTTCTATCTGGCGATTCGTGTGTCGGTTTGGTGCTCTTAGGATTTGTGGTATCAAGGGAGAAGATAAGAGCCTAATGCCCCCTCCTCTGCCCTTGTTGCAGGATTCCTCTTTGTGCGCGTTTGTGGGAAAGCATGGCTCATTAGGTTTTAGCGGTTGATTTCGTAGTTTTGTGGATAGCTTTGCGAGGGGACCGAATTTTAAGCCGATATTGTGTTCATATGTTGATGTATGGGTGCATTTTAGGCGTGATTACGTCATTAGTGGTTCTGTGGATCATTGTAAGAGAAGGCTGCATTTCTGTCACCTTTGTATCTTCGTTGGATTTAGTTCCCAGTGATTTCAACTTACGAATTCACTGGATCACCGGTGATAGATCCAAGTTTTCTTCTAAAAAATTGCTCCCCTTTTTCTTTGAAAAGATTTTTAGTTTGTACATCTTGTCTGTGCTGTGATTGCATTAGAGTTTTAGTTGAGTTGCATTTCCTGCTTATTCCATTGTCCCTACCTTTCTTCAGTAGGCAACTCCTAGATTTTTGCATGTAACCTTGCGTTTGTGTTGTCAAATTTGATTGTTGTTTACTTAGCTGCGTTCGTAGCACATTTCCTATTTCTCTCTTTAACAAAATTGGATTCTCTTGTTGGCTGATAGCTCTGTAGATGGTCTGTTAGGATTTAGGACTTCCTTTTTTGAGATTGATGGCATGTTAGGACTTGATTTTTTTTTCTGTTATCAGCAAGACAGGTTGTAGTTTGGTTTGTGGCAGTGCTAGTTGCCTCATTCCTGGGATTAAAACAATTGGTTGTGGTGGTGTGGTGGCCTGGGAATGCCCTTGGTTCGGCTGAAAAGCAAACGCATCGCAGTTAGCACCTTATTATCTGAGTTTTCATGGAAGTAATTTCCTAATTGGGATTGGTTTATATGCTTTTGGGCCATTTTCATAGAAATGTTATCATCATTTTAGAAAATTCTAATCCATAGATTTAAAAGGGATTCAACATTTCAAGATACAATGTGTGCCATTTACTTATGATGTTTTAACTCCTACCATATTATTGCGGATGCAGAGGATCCCCATATTTCAGCTGACTAGCTATCACATTTATCTTAGAAGTAGAATTTGTGGTGGTCAAACTGGTTTGCTGTTATATTGATTTTGTGAACTTTCCTTGTTTCATTGTATCATAAGTGCCCTCATTTATATGTGTTTATAGGCACTCTCATGGTTGGGCACATGTATTTTCACTACCACCTTGTAAATGGCAGCAGCCTGGTGAGATAGTTTGGTTTTCACTAATTGATGTGTTTCTGTTGGTTTGCAGGATTTTGGTAATAATGGGAGAGAACAAATGGATGGGAAAAAGATGGGAGGACATGGACACTGATGTCCTTGTGAAGATATTCAAGGAGTTAAACTTGGTTGAGCTGTCACCAGTATCTCAAGTTTGCCGTTTGTGGCGTTTGTCCTGTTCAGATCCACTTATATGGGGCACTCTTGACTTTGGGCTGCTAAAATCCAATTTTATTCAAACAAGAGCATCTCCATATATTTGGGTTGATGATAGGTCTGACAAGAGACTTACAAGAATACTACGGGTGGCTATGGCAATTAGCTGTGGAAATGTTAATTGCATGATATTCCATTACAATTTGTACATGAAGGATGAGCACCTACATTACATCTCAGAAAGGTAACTACTCTTTTTTAGCTTGTCTTATGTTTTGTGAAGTTCTGTTTCTATATTCCTTCATATGGACGTATTATCTCTATGTTAAATCTGACAATTTGATTTTCGGCCCATTAATTGACTTGCAAGCTACAACTTATGGCTTTCTGTATAAATGTATTGTAGCTATGGGCTAGATGAGCTCTATAGTTGAATCAAGCTTGTACATTAAAGTGGTAACTGGATTAAATATTATTGTCGTTAACCATTCTGTCTTGTATTATTGGCTTTCAACACCAGGATAGCTGCCATTTTATAGTCGTTCAAACTAGTAGAGGTCCAGATAAGGTTATTTGAGGACTTTTAAGTTGAATGGACTCTGGTTTTTTTGGTATGATTATTCTCATACCTTGACGAAACTCTTGGACACTCAAGTTCTATGGTATGTCATTTTGCATTGAAGAAGGCTAATATTAAATAGTTTTGTACTTGTGTGTGATGTTTAACAGGTCTCCTCACCTAAAAAGATTGGTTATGCCAGCATGGAACCGCATTACCAAAATGGGAATATGCCAAGCTATTCAAAGGTGGGAAGAGCTGGAGTCCTTGACTATGCCTACCATTGGGCATCCTCCGTATATTATGGAAGAGATAGCCAGGAGCTGCAAGAACTTTGCAGAACTCAAGGTCATGGGCTCATTTGATCTCCTATTCGCTTCAGCGATTACCACCTACCTTCCAAAGCTGAAAGTCTTAAGCCTTCGTTGCTCAAAAGTGGCCATGGGTGCCTTGCTGTGTTTATTGAACTCCATGGAATATCTTGAGGTTCTGAATATTTCCCACTGCCTGCTGTTTGAGATCATGGCGAATGGGCGGAGGCAAGTGATTCATGATTTGGATGGCCAAACTCTTGAGAAAGCTTCAGGGCTGCGGGAGTTCCACCACTGCCAGAGTAGATCATGCCTTTCATGCCAGCGGATGATGATGGATGACGGTATCATGCGGTGGTATAGGTATGAGGATTGGTTTTGGCGCCGGGATGAGGTGAGCTCACTTGATCTGCAAGATTATGGGAAGGTGTTTGACGCAGAGTGCGAGATGTTGACATCTGTGGATTAGATGCTGATCCGGCATTGAAACCTGCCTCCTTATTGTAGAAACTTGTTGACCAGTCATTCATAAATCATAGCAAGCACCGAGAATCCATAACCCTAGAGAAATAATGATAACAATAATGCGCATGCATGGTGGTGTGGTTAGCTTATGTTGTAAATGCATGAATAGTCTGTCTTGTTTGAAGGTGTTGTGATCATCTCTATGATGACTAGAATGTGAAACTCCGAACCATATGCTTTAAAGTGATGTTGCATGGGACATCGACTCATCGTGTTGCTTTATGCGCTGGTTTGGCTATTTCTAGGCCGGGTGGGCTGCCTTGAAATAACCCCGGGGGGGCGCTCAAAGGAGCTCCGCGGATGTTCCTTTTCCCGCGAAATTCCAGTGAAACTGTTGTGCTCCAAACCGGTCCTTGGGGCTTTTCTACCGAGTTGTTTTGTTTTTGAACCAGATCTCCATTTGCAGGTTGTGTCTCGCTCCTTCTCTACTTATTGTCTGAGGTTGCGTCAATGAAATTGCTGATTATTCCTGTGATATTACACTGAAATGAGTTAGCATCAGATTCTTGAAACCAATCATCATGTGCAACGTTGTATTGACCCCATTTTTGGGAACATAACCGTTAAGTTCCCGTAACTGCCTAAGAGTTTAGTTGTGGACAGAAAAGATATTATATCCGCTCATGAGTATTTAAAAATAATTAATTTGATTAAAATATAATCCAACGGTTAAACTTTAATAACTTTACCAGCGTCTAAGTCCAAAACTTAACTTACATTCAGAAGATATGAAGAAATCCTACAGGAACGCTTGAGTATAATCGTAACCCTAACATGTTAGTTAATGCATTCTTTCTTCTTCATGTATCTGATATAATGAAAATAAGCAAGATTAAGTACACTATATACTCAGCAAGTCATGAAAAGACTATCTAACTTAACATGCGAGAAGTTCAAATGGATAGTCACATATTGTAATATGAAAATATTATATGTGAATTTGTTGGCAAAGAACATTACATTTAAAACAATAAAACAATACTTAGGGCGGGATCGTTTTTGCTTATAGTTTATGCTTATGTATTGTAGTTATAAAAACGGTGCATTTTTTAGGCGGAGTCTAAATGTCAATTGTAATAAAAAATATACTGAATTCAGCTATACTGGCCAAAATCACATGCGACTATTTTTCATGTACGTACTGCCTCTCGCGAACAGATCAGAATTCAAAAACCACAGCTCAAAAAAATCCACCCTTAATTAATAAAAGGGGGTTTGTTATCCACAATTTCCATATCAAAAATCTCCAAATTATACTTATGATTTGTTGTCGGAATTACATATGAAACACAACCCCATTAGTTGGAGCACGGCGTATTCGAATTCTATTTATTATACCATGCAGCTACCTAACTTTATCCATAAGATATCTCTGACTCATAATGTCAAGCTATATGCACGCAACCTGTTATGTGCAACTGAGTTAAGATAACAAGATCTTTTACTGCTCTCTTCTTTTTAGCTTCTACCCGGTAGACTCGAAGACACCCATTGTAAGTAATTCACTGGTCAAAGCGGAAACTACGAACTGACCCTGAGTGTACCTACCGTTGTGAAATAGGGAGGATATTTTTCAAGTCCAGCCTCCATACCACCCCTTGTACGTGGGCCATTCCAACCTTTAGAAAAGCAAACCATCATGTAGGTATTCAATCAAAGCGGGCAGCTACTAAACTAGGTCTGGTAAGTCAAAACTTTGTAGTTGAGTGATGTTTGTGTACCTTACTCAGCATAAGTTTCTAGTCCTTACTTTTATAGGATTAAGGATAACCGACTAAATGGGGGTAAATGGTAGGTTCTAAAATTTTTCGCTCTAATTCTAACAACAAGGATCAATAAATGAACCTAGCACAAGTCAAGAGCAGATTTTCTAAGTTTCTCTACGGCACCACTAGCTATGTATCTACCAAGTACAATTATAGCTACACAAGATATATCAGTTCAATAGCTAAAAAAGTAAATGCGAAAGAGTAAAGACAAGAAATAACCATAATGGAGATACATGATGTTTTTTTCTGTGGTATTAAAGACCTGTCGATCTTCACTAGTCTACATTGAGGTAAATCCAAACGAATTAGACCAGCTTCACAAATTAAGCCTAACAACCTTAAGTCCACCAGGGTTGCTCTTCCTCTGCTCCGAAGATGGCGAGTACCACATCACTTACAATCAGTGTCGGGCCTCTTCACAATCTTCTTGAAGAAACAACCGTGCAAAACTTCTCCCAAGCCGTCTGGGTGCCGATAAACATCAAGAGTAATAAATCACAGTGTTTGCTTAAGGAAAAACAAGTGCCAAAATGATTAACAAATGATGCAATGCACTTCAATGCTCTCAACTAATAAAAAATGTGGAATATGAGTAAATGAGTAGAGGAGAGTGCACATAAGGCTCTAGTGCTCAATTGTAGCATGTTGTAACCTTTTGAATTCCCATCTTATATAAATGATAAAGTGCGTCAGGCCACCTTGTGCGCATTTCATACGCTTCACAAAGAAAAACTTAATTGATATATGTGTTTGGAGCTTTTGAATCACAAATGTTAGCATATGTGAAATGTTCACCTTTTCTTTGCAATTAGCTTGATGGTCATCATATCAATCAATGCTCGCAACTGATTATAGTGGATATAGTCAAACATCAACAAAATTCTATTCCTTTAAGCAATGGTTTTCCGTTACAACGTACAGACACCTAACTAGTTTTTAAAAAGGAAACACTTCGTTGCGACTGGTAGCACATTGGTCAAATGTGCTAAAAGTCCCTGTGAGTGTCCTCTCCTGCAATGATGGCGATTGCCGATAAGGTTGCTGGTTGTGATGAGAGCGTTGTGGCCACAAGTTTGAAGTAGGGCGTTGAGGGGCACCGCGGTGTAGAGATTAGTGAGTGAGGTTTTGAGGCCAGCAGGTGGGAGTAGCCTGGAGGAGGCACAGTGAGGCGACAGAAGCATTGCCCAACCGTGGAAGACGATAATAAAAGTATGGAGGGCGGTGCAGGGAAGGCAATAGAGTCAGAGATGACGATAAGGAGGAAGACGAAGATGGCGCCGGGAGCGATTATACATGAATCTGTTTTTTAGGTTGCTGTTTATTGCTTTTGCTTGCGATTTATTAGTATAATAAATATTGATTGCTAAAAAAATCAAAGCTAAAATTCAACTGAAAAGCCGAAAAGAATATGGTTAATTATGCCCTCGTAAGAAAGTATATCAAATCTAGGTTAATCATCAATGTATTCAATTAGTAATAGTCATCGATACAAGGTTTAACATTCCGCTCATTTTGGCTAAAAAAGTGGCTTATGACTGAAATTATACTGTAGCTAGCTGAAATTACACTGTAACTAATGATAGCTTATTTGACATAATTAAATTTAAAAAATTTAAAAATAAAAACATGTTAGCTATTATGAACAATACAAACGAATACGAAAAAGAGAACCGATAAAAAACTAAAAAATAAAATAAAAATTTTAAAATAATAAAAAATAAGCTAGAAATTCAACTGGAAATGAGTGGACCTAAGAACCAACAAAAATCATGAGGAATTCCGGATCCACATCTCGTGCTAAAAGCATAGCGGATCCCAATTCCACTCACACCTGGCTCCGGTTTCCCGAAAGTGCTCCGCGTACGGAGATTCCGCCCCGAGAGCTCCGCCATTGTCCCTGGTGATGGACCCCACAAATCGTTGGCCCACTCGTCAGCCACATTACTAACCCCTCACGCCCAAATTAAAAAGAAACAAAGCCTTTCTACGCCTCGCTCACTCGATGCGCCTTTATAAACTCGAAGATATTTTTCTACCCATCTTTCGCTCGAGTCGAAATCCACGAAAAGACCAGAATACCCCCGCTCCCCGGAGTCAAATCCGTCGGAAGAGGAGAGAGCCTAGCCTTCGCCGGCGAGTCCGACCGGAGGGAGGCAAGGAGGCGGTGATGGCGGTGGCTGTCGCCGAGCTGTGGGAGACGCTGAAGCAGGCGATCGAGGCGTACACGGGGCTGTCCCCGGCGGCCTTCTTCACCGCCGTGGCGGTCGCCGCCGCGCTGTACCACGTGGTGTCGGGGCTCTTCGCCGCGCCGCCCCCGCCCCCGCCGCGCCAGCGCGAGGAGCCCGAGGCGGAGCCGCTCCCGCCGCCCGTGCAGCTGGGAGAGGTCACCGAGGACGAGCTCCGACAGTACGACGGGTCCGACCCCAAGAAGCCCCTCCTTATGGCCATCAAGGGCCAGATCTATGACGTCACACAGAGCAGGTACCTTCCTTACCCGAAACTCTACCTTTTCCTTTGTAATCGCTGCTCTGGTGCTTCTATTTTGGGATGTGGTTGTCCGGTTATCCTGTAGTTAGTAATCGTCTAACTTTTCGTAGATGTAGCCATAAAGCTTGTCCTTTTGGATGCTAGGAGTACTCCAGTCGATAAATTTGCTGGGATTTGTGTGAAGTTCGTTCAGTTTCTCATCGTATTTGGGGTTCGCCGTCGATTAGGGGATAGGGGAGATGGAAATAGCCTGTACTGTACTGTTGTTTGATGGTGTACGCTAGGAGTAGATGGTGCGGTATCTGAAGGATTTGGTAGCTTTTATCTGCATTATCGGGTTCAGCTTGTTGAGGTCAAAAGAGGTGCGTTTGTAGAATTTGTCGGGGAGCAGGAAGGGTACCCCCAGCCAAGCGTGGCGGGCGGTGGGGTGTCTAATGTTTGATATGTTTACTTTACCTTTTTCGTTTGAAGTGTTTAGTGATTGATTAAGCTTGCTATATCTTGATGATTTCTATACTTGATAAGAATCTTTTTATCATCAGTTGACTGTATACCAGCAGGAATGATGCCAGGAAAACCTGCTACTTTAGTGAGAAATTGCAGGTGGTGGGATGTTTTCGTAATAATTGGATATTGAGGTTCAATGTTCATAGTCAGGAAAAGGAGAAACATCGATTTGATACTGGACACTAGGCTTGTCTAATCGCATCTTTATTATTTGTGTTCGAAGAACTATGGCCTTGTTCTCTACATAAGTTGTGTTATATTCTTTTGTTCTTGTTGGTTCCTTACTTTGTACTTGCAAATATTCTAGAGAGGGGGTCTAATTATCCTTTTGAGGTCAGATACTAGAAGAGTTACATCCTAGAACAAAGTTGGGTCGTAACAAGAGTTCCTCCTTGTCTCCAAAAAATAAAAAGTGTACCTGGTTCTCTTCTTAACATTACAAGTATTTGTTAAAAATATAAAAAGTAAAATGTAAAAATATTGTTGTCTTGATGCTTGTTGAGTCGTTCTGACTTCATGGAAGGTCAGGAAGGTGAAAAGGAAGGCCCCTTTCTTTAGAAGCTAGGTACTCTGCACCGGAAATCTGGAAAAAATTGGGAAAGTTGTTTGTTGGTCTTTACTTTTTTTTATATTAATTTTGTAGTTAGCTTCAATAATGAAATAAGATATGTGTCTTCTCTTCTTTATCTTTTGGTATGCAAGATGCTGTTGCTGGTGGAGCACGCATATTTTGTGGGTAGATGATAATACTAATATAAGAATTCTTGGATCTATTATAAAGAGGCTTTAACTTGCATTGTGCCTGTACTTCCCAATGATAATCATTTCTGCAGTGCACTTCTTCCAATTCAAAACACATGTAAAGTTGTGGCCTTTTAGGTGAGGGTGTGCTTTACATGATGCATGTTCATCATATATTCAATGATATCTGTGTTGTTTTTCCCCACAGCTGTGTTAGGAATGTGTTTGCGTCTGCGAAGCTCCCATACAGTTCAATATATGTAACTCTAATTATATTTCCAATTTCGTTTCTCACATTTTGTCTGCTCTGTGCAGAATGTTCTATGGACCTGGTGGACCTTATGCGCTATTTGCAGGTAAAGATGCCAGCAGAGCTCTAGCCAAGATGTCCTTTGAGCCCCAGGATTTGACCGGCGACATCTCTGGCCTTGGGCCATTCGAGCTCGACGCACTGCAGGACTGGGAATACAAGTTCGTGAGCAAGTACGTGAAGGTCGGCACCGTCAAGAGGACGGTCCCTGTTGAAGGTGGCAACACAAGCACATCCCCTGAGACGAACGAAACCGCCGCTGCCACCGAGGCGGAGTCCGAGAATGCGCCGGCAACCGAAGCCAAGCCGAGGGAGACGACCTTGGAGGAGGTGAAAGAAAAGGAGGTTGCCGCAGCTGATGAGGCAGGTGCCAAAGAAAGTTAGAACAACCCAGTGCTCCTTCCTTGCAGCAATAATTCGTGTAATTGGCACCAGCACAGTGGACCTGGAGGTGCTGCTCCGTTATCATTACTAGTCGGTACTGGAGTTCTAGACATCTGGGGTGTGCGCCCCCTCTTGTTGAAGCGTATGTTAATACTTTTGGGTGAATAATATAAGCCGCTTTCCTATGGCCCTGCTTAAGTTGCAAATCCTCCCATCAGCAGGTAAATCATGCAGTTGTTGCGTTGCATCCGATTTGTGTGATCTACCTGTCTGCTGTGTTTATATTATCTTCTACTTAGAAAAGCTAAAAGATAATATGAATATTTGCCTTCTTGAAACAGTTTTTTCGTTTCTCTATTCCTCTCTTTCATGTTGCGCACGAATCTCTATATTACTTTTCTCATTATTCGCATCCTTTTTTCTAGTGGCTTATCTATCGGCCACCTTTATTTATTATAGCAGCCAAAATGAACAACCGCTGATTCATTTTAGCAGCCAATTTGAACAACTGCAGCCAATTTGAACAACCGCTGATTCAGCCGTGAACTGTGAGCCTGTGACCTGCACTGATTCAGCCGTGAACTGTGAGCCTGTGACACTTGTGCAGGACCGGCCTTCTTTTTGGTGCGAACATATAACTTTAATGAAATTTTGAATTTTGGTACATTTACAGTCAGACACGGAGATCGATACTCACTTGCGATTTTGGCTGATACAGATATTAAACTTTTAATGTGTACTACGTTTAACTTATAAACCCCATCTTGAAAAATACTCGTTTAAAATTAGGAGTCTTGTGGCGGTGCGAAAGTCGGGCGGCTTCGACTGCCGAACAGCCCCGATTCGAGGCTGTTCTCACGGTGAGAAGCCGTATGGCTTTTAACTTTTGCTACAGCATCTAACTTTCAAACGGAGTATTTTCTTAAAACGTAGTCTACAAGTTAAATGTAGTACACGTTAAAAGCCTAACATCTGTACCAGCCAAAATCATAAGTAAGGATCAGTCTCTTCGTAATCTGTACCATAAACAATCAAAATTTAAAAATTTCAACTAAAATCTATAAACCGCAGTAAAAAAAAAAGAACACCCCCTCGAGTCAAAGCCATGTGTTCAAAGGGCGCGAATCACATGGGACGTTGATGACTTGATGTTGTACCCGCCATTCGAACTGATGGGTCCTGCCTAATGCAGAGTTCTGTATATGACACTTTGGCACGCTCAATACCACAGTTTTTCCCTCCCTTTTTATATCAAGACGGTCAATGCAGTATACACGCTGAAGTTCTAGAGGGAGTACTTTTTTTACAAGTAGAAAAAAAGTTGACTTTTTAGAATTCCAGATGAAGTACTTTTTTTAGAGGTGTAGAGGAAAAATACTTGGAAGGAGAAGAGAAAATGGCATCCGTGATGTGTCAGGCTCGGACGCTCTGTTGCACTTTGGGCCGGGATCAAAGCCCATCTATGTTGGGCTTCGTTTATAAAGCTTCGAGCCCAATCTTCCGCGCAGCGCGCGCTGTGCCTTCGTTTAGTCCCACATCGCGCAGCAAGAGTGAACGGCAGGCGGAGGCGCTGTATATAAGGCGACCCCGGGCGCCGAAGTAAAGCATACCTTTCTCGGCCTTTTGGCTAAGATCAAGTGTAGTATCTGTTCTTATCAGTTTAATATCTGATACGTGGACCATGTGTTCACTTCGATATTAAATTAATTTTTTATGGGGGAGGGTTCACCTACGGTAGCTTGCTGCCGGAGCCCTCGCGCGTCGCCCAGGCGTTGCACTGCTGCCCGGGCCCGGCGCACCCCGCCAAATCCCAAGCTTGAAAATTATCGAATGCATAATTTGTTCTTTCATGCACTTTTGTAAGCAGTATGTTAATTATTTAGGGATTAATATACTGAACGGCAGGGCAAATTATGACTATCTTCATCGGGTGGCTGCTTGCTCCGCTCTCACCGCATCTTTTTCCGCCGCGGCGATTTTTTTTATACACGAAAAAAGCCTGTGGGCGGCGCGCGACAGGTCCGTGTTCCTCCCCGGTGGGCGTGGCTGCGGCGTCGTCGTGCGGTTCGGTCTCCTCGCCGCCGCCGCGAAGGGAGGGGCCCCAGACGGAGGCAGCGCCGGCTCCGGAGCCGGTGGAGGTGGGGGAGATCACGGAGGAGCTGCGGAAGTACGTCGGATCTGACCCGAAGAATCCACTTCTCATGGCCATCAAGGGGCAGATCTACGACGTCTCCCGGAGCAGCTCGCTCTCCCTAAGCCATGGCCTCTAAATCCTCCATGTAAAGCTACTCTGCTGCTCTCATCTGTAGTTTTTTATTCTCTTGCTACCTCTAAATGATGCAAAGATGGGCAGTTAATCTTTTGATAGACTTATCAATGATAGGCACTGATTAACTATGGAAATGGTATAGAAATGGAGTCATGCAAGAAATGCATTATGAAGTGAGGTGTTCTTAGTTTGAAGAGTTCTTCTATGCTACTAATATGAAGTGAAGGTGGGAAAGATGTTAAAGAATTGTAGGTAATCAGTAATACCTAGTAAAAGGATTGAGGCACATATGGAGTTGAGCACATATCTTCTTCTGGAGACTGGATTGTGCGAATTGCAGCACATGTTTGCTTGACAAATCAATGTGTGTACTGCAAATATTATTCAATTTGTGCGTGGAATGGGGCTCCTTGTGCCTGGCATGGAGCTGTGTAGCTGGTGGTATTTTTGCAGTTTGTTCAATTTATTGAATGCTAAGCCATATGCCTGTTTAATGTCGACCTGGGTTCAATTATTGAACACAAATCCACATATATATCTGATATTCTTATCCTTGCCGGTAAACTCAGATAATTAACTAGTTGGAACTCTAGAGAACGTTGATATGCCAGAGAAGTATTATTGCATACCCGTGCTGCTTTTCTATGGTAGTATCAGCTAGAACAGAGTTTTCTTTTGTTTCTTCTGTATAAATTTGAAGTTTGCTGGTTTGTTCTATAGGCAGTAAACTGTGGGATAATTCCACTTGGAAAACCAACACTGCACTTTTCCATAAGTTGTGCAGCAATTAGGATTGTCCAAAACAAGCTGCATATTCAGCTCAATTTTTCTATAGGATCATCAGTGTTCAGTAAACCCGTTATCTGATTTTTGTGTGCGACCTAACTTAGTTGATGACTGCTGCAATATTGCAGTGACAACTGTCTCAAAGTCTAACCTGACTATCCCTATTGGATGGCATGCATGTGGAACTACCGGAGGTTTGGAAGAGCAGCAATACCTATGACAAAAGATTACATATAAGCTGCATTGAATTTCTAATGAGGCTTCTTGAAACATACACATATGTCTATGTTTTCTCCAATGAAAATCAACTAGCTAATATACCCCTTCCAATATGATGGCTTTTCTCGTTTACAGTTATCTATAAATTTATGTCTGTTTGAAGTTTTCAAAATCACTGTACCTTTTGTCTGAAAGATGGCATTTACCATTTACTGTCCATAACATATTGCGTTTGACACTAGTTAATATATAAGTTTTTCACTGAAGCTATTTCAATTTGCTGTATGCAGAATGTTCTATGGACCTGGCGGACCATACGCATTGTTTGCTGGTAAAGATGCCAGTAGGGCATTGGCCAAGATGTCCTTTGAGCCACAGGATCTGACTGGTGATATATCTGGCCTTGGGCCATATGAACTCAGTGCCTTGCAGGATTGGGAATACAGGTTCAACAGCATGTGAAGTTTGGAACCATAAGGAAAACTGTGCCCGTAGAGCAGGGTGATGTTAGCACTTCCTCTGAAAACCAGGAGGAAGCTGCTGAGGCTGATGTGGAGCTGAATGAAGACAAATTACCCGGAACACTAAGAGATCTACGATCTACAATAGAACATTGAATGATTGAATTTGAAGAGGTCGATGCCTCATCGCCACATCCAACAAGATACTTCTGTTGAATTCCCTTTGTTAAGACTCTGAAGAATATGTTGCCATGTTATTAGTTGGCTGCCCTGAGCATCAATACTCAGCACTTCAGCAGTGTATCTACCTGTCTGCAGAGCTTTTTGTTATTTGTTCTCCACGTCTTGTCAGCTTTCTTCATTCTTACGTTGTTCTGTTATGCTTTCTTGTGTGCACCATGCGATTACTGGAATAGTTAACACTTTATAAATATTTTGACTTTTGAGGTGTGCTGTGCATGTCAGGTGCATCTGATTTGAGCAACAACCTAGCAGAGGAATTCAAAACACGCAGCACCATACCAGAAGAGAGAAACTTCAGCATAAAGAGTAATGCCATGCATATACAGGTACGCCATTCTTTGATTCCTCACACTTTGTTTATAGAAGGCAGAAGATAATTTATTGCAGAAGTTCATAGTAATGCTAAGCACATTGTCTGTTTACCTAGCTGACATCAAAACAAGCAGTTCTATGATAATGTACATGTTTGCTGTACAACATCTAGGCGTGTAATCTAGAAGCTCAGATATTCTATTAATTGCAATGAGCTTCCAGAATACATTAATCCTTGCTCAATGAAGAAACAGTCAGGAATCGTTTTCTGGTATACTCTGTCATGTCAAGGACAGGTAGACAGCGCATGACCAACCTAAAGGAGCCTTTTGTTTATCTCAGGACTTACGTAACTCACGATTTCACGGAGTCAACTACGTTCATATAATCACCACCATTTGCCAAGATTGTTCAGTTGCAATGGGAAGTTGATGCTGGTTTGTCTCTACCTTTTCTCATTGCTTTTTGGTTAATGTGGGGCATGACAATTGACAAGAGCAATTTTCTCTCTTTAATGATAATTCCAAGTGCTGAGTTTTCCTGTACTTCAAGGCAATTACAGCACAAAATTTGAAACTTTTTGTTGTTCTAAGTACTACAATGACCTGCTAGCATCAACAGTCCAACACCCATGCATGGTATTACTGTGGAATAGAAGTTTGTACCATTCAAAGAAGAGGTGAGATGTTTTGCCATTCAGTGTGAAAAGCTAGATGCTAACAGATGAAAAAAGAATCAAAGAAAGAGCAAAAATTATAGTCAAAGCCCAGCCTCGCTCCATGGAAAAGGCTTCTTGACGTGTAGGGATCTTCTGCGGCATGATCTCTCGGACGTTCTTGACCTGTTTAGCTTTTTGCAGCGTTCCGACTTCCAGTTTTGACTTGAAATGGTCGCATCATACGCTGCGTCGAACGGGTCACCTTGTGCAGAAATCCCAGCTTTTGTAAATATAAAGCTTGAGTATATTACAATAGCCTATAGACTTATATAGTATATAAGACATACAAAGATCTAAATCTTAAATGATAGGAAATAACCTAAATACTTTTAACACCGTTACATTTGAAAAGGATTAACATTAAAATGGGGAAAATCTATAATCCAAATCTTGAAGACGTTGTCATAGCGTGCAACTCTTGGAAAATTATGTCAAGAAGATCGACTCCCATCCAAAATCGTGCGGCAGCCCATAAAATACAAAGTGCAGGGGCCGGAAATGTAGAAGTAAGCAAGAGCAAAGTCGATTGCGGTAACACGACGAGAGGATATGGAAGGTGACATAAGTAGAACGAACTGTCAAATCAAATTAAAGAGGGAGATAGAAGCATAGCGACATAAATTGAAGCTCGAGACGGTGGCGACATAATGCACAAGAAGCGCAACAGAGGCGCAGTGTAGAAGAAACACGATGGGCTTAGAAGATCGGGGTGGCAGCTCAAAGAGAAGCGGCGGCATCATAAAGACTTTTACAATCTACAACGGCTCAAAGAGAAAAGCGGTGGCTACGGCTATGCGAAAGGATGGAGAGTACCACAGATCATGGCTAGCAAAGCAGCCGGTATGATTTGACAAGGATTTTATGGACTAGCACAGCTTTAACGAACTAAAAGATATATACTACGGATTTACATGAACACAACGAAAGACTAAAAAAACACAAAGACAACGAGTCTAGCTGATTATAGAAGTAGCTACACCAAGTGCAAAGAACTAGTCCACCTCTCATGCCGCTCTTTGTCCTCCCTTCCCCCAATTTCCTTCAACAGAGAAGGCATAGGTCCGTCAGATGAAAAGATGGTTCCTTCCTCCACTCGTCTCCTTCAGGATCTCCACGCGCGGCTCGCCCATTCCCTTTCTCTCCTCCCTCACACCCCCAGCAACACACGAGGGAGAAGGGGGACGAGCAGGAGAAGGAGGTCGGGCGGGGTGTCGGCCAGAGGCGCGGACGCCGCGGCCGGGCGCTTGGCCGAATCCAAGGCGGCGATGGGCGGGGCGGCGTGAAGATGCCGGGGAGGGTTGGATCCGACGCAGCTCAGGGTGCACGGATCTGGTGGGATCCGGTGCGGAGGACCCCAGATCGGGCTCAGGCTCGGGTGGCTGAGGCAGCGACGGCGCCCTGAGTAGTGGGGAGATGGCGGCGGACGAAGGGGAGGCGGAGAGGCCCGAAGGCGGTTGAATCTGCACAGTTCGGTGGCATGGAGCACGAAGGAGGTCGGAGGTAGCTGGATCCGGGCGGAGGAAGATTGGCGGCCGGATCTAAGCGGCGGTGGCGATCCGGCGGCGGTCACCGATCCGGTGGCGGCGGCTGCTGCAAGGGCGGCGTCATGAAGGCGGTGGCGGGAAGGCGGCGCCCGATCCGGCGGTGGCGAGGTCGATGCGGCGGCATAGATTCGGGCGGGGAGGCGGAGGCCCGAGACGGCATGGATCTGGCGTGGGGAGGTCGGATCCAGGCTGGGGCGACGCGGATCCGGAGCGGAGACGGTCGGATGCGGCGACGACTAGGAGGAGGTGCCGGCGCGGGCTCGGGCTGCCGGAGGTGCAGGTGGCCCAGCACATCGCGATCACAACGGAGAGGGTCGGCGTCAGTAGGAGATGGGCCAGATCCGAGGTCGATGGTGGCGAAGACGACCGGATCCGGCCCAGAGGCGGTCGGATCCAGACTTGGCGGAGTCGGAGGCGGCCAGATCTAGGCGGCGGCGCGGCGCAGAGGTGCGCGCGGACGCGACGACGCGTTGGTGGCCAGGCGTGGGTGCAGGAAGATGACGGAGTCACGGCGGTTGGTAACGGCCAGTGGCGATGTGGTGCGGCGGCCGACAAGAATGGCCACGCTCGGGATTAGCTTCTCCTGGGGATAGCAGCGGAAGGTTCAACTGGAGGTGAGCTAGATTTGAAACCTAGACTTTGATACCATGTAAATATGAAACTTAAGTATATTACAATAGCCCATGGGTTTATATAGTACATGAGATACACAAGGATTAAAACCCTAAATAATAGAAAATGATATAAATACCATTAACAGCTTTGACAAATTAAGCGCGTCTTACTAAAAACGTGCAGAAACATAGATGTATGCAGCACCACGAGGATGTCAAATGGCGAAGAAAATATGAGGAAGGTTCCTCTCAATGTGTAGCGTTTAACAGTGTTGTGGGCGTATGCAGTCTCAATCCGGTGTAGTTGAGAGGTCCCGTGTCCTTACTGCATGTGGAGGTGGTTCTATTTCTCGAAAATATTTTTTACGCCAAGGTCACTATTAGAATTCATCTTTAGTCCTATTTTTTTCGTCTTATAATTTATAGCTTTTCCTGAATAAACGGATGAGAAGGCTTCTTCGTTGTCTTTTTGAAATGGCTTATCCATATTTAATTTATTCGCATAAACACTTATGTTAGAACCAAAAACCATTAACCGCAACAAAAAAGAGCGCACCCTTTCGTGGAACGTGATCATCTACCATTATGTGGTAATGGAGGTGAACTGTACCATGACGTTGGTTCAGTCTTATTCTGGTAACTAAACATCACACCAGGGGTTCTGTAAAAAAAATCATATCAAAGGATAGTACATCAAATTTCTCAAGTTTCTCTTCGATGTTACACAATTGCAATGTTCGTCTTGAAGGAAGCTGCGTATCCAATGCGCTCAAAGGCGTCGTTCATGTCCTACCAAAATAGGAGCTTGGCTTAATGTCGCCGTTTCTACGCTCTCGTTGCGCGCTCTGACGAAAGGTCTACCGGAACATACTAGTGGGAAAATAATCCAAAAGAGCATATCGCTGTTGAACATGTTCCAAAAACATGGGTTGAATAGCAACGGCGTGATAAAAAAGAAAGCCGGCAAAATGCAAAATACATTTGCTCTGAAGAAGCAGTTATTGGTTATCACTGTAGATAGGAAAAGGTCCTTCTTCTAATACCCACAACTTTGTTCGAAAATCCGTTCAACACCTGAAATATAAAACCGAATATTTAATCTTCTGAATCTTGCGATCCAATTCAAATAACACTCTGACATGGTTTCGGATGATGGTATTACTCACGTGGCGTGATGAGTGCACGGTTTTACCACGTAGAATGACACGTTAGTTAAATTTAGGTGAATGACACATGGGATCCATAGAGCATTATCTCCTAAATGGAAACAGAGATGAGAGAACTACATGGGTAGGTGAATGACAAGTAGCACCCACAGGGTATTATCTCCCAAATCTAAACACAGAGAGAGTGAACTACAGGAGACGTTGGCCATAGAACTATGGCTGGAAGCTCGCTGGGGGAGAAGTCCTTGTAGGTCTCACATGTCACTGATCCAATTTGATCAACGTGTCATACTACATAGAAAAATTATCTACTTATCATGTCACGTGGACAATACCGCTATACGAAATCTGGTCAAGTTGTTATTTGTACCAGATTGCAAAGTTTAGAGAGTCAAATGTCTGGTTTCATAATTCAGATTATTGAATGAACTTTCAAACAAAATTTAGAGTTTTATCTGTATTCATTCCTCGTAGATAAAACACGAAGAGCTAAAATTACAGCTCATCTGGGCTCAAACTTCAAACGTGTGTTAGTTCGTGTTAGTAGGTCAATCGTTCTTTTCGTGATACCTTGCACATCCCGTGCACCAGTCAGTTGGGCCCTATTTCAAAATCAAAATTTCCGTAGAAATTTTGCAAGAAACAATTGAAATCTCGAAGAAATCTGAAAGAATTCACATCCCAAATAGATCCTTAGTGAGAAGCACAACCAGATACACTCTATCATATACCAGTATCTAAAATAAGACGACGAATTCGCTGAAAGAAAGTGAGATCGACAGGTGGGCCCCGTAGAACATGAGAGTGTGGCCACCACGTCGACACGCTTCGCCATCAGCCACAGGAGGTGCGCGTGCGGAGACCACAGGCACTCGTGTGCCCACCTCGCTCGCATGCCATACAAAAATCCGGTCGATTGATGGTTGCAATTTGCAACTGGGGTCAAAGGGTCTTTTTTTTCACTTCCAAAAACTATTTTTTAATTTTTTCACATTAACTAGCTTTTAAATAGAGTATTTTTTAAAATAAAAACTATAAATTAATTATTGTACACATTATAATAATTTCATTTATATCAACTGAAACTGTACACGAGTTTCTATTACTTTGTTCTCTTATGAATAACTAAAAAATTATAAACGTAGCTATCGTAGGGGTGGCCCAATCTTTATGACCGGACCTTGCAATTGATCTAATATGTAATAGACACAATAATATAGAGAAATATAACAATGTACTCATACCTTTTATAATTATTAAGAGATAGAATATGAATTTCTCACCCTATCTCACTCATGTATATAAGCCTTCAAAAAAGACATGAGGAGAGAATCACTCATTTCTCATATATCGTCTCTCTGTATTGTTCTTTTTTTTAGTCTCCTCTTTACTGTTGCCACAACGGTAGACATAAATAATAGGGAAAATTTGTTCGGTAGCACTGAAAGGTCACTGCTTTCGGAAAATACCACCAAAAAAAACCGGGTTTCAGAAATTACCACCAAAAAAACCGGGTTTCAGAAATTACCACCAAAAGATTCACCTCGCTTCGGGATTTAGCACTCTGGACAAAAATATCCTTATCCCTTCGCTTCTCCTCCTCCGCCGCCACCTCCTCGCGCCTCTCCCTCTCCTCGCTGCCTGTGTCACCGCCTCCGCCTCACGCCGCCGCCTCCTGTTCGCCTCCTCACGCTCATCTCCTCACGCGCTTCTTCCATTTCTTCCAGCGTGCCAATTCTCTTCCGCCGTCTGTGATCATCGCCGCCTCATGCCGCCTGTCGCTCCCGCCATCTCTCCACAAACCACTTGCGTCACGGTGTATCTGTGCCTCTCCTCGCCCCCTCCTCACTTAATCGAACAGCGGTGCCTCAGGCTCGCCGCCACCCCATCTTCCTCACCACCGGCCGAACGCCCTCCGCCGCCGCCCCTCCTCATGAGTCTCCTTCATTCCTCGCCTGGGAGAATGTTCTCACCGCCTCGGACCTCCTCCGACTGACGCCGGAGCTCCTCCTCCACCCTAGCTCGCCGGCACCGTGAAGCTCCCCTGCGCCGCCCATGGCCTCCGTTGCTGACCGACCTCGGGCCTCCTCCGGCTCAATAGACAGCGTGGTAAGCACCCACCTAACCGTCTCTAGCTCGTGCCCACCCAAAATCCCTCCTTCTCCCTCTCGTGCCGCCTGAAGGCACCTTGCCGCCGGGTGCATCAGACCGCCATCTTTGCCTCTTCGCCGTTTCGGGCCGTGCCACCTCTCCACTAGCATCCCTGCCCCCTCACGGTTCCATTTTTGTCCAGAGTGCTAAATCCCGAAGCGAGGTGAATCTTTTGGTGGTAATTTCTGGAGCCCGATTTTTTTGATGATATTTTTCGAAAGCAGTGACCTTTCAGTGCTACCGAACAAAATTTTCCTAAATAATAACCTGAGGACAAAAAAAAAAGAGACGCAGAGAGGAGAGAAGAGCGAGGAAAGGGAAGAGATAAGCTGCGGATAGAATGTGGCAGCTGCAGCCAATCAGAGGCCAGAGGACACCACACTCCCCCTACCCTCTCATCCTCCGGCCAAACCACCCCCACCAAACCCAACATGGGCACGCGAATACGAAAGCTTGGAAAATTTTGAGGCACTAGCCTGTTTTAGAACCTCCAAGTTCTTGCAATTACAGAGAGGTCCTCTTTTGCGTGGAGCCTACGGTAGATAGTTTGCCTAATGAGTTTATGTTTCTGACTTTTTAATTTTGTTTTTTTTTGCCTTTTGTATTTTCTCTTACACATTTTGTATTGTTTATAATAATATAATTTTTTATTTTTTAAAATTTAATTATGCTAAAAAAGTTAGCAAGAGTATGGTGTATTTTTATTTGTTACATTAAAAAAGTAAAAGTTTAAACTTATAAATCCACATAAACACCATCTTTGTTCCGTTGGGTGGACTAACACCTTATACAAATGCAAAGGGAAGCTAATTACCGATCGACTAGTTATTTTTTGCTTTACAACAATACGAAAGTGTTCAGATTTTGAGCTCACCGGTTAAGATCCGTATGCGTTCTCGATCTCTCCCTGTAAGAAATGAATGATTCATGTGAGGTTGCTGCTATCCAAACGAGCCCTTATTGTTACACAATAATTCGAGGCTACCTAAGTCAAGGTGTTTAGATCAAAACCGAACAGTTTGAGCTCGAAAATTTTCGAAAGCTTACTTTGAACTAGCCTTGGAATCTGCGACCCTTACATGGGGCGATGTGATATTGCACATTAAGACGAGGGCCTCGCGGCAAAACGAACTCGGGCAATAGAAAAATTCAGAGCCGACCCGAGACCTAGCCCACACGCCTCGCGCTGTGCGTGGGCCCCACACGCCTCGCGCCTCCGGCCTTTCTTCCTCGGACCAACGCGGGGGCGAAAACCAATTCCACATCTCCTCCTCGGCTCCGTCCAAGAACGCAGAGCCCGAGGATCCACACTAGTTACTTGAGGAGCGAGAGAGGGGGATAGAGAGAGAAACGTATAAGGATTTCTCCTCTCCTCTCCTCTCTCTATATATCTGATTTATCTGCGGTTCTTGGCCGCCATTATTAAACCGGTTTGTGGGGAGGAGGTTGCGGTTGCTGCTTTCTTGATCCGATGTTGGCGAGCACGACGTCAGCGACGGCCGCGGCGGGCGCATTCGCCGCGGCCGCCAAGCCGCGGGGGTCGGCCGCGGCCGCCTGCCCGAGGGTCGCTGCCGGCGGCCGGCGGCGTTCCGGCGTGGTGCGGTGCGACGCCGGCGTGGAGGCCCAGGCGCAGGCGGTGTCCAAGGCTGCCGGCATCGCCGCGCTCGAGCAGTTCAAGATCTCCGCCGACCGTGAGCTCCTGGCCTCCCTAACCTAACCTTCCTGTGACCCTTTGGTGTGGGATTGTGCTAGTTTGGTTGGATATAGTAGGAGTTGGTGTTAGTTTTGGTGTGGTTCAGGTCAATTGGTGGGTAATTGGAGTAGAAAAGGAAAAGGTGGGAACCCTGCACTGTTCGCTTCCAGTTTTGCTTTGATTGGTGTGAGCAAAGGTGGGATTTTTGCAGGTTCTTGTTTCCAAGGAGTTGTGTTCACAGCCTATCTGGTCACCTCATCTGGCTAATAAATTTGAGAGGAGAGCGATCAGTCTGTGAGATAGGAGTCTAGGAGACCAGGTGCTGTGGCACTAGAGAGGGATTGGTTTGCAGCACTAGAGAAGGACTGGTCTTGGAGATGAGGAAATCTATCCTGAAGAAAACATCGATTAGTTTTCTTTCTGCAGTGAGTTATGGGAAGATAGCAAATGGAAATCTCTTTTGCGGGTTAGTTGTAGTGGTAACTGATTTTACAGCCATGTGCTTTGCAGATTGGCGGAGCATTTGTACATATCTGTACGTTCGTTGGTGATGAAATAGCGGTTGTCTTTCTTATTTCTACGTGAAGAACTTTTCATAATAAGTAGCCAAACGATAGCTTAACAAAACGGTGTTATTAGTATGGCAGGCTTCACGAAGGAGGCATGCAATGTGATAAAGATGCCAAATATTCATATACATACATATAACATAAGATGATGAGAATGGACAGTAGTTGTTGCATGCTTTTGGTATCAGATATTGGTCAAGTATATGGCACAGGAAAAAAGTTGGGTTCTCTTGTTTTCATTGTTGTTTTGTTCTGGATTTTCAGGCCGCGAGTACTAAAAATTAGCGATTCCAAATTTGCAATCATTAAAGACTCATAATGTATATACGTGCTATTCCTAGTGTAAGCATGAAATTGATTCAAGGAAGAAATATCTCCATTTAAGTGTGTGACATCTAAATTGAGAAAGCTTTATGGTTATGTGTAGTCAAATTCAATTCCATTCTTTCAGTACAAAATTTTATGCATCTCTTTTCAATATTTGACAATTTTTTACGTTGACTACCAGGGTACATGAAGGAAAGGAGTAGCATAGCTGTAATAGGCCTCAGTGTACACACAGCACCAGTGGAGATGCGTGAAAAACTTGCTGTTGCAGAGGAACTATGGCCCCGTGCTATTTCAGAACTCACCAGCCTGAATCATATTGAAGAGGCTGCTGTTCTTAGTACTTGCAATAGAATGGAAATTTATGTGGTGGCTTTATCGTGGAACCGTGGTATTAGAGAAGTAGTAGACTGGATGTCAAAGGTAAGAATCATTTGATCAAATGCTTGTTTATTCCGTCTGTAGTATTTTTGCCCAGTTTTTCCCTTTTGGTTGTTCAAGAACACAGTTTGGCAAAGAAATTCTAATGCATGTATCGTTGTGTTATTGCAGAAAAGTGGAATCCCTGCTTCCGAGCTTAGGGAACACCTGTTCATGCTGCGTGACAGTGATGCTACACGCCATCTATTTGAGGTATCAGCTGGGCTTGACTCTTTGGTTCTTGGAGAAGGACAAATCCTGGCTCAAGTTAAACAAGTTGTCAGAAGTGGGCAAAACAGTGGAGGCTTGGGAAAGAACATTGATAGGATGTTCAAGGATGCGATCACAGCTGGAAAGCGTGTCCGCTGTGAGACTAACATATCATCTGGTGCTGTCTCTGTCAGTTCAGCTGCAGTTGAATTGGCTTTGATGAAGCTTCCAAAGTCCGATTGCCTGTCAGCTAGGATGCTGTTGATTGGTGCTGGTAAAATGGGCAAATTAGTGATCAAACATTTGCTTGCCAAAGGATGCAAGAAGGTTGTTGTGGTGAACCGCTCAGTGGAAAGGGTGGATGCCATTCGCAACGAGATGAAGGACATTGAGATTTTGTACAGGCCTCTCACAGAGATGTGTGAAGCCGCTGCTGATGCTGATGTCGTGTTCACAAGCACCGCATCTGAAACCCCATTGTTCACAAAGGAGCACGCAGAGGCACTTCCTCCTATTTCAGATGCTATGGGTGGTGTTCGGCTTTTTGTCGACATATCTGTCCCCAGGAATGTCAGCGCCTGTGTGTCCGACGTTGACCATGCGCAAGTATACAATGTTGATGACTTGAAAGAGGTGGTGGAAGCCAACAAGGAAGACCGGCTCAGGAAAGCAATGGAGGCTCAAACAATCATCACCCAAGAGCTGAAACGGTTCGAGGCATGGAGGGACTCGCTGGAGACCGTTCCGACCATCAAGAAGCTGAGGTCATACGCCGACAGGATCAGGGCTTCAGAGCTCGAGAAGTGCCTGCAGAAGATCGGAGAAGATGCTCTCACCAAGAAAATGAGGCGATCCATCGAGGAGCTCAGCACCGGCATAGTGAACAAGCTTCTCCACGGCCCATTGCAGCACCTCAGAAGCGATGGCAGCGACAGCCGCACCCTCGACGAAACGCTCGAGAACATGCACGCCCTCAACAGGATGTTCAGCCTCGACACCGAGAAGGCGATCATTGAGCAGAAGATCAAGGCAAAGGTGGAGAAAACCCAAAGCTGAGACCAGGAGAAATTTTCTGCCTCTATATCTACATAAAATCCCAATCTGTCTCGACATTCTAATTCCATTTTTTTTAACCTTCGCTTACTGAGCCCTCCTCGCTGAGTTCGTCAACTGTGTCGTGAATTAGCACCATGGCAGCCGCTGAAATCTGTCTTGAGCTATAGCGAAAGTTCTCTGCTCCATCTGCTGTTGTACATTACTGTGGCAAGAACCCCCATTTTGTAAGTTGTACTATACGCTATTTGGACCAAGTAAACACGAATCAGTCAATGTGTTCATTGATGCCTTTGATGCATTAGGGCATGTGCAATACAAGATGGTTATACATGAATACTTAAAGAGAGAATATAGCTACATCATCAAGCATCTATATAAAAGTTACTTTCTTCAATACAAACATCTCTTTCATAGGTGTTTAAATGTTATATTATCTTTTAATTAGATATAGTTATACGTATAAACATCTGCTAAGCACCGATGCTTAAATTATACTTATTTAAGCATCGATACTTCAAAATAAAAACCTTATCTATCCTATGTAACAAGAAAAATCAGTTTTTAATTGCTAAGCATCTCTCTAAATGTTTGCATTGTATGTGCTTTTATACTACTTTGTAAGCTTGTATTATTGTGTACCATTACGTTAGCTCCTTATATTTAAACTCTCGAGTTTTAGCAAATTCTAAAGTGTTCATCTGTTTCTAGAGGTCAGTTGTCTCTTGTCTTCAGTGTTCTTTTAAGCAAATTTGCACTGTTGATCTGTTCTTCGTATAAGCGCAAAATCGTCAGCATTTCCTCGGTTCGTAAATATTCCTCCCAAGTGGAAGGAATTGGCGAGCACTGAGAACATCAAATGAGAAGGCGTTATGCACTAATAACATCAAACAATATATGCATTGTACATCCGTAAATCATAGAAAGTATTACAGGTAACAAAACAAATGAAAACAACACTCCCAACGCTACACCATCAACACAACAACGAACACAAAAAAAGAAAATACCACACAATATTAAGTTAATCATTCTCTCGACTCTATATCATACAAAGCATGCCTACTGGTAGAAGGTGCATCACGCTACCCATATGGAGTGTTTCGCAGGGGGCCGTCTTGGACATGGCTAGCCGTCGTTGTAGTGGTACGCACATATGCAGCTAGGGTTCGCGCAGCAACATGTGGGATCATACGAACTTTCTATGTTGACGACCTCCTCGTTGCCCCTTTCGCGCTGCATCTATTGGCGGACGTCATTGTTCTTCTCATTGAGAGTGTCGATTTGCGCCTCCAACTCTAAGATTCGCTCCCATAACGTATCCATGTACCTCATAATATAGCGTTCATGAGGAGTATCGATTCAGCGGATGAAGTCGCATTTCGCCATTTACGGGAAAGGACGGTAAACATGGAGGCTCTATTAGCAGTAACAAAAAATGTACTATTAGAAATTTATACCCCAAAGTGTAGGCATCGGAAGAAATGTCGCCCGCCATCGCAATGGCCTTCCACGACCTGCCCGATCGCGTTCTCCTTGTGTATGCATTTTGACCATACTGGTTGACCATGCTTGCTTGGCATCAAGCGGTAGTTAGGACCGAAGTCCTCCGTCCTTTCCACAGGAAGGTATTCCTTTGGTGATCCTGCTCCGACTGGCCCCTCGGTATCCGCCATGGTATGTTACTGCGTGACGGAGAAGGTACCTTTTCGTTTGATTTACAAGGTTCACTGGTCCTACTTTCATGGGGTGGACTGTGCTTTTTATATCAAACAAGACAACTTAGTGTAGTGACCACACTAGATGGGGTAACTTTACACAATACTAACATCAAGAATAGGGGACAGCTTTGTGCGGTGATAAGACAAAAGAGGGCAGCTTTGCGTCGTGACATGATCAAAGAGGACAGCTTTACACAGTGACAAGACAAAAGAGGGCAGCTTTGCGCGGTGACAAGACAAAAGAGGACAGTTTGCGCAGTGACAAGATCAAAGATGGCAACTTTGCACAGTGACAAGACCAAAGAGGGCAGCTTTGCGCAGTGACAAGACCAAAGAGGACAGCTTACACAGTGACAAGACCAAAGAGGATAGCTTTGCGCAATGACAAGACCAAAGGGGGCAGCTTTGCGCAGTGACAAGACCAAAGAGGGCAGCTTTGCGTAGCGACATGACAAAAGAGGACAGCTTTGCACAGTGACAAGACAAAAGAGGGCAACTTTGCGTAGCGACAAGATAAAAGAGAGCAACTTTGCGCAGTGATAAATCAAAGGGGGCAGATTTGGATAGTGATATAAAATAAATCACATCATACCTACCCTTTGGATTATAAAATAAGGTGGAATCGATCTGCGAGAGAACACTACACAACCGAATACTACACCATACCTTCCTTCACCACGTCGGGATGGACAAAAGGCAGAAGAAACAATGGGATAAGATGATGAAGCAATGGGAGAAGACCCGCAACCTAGCAAGGTCTGCTGTGGCCAGCGACGAACAAGCAAGGGCTACTACGGCCCAGGTTGAATAAGCGGAGCATACCAGGAGATCACGCCCCCTAACGACGTCCCCCTGTAGGAGCATGTCCATACTAAACGTTCCAACCGAATGTTCGCCACAACACCCGCCGGAGGGCGAGACGTTGTCACTTTGTTGGTGCAGAGACCCATGCAAATTCTTCAAGTAAGCAGTGGCTTAGCCTGGGCATGCGTTACTGGGGTTGTGCGAACTACTCATTTGACTACCCTGACTGCCATTTCGACGCGATCAGCTATCGGCAGCAGGTAAGTACCAGTTACAATGTATTCCCCCTACTATTTCTCATTCAAAGCATGCAATACTAACCTCTTTCATCTACCCGCAGTCCCCAAAACCACTATGTTGCTACCACAGGTGGATCGACCTAGAGATCTACCCACATGACCAGTGGACTCTCGACTACGAGGAGTGGAATGACAAAAGGGCATACGAGTTCTGCGAGGAGGAGTGCCGCAATGACGAGCAAACAAAGCATATACGTTGGGAGACAAAAGCTCATCTCGAGGCGTGCACGTGCAGGGAGCGTGAGGCTCGAAATAGGGAGCACGAGAAAAAAAAAAGGGAAATGGCGGCTAAGGCCAAAGAGGCATCCGAGGATTTCAACGCCGAACTCGCAAGGAAGGGAAAATGGCCCCAGTTTACGCAATAGGTCGGGCCGTTCCGCACTACTTCCCTGAATGTCTAGTTTATTTCCATACCAAGAATGCACAAAATCACGTGCGCCGTATTATTCTCATGTTTATTATGAAGCCTGTTTTAACTAACAACATAAAATCTCGTCGTCTTTTCGCATTCAATTCTTCGCGTACTCAATATCATTTTCCTTCCTTTGGTCCAATTGTTCCTATCCCAGTCGTCCTCACAAATTTATTTCATAAAATTTCTTGCACTACAACAACATAAGATAATCGCAAAATGTTATTACGAATTGAACATATTTTTTACCATTCACAATGTGCGAAAATCACAAATGGATCAATCATTACTTCGCACTATAACTTACCCCTGTAAGTATGAGTCATTGAGGCCTTAATCGTTCCCACAAAATTCTTCCAAAAAATTCTCGCACTACAAAACTCTGAAATAGAACCCTTAGGATTAAAAGTACTGTAGGTATGTATGCATGTGATATTTTGGCACTTTTCACATAGTAAAATGAGATGCGGTCTCCTGGCTTGCATGACGATAACGCTACCGAAAATGTATGCAAATAATGTCTATTGTCTTTACTAGAATGATGTATGGTGCTAGTCAAAGTCCTCAGTACAGGTGTTCTCTTGTCCATTTGCAGAGTAGAATGAGATGATGAATATTGCAGTGATGATTGATGAGTTAGGCAGTACTGCAATCCAAGGTATCTGAACTTCAAAATTGTGGACCACAGCTAACAGTTTAAAACTTCAAAGCAGTGGGTGATCTAGCCCTAAATGACCGAGTCTTACAACAAACCAATAGTACAAAAAAAATATACCAATTATTTTCAACTTTTGTAATTATTAAGGGGTAGGATAGAAATTTATCATCCTACTCACTGTTGTTGTATAGGCACAACAATGGGTACAGGATACCTCTTTTCCTCGAGGGATATGGAACTAAGGGAGCTAGAGCTAACCGATAGAGACAGAGAGTTAGTGTAAAATAAGTGACTCTGGTCCTCTCACCCCTGTTTGGGGGTTTATATATACATGAATAGGGTAGGATTGAAAATCTCTATCCTACTTCTTAATAAATACAAAAGATAAGGGTATATTAGTACATTCTCTTATGCTATTGGGTCTATTGCAAAGTCCAGCTATTTAGGGCTAGGCCACCCCACAACAAGTAATGTTCATGTATCATCCAAGTGCATATCATTGTTTAGTCAGGTAGGTGTCAGCTGACAGATTAAAGAAAAAAGATGAAAAGAAAGATATTTTTTTAGTAGGAGAATAATACATCAGAAAATGACATAATAAGAGACGAGATTTTCTTTTACGATTTGGTAGGACACATATCAGGATTCAAGTGAGAGGTCACAGCACATTAAGGTGTTGACTAGGGCTAGTTCCGGCCCAAATACGGAAACCAGAGGTGTCAAAGAATCACTCACAAGTCACAAGTAGGACCCTTTCGGGATCACAAGATCCATCAGAGTGTAAACAACAATTAAATGAGGTTTAGGCAAAAGCTATAGTTCAAGTAGAGAGAAATGAACTGAGAAAGCTAAATAGTAAACATCAGGTGCAAACATTGTTTAATGATAATCTAATTACATCATGCATAATTGGAGTAGACAAACACCTCTGCCTTGCGACCTTTTTTTCTGTAAGCTTGAAACCTTGATCAAGAGCACACATCCTTAAACAATGTTACTCATCAAATGTTCCAACTTTCAAAAGATAAGATTACCTGGATGGGGCCAAACAGGCAATGTAGGAGAATGATGGCCAAAGAAGACGAGCATTCAGCATCTTCGGTGGAGCAGCTCGACAAGTTGCCAAGAACACAAGAACCTCTTGTCAACGAGTCCAGCCCGATGTACGAATCTTCCGAGAGACCGGTGCCTCCCTCAAGGTTCAAACCCCCTGCACAACTGATGAGGTTCTTCTTTATCTCCGTTTGCTATACAGTCAGTACAAGTTCTTATGCAGATGTGTTGCAGATAGTATATGCATAACTGCGGATATTTTTTGAAAGATGATTGTGTATGGCATGCAGATATACTGTAAGCCATCGATCAAACTGCGGTGAAATACTGAATAGTTTGAGCCTTTCAGCTTGTCTCTTATGAAACAATCATCGAGAAGGAAAAAAATGGTGATCGCATCGTCCTAGTTGTATGCAGAGAAGAAAACAACGAGCTAAGATTTGCAAAAGATTGGTGCTTTTTTTATAGCTAAGATTTGCAAAAGATTGGTGTTTTTTTTTTATAATTCTGAAAAGATGGAAGGAATGCACAAATCATAAGTTGACAAGGCGCTTCCCACATCTATTAAATGGTAACTTTCAAGCTTAGCTTAAATTTGGCGGGGTGCGCCGGGCCCGGGCAGCAGTGCAACGCCTGGGCGACGCGCAAGGGCTCCGGCAGCAAGCTACCGTAGGTGAACCCTCCCCCATAAAAAATTAATTTAATATCGAAGTGAACACATGGTCCACATATCAGATATTAAACTGATAAGAACAGATACTACACTTGATCTTAGCCAAAAGGCCGAGAAAGGTATGCTTTGTTTCGGCGCCCTGGGTCGCCTTATATACAGCGCCTCCGCCTGCCGTTCGCTCTTGCTGCGCGATGTGGAACTAAACGAAGGCACAGCGCGCGCTGCGCGGAAGATTGGGCTGGAAGCTTAATAGACGAAGCCCAACATAGATGGCCTTTGATCCCGGCCCAAAGTCGTCTGAAGGCTGAGTCTGGCGCATGTAACCCGCACGACTCGGACTTCAAATTTGTACAGAAGAAACAAAACAACATAACTCTGTTCTAGCTGACACAACCGTACAAAAGCAGCACGGGTATGCAATAATACTTCTTTGGCATATCAAAAGTTCTCTGGAGTTCCAACTAGTTAATTATCTGAGTTTACTGGCAAGGATAAGAATATCAGATATCTATGTGGATTTGTGTTCAATAATTGAACCCAGGTCGATTCTAAACAGGCATATGGATTAGCATTCAATAAATTGAACAAACATCAACTCCGAAAATACCACCAGCTACTGAGCTCCATGCCAGGCACACGGAGCCCCATTCCACGCACAAATTGAACAGTATTTGCGGTACACATTGATTTGTCAGGCAACAATGTGCTGCACTTCGCACAATGCAGTCTCCAGAAGAAGATATGTGCTCAACTCCATATGTGCCTCAATCCTTTTACTAGGTATTACTGATTACCTACAATTCTTTAACATCTTTCCCACCTTCACTTCATATTAGTAGCATAGAAGAACTCTTCAAACTAAGAACACTGCTTCGCTTCATAATGCATTTTTTTACATTGATCAGTCTATCAAAAGATTTGCAGCCCATTTATGCATCATTTAGAGGTTACAGAATAAAATTACGGATGAGAGCAGCAGAGTAGTTCAACGGGAGGATTATAAGACAATGGCTAAAGAAAATCGACCTAATCTGGGAGAAGACACCATGCCCTCCACTCTCCGAAAAAGGCGATTCCCACTTCTAGGAAAACTTCTGCAAATGGCAAACTATAAGCTTGGGATTTGGCGGGGTGCGCCGGGCCCGGGCAGCAGTGCAACGCCTGGGCGACACGCGAGGGCTCCAGCAGCAAGCTACTGTAGGTGAACCCTCCCCCATAAAAAATTAATTTAATATCGAAGTGAACACATGGTCCACGTATCAGATATTAAACTGATAAGAACAGATACTACACTTGATCTTAGCCAAAAGGCCGAGAAAGGTATGCTTTGTTTCGGCGCCCGGGGTCGCCTTATATACAGCGCCTCCGCCTGCCGTTCGCTCTTGCTGCGCGATGTGGGACTAAACGAAAGCACAGCGCCCGCTGCGCGGAAGATTGGGCTCGAAGCTTTTAATAGACGAAGCCCAACATAGATGGGCTTTGATCCGGGCCCAAAGTGCAACAGAGCGTCCGAGCCTGACACATCACGGATGCCATTTTCTCTTCTCCTTCCAAGAATTTTTCCTCTGCACCTCTAAAAAAAGTACTTCATCTGGAATTCTAAAAAATTCAACCTTTTCTACTTGTAAAAAAAGTACGCCCTCTAGAACTTCAGCGTGAATACCGCATTGACCGTCTTGATATAAAAAGGGAGGGAAAAAACTGTGGTATCGAGCGTGCCAAAGTGTCAATTGCTGAGGGTAAGAACAGAAAACACTTCTAGTTTCCTATACAGAAGTTTCGTATACAGTACTCCGCATTAGGCAGGACCCATGTGATTCGAATGGCGGGTACAACCGTGCACGGGAATTGATAAGCCAACGTGACTAAATTGTATGTGGTGTTCGAAGATTGACATTTTCTCCGCTCAGCTTTTCAGTTCTTATTACCTTGCTCGCTAGCAGCGTTGCCGTTCAGCTTGCTAAGTTCCTATGATTTCTTGCTGTTAATTGTTCTATACTTCTATTGTAGCATACAAGCCCAGGTTCTTGCTCTCTTTGCTGATTTTGCACTCAGTTCGAAAGAAGCAAAGCAATAGCAAGAGGGAGAAGCATCGAGGGCCAGGTTCACATTTCCATATGTTTGATTCTATTGAGGCGATGCAGTCGCGGAGGAGGTGCAGAGCATGGAGCGACCGAAGTCGTCGTAGGCGGTCGGCGTGACCGCAGAGCTTGGAGTAACCGGTGTGGTCGTAGGCGATCGGTCAGGGCGATCGGTGTGGGCTGCCAGTGTGGTTACAGGCGGTCCGTGAGATCGCAGGGTTCACAGAGATGATCGTAAAGGAGTTACGACCACGGTGACGAGTGTAGATGTCCGCTAGAGCAGAAACTGTGGTCGTAAGGAGTTACGACCACAGTCATAGAACCAAGAACGGCGACGAGAGCGAAGGTGTCCATAGGTGCTGAAGACATAGTCATAAAGGAGTTACGATCATGGTCTCGCAGCGAGAAGACGTGGTCGTAAGTCGTTACGACCACAGCGGTCGACGGAATCACTGCGTGGTCGTAAGGAGCTACGACTACGGTGATCGACCGTGGTTGAAAGAAGTGCAGTGCAGAGACGGTGAACGTGATCGTATCTTCAGCTAAAGTTTACGACTACGTGGTTGAAGCAGCGATAAGCGATTGGAGAGATCACAACATGGTCGTAACGACTGTCAGCGTGGTCGGTAAACCAGCAGAGTGGTCGTAGCGACATATGAGGTGGTCGTAGCCACTACAACGTGGTCGTATGGCTACAGGAGGTGATCGTAGCGGGCTAGCGGCCAGAGCGTGGTCGTAAGATCCTGGACACAGTCTTAGACAACTGTAACGGGGCTGAGGAATACCAATGTGTGAAGGAGAAGATTGTTAGAATAGTTCTATATTGATTGTAGAAAGATGATCTAACTTAAAAATAAAAGGTCCTTCAATTCAACACAATGGCTTATCTCCTTCCTCTTCTTTCCACAAATCTTCCTCCCCCAATCAGAAAGTAGGGTCAGCTTGCAATGCGTGGAACAGCGGCCCTCGTCCTTGTGCTCCGGTGAACGCATTTCTTGCCCTTCTTCCTGCAAAGCTGCCCAGCAACTGAACCAATCCGATCGCAAACATTATACATCACAGCAGTAAGATCATCTGGTAATTTAAAAACGAAAACAAGCAGAGTACCTGGTTCTCCAGCAACAACTTGAGTTTTCCAGTTAACTTCACCAAGCCAAGTACTTACCAAATGATCAAAATCAACAGGTGCTGCACAACATACCGCGTTCAGCATGTACTTTAGCTAAGAGCATTGGAGAAGAGCCATAGCTGCAAAGTTGCCTAGCAGCTTGCCAAATTCAAGCCTACCATACGGTCCATCCATACAGCACTATCAAGAGTTCAGGACACTTGCAGAACACAAAGAGAACAAACTTCAGGCAGCGAAACAACAACCAACCTGAAACGAAGGGAGACATCATCCTTATAAGGTTGATTTGATGGTTTGCCTTATCATTTTTTGCCGCTTGATAAAATGTCCGCAAATCGATGAGAAATCACTTGCCATTTCAATAAAGATAGAGCAAATCATCAATTCATCTTTATAACAATCAACAACATGAGGGCATTTATTCAGCAAAGGACAATGCTTAGGCTGACACGTCCAATTTTAACATGAGCACTAGTTCGATTCATTTGTAGAAACACTGCCAGAAATCTGTAGGATACAATGCCCGATATGACGCAACACACGTGTATGGAATTTGCCAAGAGGCCAAAAATCAGTACAGAACACAATGCAATCCTGGAACCAAATTAAGGGATTCACGAACACACGATACAGAATTACAAACCAAATCAACTGTTCGAGACATGCACGAACAATGCCGGCCTGAATTTCTTGAAAGCCCCGCCGCGAGAACACAATTGGATCATACACGGCCGGATCACAAGAAGACACAAGAACTAATCAAGAAACAGATCAAAGGAGCGGATCACGCAGAATGGTTCGCGATTCGGTCGAGGGGCCCCGTCACATCTTGGCGAAGGAGGCGGAGGACCCGGATCGGTCGTAGTAGTACTCGGGGAGGGCCTGGGGGCGGGAGAACATGAGGGGGCGGTCCTTGGCCTCCTCGGGGTCCTCGTCGCCGTCGTCGTCCGCTGTGTGGAGGTGGATGCAGGAGCACCGCTCCATGGACGCGAAGAATGCCGACGCGACGCTCGCGCCCACCCAGATCGCGCAACCCTCCAGCTTCTCGTAGGACAGGATCCCGCCGCCGTTGCCGCCACCGTCCATAGCTGCCGTCCTTGCCTCAGCCCGACGAAGACCGGAACGAAAGGGGGGAATGGGGTGAGTCGGTGGTGATTTCTTGCGCTTGCCTTCGGTTTTTTTTTTTGGGCAGTTGTGGTGGTTCTCTTCCAAAATTGGGCAAGGGGAAGGGAAGAAGAAGCCTCCAGTACGGGTTCGGATCTCCTGGAGTTACCCTAAATCCGCCACATGAATTTCAGCAAATCCTGGCTATTGATTTTTTTTTCTACGGATTGGATCAAACCCACGTCACCCTTTCTTCTTCCTCTGCCCCTAATCCCTTCTCTTCCGTATCCCAACTCCCAAGCGCGCAGTCCTCTCAAGGTAAAGGAAGAACTCCCAAGAACACAGCGACAACTGAAAGGGCTTGGGACTAAGGTGGCCACTTCACTTCTTCACCAATTCACGTCCTGCATTTGATTAGAGAAGAAAGATCAGTGGAAAACTTGGATGTTTCATTCTTGTAAGGAACATTGCTACCATTAGAGAAGCATCACACAGCTCTTTCAGGAGCGAATATTGTTGTGGTGGGCATCTTAAGCCAATCTAAAGCTACTACTCCAGGGGGAAACGCTCGCACGGGGGCATGGCCACGTCGCCCCCGCGCCGCGCTCGCCCGGCGCGTGGCGTCCATTTCCGCGTACGGTCGGCGGTGGCATTATCCTGAGGTTTTCTAAAATTGCGTACAGGTCACTGGTTCTCGCGAAAAGGTCTTTGGATTTTTTTTGGCCCCTTCGTTTTGCAGGATGGCTCCCCGTGTTTTCGAAAATTGCACACGGGTCCTATTTTTACGCATGTGTCCCCGTGGTTTTTTACGTCTGGTCCTCGTTTTTGCAAAAACGCTTTACTTTTGCGAAATACGATATGCCCTTGGATTTTTAAAATAATTTCTCGATTATGGTTCGACGCGTCGCGCGCGCGCGCCTCGAGGCTAGTAGCCTATTACTCGAGGGGCTTCCGCAGCGCCGCCCATCGCCGCCTCGTCGTGCGGCCGCGCGCGTGTCACCGTAAACGCGTGACGGTCGGGTGTGGCAAAACTGTGTTTTTCCGAATTGCGTACAGGTCCCTGGTTCTCGCGAAAAGGTCCCTGGATTTTTTAGCCCCTCCCTTTTGCGTGATGGCCCCCGCGGTTTTTAAAATTACGCACGGGTCCTCGTTTATTTACGTACAGGTCCCCCGCGGTTTTTTATTTACGTACATGTCCTCATTTTTTTTTGCAAAAAACCCCTTTACTTTTTTCGAAAATGCGCATATGCCTTTGGATTTTTTAAAATAATTCCTCGCGCTTACGGTGCCTGGCGCGGCGTGGCGCCGCGCCTACGAGGCTAGTTAACATAACAACTCAAGTCCGTTTCACAGGTTTGTTGCCTTGATACTCTCATCTGCATAGTTCAAGTTGCGAGGGTTTATTATTAATTCATCATGTGACATTTTTTTCTTACAGATATGGACCTCTTGGAGCTAAAGAACTCAAAAGGGAATCATGTACAGTTTTTATGTGACACGTGCAAATTCTACAGATATTAGCATGCTAAGTCTGACGGCTTCCATGGTATATAAAAAACTTGTATTTTTCGTATGCTTTTGCCAAAGTTACCATTGAATCTGGAATAAATAGTTTCACTTGATTATCGCAATCAATTGAGGAATTTTCCTCCATGATCCTGTGAGCTTCACTGCCCTAGATATGCTATAGATTGTAATTAAATACAATATGTTAAATTTCTTTTGGAACTTATTCATGTTATCAATTATTTAAGATCCGTTGTAACGCGCGAATATTTGGCTAGTAATACAAAATTTTTAAACAAAATAAATATAATTTATACTTAATTTTTTTAGAATTCTCGCATCCTAAGGAAGACCTTGACTACATGGATCGGTCTAAGGCCATTTATCCAACAACACAACTATCAACAACCCATTTATCCAAACCCCGCCAGACGGGAAAATGGAAAATTTTACCATGTTCTCGTTAAAAATAACACTTCTTTCGCTAAGATACAACTGTACAAGTAGATCAACAGATCAAGATGAAGATAAAGAGGTGACGTGGGAAAACTCAAAACAAGCAGAATTCACCCAAAATTAGGCTGGCCGGTCTACTCTATCTACCGGCTGAGACGTCTCTTAGACCGTGGATTATTTTAGGTTATGGTTTATTGTTTTTTTGAACAAATAGTTAGGGTAACTTCTCTACTGTTTTAATATAATTTATTAAGATAATATTTTGGAATCGACTTTTAATTCGCTCTGCTGCAGATGATGCACCTAGAATCAAAAACCATAAATATAGCCACGAGCTATAGAAAAAACAGGCCCCGCTATCTTGGGCCGTTGCGCCGCGGGATGCCTCGAGAATCACGTGGGCCCCGTGGGCGTCAAGCGGACGAGAGACGAAACAGGGAGAAGACGGATAAGTCTCGATAAGATCGTACTAGAGAGATAAAGAAGACCTCTCTCTCTCCCGCTCACCGCCACGCCGCGCGCCGCACGTAGCGAGCCACCCTCTCTTCTCCCCTCACAGCCAGAGACCATTGGGCATGGTCTCGTCCTGCCTCGCCTCGCCGGCCGCGGCCGCGGCGCCGGCGCGCGCCTCCATCCGCCTGCAGCCGAGGGGCCGCGTGACCTGCTTGGCCGACGCGGGGGCGGGGGGGAAGGGGAGCAACGGCGGCCGAGCCGAGGCGGCGGGGTTCTTGGCAGCTGGGCCCAACGCTGTGGGCGGCTTCGCATGCGGCGTGCTCGCGGCCTGGGCGGTCGTCTCCACGTCCAACCCTGTGATTGCCGCGAGCCAGGTTGGTGATTTCCTCCGAAGCTGTGTGGCATTTGCGTGATGTGATTTGTGGAGCGTGTTGAGGCCAGTGGTTTTTCTTACCTAGTTAGATGAATCCGACGATCTTTGGAACGAATATTGACTTGCAATGGCTTCGCATTTTGCTGGAATTAGGCACCTGATCTGGGAAATCACTTAATTTGGAGCGAATTTTAATCTCTGCCAAATGTTACTCTTAGCATGAATTTAGATTGAGCTAGCATTTGTTCGTTTTGGATAGTAGATAACAAGCAAATGTATTGGATTTGGCACAACTTGGGTCAAATTTAGTCGCTATCTAATGCTGCTTTAATTCCATTGCAAAAATAATGTTGTTAAACATATATAAGGTTGTTCTCTCGAAAAAAATGTTGATATTCTCTCCATGGAAAACTCTAATCTGGAATGTCGTCGGATTAGCTAAATATAGGATTTTTTTTTAATAAAAAGATGTTATAGTTGTTCGAAGACTATAAAAGATGTCATAGTTTTTTTTATCAAGAGTTAATGTTATTCAACTTAAATTAGTATATTTTTTAGTACAGCAATTACCACAACATTTGATGTGAATTACTGCAACACGGTCATTAATATGGTAGTCTATTCTCTACTGGGCATCCCTAAATTTATCAAGACCTTTTAGTTTCAAGCTAGAAATTCTGTTTTTGGTTAGTATATTGTATATCAGTATATGTGAATTCAGATTTGCATGTGCATATAGAAGTTGGTTCTAATATACAGATATGGAGAAGAAAGAAAGTGTCCATTGCAGAAACCATCATTTTGGTTGCAATCAGTAATGAGATGAATTGAGTAAAGTGTGTCCATTTTCACTCTAGAAGTATGCTAGTGTCTTTTGTATTTCCAAAGCCAAATTTCATTTAGGAAGCACTGATATTTTCGCTAAGAGCGAAGTGTAGATTGTAGACTAGAAAGTGTTCTTCATTTTATGATCTAAAAGTATAGCTTAATATGTAGTTGGTACTATAATATTATTCGTGGAAACTTCATTGTGGCTTCAAACTTTAAAGTTTGTTCTCTTTTCTTCGATTGTTTTATGCTTTTCTGAGATAACATTATTCCCTGTCTGCTTTGGTTCTTAGAGGTTGCCTCCACTCTCAACAGAGCCAAACAGATGCGAACGAGCATTTGTGGGGAACACAATTGGTCAGGCAAATGGTGTGTATGACAAGCCACTTGATCTCCGGTTCTGTGATTACACAAACGAGAAAACCAATCTGAAGGGCAGGTCTCTAGCTGCGGCCTTGATGTCCGACGCAAAGTTTGATGGCGCTGACATGTCAGAAGTTATCATGTCCAAAGCTTATGCTGTGGGGGCAAGCTTCAAAGGTATAGTCCTGTTATTCATTACACTGTATTGTTGCATTGTTTCCAAATACTGAACCTTTCAGATGTACCTTTGCATTGATCATGCTACATTATGAAACAGAACATAAATGCTTCTCTTTCAAATGTCTTTAGGAACCGACTTCACAAATGCGGTGATAGACCGTGTCAATTTTGAGAAGGCCGATCTCCAAGGGGCAATCTTCAAGAACACGGTCTTGTCAGGATCGACGTTTGGTGATGCTAAGTTGGTAGATGCTGTGTTTGAGGACACAATCATCGGCTACATCGACCTTCAGAAGCTATGCACAAACACCTCCATCAGCGCAGAAGGAAGAGTAGAACTGGGTTGTAGATGATTCAGCATAATTAATCCCACCCTATCAATATGTTTATGTTAATGTTGACATCGTTCGATAAGTCAGGTCTGTCTGTACTCTATAGAGCCAACATGACATGATGTACCTTTTTTTCGATATATATGTATGTAAAAACCTCTGTATATCGTAAATATTCAGCAATAAATCTACCGCATTTCTGTAATCTTGTGCAAATACCCAAATACCACATACACAAAAGGAAAGGGCCGTGCTTTCCACATATATATTGTTCACAAATCACAATTCAGTAATAACATTACTGATGATGCATTGCCTGGATGCATGCATGGTTTATTCCACACCACTAGTAAGCACACCCTACAATACTTTGTGCGCTTGCTTGCCAACATTATTGCCTCCTTGGTTGGCTCCTTGGCTGCTCCTGCCATGGCTGCGCATTCTAGTGTGCTGGCCCCTACAAGGTGGACCGATGCTACTCACGGGTAGCGCTAGCGATACCTAGACGCAACATCTAAATGGCCGGCCCGACGCCGGGCACCTGCCGGTAAAGGTCTCGTCTTTTTGCCGGAAATGCGGCGTTTATGATTCATTCGGCGCCGTTGACGTCGTTGCCACTGTTGCCGGTGTCGACAACGCAAGTCTCGACGCCGCCGGTCATCCAGCAGAACCACGCGTAGCTGCTCCGGTTCTGGCTGCTCTCCGGCTCCTCTTCGATAGCCCCGGTGAACATGTCCTCTGCGCCGACGAGGTCGCCGCGGGCGTGCCAGAGGAACATGGCGTACCTCCTCATCGCCTCGCCGTCCACCGGCTCGGTGCCCACCGCTCGCTTGAAGTACTCCTCCGCCCTGCCACCGAGATCGAGATGATCGTTAAGAGACTCGTACAGGTGCATTCAGGCATGCATGTGAATCAAGATCCTAACAAGCAGGTGAATGTGATTGTAAGGGTGCAACCATGGCGGCATGTGTACCTGTCAAGATCCGTGTCGAACTGGTACAGGAGCTGCGCGTAGTTGGACAGGATGAGCGAGTTCGCCTCGGCGGTGGCAATGATCCTCTCGTACGCCGCCTTCCGCCGATGCGCGCGGGCGATGTCGATAGCCTCCTTCTCGTCCTCGTCGACGACCACCGGCACGTCACTGTCGCCATGCAGAATGCCGTGCAGGATGCCGATCCTGGCCCACAGCTCCTTCTCCACGTCCAGCTCCACCAGCTCCGGCAGCTCGTCGTCGTCCTCCGTGTCCCCGTCGTCGTCGGGCTCCTCCTTGCTGGCCGACGCCTCGGCCACCTTCGCCCTCATCGGCTCCATCTCCATCTCCACGGCCGTGCCGAGGCAGGACGCGACCAGCCTGAGCAGCCCGACAGCGAGGTCCGGCGACTCGAAGTGCACCTTGCGGAAGACCCACGCCACGGCGTCCCCGGCACCGCGCGCGGCCTCGGCGGCGCCCCGGCCGCCGCGACGAGGGCCGCCACCGCGCACCCGGCGGCGCTCGTGGCGGCCGCCCGCTGCACCCGCGCCGCGCCGCCGCAAGCTTCCTCTTGGCCTGAATCGAGCGCAGAGAAGCCGGCACCGCAGCCATCGACGGCGGCGGCTGCTCGGCCCCGCCGCACGCCGCGGGCCTGAAGAACCGAACCTTCCTCCGCTCCCCCACCCACGTGGCCGCCGTGAACGCCACCGCCGGTGGGCTTGTGGGCATCCCTACCATGCTCACCGGCATCATCCTCGCCACCAATCGGGAAACGGAACGAACCCAAGAAACTCTCCCAAACACGAACAGTCTTGGTTTGTTAGGATCCAAGAACCTCCCACCAAAGGCGGTGCGGAATGGAGATCATGCCGAGAAAGAGGGCGCGGCAATGGCGGGGAATATATAGCCCCGGCCGTTGGCTTCGTGCCACGTTGGGAAAGCCGGTGGAGGGGTCCGGTTCTCGATGCGTGTCTCGCGCCAGTTCAGCTTGGTAAATTTCGTCAGGGAAAGGCTCGGCCGCGCTGTTCTCTCGGCGAGGGGGCGTTTTGGCCGCGCGCGCGGTGGCAGCGCGGTCGGTGTGACCTCCCAGCTACGCGCCACCGGGCGCTCACGGCAGATGTGGCAGTGCGCCGTGGGTTCCAACCTGGAAGGCAGCGCCCTTTGCCGATGCGTGCGGGGGAGTGGCCGGAGTGGAGACCGGAGGCGCGCGCACACCATTTGAGGAGGCAACCAAAGGGAAGGGACCGTTGGATAGGTCTGCTCTTAAAGTTTTGGTCTATGATGGATACATCATCACTATGTTATATATAAGAAGTTCTATAGATTTATTGGCTATTTTGTACTTGTGAAAAAGAGAAAGCAATAAAAAAATAGAAGTTCTTTCTATGTGTTTCAATCTACTATTTTGCATTACTGTATGATTAGCCGTCTCTTTGCATAGGAGAGGAATCGATCAGACTGGACTCGCCAGTGACGGTTTCTCAATACGTTATCAGCATGAATCGCACCATGGATCGAAGCTATGACCACAGTGTCTTCGACAATGTACTATAGCTACGACTACCTACCACTCGATTTACGACTGATTCACTATAGCTATGACCACCGACCACTCGACTTACGAGCGGTTCATTGTAGCTACGACCACTGACCACTCGACTTACGAGCGGTTCACTGTAGCTACGACCGGTTCTACGACTACACAATACTCGACACACAAGTACTCTACTTCGGAGTCTCCGACTGCTCTTCGACTCTAGGATCTTCGACTACACAGTACTCGACACATGAGTGCTCAGCACACTAGTACTCGACACCGACTACACACAACAATAAGAATAGTTCCAACACAACCCATGTCAATTTGTTGAAGATTTTTTCGGTTGTTGCATCTTTGTTACAAAATGTTGCAAGCGTTGTATGATAATGTTGCACATATTTTAGGTTTTTTATTACACATGTTGTATGATAATGTTGTAAGTGTTACCGTAAAATGTTTCGTCGAGAACGTGTCCGGGCACTAGCAATTTTCTTTTTTAAATTCCAAGTTCATGTGTTTTTTATGGTTCTTGTGTATTGTGTATTGTGTATTGGACAAAGTATACATGGTCGGGTTGTATGGTAGGCTGATCCGTTACACGTTAGAGAAAAAGAAAGAGAGATGGTGCGCGGCGGGTTTCCACGACCTGACATGGGGAAGTTGGAGTACAACGTGTGCGCGCGTATAATCTTTTGTCTGAAATAATACTCTACAAAGTGGCCTATCAATTCACTTTTTAAAATTCTAAGTTCTTTTTTTTGTTCCTTATGTGTTAATATCAAGGTTATTAAAATCACAATCCCGTAGAATCGCATAATCCTATGATCTCACCAACACCAATACCGACCCAAATCATACCTTGAGTTGTAATGGTTGTGATCATGGTAGAATCGCAATCCTAACGTAGAATCGCATAGGATCATAGTAAAACTGCAATAGAATCGTTTAGGATCACACATCTCCTTAGTTTATGGAAGGCTTATGTGTTTGGTGATATTTTAGCCCTTAATTTAAATTGTGTGGTAAGGATTAAGTGATTAATAGTTTAGATATTAAGATCCGAAGGTTTAGAATAATAAAAATCAATTTTATTATTTATTTCTCTTACTTTTTAAGTGTAAAATGGTCAGAAAATGGCAAGATTGGTAAAATCGATATTCTATTCATAGCTCCGAATGATGTGGATCAAAATTGTTATTCTAGTTGTGAATAAGATAGATATAATTAATCAAATTGGGTGCCAAATGACTAAACAAATATTTATATCACTCTTTGAAATACACTGCAAAATAAAAAAATATTTATGGTATAATCAGGTAGGATCTTAGGTTCTACAATTCGATCATAAAATATGATCCTATCAGAACGTCTCCGATTCGATTGAAGATCGTAATTCTGCCAACCTTATACGAGGAATGTTCAATTTAGTATGCAAGAATAAAATGCACTCCACATTAGAGGAGGGGAGAGATAGAGATCGGTTGTGCACCATCTACGAACATCCACGTGAAGAAATTGCTACATTTCCAATAGGTGTCTAGTGGATAAAACCTCTAACCCTACCTCTTATCCTTGAACCGGAAGCAACATATTGCCGAGTGGCGAGAAGATTGCTAAATTTTTAAGAGTAGGCTACTATTGAAACAAGCAGGAGGAATCTATGAAAAGAAAGAATGCACGGTGCATAAAACGTTTTTAAATAATATATTATTATTATTATTAGTATTATAGAAATAAACCACCGAGAAAAAATTTCAGTAATAATATTCTATTTTCATTTAAAATAGTGAGATGTGGTAGTATCCTGTCGCCATTTAAATTAGTGATAGGTTCCTGTTAATCAGCACTCGTGAAGGCGTTGGTAGATGATTGTCGCCAGCTTAATCGGTGATATTATCATATCATTTATTTCTCATCTCTCCAAATACCACAACACAAGGGTTACTTAATGTCTGTACTTCCTTGCTATTTTAAATGTTTCAGGCGTATGCGTATGCCACCGAAGGAGCTCTCACCGATATGCACGACCTCCTTGCTTTGTTTATAGCAGATGGTATTGCACCGAATCATCATGTCTTCAGCATATTGATATGTGCCTATGGTAAATATGATATGGCTGATGAGTCAGTGCTTCTGCTTAACAAAATCAGGCAGCAAGGACTGGGACCTAATGTAGTCAACTATGGATCGGTAATGGATTCACTTTGCAAGATAGGCAGAGTCGATGATGCTATGTCCCAATTGTTCAGATGATTGATGAAGGATTAGTTCTCAATATCATCATTTATTCCACCCTTATTCATGGTCCGTGTACCTGCGGCAAATGGGACAAGGCTGAAGAATTAGCTCTTGAAATGATGAATCGAGGCATCTGTCCCAAGCTTGTGTTCTTCGGAAAAATAATGGGGAAATCTACGCAAAGAAGGAAGGGTTATGGAAGCCCAAAATCTCTTTGACTTGATGGTACATATAGGTGTCAAGCCTGATGTCATTACATACAATACACTGATACATGGATATTGCTTAGCTGGTAAGATGGATGAAGCGATGAAGTTACGTTCTGCTATGGTCTCAATTGGCTTGAAGCCTGATGATATTCCCTATGGCACAATGATTAATGGCTGCCGTAAGAATGGTAGGATATAGAATGCATTAGCTCCTTTCGAACAAATGTTGAACAATGGTGTTAAGCCTGGAGTTATCACTTATAGCACAATACTGCAAGGGTTGTTTCAAACTGGAAGGACTGTTGCTGCAAAGGAACTATATCTCGGGATGATCCACAGTGGAATACACCTGAACATTGGGATGTACAACATGATTCTAGGAGGGCTCTGTAAAAAATAACTGCGTTGATGAAGGACTGGGAATGTTTCAGAGCCTGTGCTCGACAGATTTTCCATTACGGATTAGGACTTTTATGATTGATGCATTGCTTAAAGGTGGCAGGAAGGAAGAAGCCATGGATTTGTTTGCTGCTATCTCGGCCAAAGGATTAGTGCCCGATGTTGTATCCTACGGTATATTTAATCTTTTCCTAGGTATGTTTGATGATTGATATTCTAATGGGTTGAAGAGTGCCAAATGACCCAATTCAAGTTGTATTTCAACATTTGTACTTTTGATGATGACATCTTTGCTAAGGAAGTATCTGCAACTAGAGCTTTCAAAGCTTAATGCTTGCTTTTCTATTCCAATGGGTTGAAGGGTGCCAAATGACCCAAATCAAGGTGTGCAAGGCTAGGACTTACCTCTCCAAAATTGATGAGAAGAACCAAAATTGACAATAATTCTCTCTTGAAGCTTCCACTGCTTCCATGCTTATATCTCTGTTCTCACTGGGAAAGTATCAGCAAAGACAAGAAGTTCCTCCCTGAAAAAAAAATACCATTTTCTTATGGATACCAGAAATGATTGAAACATTTGAATGGATGATTTGGTGTCTGATTCTCACATAAGGGTGTTACTTAAAGTAAGGCCTGGGCCTTTTCTTAGGCAAGGTGTAAATTGCCTTGTATAAATGCACTTGTCCTGTCCTTTTTCGTGGGCCCTGGCAAGTTCCTATTGTTATGGACCCATTCATATTGACTTTTGGCTTTGGCTTATAGATAGTAACATCTTGTAGAGAAGCTTGTAGATAGAAAGAGATACCTGTGTGCAATTTTGGTTAATATAAATGAAGTCACTATAGTGTATACTACAATCGACTAATAGACACTGTCTTGAAAATAGACTCCATTTGAAAGATAATTACTGTAGATAAGCTATTTACTGTAGAAAAGTAGATTTTAGAAGCCAATATGAACATGAATATTGTCCTGGAAGTTGGCACTGCATTTCAGTGATTAATATATTACATGTTATTTTTTCTGATAATAATGTTTAACTGTTATAATGCACCAGTGGGTTGATGGATGGCCAGACAACCCTATTCAAGTAGTATTTTACCAGACACTTGAAGATGATGATTTCATTGTGAAAGGTGAGAAATGCATTAGCATTCTCGAAATGGAATAACAAATATTTTATCTTGTACCATGAAGAGGCATGAAGTTATCTTACACTAGGACCTAGTAAGTCGTTTGTTTCTTCTAATATCTGCTTGGCCATGTCTATTTTACATCTTGCTGCTGCGTTATGGACCATTTGGAAAGCACGTAACCTAGCCTGTTTTCAACATAACCTACCGACAGATCCAACCGACCTGATATTCTCCATTTGTCGTCGGGTGTGTTTTGGGCTCCTTTGCAGAAGGTGGAAGAGCAGGACTCTCTTATCCTGGGCGCTAATGGCATGGAAGTCTTCAGAGCAAGAAGGGGATGGCCACCAATGACCATGAGGATTGAAGGACCGAGGATCTGCTCTGGTGTAGTTGAGATCTTTAGTAGCGTGTAGCCGTAGCTTGTATTTTGGCCGCATCTAGAAATTGTGAAAGATGTTTAGGAGTGTTTTGGAGCAGTTGTGAGAGAGGTTTTTCGATCTGTAGTGATGGATGCCTTGTCAGCCTTGCACAAGTTTTTGTGAAGGCATGGGTGTCTGCCTTTCCTTTTTTTCTCTTTTTGGTCTGTTCTTTTTTTGCTGCGGTTTATAGCTTTTGGTTGTTTATGACAGAGATTACGAAGAGATACTCGATTGCAATTTTGGTTGATACAAATGTTAGACTTTGAATGTGTACTACAATTAACTTGAAGATCTCGTCTTAAGAAAATACTCTATTTAAAAGTTAGGTACTATAGCAAAAGTTAAAAACCGCTTTTAGAAACCGTAAAGAACACGCCCTTCATTGGAACTCCTGTAATGTCTTGGTTTCAGTAAAGAAGCTTGGAGGGAGACCTCTTTTATCGGATTTTTTTACAGCTATTTGGTGTGACAAGAACCCAGCAATGTTGCGCAAACCACTTACACATTTGATCAGTTAGGAACTCCAGGTAGAAATAGCATCCGTTCTCTTTAACTACTTATAATAAATACAGTTACATTTTGCTTCGTCTTAGTTGTAATTAAGCTTTCCTTTTTGAGTCAAGTATATCTTGGAAATGTTGGCTGTGTTTAGCACAAACCAAAATTTTCTGTTGAGTACTATTGGCTTGGAGTTCTGGATATGAAAATTTTGCAGAGAGAATGATTTTTTATGGAGATAACTTAGTCTTTGGACCTGTATTATTATTTTTAAAGAAATGTTGCATTGTTGCAAATCCTCAGTCATATTTCCAAACAAGGCATCAAGGATCTGACCATATGTTGCGTCATGTGTTAATTTCCTATTGCTTGTAATCATCTAATCTTTCTTGCATACTGCAAATTGCAAGTTCACCGAGTGGGTGATCAACGGTATCCGATACCTGCCTAGGTTTACGTCCACACTCTAAATCCACTCTAAATACTACTGTTGCACCAACCCAAGCTGCAATTGCACCTGCTACTATCGCGACAACCAACCACACCCATGCCACCGTAATGACCGTCATTCCATGTGGATGCCTTACTGTATTCCATTTTTGTCTTAGGGGCATTCGCTCATAAGCCCTATTAGATCTACACCGTAATGACCGTCATTCCATGTGGATGCCTTACTGTATTCCATTTTTGTCTTAGGGGCATTCGCTCATAAGCCCTATTAGATTTACAACCACCATGTCGTTTACATTCTACATGGCACACATGTATCTTAATGTAGTTCAAGTTGACGGTTCGTGCATGTTGTCATTTGTATCATAGGAGTAGTGAGACAAATATATGCATCTAACCAAACCATACACGCTATGTAATTTGCACATTCAGTATAAAGTGTTATCTCGGGCTTGAAATAGTTTATTTAAACAAAAATCATTAATGTAACTTGATGCGCACTAGGCAAAATCTCTCTTTAATAGTTAGCTATTATTATAAAACTACTAAAGCCAAAAAATGCAAGAATTTTTTTATAAGTAATATATTTTTTATTAAGAAAAAATGTATTATTTAAAAAAATAAAAAATGACTCTATCACTATTTCAATTGGTGACATGGACTCTGTCTGTCACCAATTATATTAACAATAGAGACTCTGACCCTAATTATGTTGACAACAGAACCTCTGTCGCCAATTGAATTGATGAAAGTGGCTTTGTCATCAATTCATTTGGCTACAGAGACATGCAAACCGGCCACACATGACTCCACGTAAGGATTGTCGTCATTTCAAATGGCGACAAGTTTTATCGTCATTTGGAACTGGCAACAGTATGTTATTTATGTAATTTTTTAGCGATGATATATTTATATAATATTAATAAAAAACATATTATTTAAAAAAATTGAGTTGTTGTCTCGCGGGCTAATTTATGCCGGAAGAGAGCCTAAGCTAGAAGCTTGCTAAGCTCGTGTTCTTTTGGAAATTTGGTGAGTCGCTTTCTTCGTGAACGCAGTTGGTGTGCTTGTGTGGCGACGATTCTAGATTTCCAGTACCAAGTGCAGTGTCAGCCACTAGTATGAATCTTTCAAGGTGGAGGAAACCACAGCTAGCAATGGGCGGTCACGAGGGAAAGGTATCAAGTATCAGGCCCACCAACCTCCTGTTCCGGGGGATGACATAGGCCAAACGGTCGGCGAGAAAGGACAAGGCGAAAGGGGCACTTCCTCATCGGCCTAATTCTGAAGGCTGTAGTGCCTTCAGCGGCGTAGCCGTTCAGGATGCCTGTTTCATCTTTTGAGGGAAAACCAATCGTGAAAAAAGGAAAATAAAAGTATTACGGATTATGTATTTAAGTCCCTAGAGAAAAATGTACACCCATCTGTTTTACATTCCTTGCAAAAAAAATCATTGGACTTCTGGAAATGCTAGACCAATTGGGCATGTGGGGCCGCTCGTTTCGGCTTGAGTTTCTGGGTTTTTATTCACTATTTCTCGGTTTCGTTTATTATGATTTTTTTGTTTTTCTCGTATTCGTTTGTATTATCCGTAATGGACTAATCTATTTTTTTATTTTTAAAATTTTTAAATTTAATTACGTTAAATAAATTACCATCAGTCACAATGTAAAATAAATCAGCTATAGTACAAAATAAATCATAAATCAGCTTACTTTAGTCGAACGGAGCGGCCCTACTACAATTGCTGAGGGTGTTTATTTTGGGGTGGGCCGTGGGCCTGGGCAACTAAGGAAAAGGTAATGTATGTGAGAAACTGATAATCAAATAACACTGATCAAGTGAGCCTGCACCGTTCACATCGCGTCCTTGAAGATATGCTCGAAAATTTGTTGTTGACCCATGCTCGCTGGAGCAATATGATTTTCACATTACACACGTCCCTCCTCACCTTCTCTAGTCTCTAGTTGTATAAAGCAACTAAGCAAGTGGGGTTTCTGGTTTGTAGTCAGTACTACGCGCTATTAGGTCTGTTCTTTTCAGTTTTTAAAAGCTACTTTTCAATTTTTTTTATAGTAACTAATTTTTAAATAGAGTATCTTTTTAAGATAAAGTCTACTAATTAATTATAGTATATACTATACCGACTTCATTTATATCGACAAAAATCATACATGAGTTTCTATTACTCTGTAATCTTTCGTACGAACAGTCTAAAAAACATAAACCGCAGCCAAAAGCCATAAACTTCAGCAAAAAAACAACCCCATATTTTCGACGTCAATTGCACTTGCACCCATTAGGCCATCACGACATGCTGTCTGAGCTCCAGGTTTCAAGCTTAAATCTCTTCGATGAGTATGCTTTGCATCCGCACGTCGGGACGGTACATGAAGCAGCCCCACAAAAAGGGCATACGAAATCGAAAAGAACAGATCAATGACAATGGCAGTAAGAATGGCAATGGCTCTCCTGCGAAGACGCGCAGGGGCTCTGAGCCTGGAGAGCCGGCAGGCCATAGGCTCGCCGGAGCTCGTCGTACCGGCGGAGGTCAAAATCCCGGGCCTGCATCAGGCGCTTCTGCTTGGCCGCGAATCTGCTCTCGAAGAAGCCCTCGAACGACGGCTCCTTCTTGGTTCGGAGGAAGAAGGCGTAGCCGGCCATGAAGTACATGGACGTCACGTAGAAGCAGATGGGCTCCATGACGTCCCACGTGAGCTCCCAGAATGTGAGCCTCATGAAGCCGGCCGTCTGGACCACCAGGTAGGCCAGGCCGCACCACAGCTCCCGGCGCACCTGGAACGCCGCGGTGCGGTCGATGTCCGCCTTCTGCGCCTCCATGGCCTTCAGTTTTTCCCTCGCCGGGTCATTTTCGGCGACGGGTAGTGCTCGCGGTATGGGTATGGCCTTCTCGATTGCTTTGACAACCTGCAATTGTTAAGAAAAAGAACAAAACGTTTCGACAATTTACTTGGCTGCTCTCCTTTTCAAGGAAGATCCATCAAAGAAGGAGCAATACTCATAGGAGAAGATTGCATCCATGAAGACCAAATTAAATGCAAATGATTGAATTTTCAAAAGAAGTGCAGGATGCTTTTGAGTTGTCAAAAGAAATTTAAAACGTTTTTTGTGTTTTCAAAATGAATGCAAATGTGTTTTCATGAGTAAGGCACACGTTCTGGTCTTGAAAAGATAAACAGTGTTCAGTATTTTGTTAGGACAGTATTGTTAGATTGCTTCAAGAAAAGAATCCCCTAACCGAGGGGATTGGTTTGTGCAGGATAAGATTGTTTAATTGGACACGGAACATATCCTGGACACGCCTCAACCTCTATTTTTAGATTTACATGATGCAGTTAACAGACTGTAAAAACTCAAGGATTCAGTTACAAGAGTAAAGTATGTAAATGATTTTTCAAAACTATCTTTGTCATGCCCCCACCACCACCACTTGCCATGGGGCAAATTGCCAAATTGTGTAACTGTAACCCCAATCGAATGAAGCAAAAACAAAAGAGTAAATAGTATACTTATGCTGCCTACGAGTGCTGTGACCTAATCTAGATCAGATGCATGTGATAGCGTTCCCTAAACTTTGTTTAGGTCACCCAGAACATAAGAAAAGTAGATTTGTCATGACTTGTTAGCCCTCCATTAGTCTCCTATTATTCAAATGGGATAGGGATGTAGCGTATGTGTTCAGCAAGAAAAAACGCAGAATTTTTTAGTCACAAAGAGTTTCTATCTCCACCAAAGAAAACGAATAGTAGTAACCACTAACAAGATCTACTTTGATGCAGTAAACATGTAAGAATGCCAAACACTAAGAACAAAAAGTAAGAGATCGAATTCTGAAAAATCTGCAGCTATTCTAATTATCTACTGTAAAAATAGGATTCTCCTAGTTCTTTGACTTCACACCAAAGATTATTTTCTATCTAAGAATATTCAATTAATTCACATCTTTTTATTGTGAACTCTCTAACTTCAGGCAATTCTTATAAACTGAATCAAGATTTAAAATCCTTCCAAGTAAACAACTTTTACCCTTTGTCGAAAAAAAACAACTTTTGCCCTAACAACAAACCAGTGACAAGGGCACCACATGATGGGCCATTCCGGTGTCACCATTGCCAGAAAGGGCTGATCTCATAACCACAAAAGACACCACCGCCAAATGTACTGAAAAAAATTATTGAGCAAATTGGTACTAGGAACTACAACATTTTTCAGGTGCTACTTGGTTGGGCTGAAATAAGCTGGCTTATGACTGAAATTGCACTGTAGCTGGTTGAAATTACACTGTAGCTGATGGTAGCTTATTTGACGTAACTAAATTAAAAAATTTAAAAATAGAAAAAACATGTTAACCCATCACAGACAATGCAAACGAACACGGAAAAAAAGAACCGGCAAAAAAGCTCAAAAAAGCAAAAAAATCATAAAAAGACGAAATTAAGCTCAAGTCGAAATAAGCAGGGCCGGTATGTAACTAACTTTCCATTTTAGCCCTCTAAATTTGTTGGAAAGCATCACAGGTCCTAAGGTACATCAATCGTCCACCACCACTGGCATGTGATGGGGCATATAATGCCACCTTAGATTCGAATCTACCATGCAATTGAAACAGCACATTCATACTGTCGATTTTGACGCCATGACTTGAAGGGGCGGCTAGAAGACCAACTATGTTTATCCCAACCATCCAATTTTAGATCAGACAACAACACTCCAAATGGTGTTTTACTAATGTGCCATCTAAGTTGCACGGTAGAAAATCAAATGAAAAACTACACTATGAACATTTATATGATTGCAAAAGGAAATAATAAAGTTTGAAACATGTGCTCAAACAATATGAATCATCTTGGTTAACAAAAGGATCATGGACATTAATTTGAATTCCCAAAATAGTGGAGCCATTATTCTCTTCACGCGGCCTAGACAACAAGCCAATCTGTATAACGTGTCGTGCACCGAGTGGAGAGAATAACACGCATTTTTCTTTCCAAAATTTTGGGTGTCCAAAAGGAGGGGCAGGTTTGTTCCCATGTTCATTCATCGGAGAACAAGATTGAAACTATCAGTTAATGTTACTAAGATTTTCATTTTGTTTCTCCCCCTCAGATTTAGACAGAGGGGCTAAAATTAGGTTTTTCTTCTTCTTCTGGTTTTTGTGAGAAGAAAAGAAACTCTCATCTTGGAGCGGAGTAAAAATCCCCAAACTTTGGGTGTCAACTTCTCTTACTATCGTTTTAGAACAGCGCCCTTTCTTTCTTTCTTTTCCTGTTGGGAAAAACATACAAAAAAGCGCGAAAAATCTCATCAGATCTCTACATTTCTGAAATCTCTACCCGGTCACCCGGAGAAAAAAAATTAACAGCAAGTGAGCAGAAAAGAGAAACCGACGTGTCTTTCTCTCAAGACATCCTAACTGAAAAGAAAAACTAGACCAAAGTTGGGAAAGAGATTGATCAAGCAACATTAAGCTGATGGATTGATTATTTCAAGCGGAGGGGAGCAGAGAAGGGGAGGGGAGGATCGTACCATCTCGGGCCTGAGGAAGACGGTCTTGCCGAGCACGATGACGGATCCGGACTCGTCGAGCGCGCGCGCGACGGAGGGGCCAGTGTCCGGCCCAGCGGCGTCGCAGCAGAGCCGGAGGAAGTCGGCGTACGGCACGGCGCCCGCGCCGGACGCCCGGAGCCGCGCGCGCCCGCCTCCATCTGCGTCGCGCGCAGCACCTTCCGCGCCTCCTCCATCGTCAGGCTCACCTCCGCCCCCAACTCCACCTCCCGCGCCGGAGCCGGCGGCTCCGGCGGCACGAGCCCGTCGAGGTTGATGCGCGGGAACGCGACGCCGAGGTCCCGGATCCGGTCGGCCAGGGGCATGAAGCCGCGGTCGGGCGGCACCGCGGGCCGGAACACCGGCCGCTCCTGCAGGAAGCGCCGCAGCCCGTACGCCGGCGCCGGCGCAGCCGCCAAGCGCTGCGCCACGGCTCTCCTCAGCGCGGCCGCCATTGCTGCTGCTGCTGCTGCTCGAAGCTCCGAATTCGAGGGGAGAACTGGAGAAGAAGAGGGAGGAATCGAGCGGACGGTTTAATCAATCTGCTGGAATCCAGTGGATTTGTGGAGGAAGAAAGGGTAAGCCGCTGAGGCTATTTATAGCGCTTTTGCGTCGAATTTTTTTAAATAACCTATTTTCATTAATATTACATAAATATACCGCCACTTAAAAATTACAGAAATAATCATCCATTTCAAATAGTGACGGAGGTTTTGTGCCATTTCAATTTGGGACAGAGCACGTGTTACCAAATCAATGGATGACAGAATGTCACGTCGATGTTACAGGTTCTGTCAGCATTTCAATTGGCAACAAGCAACAAAAACCCCCATAGCTTCAATCACTATTTCAAATGGCGACAGAGGCCCTCGCACCCTCTACCGCCATTTGAAATGGCGACAAAAGTCAGCTTGTAAAAAGCCAAAAAAAAACAGGTAAAATTCATTTTAATTCGGTAAAAAAAAAGAGGAGAAGATCATAGGAGCATAAAAGAAAAAAGAGGAGAAGAGAGTGGAAGGAGTTGATGTCTACATCCTAGAGGTGAGTTCTTTGTTTCTTGGTAGATTTTATTTTGAAAATACGGTAGGTTAGCAAATAAAATCATTACATGTATAGTTGTATTGGGTAGTCGGCAAATATATAAATAGAGATGTGTAGTTATATTGAGTAGTTATAAATAATGCAGTTGTAGATATATTGTCCTCTAGAATAGTTTGTGTAGACTTACATAATTTTTATTCGTAGAGCATCCATTAGTTTTGCAATCTTAGATTGGTAGATAGGTTTATTTGAAAAATAGAGGATACAATGTGTAGGATCCATTATTGTGTAGGATCCATTATTAGCTCAGTGTGCTATAGAGGTAAAGTATGCATGATAATTTTGACTTTTATAGGACATGTACGAATAGTTGTCTTTGTCTAAGGTGTCGCACGTTGGACAAATCTCCTCTCTCGCAAGTTTATTTTTGAGCAGCGAGTTTGTTATTTGGTCTACTTCATGTTTTATTTCACCGATGAGTAGCTACTGTTAACATAAGATTAGTTGTCAAATGATTGACAGATATGTCTGAATGAGTGGTTTTCAAAATACACTACGGAGAAAAGGTTCTAAGATGTGTGAAGGAGTCGAATTGGGCGATTTTTCGTCAGTGACTAACAGTCTATCATGGGGGCGTTGTTGTGAGATAGTTATACCAGTTATTCTTACTGGATCATGCATTGCACGACCAAAAGTTGCTTGGCATTGTTGTCTGGGCACGACAACGCACATACTAGGAGTTAGTGGAACCTAAGGGGCGAAATTCGTGGAGCTCATACGTGAGATTGGCGACAGAGTGTGGATAGCAACTAGTCTTACTGGCACAAACCTATGAGAAAGTCCACCTGGCTCGTGTGATGGAAGATACCATTGATGGTGATGCTGAAGAAGTTGGGCAGTCCAACCAAAGTGCACTGTATTCTTTGAACCAAAAAAGGGTAAGGGTACCGACTCGATCAAAGCTGAGACTGAAGACCCTCTTGTGGACAAGGCATAGGAACCTATTGGGATTGCAGGTGAAAATAAGCTGGTCGAATCCGTCATGTAACAGATGGAGCTCGAACGATCACATTAATTCTAATATATTTTCCTTGCAGTTCAGAGTGATCTCGTGAGGGAGGTTCACGATAATTTAACCTCTCTCATGTCGAGGACTAGAGACTATGGGCTCAGAGCCGCGCTTGCCTGGATCAGAGACAAGGCCAAGCGTATCGTCTCGCTAACGTCGTGCAAGACAATGAGGACCGACGTGGTGCCACGTACTTTCGTGGTACGTGCTTGAGGGATCAGTCATAGTATATCGCGCACGTTACACGTACCCAGCACACCTCCACCGGAGGTGGCGTGGGGGCCTTCTTGGCAGGGTACTGCCCCTATAGCTCAGTACGCCGAATGTATTTAGATAAACCACTCACTTCTCGTTGTCTTCACTTGACTTTGAAAAGATATTTCAATTGTATCCTATCTTCCTTATAGGCCATCATCTCAAGGACTATGTGGAGGATACGTCCGCCCACGGCACGTAGGCTGCAGAGGACACAACAGGCCAGAGGGTGAAGTGAGACGACACGGTAGGACCAAGCCAGCCGACTTGACAAGATGTTTCGGCACCTGCACCTGCGGCTCGCCCAACCAGGTCATGGTACGCACCTGACCAATGGATCTACTCATCAGGTCACGCACAACACTGGCGCAGGAATAAGGCCACTCGTGGGATAGTGCCTAGAAGGAACCCCGCGTAGGTCCATTTGAATTAGTGGGTCCTGTAATATACAGCTGTGTGTTAGCCACATGCTACGATATTCACAGTGATACAATATTTACTCTTTGTTCTAGTTTCTTTGTAAAGTTATCATACTTAATGGTTTCTCCTATGAGCATGAGATAGCTCCCGCTTCATAGTAATGCGATGAAGTGGCAATGGTAATAACATGCATCGCAGCAAGTGAGTTCATAGCCTTTTCAATTAGAAAAGACAGCATCATGCCGCCTCTTTTTTTTGGCTGAAGTGGCAACGCTATCGTAGGACTCTGTCGTTAGTCGAATTGGTGACAAAGTCTTTTTTTCTCATTCTTATTGGCGATAGAGTCCTGCACGCTGTCACGTAGGACTTTACGAAGGATGCATTTGAATTGGTGACAGATGATTATTTTTGTAATATGTTTAACAGATGTTATATTTATGTAATATTAATTAAAAATATATTATTTTACAAAAATATTCCGTTTTGACAAGACGACTTGTCCACACGAGCGGTGACTAGGACGCGACCCAGTCGACTTCGCTTTCCAACCGACTAGAAGGCGGATCAGCACGAAAATTTGGATTTATTCTTAAGCAAAATATTGGTAAGTCTTTGTGGCTGTTAAAAGTGTCCTTGTTGAGGAGTTTTTCTTCGATGAATTATCATTTTTACCGAGTAATTTTGCATCAATATGCATACTAAGAATACAAGACAATGTATATACTCACATGTGTGTTTCTTACACACTAAGAATTTATCGAAAGCAACTAAGGCCTCGCAGAGAGTGGGTACATGTTTTTCCATTGAACACGTATACGTGTGTACTCCTAAAATTGATGGACACCAACGCGCACTCAAGGCCTTACAGAGAAGACACGCGGTTTCCCACTAAACAAGTACACGTATGTGCTCTTAAATTTGATGGACACCGGCGTCAAGTTTAGGACATTAAACCTAGATAGACTAAGTATACACCCACATGTCCAGCCATCTAGTCACATACCAGCTTTCACTTTAATACGCACATTGTCGGTGGTATGTTCATGGTGTGGTACATTCTAGAGAGGTCGCAATGAAATGTGCGTCGTGCTTGTTTGGCAATGAGTTGTTCTTTGCAGGACGTTTAATTTGGAATTTTGGGCGTTTTTAGCACTGTTTGTCACCAAAATACCAAATGTAGCATGTATAGCATCTAAATTCCATTTTTGACTCCCTACGTGAGCGCGAGATTATGGGACGCCGACACGTGCATAATCGTGCGGTGGGGGAGCGCACGATCAGGTCGTGCGGTCCTAGACCGCACGACTAACACTATAGCACGAAATGGTGCGGTCCCCGGCGCATGTTCTGGCGAGTGATGCAGTGCCCGAGCGCATGAAATGGCCGAGACATGCGGTGCCCAACCGCACGACTCTACGCTATCCCATTCGCCCGCTGAAAGCAGCGACCAGCTGCGCTTTCGCAGCGAGCGCCTGTGCTTTTTCATGCCGCTCGCATACGCGTCTGCAGTAGATGCATATGGGCCCGTAATATTTGCTATGCCTGGTGAGTCTGTGCAATAAAATGGCTTGAAGGTGACTACGGTTTCACAGCAAGAAAGAGCCTCATTTGCAGTTGGAGCGAAGACAGAGCGAGAGAGGGAGTGAACGGAGAAAAGTAAGGAGTCGAAACACGGAGTTTTGAGTTATTTTCATTTGGAATCAGCAGATTTTATAATTACGGAAGTTGTAGATCACCTCGTGAGCCTCAAAAGGTAATTTTTGTACCCGTGCAACTATATTTTTATCAATGTCATTAGCCCGTAATTAGCCAAACCGTATTTTGTTAATGTTGTTGTATATCAATCTTTGATACGATGTGCATTTGTAGCAAAACTTTCATATATGATGCATGATGTAATGTAGTGTGGATAATGTTGAAATTTGTTTTTTATGAACATACGCATTATAATGTAGTTTGTTTTTTGTGAATATATGTACTTGTAGTTGTGTAGGCGTTGAAAAACTAAATATTTATGTTCGAGCATTTGTAGGTGTTAACAACAGTAGTTGGATTACAAATAAGAAAGTTGCAATTAATAGGCTTAGGGAACCACCGGAGACAATGTATGGGGTCATAAAAATAAATTGAAAATAAATTTGGACGATTAGAATAAAAATAGAACAAAAGTAATACAAAGGTATAGTAAAATTAAATAAAATGAGGACATGAAAGTACAAAATAAGTTTTTTTATTTATGTACGAATTCGTAAGTGAAATCCCGCATTAAGTAAAATTTAGAAAAGAAAAAGAAGAAAAATCAGTAATTGGATTTTTGTATTAATTGGAACAAAAATAATACAAGTTTGGAGTGAAAATAAAAGAAAATTGTAATTTAATTTTCATACGAATTCGCAAGTGAAAGCCCACATTAAGTAAAATTTTAGGAAAGAAATGAAGAAAATTAGTAATTGGATTTTTGCATTAATTTGAACAAGAATAATACAAAATAGTAGTGAAAACAAAAGAAAATTGTAATTTAACTTTCATACGAATTCCAAAGTAAGATCTATAAACAAGACCATTGAAAATACAAAGTCCGTGCACAGTGGTTCAAGGCCGCTGCCACAGACTTCCGAATAACGGTGCTGAAGGATCACAGTATGTCGTTACACGGTAACTTTACTTAATGTGTTAATGCACTGCACTGCTGATTGTATAATATCTCTATTAACTTGCAGGCAAACGAGGAGAGGGTGACGGGACGATGGTTGGAGGGGCACATAGCAACCGTGGACGGACATGTGGCGTGACTGGGGGACACGGAAGTTGTGGACGAGCCACGGCTGTACGACCTCGACACGTACACTACATACCTTGTGTGGTACGCTCCACACACCGCAGCGAGCTTATCGAGGCGGCGCCACGGCGTCGATGAGGTCATACATGAGGCATCAGGCAAGTCCGCATCCCGTCATCGAGCGGCACGGTACGACGAGACGGTACGAGATTACTATGCATTTATCCCGTGCGGGATCATGTTTTAACTCATTCTTTGCTTCGCTACAGTACAACCTCCTGCATCGTATCCATGACGAGGCTGCTCTGGCTTTACACTATGAGAGGGCCAACTTGGTTGATCGCCTGCTCGCTTCGATGCACAACATCTACGATGACGCAAGGTCCACGATTAGAACCATCAATTGTGTTGGCACAAAGACGACACCGTTGTACGACGCGGTCACGGAGTACAGCAAGCAGCACCACCCCCCTCAGCACCGCCGTCAGCATCGCCCACAGCTCTATTGTCCTCACGTCCATCGCAATCCAGCAGTCGGCATAGCTACTCTCGCTCGTCCTCCACGCGCCTCAGGCTAGCGGTACGATAGTTACCAACTATTTGTTTATCCACTCGATTTCCACTTATCTCTCACTACCACTTTTCCTTGCAACACTTGCGACAGGATAGCAGTTTCTACAACCATCGTCATCACGGAGGGCACCGACGGGGGCTTTATCTTGATAGCGACCGGAGGAGGCGTTGCCCACGTTCGCACATGACATTCAGTCTGGCCTGCATAAGCATCACGAGTGGTTCGAGCAGACCTACCAAGGTTACACCGTACAGGAGTACATGCGCGATTTGCCTACGAGATCGTCATTTGGACAATCGCATACACCGGTACGCACTAACTTAGTAAACATAACATGTGTGTATGCTTCGACACACTAAAGCATCGCAAAAAATATGCAGGTTTGGACAGAATAACTCGGACACGAAGGACATGGCCAGTCGTTCGTATTTCAGACTACCCAGGTACATGCCCAACGACAATACTATGCATTACAAACATCACAACGCATGACCTAATCCAACTGTACCATCTGAGCAGGATGTAGACCCCTCTTCGACCGAATGACTGAGCTCCATTTTTGGCCATCCGTCGCAATTCTCCATGGAGTTCTCTGCTGCATCGCCTCGGACGCAGGCCTCGCAGTACAACCTTCGAGACGCACCACATTCCCCTCGCAGGTTCACCTTCTCCGAGGATCACATATGCCGTCAGAGGAAGAGGCGGCCAGATGCACAATGAGTTCATGTATTTCAAACTTTGGTAACGTTGCATTGTTACTCACAATCATTTGTACGACGTACGTATGTGTAATACATATCCACACCACCTTGTGCAAATAATAATCTTCCCATTGTAATGTGCTTCCAAAATTTTTTTACCAATAAAAAAAGCATCATTCTAATATGATGAGTACGTACACATGTGGCCACTATAGGTAACAACTTGCATTACAAATACATACATCATACAAAACACCGAACGTACCAACACGAACGAGAACAACCCTCGAGCACTACAGCTTGACAATAACAATAAACATAAGAAATAAAATAGCACATAACATTAAATTAGTCTTCCACTCTAGTCTATCAAAACGATGCCGCATCTCGAAGGGGTCGCTACCCCCCACAACAACTCTCTCATGCGGAACAATGTCGGTCCTAGTGCCTTTCTCATCCTCCCACATCCAAAATTGGCAACTGCCCGGGTCTTCCTACATTCCATGAGAAGAAGATTTTGTAACATATCTGTACGATTTGAATGAACCAAAACAAGCTGACTCACAGAGTGAAAGGGGCACTTGTAGTAGTGCCGCCCAGGATTCACGACTGTCTGTGAGGTCTTACGTCAGACAAGCATGTTGTATTTTAGGCAAATCACTGCGGGTGCCAATAAAGAGGCGCTGAGTTGACTCATATCGACGTCCGGGGGTGTAAGTACCAAACAAAGGTACACACATTGTGAACAAATAATTCGTGATGTGAGGGAGAACAATGTAGGAGAGTAGGTGAGGAATGGCTCCCACTTATAGGCTCAGTGCGGGTGCAGCCTGACGCACTGAGAACACCAAATGAGATGGTGTTATGCACTGACAACACCAAACAATATATGCATTGCACATATGTACATCATAGAAAGTACTACAGGTAACAACACGAATAAAAACAACAGTCCCAGCGCTATACCATCAACACAACAACGAACACAAAAAGAAAATACCACACAATATTAAGTTAATCGTTCTCTCGAGTCTATATCATATGAGCGTGCCTACTGGTAGAAGGTGCCTCGCGCTATCCACATGGAGTGTTCCGGATGGGGCCGTCTCGGACGTGGCTGCCCGTCGTTGCAGTGGCACACACATATACAACTAGGGTTCGTGCAGCAACATGTGGGATCATACGAACTTCCTATGTTGATGACCTCCTCATTGCTCCTCTCGCGCTGCATCTGTTGCAGGATGTCATTGCTCTCCTCATTGAGAGTGTCGATTCGCGCCTCCAACTCTAAGATTCGCTCTCATAACATATCCACGTACCTCTTAATATAGCATTCGTGAGGAGTATCGATCCAGCGTACGAAGTTGCATTTCGCCATCTGCGGGAAAGGACGGTAAACATGGAGACTCTATTAGCAGTAACGAAAAATGTACTACTAGCAATTTGTACAGCAGAGTGTGGGCATTGGAAGAAATATCGCCCGCCATTGCAATGGCCTTCCGTGACTTGCACAACCCCATCCTCCTTATGTCTGTATTTCGGCCATACTGGTTGACCATGCTTGCTTGGCATCAAGTCGTAGTTAGGACCGAAGTCCTCCCTCCTTTTCACGGGAAGGTCTTCCTTTGGTGACCCCGCTCCAACTGGCTCCTCTGCGTCCGCCATGCTATGTTACTGCGCGACGGAGAAAGTACTTCTCTGTTCGATTTACAGGGTTCACTAGACCTACTTTCATGGGGTGGGCCGTGCTTTTTATATCAAATGAGACAACTTAGTGCAGTGACCATACTAGACTGGGTACCTTTACACAGTGCCAACATCAAGAATAGGATGCTGCTTTGCGCAGTGACATGACAAAAGAAGATAACTTTACGCAGTGACAAAACCAAAGAGGATAGCTTTGCACAGTAACAAGACCAAAGGAGGCATCTTTACGTAGTGAGAAGACAAAAGAGGGTAGCTTTACGCAGTGACAAGACAAAAGATGACAGCTTTGTATAGTGACAAGATCAAAGGGGGCAGTTTTGCATAGTGACAAGACCAAAGGGGGCAGCTTTGCGTAGTAATAAGACCAAAATGTGCAGTTTTACGCAGTGACAAGACCAAAGGAGGCAGTTTTGCACAGTGACAAGACCAAAGAGGGCAGCTTTGCGCATTTACAAGACCAAAGGGGTAGTTTTACGTAGTGACAAGACAAAAGAGGACAGTTTTACGCGGAGACAAGACCAAAAGGGGCAGCTTTGCATAGTGACATGAAATAAATCACATCATGCCTACCCTTTGGCTTATAAAATGAGGTAGAATCAATCTGCGAGACAACATTACACAACCAAACACTACATCATTCCTTCCTTCACCATGTCGGGATGGACAAGATGCAGAAGAAGCAATGGGACAAGATGATGAAGCAATGAGAGGAGACCCGTAACTTAGCAAGGTCTGCTGTGGCCCGCGACAAACAAGTAAAGGCTACTACGGCCCGGGCTGAACAAGCGGAGCATAGCAGGAGGTCACACCCCTCTAATGATGGCCCTCATAGGAGCATGTTCATACTAAACGTTCCAACCAAATGTTCGCCACAACACCCGTCAGAGGGTGAGATGTCGCCCCTTTGTTGGTGCAGAGATCTATACAAATTCTTCAAGTCTAAGCAGCGGCTCAGCCTGGACATGTGTTACTAGGGTTGTGCAAACTACTCCTGTGACTATCTTGACCGTCGTTTCGACACGATCAGCTATCGACAGCTGGTAAGGACCAGTTACAATGTGTTCACCTACTATTTCTCATTACAAGCACGCAATAATAACCTCTCTCGTCTACCCGCAGTCCCTAGAATCTCTATGTGGCTACCACAGGTAGATCAATCTAGAGATCCACTCACATGACCAGTGGACTCTCGACTATCAGGAGTGGAATGACAAAAGGGCATGCGAGATCCGTGAGGAGCGTCGTAACGACGAGCAAACCGAGCGTATACGTCGGGAGACAAAAGCTCATCTCGAGGCGTGCACGCACAGGGAGCGCAGGAAAAAGGGAAATGTCGTCCAAGGCTAAAGTGACATCTGTGGATTTCAATGCCGAGCTCGCAAGGAAGGGAAAATGGTCTCAATCTACGCAGTAGGTCGGGTCGTTCCGTACTAGTCCCCTGAATGTCTATTTTATTTCCATGCCAAGAAGACGCATATGTATCGTACAACTACTTCGGTTTGTTGCATCGCGCATGATGTTGTTTCTTATCCATGTAACCAAATCATATGCGTCGTGTTATTCCCATGTTTATTATGAAGTCTATTTCAATTAACAACATAAAATATCGTCGTCTTTTCGCATTCAATTATGTGCGTGCTCAATATCATTTTCCTTCCTTTGGTCCAATTGGTCCTATCCCAGTCGTTCTCACAAATTTTTTCATGAAATTTCTTGCACTACAACAACATATGATGATCACAAAATGTTATTGTGAATTGAACATATTTTTTAGCATCACAGTGTGCGAAAATCACAAATGGAATAATTATTACATCGCACTATAACTTACCTTTGTAAGTACAAGTCATTGAGGCCTCAATCGCCCCCACAAAATTCTTCCAAAAATTTCTTGCACTACAACAACATACAACGATCACAATATGTTACTGCCAGTCTAACATATTTCAAACCGTTGAGAATCTACGAAAGTCGCAAGTGGACTAGCCTACCTACATTATCTGCCCTTTTATTTCGAAAAAAACAATCTAAAAAAAGATTCTCTACATTTATTATCTACATTGCGTAATGAGTTTTCAAAATATATTTCAAAATATTTTGCACCTCATTTTCTATATTACAAAATTAGTGCAGACTCTATGCCTAAATAAATTATGGATGAAAATTCTTAATGTTTGTAATTATAAAAAAGTTACACAAACAAGTAAATAAGACTCCACACAAAAATCATATTTTTTTTAAACCTCATTTCGTATATCTAAAAATTATCATATTTCAAATATATTTCTATAAATAAATTAAACATTTGTATTTATCACGACAGAACAAACACAGGGCCAGGGAATTCCATTTATGATTTTGGTCTCGTTTCTTAGACCTTCTGCTCCTACATTCTAATTTCTTATTTTTTATTTTTTGGTGATATGGTTTTTTGGGTCTGACTTTTTTCTTTATTTTTTTATTGTCTGTGCTGATATAATTTTTTTAATTTTTTAATTTAATTACGCTGAAAAATCTACCAGCAGTTATCGTGTATTTTCAGCCACTATAATACAAAAATAAACCATATATCATGGCTTTTAAGTTCAAATGAGCACCACCAAAATCTGATTTGGGCATGGGCACATACAAATATGAAAATCTGCGGCTGCGAGCGAGATTTATTACATGTATCAAAACCCCATCCACATAAAGACATCAATCCTATCGAGATATCTCCTGATGCCACTCAATGTCAATTAGGACATGCACTCCATATCGTCCTGACATTGTTATATTGCAGTTGTATGCAAGCGTGAATCGATTCTTTTGTGCCAAGTGAGCATATGGGCGCATCAATTCCAGACATATCATTTCTCGGCGTACGTAAGATCGATTGGACATCTTTCGCGTATGCGTAGGACCAGGGCTAAAAGGTGAATATAAATTATCCGATTATTCAGTTATCATATTCGATAAGATATAAATATGATATAGATTTTTTTATTCGATTAACAATTTATATACTATTCGTATTTGTATTCGAATTTGCATAAAAAAATATGAATGTAAATATAGTATGAACTTTTACCATCTGAAATTTTATTTATCCATACTATTCATATCCGTATTCGTATTCGATGAAGCAATATGCATATTTTATTACAATACAACTAATTAGTTAGACAAGTTTTTTTAATTGAACGTGAATTCGTGTTTCTTCAGGTGAGATAAATAAATTAAAATGATTAAGCATGAATGTACGAGGATAAAATGCCATTAATATCTTCCTACTCCATAAGTTATGAGAATATCCGGATATGATCGAATTGAGTAGATATTTTATTTGAATTTGTATCTGATATTTGTCCAATCCGTATTTATATCCGACGTTTATTAGATTCATATTTGAATTCAAAAAATATACATATAAATATAATTTAAATATTATCTAATCCGTATTGGGTCTATTTTTACCCCTACGTAGGACTAACAAGACTTGCATGCAGGAACTTCATCGATCTCCTCGAAGGCTAAAAGGACAACGCTGTGAGCCGCAGCTAGCGCCGGTGTCATCTCCGGCTTTGGAATCCTGTTCCAAATTCCTACAAGGAATATTAAGCGAAAAAAGTTAAATAATCGAAAGCTCTGACACCTTGGCCGGCCCTGTTTGATCTATAGCTTGGATTTTATCATATATGCAGTATATTAGTATATAGGTCATTCAAAGCTACTCGAATAAACAAAACTTGAAGCTATATTATACCCAATTGTTAGTCTGTTTAGTCCATCTTTACGAGCTTCTCTTGGATGGCAATTTCTCATCGCATGTGCAAATTGTCGTTTTGGCTCGTCCCAATCCACAACAATTTTAAGTATACCGGAAAACCCCAGTCAAGCCAAAGTACCTTGTTCTTTAATTTGCGGTTTATGATTTTTGGCTACGGTGTGTGATTTTTATTTGTGTTTTTCGAGACGGCAGCGGATGACATGTACGGTTTTTAGATTCGAGAAGCCATTTGAAAAATCCGCTTCAATAAGCCGTTTTATTTATTTTGACTTTCGAAGAAACCAAAAATATTAGACCATATTGTGGTCGTGCACAAATTAATGATGAATAATTAACATTTAGGTTTAATTGAAATTTGCGTTTTGAAAAGTTCAAGTCGATGCATTTGTGTTGCTAAAGCTTTCACGGCAGACTTCGACCATAAGCACGACCGACTTCGACAACGTCTGACTTCGATCATGGCGGATTTCGGCCACGTGCGACTTCGACCATGGCATTTTCGATCACAGCATTTTCGACCATGGTATTTCGACTACGTCAAGCTTCGGCTACGACACTTCGACCACGACATATCGGCCACAACAGAACAACCTTACCTGGTCGATGATGGTAAGCTACAATACTTTTACATGGTCGTAGCTACAGTGCTTTCAGATGGCCGTAGCTATAATGCTTTCAGATGGTCATAGCTATAGTACCTGATCGATACTCGATAGTTGTAGATTTTATTGGTCGATACCCATACTCGATAGTCGTAGATTTTGTGATCGGTAGTCGTAGACTTTGCGGTCGAAAGTCAGAGACTTTGTGCTCGATTGTCGTAGGCTTCACGGTCTGTACTTGTACATTTCATGGTCGGTATGAGTGCTTTAATTCTTGCTCTTTTCGAGTACCTCGGGTACTCGTATTTGACCAGCGGTATAACTGGCTGGGGCAGATGTCGTAGTACTCGGTAGTCAAAAAGATTCGGTACTTGATAGTTGTGGTTTCTGCGATCGTAGTCAGCGATCGGTTGTTGGAGATTTGTGGTTGGTACTTTGGTAGTGTAGTCTGTGCGGTACTCGGTGATCAATGGTGCAGCAAATGGTTGAAGATCGGTAGTCGTGGACTTAGTGATCAGGTGTTTTAGCGGTAGCGATCGGTATTCGGTAATCGATACTTGGTGGCTCTGTGGTCGGTAGCGATGCGGATAATTTCCCGAGTGTTTTGAGCGAAGCAATGGTAATTCCTGAGTACTTAGTATTTTCAAGTACTCGTTGTGCTAGGATCATATTGTGTGGTCTAAGACTGAGTGTTGGATGATTTCTCAAGTGTTTTGAGCGGGACGATGGTAATTTCTTCTTCTTTTTTTAATTGAATATCTCAGTAAAATCTAGCAGCTACTATAACCGCCTTTTCAGTCAACAGTAAAAATCTTTTTGAAGCCCCGGCTGGCGATTTCCCCTGTACGTTGGAGAGCTGCAGTCCGGTGAAACGGCATGTGAATGTGGTTCCAACTTCGCCGGAACGACTGCACACGTCGAGCGAACCGCTTTGCCCCGCCTCGGCCAAATCAACGGCAAAACGAGCCCGGAACACCAGCCCGGTTGTCGCTGCTATCTTTACCGGTTTGCACTGAGAGCCTCTGCGGCAGGCCACAAGTTTGTGATTCTCCACATGCTACGCTGTCCGGTATGTCCAAATATGAGAACGACAAGCTAAGAAAAATTTACCGTATGGTATTATGAGAACGACAAGCTAAGAAAAAACAATGGGAAGATTCCTTGTAAGATCTGTGCATAATTGTTGCAGTTTTTTTTCCTCGGTGGAATATTCCTTGTCCCATGAATATGCTAGGGCATACCAAACTGTAACAGTGAGTCTTTAAAAGAAACCATAACAATGGCACCTTGTCTTTTCCAGGTTTATTTCTTTGCGAGAACTTTTCCAAACGATTGCACGAAAATGGTTGAAATCCCATTGATCTTTCACTGTTAGTAGAATTTTACTACTGTCTACTCGAATTTACACCGAGCATTGCTTTCGCCTTACACTCGTCATGTATAAAACCCTATAGAGGACGTGTTCTTTTTTGCTGTGGTTTGTAGCTTTTGAGCTGTTTGTGCAAGAGATTACAGAGTAATAGAAATTCACGTGTGGTTTTTGCCGATATAAATGAAGTCGGTATAGTATGTACTACAATTAACTAATAGACTCTATCTTAAAAAAATACTCCGTTTAAAAACTATTTACTGTAGAAAAACCGAATAACAGTTTTAGAAGCCGAAAATAACAGGGCAGAATTTTGCTCTAATGCTCCACCTGAACAAAACTACACTAGGGGGGCGTTGGTTCCATGAAAGCATTTAAAATTTAGAACATGTACAGAACCGGATAATCCTAATCACACTTAAATATCCCTCAACTAGTAGTAACTACCTTTTTCTTTAAGATTTGTGAGCTCTGCTTAGGTTACCGAGAATACCCAATCCATTGTTCTTTGGGCCGTGAAATGTATCAGCACAGCATTTTGTTTCCTTCAAAACACATAACTGTTCCTTGGAAATTAAGAACTCAGGGAACCTTTTTCAGAACATTTTCTGAGAGGACGGATAGGTCCGGGCCTCCGGCTCGGAGCCTGTTCTTTATCTCACAAGCTGACGGTGTTTTGGTTTTTGTTATAGTACCTAACTTTTAAACGGAGTATTTTCTTAAGACGGTGTCTACAAGTTAAACGATTTATATGTTAAAAGCCCAATATCTGTACCAGTCAAAATCGTAAGTAAGTATCTATCTCTCTGTAATCTGTATCGTAAACAGCTAACATTAAAAAATTTCAGCCAAAAATTATAAACTGCAGCAGAAAAGAACAGTCCCTCAACAAACCACTCATCGCATGCATGTGGACGTGGCGCTGAGAAGTGAGAAGAGACCTTCGAATACCTGAAGTTTCTGGTCTTCTCTGCCGCTTCCGTGGCATCTCCTTCACCAGCAATATTCCATCGGTTTTGGTACCAAAAAGAAAAAAGAAAAATCAAGAACTGCATTTAAATTGGAGAGTACAAGCTCAAAACCCCACGCAAGATTTGGCACATCGAAAGCTAACAAAGTTGGACACGTTCACCTCTCACATAGCATCGATCGCACCGGACGCAAGGAGGTTAGCTCGGTGGTTGGTTCGAGTGTTTTGAACCCACCCGAACAAAGGATTTCATACTAATCTTTTTAAGATAAGTCTAAAAAAAAGAGAGTACATACATACGTATATATATTTAATGATTAAAACTTATGTCTGTGTTGTGAAATATAGATTTTTGTTCCAATTAGATGTGTGCTAGCGGATATAGTTAATATGTGTGAATTATGAGTAGGTATAAGATATGTGCAAGAGTGTATATGTGCGTTCATCGTTGTACTCTCAGGGAAAAAAATAAGCAAGCGCATGGAAGACGACGCTAATGTAACGTGTAACATGACACGCGGCACGCACCGCCCGCCGCCGTCGTCCGTCGGCACGACGCCTAGACTCTCCCCGGAGACACGATAAACCTTGACAGACTCGGGATGTTCCACGAAACGTGCAGCCGCAGGCTGTTCGTTCCCATCGAACTCACGCGAATTCGAGCACACATCACGCCGTCTTTTTAGCAAATACTGCGTGCCCAGCGATGACGCACGCAGAAACTATCATTGTGATAATCAATATATCACAGACGGGTGATAATTTTTATCACAGACGACTCGAAAGCTGTCTATGATAACATTATGTTATTACCGATTTTTAAACTCAAACGGCTTATAAAATCATCTGTAATGATATTTTTAAACTGTCTGTAATGATATTTTATGTCGCAGTGAGCCAAACATCCCATGCTACTCCGCGCCGTCGTGCTTCGTCCGAGCCAAACGCGCCGTTACGTTTCGTCTCTGTGTTTGAAATCAGGATCTCACGCTCGCTCGTGCAGGTCTGCACTGTACCATCCGGAACTCGTCCAGATCTATGCAACAAACAAATGATAAACATACATTCTTTTTCCTTTTCAAAAAAAAAGAAGATAAACATGCATTCTTTCACTTGTACATGTTTAGATCGATGTAGACCGGCACCGAACGTGTACGGGTGATTTTGCTCAATTTTCCTACACGGTTGACGAACCACACCAACTGCAGCTGGTAGTACTAACCAACGGCCAGTTCCGTGCTGGGCATCTTAGTAGTTTGTCTCCCTAAACGGAAACACGAATCTGGACTTGAGGAGCAGTGTGTACAGTGTTAGCGGTGCAAACGAATCGGATTCGAATGGACATTGCTGTTACCATATCCTAACCCATATTTTTTTGGATTCGGTACCAATCGGATTCGGTACCAATCGGATTCGATACCAATCGGATTCGATACCAATCGGATTCGATGCCGGATCGGTCGGGATTATCCCGAGCCGTTTGCACCCCTACTTGTTTGTAAGGAATGCATGTAGTATAACAAATGGAGTAGGATGACGTACTGTCAAGAACTTGATGTTACTACTTAATAGCTGATGTGGAAGATTTTATTTTACCATTGCAAAAGAAAATGAAACGTTAAATAGTAGCACTAACCTGGAATCAAACTTGAAAACGTATCGGATTCGGGACGGATATTGCTGTTACCATATCATAACCCATATTTTTTTCTCCGGATTCGGTACTAATCGGATTCGGTGCCGGATCGGTCGGGATTAACCCGACCCATTTGCACCCCTATATAGTGCCCGGTCCTCTAGTAGTTTGTCCATCAATACCATGTTTGAAATCAGGAACTGTTAACGTACCTGGCTCTGCTTATTTAAGTTTAGACTTCTAGTTTACAGCTTATTTTTTACTATTTTAAATTTTGTCTTTTTTTGACTTTTCGGTTTATTTTGAGTTTTTTTTTACCGATTCTTTTTTTCCGTATTCGTTTGCATTATACGTGCTGGGCTAACCCATTTTTTCTATTTTAAATTTTTTAAATTTAATTATGCCAAATAACCCACCATCAGCTACAATGTAATTTCAGCCATCTATAATAAAAATTCAGCTATAAGCCATCAAAATTCAGCCCAACCAAGAACCGTGTTTGAAACCAGGAACTGTTCACATATCTAATACGCTTGCAATGTTTTTTTTTAATTTTGGCCCTCTAATATCAATTTTTTTTTGCAAAAATGGACATCTCCCCAAACTCGGAAGGCGTAACAAGCGACACGTGTCATCTGCCACGCCGGGTTAGCTCGGTAGAGGTGAGCCGCGAGACAGGGCGAGCTGGCGTGGGAGATGGTGGCACAACGCAGCAGGCGGGTGGCCTGATGCGGCTACCGAGCCAGTCAGAGATGACGACCTCACCGAGTAGCGGCAAAGCGGCTAAGCGAGGTGTCTGCCGAGCCGGTGCAGCTCGGCAACAACCTACTAAGCAGCGGCAGGCAGGCGGAAGAGGTAGGGGTGCAAAAAAAACTGTTGGTTCAGTTCAAAATTGCTTCAATTCTTCTAAAGATACTTGCAAACTAGATGTAAATTTTTTTAGAAATGTGCAAGAAGGCTCGAAGGGACACATGAACCACCATCACAAACTCCCTATATTAAGTAGTAAAGAAACGTTCTTACAAAAAGTTGCCATAATGAACCATGTGTAGGCCGACAAAGCGCCACCAGTTAGTTGAGCATATATTTTTGCTCGATGAATGTCCTATCGTACATATCAGGGCCATCTATCCATTGAAAGAAGTAGAAATGCTCTATGGTCTACTGGCATGGATGAAGTCAGTCAAAGATGTCCGAAACAGAACATGCAATGTGAAATAGCAAATACATGCTTACAAGAACTTCACCGCACATGTAGTACACTCGGTGAAGGTTGTCAAGTGTATGAACTGAATGATATGCGCTGGATTGCCATAGTCGCACTGCTACCGTGGAAACTCCGGCGGAATGGATGCATCCATACAAGAATTATCAGGGTATGATCTCTTCTTTCTCTCAATAGTTCGACATCTCTACCATTGCTGCTAGTGCAGTCTACTTAAGCTCGATGACTGCAACATCCCTTTCATGCTCCACTGCAGCCAGGGCCTTCTTGCACTTGGTGAGTTAAGCGCGAAGAGTCTTGGCCTAGCTGTAGTTGATGGTGAGGCATTGGCGGAGGTCCGGGATTTCCTCTAAAGCCTCAGTGTAGGTGACTCCGATAGCTCAGGTGAGCTAGATCTGGTGGGTCAGGAGAGGATCGTTCTCGGAGCTAGGGATAAATGTCTTGTCGTAGCGTGCTCCTTCCCGAAGGGATGAATAGTAGTAAAATAGGGAGGTCAGCATGGTGGCCTAGTGGATCTCGCACAAGCGAGCACAAGCCATGCATATGGCGTCCTAAAGGGCGTCGGTGGAAGTGCTCCTCATGTGCTACGTGCGGACGGTGCAGGAGGTGTACTCGTCTTCCCTTACATATAAGAAGACTTCCATTAATCAGGCCTCTATGTCTCCTTCCTAGGTCTTCCATCATCTGAAGATAGGACGGTGCCAACAACGCAAGTATTGTATTAGTTTGTGTAGTTTGTCGGTAAACTCTCTTTCTTCCTCTCCATGGGTAAAGTAGTCTCATAATCCAATGTTATATGATTCGACCATCTACAGTTGAACAAGAGGGTATTAGTAATAATTTAAAAATATAACAAAGAGAGGCGAGTCAAGAACTAAAAATGGTTAGTAGAGACAGTAGAACGCTATATTTTTTATGAAGCTTTTGCTTTTTAGTTTAGAAGCATAAAAGCAGGTCGTTGGATAACGGCCATTCTGTAATCGGACGAGAGTGATAAATATATATATGTGCAGGCATATATAAAAGTATTTTAGCTATTTTCTGTCTGTATTTCTACAGCTATTTACAATAAATAAACGCAACTACTTACAAAAACACATCCGTCAACTAAACATGGGGCTGCCTAGCACATTCCACATTATAAAACTAGTTATGCTAACGATATATTAAACATATCAGTCATATGCGAATGAAGAATAACTTTTTTGAAGGTATTCATGAGCTTGATAATGCTTTTGATTGTGAAGAATGGTAGATCACAACTGAACTATAGACCTACGCTCTCGTTCGGTAGGAAATCTCTCTTTTCTTTTCTTCCCCTCCCTCCCTGGCTACACTCTTGCTTGGCAACAACGCGACAGCGGGTCGTGTTTAATACGCACGCACGAGAAGCCAGCGCAATTAACGCGCGAATAAAATAAGAATCTAACATCGTGTTGCCACGTTGTATCGTATTGTAAACGCGATTCTCTATCTGAGTTGAATACGGATACGAATACGAATCTTCACGGAATTGCTATCTAATAGCAACGGATTTTTGTGAAGGTGAATTTAAGAACCAATGCAGGTAGGCAAAGAATCCAAAAAATACCGGATTTGTCCGTACATACGAGAAAGCTAAGCTTTACGTGGAAAGCGCTGCTATTTATAGCAACGAAATTTTGTGAATGTGATATTCAGAATGTCCATACGAATCCAAACATATCGGATTTGTCCGTACATACGGCAAAGCTGAGCTTTACGGATTTCCACGGTATTGCTATTTATAGCAACGAAATTTTGTGAATGTGAGATTTAGAATGTCCACACATTGATGATGTACGAAATATTTATATGAACTAACGCCGGTAGGCAAAGAATCCAAACATACTGGATTTGTCAATACTCACGGGAAAGCTGAGATTTACGGATTTCCACGGCGTTACTATTTACAGCAACGGAGTTTTGTGAAGGCGAAATCCAGTCTGTCCGTACATTGATGAGGTACAAATTCTTTTAGGAGCGATTCCTTATTTTTTATCGAAAGTTTGTATTATTATTTGTATGTCACTTATTGTGTCAGAAATTTTGAAAATTTTCAGCGGCATAGAACAAAGACCCTGCTCAAAAGAGCTTTTTTTAGTGGCTTATGGCTGAAAAGCACTGTAGTTGACTGAAAAAACGTTGTAGCTGACGGAGACTTATTTAGCATAATTAAATTTAAAAAAAATAAAAATAGAAAAACATGTTAGTCTATCACATATAATGCAAACAAATATGGAAAAAATAACCGGCAAAAAGCTCAAAAAAACCAAAAATATAGAAAAAATAAAATTTATAAATAGTACAAAATAAACTTGAATTCAGAAACTCAAGTCGAAACAGATGGACCAAATTAACCCATATTTTTAATGTACCGATGTGAGAACCACGTAGATTTTTTCCAGATTCCAAGTTCATCAATGGGGTTACACTAGTTTGGCACTTCCAGCGAGTGTGGGGGAGGGCACCGAATGTGTGCCTAGTCAAGCTCCAGTACACCTGATTTTTTTACATCCTTGTGATCCGTTCCAACGGCAGGTTCATGCTTCACATGGACTGTGCATGTGTCAATGACAGGTGGGACCAGGGTGTCGTGGACCCCACCTGTCACGTGATCATTGTACTGGTGTGTGACGATACAAAGGAACGGACGCCTTTTGTGGTGCACTGGTGTGGCCTGACAACGCCCACGAATTTATGTCAATGGAAAGGTGGGGTGATGGCCCATGAATGTCTGATGTCATCTGCCTCTTTCTCTCTAATCTTTCCACTCCTTCCCTCTCTTCACTAATCTTTCCACTGCATAGGTCATAGGAATCTTTGGAAACTTGCTGATGAGGCAGACAAATGCAATCATCTGCCAAACCTATCTCAATCATCTGACGCAGGACTTTGGTTGTACTCCACTGGACTCAAGCTTTTAGCTTGTTTAATTTTTTTCATTATTGCTGCCGCTAACTTTTTAACGTAATTAAATTTAAAAAAAATTATTATATCATCACGGATAATACAAATGAATAAGAAAAAAAAGACAAAAAAACATAAAAAAACCAAAAAAGGCAAAAAAAAATTATGAAATTAAGAAGCTAGAAGGTAAAAGCTGAACTCAAATGAGCACAGCCGGTGCATGAAATTTGCGCTCGAATTTCAGGAAAAAAATATGTGCTACATACCTTCATTTCTTTACACAAGCACCATTTATTTGTAGGTGAATTAAGAAAGAGATTTCAGACCTAAATTAAAAAGATGGCCAAAGAAGTTCTTTAAACAAAGAAAAAATAAGAACGAAGGGAAAGAAAATGGCCAAACACGGAGGGTGGCCATGTTTGAGTGGCGTGCTTCAGGATCCCTTAATTTTGGTGTGATCATTCAACCCACTCGGCAGATTGGTGTACGAAGGCGCTATAGGTAGTTGTTTTCCGTGGGAGATTGTTTTCTTTGTGGCAGATTCTGCTCTTGCTTAGGCCAATTAATTCTTTGTGGCAGATTCTGCTCTTGCTTAGGTTAATTGTTCGTATTAACTTCTCTTTTAACTTTTGCTTAGAAAAATTAGAAGCTAATGTAAACATCTTGTTTCTCGAAGCGGGTACTCCACTCTCGCTCAAAGGATAAGAAAAGGGGTCATGGACATATCATGCACCTTACTCCCCTTACTCCTGTCTCGCGTATGCATCTCACCTTTACTTTTCCACCGCTCGCCCCCTTCTTCAAAAAGCCAATTCTTTCATTCATTACTATTTATTTTTAGTCAAAAATCATCAGCCATAGCCAATACGAACACCCCCTAAATACGTCTTTTTTGGGGGGATGACAAACAAGTTAGGTGAAAGTAAGGAGTGGAGAAATGACAATGGGCATGTTCTTTACGGCTTCTAAAAGCGGTTTTTGGCTTTTGCTGCAGTACCTAACTTTTAAATAGAGTATTTTTTCAGGACGGGATCTACAAGTTAATTGTAGTACACGTTAAAAGCCTAACATCTGTATCAACCAAAATCGCAAGTCAGTATCTCTCTCCGCAATCTCTGTCGCAAACAGCCAAATTTCAAAAATTTCAGCCAAAAGCCATAAGCCCCAGCAAAAAAGAATAGACCCATTATAGAGTGTGTTTTTTTTCGGCTGTTGCTTATGATTTTTTTTGCCTTAGTGCAAATGAACCAAATGCCCGTAAGTTATTTTAAAAAGGCTATCCTGATAAGCCGCTTCGAAACTGTGACAGAGAAGCCGTCTCATTTGTTTGTTCGAGAAAAATTATAAGTCATAAGCTTAACAGATTTGATCATTTTTCTTATATTTCATTGCAGTCGATAAAATGCTCTGCGATATGCTATTTATATGTGGACCCTAGATCTATATGTGGAGGGCGATGGCTAAACCGGCTTGCGTCAAGCGGTTCGTATCGTACGTAATAGATGCCCCCCTAACGTAGTAAGACCAATTGTATCATGTGATGCCGAACCCGGTGGCGGCGTAGCACCATGGGTTCGGTGGATACGGCAGTCTAGATGCACCGAAGACGCAGGGCACAAAACGCAGTAACCACACAGCTCATTCCGGATGTAACATCACATGGTGTTCGTGGTGGGAAGATGGGCGATGAATCGCTGACCGGGCAGACCGATTTGTGAACAACAAATCAACAGAAAGATTCACATGGCTTTGAATCGAAGGAGGCGTAGAGGAAAAAAAGATTAGGAACTGTATCTGCTGCTTGAGAGAGAACGAAGAATCTAGCCGGCATGGCCCCATCAGGTCAGCTCAGTGTCACGTCTTTCTCTTCTTCTTTTTCGCTAGATAGTCAAAGATACATACGGACTGAAACATCAGTAAAAGGACGGCGGTGACTTGGGTCGGACTAGAAGAAAGGGGGCCAAAAAGTATATTCTGACAAGGTGCTTGTTTGCAAGATAGTTTTGTTAGGGATAATTTTTTCCATCAAACAAATGAGTAGAAGATTCAGGTTTGAATAGCAGAATATATAGCGTGAATCTGCTAGCTGGCTTTTCAAACAGCTAGGTTCGAAACTAAATGGCGGCGCGAGAGGGTAACTCGGTACAGACAGCATGTTGGCCCTCACCTTTTTTTTTTTTCTATCATTGATGATTTTTAGCTATAGGTGATGTTTTTTTATTGTATTTTTTGATACGGCAACGGACAACAAAGAAGACATGGATAACGCACATGATTTTGGGTTCAGAAAATCATTTAGAGAATCCACTTTATGAAGTTATCTTATTTGTTTCGACTTTTGGAGAAACCAAAAGCCCAAAAGAACAGTGCCATTCTTACATGATTTTCCACTTGAAATGCGAAACGTTGCAGGAATGGCATTGAGTTTTCCAAGTGCAAATGTACAACAGCGCTACTGTTCACTTCAATGACAGATGAACTAAATTTAACTCAAAATTAAAAAAAAAGCAAATTCAGAAGCTAATGAGTGCCCACACAATGACCCGTTTAGAACATAGAAATTTCATATGAATTTTGAGGAATTGTGCTCCTGGAAATTTCATGCGTACCAAACAGGGCTTAGAATTGTTATTACCACACTTTGCTAGTTTTCCAGAAGTGATCTGAATCATTATTCCACCCAGCTAGCTTAAACTTTTTTTTTTGAGAAAAGTTAGCTTGAATTGATTGTGGGCTTGTGGCATTACATTAGCCTAATGAAGTGTTCAAGACAAAGCTGAGGAAGCTAGCCCAACAAGAAACAAGCCATTTATGCACAACTCGAGCCCAACGGCCCAACTAAATCCAGCATTTGCCTAGGCCTTACGGCCTTGCCCTGGCACCACGGCTCTCTCATCACCCATTATCCATGCAAAACTACTATGGAAAGCCAAAAAACAAAAACAAAAAAAAAACTGCTTGCTATAAGAACAAAAGTACTTGTGCTATGTATTTCCATAAGATGCCTTTCATGAATTCCACATCTCTGGTTCATTTTACAGGGCATTATCATGCTATTAGCTTTTTTCAGATTGTCCTGATAGGAACCTGGGATGCCATAATGGCAGAAATAGGAGCAATTAGAGTAAGATTTTGATGACAAAAATCAAGAAGACGAAATTTAAGTCATATGAACATCTTGAGAGGAAAAAAATGGTCTGAATTCAACATGTGGAAGATGTCATGGAGATTGACTTCAAAGACAGATTTGTGAGACTACTGAACAGTTCATCATATATGATCCTAACAGCAGTGTGTAAATTCACATCAGCATATGCTAATGACATCCCCACTGCCCGATGACTACGAGGCCATCACATAGAAGAAAACCCCATTCTAGACAGTTTCAACTTCTGTTTTTTTGGTTTTTGACTTATTTAAGTCAGAAACCACTAGAAACATGTCGATTTTTAATTTCGGTTTTTTTCTTTTTTTTTTTCCTTTGCATTGTCCGTGATAATATAACAATTTTTTCTTATTTTTAAATTTTCTTTTAATTGAATGACTCAGAAAAAACTAACAGCCGGTACAGTACAACTTCAGCTAAAATCCAACAACCAAAGCCATAAGCCAGAAACTCAAAACTCTTTGAAGCGGGCCCGCGTTGCAGTGTCATATATAAGCAGTGGACTAGAGTCAAATTAATGAGCAGATGGGTTTGCGTTAACTTGACATTGAAAATAATCAGTAAAAAGATATTGTTTAGTGATGGGCAGCGGTTGTATATCTAGTGGCATTCTCCAACAAGGATTCTGTATGTCTCTTCATCAACCTCAAGACCATCTTTCTTCATACGATCAAGCAAGCCTGACACTGGCCTTCCTGCATGGACATATGTCTTGAGTAAACTACGGTAAACATCCCTCGTCAAACGAACCAAACTGCAACAGGCTTGCCATCTCCTCGGCTGCTTCTACATTCTTTTGCTCCATGAAATGCTCCAGGCTCATTAGCACATTTGCCAGGTCAGGTTTCCATCCAGAACTCGCGGAAGCAAGAGCGCCTTCCCTGTCAGATCCGCCGCCTTCTACACCTGACCATCGTTGGAAAATCCACCAGCCAACTTATACCAAGTACTAGCGTAAGGCGTCCTCCCTTTCTTGATGGCCTCATCCACAAGAGCTTCTGCCTTCTCCGTAAGACCTTCTTTGCAGTGAGCACCCACCAGTAAGTTGGTTAGCCGGACATCATGGTAAACACACCTACTTTCCCACTCTTCAAAGGCCTTTCCAGCCCCCATCAATGTCGTTCATCTTAATTAGCACTCATCCTGAACATGTGTAACATCCCAATTTTTGCTCTTTTTAAAATTCCTTTGTGTAGTGTAGGTCCTCTAAAAATTCTTACTAATTTTATTAAAGTTTAACTGGGACTTTCTTAAAATAAAAGGAATTTAATATAGCTAACCCCAACTTCAATAAATTCCAAAACTATTTTATTTGGGTTATTTGCGCTTGAAAGTATTTTCCAGAATTTTCTGGGAATTTTTCTGAGTACATTTGCTACTTTATTTGTGTTCTTTTCTTTTTTTGGTATTTTCTAAAATAGAAAATCTAATTAAAAACCTAGAAGTTAAAGTGGGCCAAAACCGTCTCCCGACCCACTTTTCCTTCTCTCTCTCTCTCCCTCTCTCTCTCTCTCTCTGAGGATGTGGAGGTTGTTGAGTAGGCCGGTGAGCCTCATGGCAAAGTCATCCACCGTCTCGCCATCATGGAACGTAATGGCCTCAAACTCCTGTGGAGTGATTAAGCCTTGGCCTTGTGCACATGATCCACTCCCATGTGCATGGTCTTGATGGCATCCCATGCCTCCTCGGTGCTTTCCTTGAGAACGAGCATGGAGAGCATCTCCGATAGAATGGCACGGAGGATGGCCTCCAACGCCATGCGATCCTCCTGGTAATCACGCAAGCGACAGGTGCTCCGTCGGTTTGGTGCGCGGTGGATGAGTGTGAGGGTTTGGGGGAAGGGGAGTGGCATGAAAATGGCTTTTGTGATGAGTGGTCTGAAATGGTCGATTCGATTGAAATTTCAATGAGAAGAAGAAGAAAGGGAGATTCAATTTTCAAAGTATGAAAGGCTAAAAATCCACTCTATTTTTCTGTTCTTAGAGGAAAACTGATGATGATCTTGTCAGAATATTTGTTTAGTAATATATCATGATGTAAAATAATCATATAAAGTTTTCAAAAAAAATAGCTTATATAATGTAGAAGTTAGCTAGAATTTTCAACCAGGAACTAACATAATATATGCTCTAAGCTATGTTACAAAATTTGTATGTCTTTTTCTTTACAAATCGTATTTTTTTATGTAGTCTGACTTAATAGAAAACATATGTTTTTAGCGCACACTAGCATACCAAAGTCTAAAAAACCTAGTATGAGAAACCGACTATCTGTTACAAGTGCAAATTGTCCATGGCTGTAAAATGTTACACCCGAGTTAGACGTTTCAAACTTCAAATTATTATTATCTTATTTATTTGAGATAATTGATTCTATGCCACTGAATATCGTCCACTTCTACAAAATAACACTGAATAACACTCTCTCTATTATATGCAATCAAATTGCACCAAAATTTAAGTATATCCATTGCTATCAGTTAGCCTCTATTTGACCCTGGAAAAAGATAAAATTGGCTTAACCAAAAATACTAAAAAAAATTTGGTGGATCATCGGGGTAGTGTGCAACTCAAATATAAAATTTCATTAACTAACCCTTACATTTGATCCATTTTTGAAATTCAACTCCAAAATCAGCCTATTTGAGCTACTTTGTAAACCAGGACAAATTCACTCTGGAGAAAAATACAAAATAATAATTTTCAGGAGCTATGTGGCATCTTAAGAGCATGTGAGAATTTTTCCAGAATTTTAAGACCTGATTTAGTCTCTGTTTGTAAATAGTAACCTTTATTATCATTTAAATTAAAATTTTGAAAATTCTCTTTGAACAGTGACTTGAAATATTTTTTTCTAACTAACTGACATATTGAAAACACCTTTTTGAATTTTCATAATTTTTGTAGGTTGTTTGTTGTTTTAAATAAATCAGGTCTTTGGTCTTTTAGTAGGGGACATTTTGGTCTTTTTTGAGAAGATAACGGCCTCCACTAACGGTGCACTAACGGCAGTGGCATATAATTGAATTTTGGTGTAATTAAATAGCATATAATAGAGAGAGTGTTATTCAGTGGTATTTTGTAGAAGCGGACGCTATTCAGTGGCATATAATCAATTATCTCTATTTGTTTTTTAGGAGTCTTATCATATTTGTAACTTTGTTTGATAAGTTATCATACCTAAGACAAACTAGATTTTAGAAGGAAACAAAGCAAAATCGCCCTTGTTAAAGCAAGAATCAACAAAAAAAAAACCTTAAACCCAAGAGGCCCAAGAAAAGGCAAAACTAGATATATGCCACTTCAAAAGATGACAATTTGAAAAATAGCACTACAAAACATGAAATTAGAATTTTTGCCACTCCAAAACTTGCCTCTTTGGATTTTTGTCACTCTTAGAAACTTCTGCCCTCCTCTCTTCTTCCTCTCGACCAACCGTGTCTCCGCTTCTCTTGCGAGCTCTAATCGCACTGCCTCCTCCTCGTTATTGCCATGAGCCGTACTATCTCCTAGTCCCACCGCACGCTAGATCCAAGGTTGCCGTCGTGGATCTGATTTATCGTCACCTGTCTCAGGCTCGTCTCGCCGTGAGGTCAAGAGGAAGAACGAAGGGAGAAGTAGGGGCACGATGAAGGAGCGGTCTGCTGCGGCGACGAGGAGGAGACGGTGTGGCTAGAGCTTGCCAGAGAAGTAGAGGCGTGGCCGGCCGGGAGGAAAACGGGAGGAGGGAGGGAAAATATGTTCAAGAGTGGACAAAAGTCCAAAGAGAGAAGTTTTGGAGTGACAAATTTTTAATTTTATATTGAAGTGGTACTTTTCAAAGTGTATTTTTTGGTGTGGCATATATGCAACTTTCCCCCAAAGACCCCCTCCCCTGCGGCCCTAAGGCAACTACCCGCCATCGCCAGTTCGCCATGGCCTCCTCTTCCCTCTCCGCCGCCGCGCGCCGCCTGCTCCGCGTCGGCCGCGGGAGGCTCCTCTCCGGCCACGCCCGATCCAACAACCCCACTCCCCTCCTCCTCCTGCGCGCCACCTCCTCTCTTCGCAGCTACAGCGCGGAGCGGCCGGCGGCGCGGTCGCCGAGCCTGCAGTCCACGCTGTGGCCGCTGGGCCACCCGAGCACGCTCCTGGTGCCGGAGATCGAGCGGTGGTCTGCCAAGCCCAGCAACCGCCTCCGCCCCGTCGAGCTCCAGCGCGTCGTCAAGGAGCTCCGCAAGCGCCGCCGCCACGGCCAGGCCCTCGAGGTACTGCCCTTATGCCCTCAGTCCTCACTCCTCAGATTAGTTCTTGTTGGCTCTCGCAATGTGTTCGATGAAATTCCCCGGGACTGCTTTCCATGGCTCCTTGCCTCCCTGTATCTCTGCCCATTTGTCGGTCGCTCTCATGCATGCGAGACGTATGATGTAATGCTGCTGCAGAAAGGCGAGAAATTTCTTGCGATTAGGGCATTCTGACGTGTTGTTCTGTTTCTTACTAATGCCATGCTGTATAGTCACGTGAAATACTTATTGTGAACAGCATGGAAAGGATTAAAGGATTGCAAGAAAAAAAACATTGCATGCTATTGCTTACCAGTTAGGAGTGTGTCCAATTAGAGGATCTGAGCAGTAAACAGTAACACACGGTGCATAAAGAAGGGAATGGTGTGCTCCATCACGTTAATTACTTTGGTCTAACTTATGCGACGGACTTGTAATGAAATTAGCAAGAAACGATGAGTTCACCCTGCTCTGAAGTTAAAAGTATTTCGGTGGTGATCAATCTGCACCTGCAGTGCTGATTCACATATAGAATTCAGCACAAGCCATGGCTTTCATCGGTTTATAGCACATAAACCATTATTCACTTGAATAATTTATTGTTTAGTATTAAAAAATTATGTCCTAGAGTTTGTCCCTGCAGACTTGCTGAATGCAATAATTATGTGCAGTTTCAATCTACTCTTGACATGCTTCATTAGTTTTCTTTCAACCTTTACTTTGCACAGGTCTCCGAGTGGATGAATGCCACAGGGCACGTAAAATTTTTGCCAAAGGATCATGCTGTTCACCTGGATTTGATCGGTGAAGTTCATGGAATCGGAGCAGCAGAGACATACTTCAATAAACTGCCTGAGAAAGATAAGACGGAGAAACCCTACGGTGCACTTTTGTACTGCTACACGCGAGAACTCCTGATCGACAAATCCTTGGCTCATTTTCAGAAGATGAAAGAGGTGGGTTTTGTGTTTTCCACTCTCCCCTACAACAATCTCATGGGCCTCTATACGAACCTAGGGCAGCACGAGAAGGTCCCTTCAGTGATGGCAGAGATGAAAAGCAATGGGATCATTCCTGACAACTTCAGCTACAGAATATGCATCAATTCTTATGGCACAAGGGCAGACTTTTTCGGGATGGAGAATACCCTGGAGGAGATGGAGTGTGAGCCTCAAATTGTTGTTGACTGGAACACCTATGCTGTTGTGGCGAGCAACTACATTAAGGGCAACCTAAGGGAGAAGGCGATCTCTGCCTTAAAGAAAGCAGAAGCAAAAATAAACACAAGAGATTCAGATGCCTATAACCACCTGATCTCCCTATACGGCCACCTGGGGGACAAATCAGAGGTCAAGAGGCTGTGGGCACTCCAAATGTCGAACTGCAAGAGGCATATTAATAAGGACTACACCACAATGCTTGCAGCACTTATGAAGCTTGATGAGGTTGGAGAAGCTGAAGCCTTGTTGAAAGAGTGGGAGTCGAGTGGAAACGCGTTCGACTTCCAAGTCCCAAATATCCTGCTCACTGGATACCGCCAGAAGGACTTGCTAGACAAGGCCGAGACACTGCTGGATGACTTCTTGAAGAAGGGGAAGATGCCTCCTTCAACCAGCTGGGCAATTGTAGCAATTGGCTATGCGGAAAAAGGTAATGCTGCGAAAGCCTATGAGCTTTCAAAGAATGCCCTCTGTGTGTATGCTCCAAACAGTGGCTGGATCCCTAGGCCTGCGATGATTGAGATGATACTTAAATATCTTGGAGACGAAGGTCATCTCAAGGATGTTGAAACTTTCATTGATCTGCTGAAAGTTGCTGTGCCAATGAACGCAGACATGACCGACGCCTTATCACGGGCTCGTATGAGAGAAGAAAAGAAGGCTGAAGATACAGCGGAAGCTCTAAGCTCAACAAAAGCATCAGGATAACGTTGCCGTTTAACCGTGCATGTCAGTTCAGTCATTTTAGAAAGAAAGAATTATATTACTGTTAGAGGTGGCGAACTCCTTATTGTGGTAGCGTAGTTATGGAATAGCATGTTGCCGATTGTGGTGTTTGTCCAGTTCAGTATTCTGTAGCATGGTAGCAACTTTTGTCACGTCTTGGCAAGACTATCTATCCGAAAGTGCAAGGCCACATCTTGGGGGAAATTATCACATGATCATCCATGCAAAGAACGAGACTTGTGTACCGTATCTCCAACTTTACTGTTAGATCATATTGGCTGTGCCTAATGATTTTTTGGTTGAAAATAAATAGCAATGGTTAAAAAAATAACTTTTGGTTAAAAATAAACAGTAGTAACTGAAAGAAATAGCTTTTAGAAAGAGACAAGCAGTAGAAAAAAATGAGGAAGAGAGAAGTGAGGAAGAGATGCGCTCGCAAGACAGTAGTGAAACTAGGGTGCGTGATACATTCGTAACCCCTGCTTTATCTCTAAAATAAGAGAAATAAAGAAACTGTTTGAAAAAACTGAATGCTCATATTGACTTTTCATTTTAGGCAGAAGTACATGAGCAAACCCTAAATATGGATGGGAAGAACCTATCCTATCCTCCATTCGAACACTGGATGGAAAGCTTCCACAAAAATCAGCAACGAGTCTCGAGAATAATGGCATTAGTTTGGTAGACATACACAAGCACTCCATAAACATTTTAAAGCACATCTATTAATTGTGACAATACGCAATTCTTTGGATTTAAAACTTCGAGCCAGAGACAAGGCAGCAAAATGAACTGGAAATTTAAGCCCCAGCAGGTACTAAACAGGTCTTTTTAGTTATTCCTTCCGCAGATGTCACAGTTCAAGCGATGTGGCGCTAGCAGATCTAGAGTTTAAAACATGGATCTATGAATACATCGGCATAAATGCCATCAGTAGAGCAATTCGATAGTGGGCAGATGCTAGAAACACCAGCAAGATGACGATATGATGCAAGCACCCCCTACTCCGAAAGAGTGGACTTCAGCTCTCCACTCTTTTCCATCTCGAGAACGATGTCACATCCCCCTATCAGTTCTGATTTGTAGTATAGTTGAGGAAAGGTAGGCCAGTTCGAGTATGTCTTCAAACCTTGTCTAACTTCTTCATCAGATAGAATGTCGAAGGACCCAAAGCTGATTCCTGCCTGCTTCAGTGCATTCACAATTTTCGAACTAAAGCCGCAACGAGGAGCGTCTGGGGTGCCTTTCATGAACAGCATCACTGGGGCTGAGGAAATTAGGGCCTTCAGTCGGTCTTCTAGGCTTTCTTTTGGAATAACCCCTTTCTCTGAGAGAACCTTCTTCAGCTCCCCACTCTTATGCATCTCCATCACAACGTCTGAACCACCAACCAGTTCACCCTTTATGTACAGTTGAGGGTAGCTAGGCCAGTTTGAGAGAACCTTTAGACCCTGCCTAACCTCATCATCCGAAATAATGTCAAAACTTGAAAAAGGAATTTTCTCTTGCTTAAGAATATGAACAACCTTCCCACTGAATCCACACTTCGGCTCCTCAGGTGAACCTTTCATAAATATTATCACTGGGCTGGAATTAATGAGGCTTTCCAAACGTGCTTTCTGAGCAGCGGTAAGACCAATTGGCTCAGGGACTGCACCACTCTCTTCAGTGACAGGCTCAGATTTCACTGCCTCCTCATTTTTGCTTCCCTGTGCTTGAAGAGGAATATTGTGCTCCTTAAACACATCCTTCAGTTCACCACTTTCATGCATAGCAACAACAATATCGCATCCACCAAGCAGCTCACCTTTGCAGTAGAGCTGAGGAAAAGTCGGCCAGTTGGAGAACTTCTTCATTCCTTCACGTACTTCATTATCTGTAAGGATGTCAAAGCTCCCAAATTCAACTCCTTCCTGCTTCAAAATGTCAACTACTTTTCGGCTGAAACCACACCTTGGTTGTTCAGGAGTTCCCTTCATAAATAAAAATACAGGATGGGAATTGACAAGCTGCTCCAATCGCTTATTCAATGCATCTGGCATGCTGCCAGTGTGTATACTCTCAGCAGCAGAATATCCATTTTGACGTGCCATCTCTTGGACCTTCTCGAGTACAGCAGGCCCGGCGGCCACTCCCAGGCTAGCAGGTGCAGCAGACTCAGCAACATTGGCAGACCCAGCTAATTTTGCAACCTTATTGGCCAGGCTGGCTGGATTTGCACCTTCCAGAGTATCAACAGTTTTACCTTCCTGCAAACAGATAATGGATGCACAAATGACAACCTCTTATGAAGAAAGCATCATACGAATCTTACAAAGCATTCAGCAACAAAGATTTGGCACTGCGTTAAGGAAACTCAAGAAGTTAACCAAACAACAAGACATTCTTCACAGGAAAGTTATGAGTTATGATAATCACTAATAGGCAAATCACATATTGAGGATGTTACAGGAAAGTAAACTGTAGCTTGACATTATACAGAACCTAGCCCACAAAACAACCAAACAAATGAGACAGTTACCACACGATAGATCACCTAATATCACCTATTGGCAGAGCAAATATCAAATGAGGATCTCACGGCTGTGGAGCACGTACAGATTGGTGTTATGAAGGAACTTCACAAGACTACCGAAGTCCCACAAGAAACCATGAACAACTAGCCTAGCAAAAAAAACTATCCATGCTGACTTCATGAGGTGCAATCACACTTCATAGTTCATACAGCACTTCAAGACCATGAATTGCTGAGAGCTTACACGCTAAAACATGTCACAACACACCTCACCGAAACGTACAAGAACATTGCACATCCACATGGAATTTTTAGTATAGACAGCTATGGTGAACTAAGTTATAAATTCATATGAAATCTTAAGTGGACAGGCTAGAGTAAATTTGTGAAGTGTCTATCTAAAGTTGTTATTCCACAGTATATGGGCAAGCAGAATTGAATACCATTGCTTGTAATTAATAAGATTGAGTGTGGATCCTAACAATATTAGGGGGCGTTCATATTGACTTCTGTTGATTTTTAGCTGTAGCTTATGGCTTATGACTGAAAATGATAGTAGTAGCTGAAAGGAGTGAGCAAGTGCAACAAAAAATGAGAGAGAGATGTGTGCGTGCGACGGGAGCAAGAGGAGTGGGGTGAGCGATGCACCCATGGCCCTTTACCTTATCCCCAGAGCGAGACGGTAGTAAGAGTAGAGAAGTTACTATGAGAAATCGGGTGTTCGTATTGGTTTTTGGTTTTTCTAAACAGAAACCAATACGAAAAGAGCATTACACCTCTCATCACGTTGGCAGAGCACATGTCACTCAATCAAGATTATGGCCACAATACCATCAATCAAGACACTCATGCAATTCAACTTCAACAAGAAATACAAGTACCATGATCCTATCAGCAGTAGTTGTGCAAAGAAATATCTAAACAAAGTGAAAAGATTCATTAGCAAGACGAATTATATTACATGGCCGTTGTAAATACCTTGCAGAAAACAAAATATGGCACTGCTGTAACTCCGTAAGTCTCTGAAATTTCTGGTTGTTCTTCAGCTTCGACCTGATAGAAGTTACGAATGTAACAAGAGATATAAGCAAAGGATTTAGATATCCAAATTTCAGAATGCCATGTTGTTGACAGACAATGAACCATAATTACTTGATAGACTAAAGAACACAGAAGTAATGACCAAAGCACAATGGTCTTAAAGGAGAAATATTGGATTGGATCAGCATTTACTGAAATCCGATGGCATCATTCAGTTAAACTACTTTATAATGGGTTCAACAATGTTTATATTTTTGTTAAAAAAACAATGTATATATTTTTGTTAAAAAAACAATGTATATATTTTATCTAATACTCTCAACTGAGTTTATAGATTCAGCCGGTTAGTCAACTGCATATACATCACAATTCACAAGTTAGCTCAACACTCAACAGATTAACTTGCCGCATATCAACACTATACCGAAATAAACACTGTACCAAAATTATTATTCAAACATACAAGCACGAAACTTAAATACAGAACCTAACAGATAGAAACAGTAATTTTATATGCCATGTCGCAACTCCAAAGGAACACTGAATAGCAGCATTTATCATAAATCCCAGCTGTGCCTGAAAGGGCAAAAGGCTGCCCAAAAAAAAGTATCCATACATTTATACAATTTGATATAAATCTATCAATTCAGTGGAGTTCAATGGTAAGGAATGTCAGGCAGCTAGCATCGGGCACTTTGATTACTGACTCATGGTCTCTGCTACAATTGGCTTAACACTTTTTTAAGAGGCTTAATATTTATGCGCCCCAACAATTTGAATAACTATAGTTCAAAACTAACCTTAAGAGCATATAGGAACTATTTCAGTGACGAAAGTAAGTTTGTTTGTAATCTATTTTAACGAACCAGGCTCCATAATTCGTTGTTCAAAAATGTGACGACACATGCCATCACTGCCTTAGGTAATAGCACCAGTCTGTTGTTATTAACCGACAAAACCGAATAAATTCCTGTTTTGATCGAATAATAAACCACATCAGAATGTTGTAGTAGAACAATAGCTAGAGATGGTATAATACTATTGCAATACCATTGCCACGTAAGGCTACAGTTGGGGGTGGAAAAATAGCTCGAGGCTCATGAGCACGCTCGGCTCGAGCTCGAAAATTTTCGAGCCGAGCCGAGCCTCCTTCACACCGCAAAAATTCGAGCCGCCAAGCTCGAGCCGCGCCGCAGTGGCTCGCTCGCGAGGCGCCGGCCGAGCCCTTTACTTTCTGGCTTCGCATCGCACCGACCCTTACTTTCTACTTTCTACTTTCCTCTTCGCATCGCATCGCATCTGGGCGCCCGCCTCCACTCAGCCGGCCTCCGATCCGACCGTCCGCTCCGGCCCGCCCGCCCTCAGACCGCCGCCTCGCCCGCCTCGCCTCCCGACGCCCTCCGCCCGCCAGATCTGGCGCTCAGCCTCCGCCCGCCCGGCCGGCCTCCGCCCGCTAGATCTGGGCGTCGCTCCACCTCCGCCGGCCAAATCTGGCGCCCGCTCCGACCGTCGCTCCGCCGCCGGCTGCCGCCGGCCTCGGCTCGGCTGTCGCCCGCCCGAGCCTTTTGGCTCGTTCGGACTCGAGCCTTCGCTCGTTCGGGCTCGTGAGCCTTTTGGCTCGCGAGATGGCTCGTTCGGCTCATGAGCCTTTTGGCTCGTTCGGGCTCGTGAGCCTTTTTGGTGTCACCGGATGTTGGTAGCATGGCTAAGTACGCGATGCATGCATGCATACATACGTAGTGTGGTCTCGCTGTTATGTAGACCCGGTGCTCAAACTTTGATGCACGCACTCATTCACCGGATGTCTAAGCTGGTGTAGATTTTGGCAGTTCAGGTTTTTGCATGCAGATGCACAACTTGGGCGAAAAGGGATTTTGCTTGGTTACTTGGATGACGCTGAATGCTCATGATGATACTTTGTTATCTGCGAGCCTTTTTGGCTCGTTCGGGCTCGCGAGCCGGCTCGAGCCTCATTTCGAGCCGAGCCAAGCCCTCGCGTAGCTCGCTTTGATAATGAGTGAGCCGAGCCTCATCGCTCACCCGAGCTGCATCGAAGCTTGGCTCGAGCCGGCTCGGCTCGGCTCGTTTCCACCCCTAGCTACAGTCTGTCATAGGGCTACACAATTCTACCCTATTATTACAATACTTGAAAATAGAAGTGGCACAACTAATAATTATACAAAAACGAAAACTAATAGATAACGACACACTAAAATACTCAGGATCATGTAAACGACTACGGGCCGCCGCGACTCATCCCAATCTCCATATAGGGCATTCGTCTCGTACGCGTCGTACTCCGAATCCACTGCATTCCATTTAACATGGTAGTTGTCCTCCGCGTAGACCTCATCGTACTAAAATACTTAGGATCATGTAAACGACTACGGGCCGCCGCGTACTCATCCCAATCTCCATATAGGGCATCCGTCTCGTACGCGCCGTACTCCGAATCCACTGCATTCCATTTAACATGGTAGTTGTCCTCCGCGTAGACCTCATCATAACCAGGTAAATCCTTGTACGGACTTACCTCTAAACAAGGAGAATTAATAGCAAGGATGAGTACAAAAGTACTCAGCAAACATTAATAACAAATATGTAATTCCATGAACAACATCCATTGCTTCAAAAATCATATCTCTTCTCATCGCCATTCTTAAAATATGTTTTTAAGTTGCGAAATTTTTAGGGTTTTAGTTTGTAAAGCTATTAGTCACTCGTACTCAGAGAAAAGACCCCCTTAGGCAAGACCCCCTTAGGCTTCTGTAACCTCCAGTCCAGGAGACAGGCGTGAATTCACGGTTTATTTAGCACTGCGCAAGTTTGTATCGCTTTACCCATAGCAGCCCCAACTTTGACTGCAACAAGTTCATTCGCATTTCTATAGATGCGATGCTCAAGTTGGAGTTCAGAACGTGTTCAAAACGTTCTCTACTTCAGTATAGTATAACTCCACCTAGTTAGCACGAAGCTAACTGCTATGTTAGGGAGGCATGTCCATCACCCAGCACCCACCGCGGTGCATTTAGCCGCCATGGCGTCTTGCCACTCTTGGCCTTACCCAGTCCTTAGTACACTGCGTACCTAAGTAGAGTATACAATAACTTGATAGAGTAACATATACCCAAGTGGAGTGTATAATAACTTGATAGAGTAACATATTCTATCTATTGTAAACAGGACCATGGCTCATATGCTAAATACGGCTCGTTACACGAGTGGGAATTGATTAGTCCTTTTATTACAACCATATGTAGAGAGCCCCACCTGTCACTATCTTTCCTTTCACAGGTACCCTCCACCCACCTATTATTTATCTATAGGACAGTGGCTCCTCCAACTACCTACCCTGCCATATTCATTATCATTAACATCAAGCACATATTCATTATCATTAACATCAAGCACATGATTTCTTCCAAAATTCATTTTATGAAGAGAGTGATATTAATCTAGCATAAAAATAACTTTTACATGAAGTTACTCTAATCAAAATGATCGAAGGCATGCTTGCCTTGGATTTGGTAGTAGGTACAGTCTCAAGTGCACTCAGGTAAAACCCTTCTTCAGGACCCTGTTTGTCTCCTGCATTTATTGCGTAGGTTATGATTTAATTTACGGGAACGTCTAATATGGCATTTTGGGGTGGCTTAGTGACAACTCTCTCATTGATTAAAGCTAATTACTTCATTTAAATTGGATTTTCTATTGTACACGTTGTTTGTTATTATTTTACTGATGTTAGAATATGTGGGCTTATCAATTGAGTGTATTTGACATTTTGTTGTTATTGGCCAGGTACTGTTTACACATGCATCTATATACATATATTTATGTGAGTATATTTACATATATCCCCATATACTTTCATGTATGTGTGTATATATTTATATATATAACATATCAATTTCATACCCCCGGCCGGCCCATCAACTTCGGCTCACTGCCAGGCCACTCTTTCGACACTTAAAGAAAGTAGTGCCGGCTCATTGTCCTCCTTGGCTCGGGTGAGGTTTACCTCCTCGTCCTTCTTTTTGCTTGGGCAATCCGAAGCATAGTGCCCGTACTTGTCGCAGTTAAAACACTTTATGTGGTTGCGGCACTCCGACGCATAGTGCCCGTATGCGCCACATTCAAAACACTTTGACATATGACTTATCACGGGGTCTGTCACCGCCGCCTTACCCAGCCTTGTCTCCATGGCCACTTCTGCCACCTCGACCACTCTGGCTGCCTCGTCCGCGCCATCGATCGCGACTACTTGATGAGCCACAACTATCTCTCGGACCTCCCTTTAATAGTAACGCCTAATGGTTATGGGACTAAAACCCCTGCTCAGTACGGGACTGAAACCTCTTCAATAGCTCCTCGTGCGCCTTGAGGGAGTCGATGATTTCCTCGATCTTCTTTTTCTCCAGATCCGGGGAATACATGTGTGGTAACAACAGGTATGTACTTCTCCAGAAGCACGCGCAAGTATTTCTTCACAACCACAGATTCCTTCATCTTGTCGCCAAGAGAGAGAATCTGATTGTACAGCGAAGTCAGCTTGCCGGCGAACTTGTCCACTGACTGGATCTCTCCCATCTAGAGATTGTCGAACTCTCTGCGAATTCTGGAGCCGCACCTCCTTCACACAATCAACTCTCTCGTGCATCGTCTGCAGCGTCTCTCACACTTCATGTGCTGTCTCTTTGCCAATGAGCTGCCTCATCTGGAGTCTGGCACCGCTTGGTAGATGATAGCCAAAGCCGCCTGATCCACCTTGTCGTCCACCTCCTTGTCCTTCCTCTTCAGATCGACTGCACCCCAGACTCCCTGGGCACACATACTCGCCTTCATCTTCATTGCCCACACCGGGTAATTGTCGGTTGTCAGGAGAGGATACTGGAGGAAGATCAACCCACTCCAGGCACTCGAAGTCGACGTTTCTCCCATATTCTTCAGGTACCACCAAGATCAGCAAGCTCTGATACCATTGTTGGAAATTTCCTCCTTCACTCTCGAATCACGCTCGTAACGATACTCCAAGTTACGACCACGCCTACTCCAAGTTATGACCACGCCTACTCCAAGTTACGAACGACCACGCCTTCCAGCTCGTAACAACCACGCTCAACTTCAACCACGAATACCTCCGCTCATAAACTTCGAACGTTTCGTACTCGTAAGCTTCGACTGTTTAGCGAGTACTCGATACTCGGTACTTCGACTGCAAACACCAGCGCCTTCGACCGTGAGCACTCAGCGACAACACGAAAACAAGTCGATATTCTGGGGCACCAAAGCACTCCGCTTTTCTGTATTTCCTCTTCCCCCTCTAGATCACATCCGATCGCTATTCTCTCGTTGGCTTGCTCCGTTTTTTCGATACAAGACTCTCCATAGCCTTTTAAAGGCTACATACATAGCCGACTCCATTTCTACAACGCACTCATACACTAAACAAACTCGTATACGGAGTTGTATGCGTATACGGCAAACTCTACGTATCCTACCCAAACTCAATATTTCCTACCAAAAACAAGATTAATTCCAACAATGTATTTATTTGTATTCTAGAGACGATTGTCTTGATTGAGATCGGAAAATGTAAATTGATGTAATCGAACTGTAAATGGATTAACTGATGTAATATGGACTGTTATATTTTTATTTGATTTGAAAAGACTTTTGGTTATAGTTTGACTAACGTGTTGATTTGCTGAATTAATGGTGTTTATGTTTAATCGGGAGATTTGATGATTTGCCACATCTTTCTTTGCCACTTGATAAAATGCCCCGTGATGTCTCACTGATATGCGGTGCTATTTCAATGAAAGATGGGGCAAATCATCAACTCATCCTTGTAGTTATGCTTTTTTTATTAATCAAATCAGTAATATCATCAGACGCACTCGTAAATTTTCCAACTTAAAAGGGAGGAAATACAGTACAGCAAGCCAGCGCAACAAGCAGCCACAGAAAACTTCCTCCTCCGCCTTACCACACTAGAATCTAAACGCTAACCACGAATCTAATGTTCTAATCCCTAGAACGCCCCCGAAGAATCCATCCATTGCAAACCGAACCGAACCAACCCATATCTACCGCGATTGGCCAGGGGCGCGCGAAGGGGCAATAGCGACACGTACTCGGAGGAAGACCGCTTGGGGGAAGTCGACGGCGAGGTGGGCGAAGACCTCGTCCATCTGCTTGGAGGCCTCGCACCAGGCCGCCCAGAAGTGCACCACGGCCGTTCGCCCGCCGCCCACCGCCGCTTGCAGCTCCGCCCTCGACCCCACCTCGCTGACCGCCCCGCCGCTCGCCATCACCCCCTCTTCGCAGAAGACTCCGCCGCGGCGGCAGAAGGAGAAGCGATGCTGTGGTGGTGGCAAAGGAAGCGAATCAGGCGATTGGTTTGGGGAGGGAGGCGACTTGGGGCGGGTGGGGTTTTCCTTCCTCCTCTCCTTTTGTGTGTGTGCGCGACGGCGACGGAAGATTCCAGAAGGACGGGAGGTGGGCCGTGCGCGCGGGGAATGCACCATGAGAACGTGACCGCTCGGTCGGGCATCCGATCCGACCGCGCGGGGGCGCCTACCATCGCGAGCCCTTCGGCGCTGCACGTGCCCGGTGCCCCGCGCTGACCCCGACGGGCCAGGATTACGGCGGTTTCGGGCCAATTCCCATGTTTCGCCGTGTCTGAACTACGTTAGTTTTGAGTTTTAAAAATCGTTTTTCTATGATATCTAACTTTAAACGAAATATCTTTACTATTATAAAAGAAGAAGTTGGTGGTTGATCCGTCCTCACTTATCTCTTCTCAGCCATCCGATTTGATCTAGATCATTCGTCTCTCTCCTCCTCTCTCTCTCAGGATACAACCGCCCACTCACTCCACTTTTCTCATCTCCTCGCGCATTCTGACCACACTTCCCTCTCTGTCGCTTGCTCTCCAATATTTGATGTGTGAAATTGACCAGATAATAGGTTCTGTCTCATTATTTTTATGACTCTGTTGTAACGTACGGGTTTTTAGATAGTATTTTTTAAAGACGGACCAGTCGATTGCAATTTTGGTGCCCCGCGGCGCGGTTGGGGAGACGTGCTGCGTGCCTCCTCCGGCTCTGGCGCGGCGCGGCTTCTGACGACCGTGAGAGGGGCCGAAACACCAGTATTTTGGGCCGTTTCGTCCAGCTCGGCACGGGCCGAGGGGCCGAAAACCCTAGTCGCCAGGTCGCCTCAACTCCACGCCGAAATCCAGTGTCCCTTTCTTCTCGCCTCTCTAAGCTCTCTTCCAGTTTCCAGATCTATCTGTGGTCACGACTGATACTTTTTTTTTCTCTCACTCTCGCATCGAAGTATGATACGCTACAAGGTATCATCCTTTGTTTTCTTTTGGTGCTTTCGATGTTTTTTTTTGTTAGATTTATTTATGGCCTTGCTGAATCGTTTGGATCGATGATGCTGTTCAAGAAATACTGCGTTATCTTCCTGATAATAGTGAGGCCGTCTCGGTAATGGCTTCCTGATGACACAACTATCTTGCTGGGTGAGATCCAAGTTCCGGCAACTTTCTCTCTCTCTAATACTTTCTGTTCGGCTTATTTTTCATCTGGATGTTGCGTTTCTCAAGGGATTTATTAAAATGCCCCCTCTATGTCATCACGGACAGAAGGATCTCTTAATGAAAGTATGCTACAGAGAACATGTATGTACCTCGTAGGGTTAAATAAACGTGATTAACCAAATTAGTGTGGAAATGGCTAGTTACGAACCCAACTGCAAAACCAAAATGAGATCATTCACTTTCCGAACGATCGGCGAGTCTTAAGATTTCTGGAGCACCTCAGCACCTGTGTGACATTGGACGTAACGCTATTCTAGGCTTTCCTCATTTCATGAACAAATCAATGAAATCATCCCGTAATCAGCTTACATAGCAGTATAAACCACAACTTTTACACGCTACACGATGCAAAAAAAAAAAAACGGAACCACCGGTATGTGCAAAGCTAGAGAGCATAGTGCAGAAATACAGTAGTTATGATGAATATGGTCGAGTTGAACACTCTAAAGAGCAGTGCATACTAAAACCAGTCGAATACAGTTTTGTTGGAAGTTCCAGTTACTGACCATCATGGTATCTGGCGGACAGACAGGTTAACATTGGAACAATACAAACGGGCAAATAAGCAAACTACAATGTCAGCATCTAACATCACTGTTCCCAGTATTGTCATGCATGCTTATTTACAGCTGCTCTAGTAAATTTACAGCGACTCAGGAAGAATTCCTCTCGTTTCAGGCAATAGCGAGGCGCAGTTCACGAGCTGATCTAAATATGTGCTTATCCATCAGCTGCGTAGAAAGGAAGCGACTTCAGTGGCATCACCTGCCCCTACAACAGAGGGATGTGGCATTAGTGATACAATCCATGCATTTCAATTCACAAAATAGGAATTTAATTTGCCTTGGAAGCTACCTCAGAGCTTTCCAGATGTTCTGAAGGGAAGTGAAGTCCAGTGGAACAGTTCTCAAGCACTTCAGGACTCTTCATCCATGCTTTATGTGCTTCAATGGCTTTCAGCTTATAGCGAAACATCTGCCAAAATAAATCCAATTATCAGGACTTCAGGAGCACTGCATTTTACTTGCACAATAATGAATTAAATCAAGTTCTCTGAAAGAAACATCGGTAGCTGGCAAAAAAGGAGTGACAATGCGCTCCAAACCTCGGATAAAGAAATAGTTGGCTTTTCAAGTTCATCTCCCTCAACATGGATTCCTGTACCCTGGCATTCCGGGCAAAGGATGGATGTTATTTTACTCTTAGGTGCTGTTTTTGCCTTTCTTCCTCGGTTGCTCTTCCCCTTGTTTGCAATTTGGTCAGCCAGCACCTCATATTGGCACAAGATAGTCCAGTGCACAAGGCAGGAAGTGTGAAATAGATGATAAACCTGCTAAAATCATGTGTAGCAGTCATTACAGCAGAAGACTTCGAATTTGAAGAGGAAATTCTCTACTTGCTACCTTTGGGGTGGGGAAAAAAAGAGAATTCCTCCAGCATATTTTTTGTAAGGCCTTATTTGATTCTGGATTCTATGGTTGATAAGAATTGAACTTACTTCCAACAGCGAAGAAAGCTTGTATCTCTACTTGCAAAAGAAAATTTGTTGAAGATCTAACTTTCTAATTATGTGTTCTTTTTGTTTCTCTGTTAAAAAAAGTGTGTCCAGTGTTACTATCTTCAATAAACATAGCCAAGAATGTTTGAAATTACTCACCCCACTCAAGTTTCTACTGCTGCAAGCTAGGTTTCCTGTACTGCAGTTCAGTAAGGTAGCCACATCCTTTCCAGGAAGCATTGGTCGCCCACAAATATCACAAAATCTCTCAGCAGCAAGGCGTTTCTGCTTCCTCAACTCTCTCCTCATAGACTTGCTGGATAAGAGGCCGACTTGAAGATTGTGTGAGGTACCTGTTGGGGAACCAGTCACAATGGCTTGGCTTTTGCCATGGGCAGAGCTGCTCTGACCATTCGACTCTTCTGAAGATGCTTCTCGATCAGAAAATGACTTCTTCCTTCTCTTTCCACGATGTCCAGCGCCATCAATTACAAAGAAAGATCCAGCAGAGATAGGAAGGTCCTGATCGTCAGTAGACCACTTCCTGCCCAACTCATATGTATAAGAGAAGTTGACTATGGCAAAACCAGATTGCTCATAAATGTTACACCCCTCAGAGCCATGGGAGCCTTCTTGTCCTACCCAAGCACACCAGATCTTGCTAATCTTCTTACAGCCTTGGCTAGCTTCACAGATCCTGTATGCAATGTTTCCGTACCCCAAAAGATGCACAGGCAAATTTGAAACAACATCCTTTAGCAATACACCAGGAATAACAAGAGGACCATCAGTTCCACTGTGGTTTGACAACGCATGATCTTCAGATACAGCAGTTCTACCATTAGCACGTCCATTTGCACCATTGGCTACACCTTTCACGCCATTACGAAAGCTTGAACCATCTCTCAACCTCGAAGTCACTTCAGTGCCATTCCCTGACATCTCAGGCTGGGGAACCAGAGCCAATTCTCTGGTGTTCTGCGAGCTTGAGTCCAGCAAGAGCGGATCCTTCTCGCGCGAGTTGTCGAAGAAAAGCACACCATCACTGAATGGCCATGGCATGGGCCCAAGCAGTGTGACCTTAGCCTCGGCGTACCGCCGCGAGTGCAGGTTCCCCTTCAGGTGGTCAAAAAGCACACTATCACTGAAACACTCGGTGAGGCAGACGGTGCAGAAGAAGATGACGCGCTTCCCGACACGCCGGAGCTCCACATAGATGTGCCCGTTCTGCCGTACCTCCCGAAGAGTTGCCTTCGCAGCAATCTCACGGATGTCCACAGGTCCATTCCTGTGCAGCACCAATTCCTTCCCCACCATGGTGGAATCCCCTCGGGTTACCACCAACACCAAGCCCCTTCTTTTCTGCCTCTCTTACAAATCCTTCAAATTACCCTCCAAAACTACCTACTTCAGATCTTTGTTTCCTTCCAAGCCTTACGATTACAAACTTAACAAGCAGCGACTATATCTACTACGCAACTAAAAACTAACAGAGACGGTCCTATTCGTACATTTCCAGCCATGGGAATGGAAGCAAGCGCGAGGAACCTCCCCAACAGCGCGAACTCCTCACCGATTCCACCACCCCTAATCATCAAATCGAGCCAGGACGACGGAAACCCTAGCAGAGGGCGGGTCGAGGTTGCTGGTGCAGTTGCTGCGGCGGCAGCGGAGGCTGGTATCGGCGGCGCACGGTGTTCGGCGAGGCGGCAAAGGAGCGGAGGTTGCCGGCGGCGATGATTTCTCTCCCCCCTTTTTTTGAATTTTTTGGATTTAGTTTAGATTGGGAATTTGGAGGGGAGAGGAAGGTGCGCGACGTAAGGGGAAAAGGACACCCGTGTTTTTTTTTTCTTTTGCTACTCGAACGAGAAAATGTGTGGGGGTTTTTTTTTTTTTTGCTATGGTGTATGATTTATGGTTTAATTTTTTAATTTCTCTGTGCATGAGAGGTGGTATACAGTGAAACATAGTTATATGTGATTTTGGTCTGTATAATTGAACTCAGTATACTTTTTAGTACAATCTTCTTGTTGATATCGTCTTTAAAAACGCATCGTTTGAAAGCTAATTACTGTAGCATAAGTCATAAGTCATAAGCTATAAGTGGAAAAAGAACTTAGCTAGGTAAAATTGACTTCAGGTGTACTAGCTAAAATCATATACGACTATCTTCTTCTTCATAATAATCTCTCTCGCAAGATTGGTTTGGATTTTGGAGGTTGGGGATTTTAGGGTGAGAAGAAGGCGTCATGAAAAAAGGAGGCTGGTGTTGGGTTCCCAGTTCAACTCTTTTTTGCATCCGGTTGTGTTGAGAAAGTAGTATTCCAATGGGTGGGTGGGTGAGGGTGCAATTGGAGTGGATACGGATGCCATATTGCTTATCCTGTATTCTAATATATATTTTTCTCGATGCCGAAGTGGAACATGGGTAGTGTCAGATATCCCTTTCTTATTTGTTTCGTAAGCCGGTCGATCGATCAGATGGAAATTATCTGCTATATTTGTACCTCTACACATGACATTTCTTCCATATTTGTTTTGTAAACCGGTCGATCGGTTAGACAGAAATTATCTGTTATGTTTGTACCTCTACATAGGACGTTCAATAGTATGTACGCAATCAAAACGGATATGGACGAATATCGCTCATTATGTATCATATTTTATTTTTTTCTCAGGGTCAGAGTTGCACACGGGTAGTATCGAATACATATTTCTCTTCTGTATTCACTTCGCAAATCTTCGATTGATCAGTCAGATCAAAATTATTCGCTTCATTCACACCCTTAACGTGAGGTGGATGGTCAATGCCAATGTCAGTGGCAATCTACTTTGCCACATCAAAAAAGTGTTGGATTTGTCTACAATAGCGTATAATTTTGTAACCTTAACATTCTATGTTTAGAGATGTGCGAAGTACATCAGAATATTGCGAATGACATCCCAAGCTTTTTCTCGCACCGACAAAGTGGTGGTACGAAAAAATAGTACAAGCTTGATTGAGTAGATGCACGAACTCCCCACATGACATACTTTTCGAATGCTAGGAGACTGATGCCTGATATGTTTCAACAATTGACAAGTCACATGTATTGGTTGGTGTGACACAAGTCATGAGAAGGTTGTGACTTGTGAGAGCCTTTCCAACCCTTATGCGGATCCTTAGTACATAGTACTATCTTTAATTTATGATTCATTTTAATTGGCTTATGGTTTAAACTTTTAACTATAGCTTTTAATTTATAACTAAAATTGCACTGTAGCGGTTGTTAGCTTTTTAAAAAATAATAAAGAAGATTTTTAAAAATTGTTATATCATTGCAGATAATATAAAGAAATAAGAGAGAAAAGGCAAAAAAATAAAAAAGCGAAAAAATCTAACAAGCCAAAATAAGTCAAAATTAAAAGCTGACATGTTTAGGTGACTTCTAGCTTAAATAAACTGAAAATCAAAATCTGAACTCGTTTGTAGCAGGGCAATAGCAATGAAAGAGTTGCATATTGTACCATTTTGGATCTGGACCCGGATCCGGCAAATGGGTTTGTAGGCAGTGAAGATTAAAAAAAAAACGAGAGCCAAAAGGCCCAAACCGCATGTTTCGGGTTACCGGTTATTTCTGGACACATTTTTTTTTACAAGTACGGGAGGAATGTCACTGGTAGATGGGCCCATTCTTTCTCGTGGCCACACGTGGTACACACTGGCGAGAGTACGCCTGAGCTGTGGCCTTGCTCGGACATCGCGAGCGAGGAGAGATTCGAGATGGATAAGCGTTGACCTTTCTCGTAGCTTTGCGGCCGTGCCGTTTGTGTCTTCGTCACGGTTAATTCTGTACGGATATTCCCTCTGTAACTTCCAGTTAATCATACACATGAGAAATTGATGTCTCCGTTAGGAAAAGTTCGCCGTGTAAGTCCGTAGATTTTACAGTCTAAAAAACGTTCTTTAAATTTTTTTTGGGTTACAACTTACAAGCTTCACCTTGTGCCTGATTTGGAATTAACTTTTTTTTTTGTGAAGCAGTGACGGATCCAAGAAAAAAATCTAGGTAGAGTGGTGTCCGGTGACGGACTCCAGAAAAAAAAATCTAGGTAGGCAGGAGTTGAAAGCGTGAAACAAACAGTATTACCCAAAAGCAAAATAATACAAAATCAAACTACGTTGCAATCACACTAATAAAAGTATGTGATACGAAATAGAAGCAACAACTATAATTCACATGTTAACATATGTTAATATTTTACACTAACATGCATGTTTTAAACTTTGGGCTCTACTGCTCGCAGACGAAGAGTGTGGTAGACGGAGATACAATGCCCACTTCAACCTCGGGTAGCCGATGCCGGAGACGAAGGTCAGGGTGATGCCGCACAAGACCGATGAGTGCTCCGGGCAAGAACGCTCGTGAACACCAAGAACAGGTCACAAATCTTCTACAAAACTCAGCACAAGTCCGAGCCAAATCAACCTCTAGAGGTAAATCCCAGACCTTTCCTTTCGGCCAAATCTAATAAAAGGCTCAAGAAAACCGTACGGGGAAACCCTAGAACGCTGATTTGTGCTCCTCAGCCGACGGCGACAGGAGAAAACCCGGCCAGCGGCTCTCAAGACTCAAGATCAAAGAACCACTAAAAGAGATCTGAGATCGAAGAGGGGGAGAATTCACTGCTGCATCGGGCCAACACAAAGAGGAAATGTGACATTTAAAGAGGAGCAGGGCGGAGGCCGGTGGGCTGTAGCCACGACTGGCGCCAAAGCGTCTGCGCCGGTGGTGTCTCCTTCGCTGTTGCCGCCGCTTGACTCGGTCGCCCCAGAAGACACGGTCAAAGCCGCTCAGTGCCGCACGCGAGAAGATGAAGCGCACGCGCACGCGAACCGTCACGGAAGGAGACGCAGTCTCCTCCCTTTATCACCTCGGCCGGCCCATTGACAGGTGGGTCCCACCTCTCTCTCCTTTTTTTTTCAATTGAAAAATTACAAGAATGTCCTTGCAGAAACTAACAAAATATTCCGCGCATGCGAATATGCCACAAGGCTCTATGCTGATGCCAATTTCCGAATTGACACCTGAGCTGTGCAATCAACACCGACGTGACACCTAACCAAAAAGAAGGAAATAAATAAGAACAGTGCATGTTTCGTTGTGTAATTGCCCACACAAAATGCTTCGCACGATGAGCCACCGTGCCTGTGCGAGCCAACACCACGGCGTAGTATTGGGAATCAAATCGAGCAATCAGCATATATACCCAGATTCCAGAGCATAATCCTTCTGAAGACCCAGATTCCACTTGCATTGTTTCTGAGGCAGCCGACGCAAGCTCGAGGCAATGGATCAAATCTTCTGGATGCTCCGCTCAGTTCGGTTTATATAAACTAGCTTATGACTTTATATTTAGCTAATTTATTTTACACTGTAACTGTTGATTACTTTTTTAACATAATTAAATATAAAAAATAAAAAAACAGGTTAGCCATAAATAATACAAACGAATACAAGAAAAAAAACGAAAAACAAAAAAAAAACAGAAAAAAAATTAAGGAATAGTGAACTAGAATCCCAGAAGTGAAGCCGAGACAAACGAACTTTGCTCCGCTTATTTTGACTTCAGTTTCTAGCTTCTAGTTCATTATTCACTAATTTCATCTTTTTCAAGTTTTTTTATTTTTTAGAGTTTTTGCCTTTCCTTTTTTTTTGCATTATCTATAATGGACTAACCTGTTTTATCATTTTTTAATTTAATTACGCAAAACAAGCCAGCTACAGTGAAAAAACCATAAACCATTAAAAAATGCCAGGTTGAGCAGGGCAAAGCAATTAAAATAAACAAAGCTGTCCAAAACGAACACATGGAATATGAATCGTCGGTGCCTTCGCGGCAGAGCTGAATCACTAAACCCAAAAAAAAAAAAACTTGGTACTACTACCTCCGAATTCTCGCTCAGACAAGGAGCTGGATCTCATACAGTGCACGTTATGTTAGGTAGGGCACATGATCTCCAACATGGAGCCTACCAAGCTGGAAATATTTGCTTATCATGTCACAACAGGGACCGAGATACCATGGTACATACCATGTGCAGTACTACAATTTATTCAAGCAGATCTATGCTCTGAGCAAGCAAAATGGAGCATCAGGTAAGCATGCGGTGCTGTGTTGAATGAGAGTAACAGAAGAAATAGAGGACTCGCAGAAAGACACGCCTTTGAGATTGTTTACGCAGTCTCCACATCAGGCTCAACATCCCCAATATCCTCGTCAGGCTCACCGCCCTTCGGCTCTACAAAGTCGTATTCATATTCCTCCTCCAAAGCATCCTCCTCCACGCTTCTGCCAAAGATGAATGGTCTTTTACCCATTGTTGTGAAAGGCATCAGCCCCAATGCACGTGAGGTTTTAATCTCTCTTGCAACCTTCCGCTGAGCTTTCGCACTAATTTTAGTCTGAATAGATCAATCAGTTAGAAACCATGGAAAGCATACATCAATACAGAATTATGAGTGCACTTGTGAAACTGATCCTGAGCGAAACAGGAAGGTACTCTCTAGAGGTAATAGTTAAACAAGATACCACACAGAACACTACGTTGACAGTTAACAAATAGAGATGATGCTATATGTGGCACCTTGATTATAGAATTGTGTTGCTTTAGAATTAAGGTGACACATTCAACAAGAATCAGGAAAAACACCCCAACAGCATCGTCTGCAAGGGGAAACTTTGAAAACAAAGCATGATCTCCATTTCTGTGAATAACAGTACATTTAGAACATTGCAAATTATGCATGTGAGGATGAGGTCATGTATTGAAGGACAGTTGCTATTTGAACTCTGGCACTCCTTTATTCGAGAGATGTCATTCAGTTCTGAATATGCCTGATTAGCAATATCTAACATAACATAATCTGAATGTCTATAATATATCAGGTCAAAATTTCCTCTCTTATATAAAAGCAGGAAAAAGTATCTTATTACCTGACTCCTCTTGATGATAATGCCAGCTTCTGTAAGAAAATTAGAGAGGAATCTAACATTCTGCGAGGAACAATTACAAGTCGTCAAAAACTGCATCTGGAAGATACTTGTAATAGTCCATGATATAGGAATGGCATCAAGCAGATCAAAGCTGGAGTCTTTGCAAAATCTCTCTCTCACTCCCTCTCCTCCCCCTCATGGAGCCTGAGCACCATGGTGCCCTGTTTTATACTTATATATATATATATATATATATATATATATATATATATATATATATATATATATATATATATATATATATATATATATATATATGCAAGGAGGCGTCTAATTGTAGTTAATTATTGGCAGAAACTTGAAATACATGCATACATAACATCCAATAATTTCCGCTTTTGACTCTTATTGTTCTCCAATATTTGCATCTAAACATCATCTTAGAATAATGTGAGGCAATAACTCAAATGAGTAGGGTTACAAGCAACATATCAGCTTAGTAAAATAAGTATTTAATAATCGCTAAATTCAAATACTGAATACAACAACAGGAAGTCTCACGAGAAAATGTCAGCATCTCATAGCTTTAGGGGAGTGGTACAACAAGATGATATTTGGGCAAATTTGCATGCACGTAACAAATTTATAAGGTAGAAAGTACACTGCATGCTATCACATCCAGGTTATGACTTGCTCCATCCAGTCACAAAAAAAAGTCATTTTGGGGGCATTAGCATAGTCTCATTGTGTTCCTGAAACTTTATGTTGATTAAAATTTCTATAATTTACAATGTGCCATGCAAAATCTACAAATCAATTTTAAACAAAAACTGCAGCCAATTTACATAGGTTGCCAAGCTGATGTACTCACCCTAAAATCAGCTTTCCTCAAAACCTCCTTTGTAGTTGTTTCAAACTGCGGTCTAGGAGGGTTCTTTGGGGCTGCAGGTCTTGTAAGGTCAAGATCCTGCATGCAGTAGAGTTGAATAATCTGGTGTTAGAAGAGTCATTCCACTACACTTGGATGAATAAATAAAATATGTAAATTAGAAACTTAAAATACTAAAAGAGCAATAGCAATTTAAGCATCTTCTGGTGGTTTTCAATTGTTTAGGCAATAGTGGATCAGAATAGCTTTCTTTTCTGTTTTGACAAACATCTATACAACAAAAAGTAATTTGTGAATTCCACTACAGTAACAGGATAAAATCAAGATTGCAAAAGATTTGTGATCTCTCGAATACTTTAACCAATGAAATGATGAACAGAAATCCAAACTTACCCGGACATTATAAGTCGAGCCTCGCCTGTAAGTTACATCCGGCCTGAAACCATAGTCATCATCATCGACATCCTCCGTCACATGAAAGGTGCGGGCCGCGTTATCCAACTCCTCGTCCATGCCATCGTTCAAGGAATCGAAACCCTCCAAGATCCCATAATTACTCCTGTCACTATACCCAGAGTTACTCCTGTCACCGTACCGACCGAAAACACCCATCCCAGAGCCCATGTCGTATCTTCCACGGGGATTCCCAATCCCGTCGAGCTTCCGGAAGAAGGGCATCTCATCCGAGCCCTTGCTGCCGAACAACCGCTCTTCAAAATCGTCCACGCTCTCGCCCTCGCCCTCCCCTAAGCAGCAACAATCAGACCAAACAAGCATATGAACAGAAGCGTTATTGAAACATTTTAGACATCAATTCACCAAACATCACGCATAACGCATGCTGTCATTAAAAAATGATGGGGTTTAGCACGGGGAAGCTAGACAACGAATTCGCGTTAAACCTAGATCTTTCCAGCCACTCGATTCGACTCGATTTTTGTTGCAGCAGAATGGGAAAGGGTTAGCAAGCATGAGAGCTTCAACTAAGTCAGGACGCGGCACGAGGGTGTAGGAAACACTGCATGGAAGGGTTGGGGAGAGGCGAGGATCAGAGGAAGGGAGGGAGGGTGCTCACCGGACTGGAAGGAGCGCCGGAAGGAGGAGCCCGCCGCGGCGGAGGATGCTGGGTCGGAAGGGAGGAGGCGGCGGAGCGAGCCGCGTCGCGGGAGAGATCGTCTCAGCGCCGAGCTCGCCATCGCGCTCGGTGGCTCGTTGGCGCCGCAACCCGACACCAGCGTGAGGGGAGGGAAGAGGGGACGATGAGAACTAGGGCTTTGGCCTTTTGGGGTTTCTCTTTGCGCTTTGGACCCCATCGATGCTTCATTTTGTGCTTATAGAGGGCGCTCATATTGGTTTATAATTTAAAAAACCAGAAACCAATATAAACATATAAGAGATTTCTCTATTTCTCTCACTCCAATTTCTCTCCAAAAATAAAGTAGAAGGTTACAGACGTATCATGAACCCTAGTCCTCACGCTTCCGTCTCATGCATATATTTCTCCCTTATTTTACTCATCACTTACGTCCTTATTTTAAAAGTCATTTTTTCAGTTACTATTATTTATTTTCAGCCAAAAACTATTAGTCATAGCTAATACGAACCCCTACACCTACCTGTTATCTCATGCCTCCTCAGTCCCCACTAGTGGGCTGCCGATCTTTTTTCATTCGTACGTTGGAATTGAATTCATAATTTTAGCTCCTTTAACAAATTCGGTTGAATCCATGTGGTTACATTTCTTTGACTCAATTGGATGGTATACAAAGTATCCTGTACAATATGACACTTGAATAACCGATGTTGTTCCACATCATTTTTGTTGACTATAGGAACTTCAGAAACAAGGGATAATGTCACTGCAATCATCTCAATTCTAAAAAATACCTCTGCAATTCCAGTCCCTTGAAAAATGTCACTGGAATCATGAAATACTCCTAGAAATACCATTATGCTCAATACTACCGATTTTAAATAAATACACCTTTTGTATTTCAATTATTTTTGTACTCATGAAATACATATCGACATAAGAGAGGTGTATTCATATAAAATGGGCTTTTATTGATGCCATTATGACCAGTACAAGCCGATTTTACATTAATACACCTTCCGTATTTCGATTTATATTTTTGTGTAGATAAATACCATTCCAATCATATCATATTTGTATAAATACCATTATAACAAATAAAAAACATTTTATATCAATAAAAATCAGCTAGTATTGAGCATAGTGACATTTCTAGGAGTATTTCACGATTAGAGTGGTATTTTTCAAGGGATCGGTATTGCAGTGGCATATAGTCAATTATCCCCATAAACAATATTGTAACTAGTTCTTTTGAGCTCTGAAAGTCGAAATAAATGGGATGGTTTTTTTAAAACAGATTATTCAAATAGTTTTTCGAGCCTAAAACCGTGTATATCGTGCACGTCTCTACCGTCCGCTACTATCCCGAAAAGCATAGACAAAAGTCATCATCAACAACCAAAAGACATCAGCTATAGCATAAAAGAACATGCCCTATATCCAGCACATTTGAGTACTAATCAAATCAATATGTTAGGAATCTTTTTGCCACATCTGATACCCAGAATTTTTTTGATCGCCTATATAGCCAGGGCTTTAAGCAAGTTTGTGAACTTGTTTATTATGGATGTCATGAGTTTCGAGACCATACAAGAATATATAGCTTCTTTTGCATACTCTTATTTTTTAAAAAACTGAAAAGTTGGGTATACTTGACGAAAAAAAACTGAAAAGTTGGGTATACTTGACGAAAAAATTCCACACAATGTGTATTTATATTCTTGTTTCAAAAGGACCAACAAGATATATGCAGTTACATTTTCTGGAAATGAAATAATTGCGGGGCCAAACCGCGAGACGGAGTGGCCATGATGACCTGAGCTGGACCCAAGGTTGTCAGGATCGCGATATCAGGTAGGATCATTTTTTGTCTGACGGGATTGGATCGTAGGATCACGATCCTATAAAAATTTTAAGAAATATATATTTTATATAAAACTGAAATTATATTTCTAAATATGCAAGTTGACGAGGATAGAATAATCCTCAAATTATTACGTTATTATATTTCTTGAGTATACCCCTTATTAGTAATGGAGAAGTCTCTCAGGATAGTCGTAAGTCTTACTGCGACTACTTCATATGGTCGTAGATCCTTCTATGACAACGTAGTTGCAAATCTTACTGCGACTACTTCATGGTCGTAAATTCCTCTACGACAACGTAGTCGTAAGTCTTACTATGACTACTACCTAGCCAAAAGTCCTACTACAACCACGTAGTCGTAAATTGTCATGCGAGCACCTTATGGTCGTGAACTTTTCTGCGACCAACCTATCTTTGACTAACTTGTCTACGACGAACAACTATATCATGGGTTCGTCTGATAAGGCAGTTAGAACGTGCGTTTATCCAATAACCATACACGATCTCTCTCCGACAACAACCACTACATGTCGAACGGCCTTATATGTCTCTGACAGTAACTTCCGTCAGGCGATTATCATCTCAAGCGTTGAGACGTCTTCTAGCGCGGGACAACTGCCGTTGCTTCGCTGGCTATTTAAAGGTTAACGTTAAAGAGAGAGGAGGGGCATTCTGATTGAAGGAGAAGATAGTGTTAGCCATTCACATAATTTTTTCTTTTAATTCCTCTTTGTAGCAATTAGCAGTCATACTGGACGTAGGGTTATTATTCTCTCGATGAGAATGCCCGAACCAAGATAAATTTTTCCGTGTCTTTACTCTGCATGTGCATACACCGGGTCTTTTAAGAATTTTCTTGAATCTAAACAAATAATACATAAAATCGATATTAAAACATCGACACAAGTCTATAGTAGATTTTTTTAATTTAATTTTGTAATTTTTGTACACTTATTCATGTTATGGGCCTGTTCTTTTTAGCTGCAGCTTGTGGCTTTTGGCTGCGACTTGTGTCTTTTGAGCTGTTTGTACGAGAGATTATAGAGTAACAGAAACTCACGTACGGTTTTTGCCGATATAAATGAAGTCAGTAAAATATATACTACAATTAACTAGTATACCATATCTTAAAAAAATACTCCGTTTAAAAGCTAGTTACTGTAGAAAAGCCGAAAGCAGCTTTTAGAAGCTGAAAAGAACAGGGCCTATATTGAATTAAGATAAAAACTTGAAACTTATTTAATTATTTTTAATAAACTAATAAACTAAAAATGCAATATGTCAAAGATAATATTTTTTACCTTAGAACATGTAAACAACAAAACAAAGTAAATTAAACTAGTGCAAATTAAATCAACAATAGGTAATAACAAATTTTATATGTTAATATAGTTTATTGTTAGGATCACGATTCCGCTGTAATTCTATCAGGATTCTACCTGATTCTACTAGTAGGGTCATGATACTATATTATTCTGATTCATGTGATCCATATTATCTAACTCCGGTAAAATTATAGAATCGCATGATAGATGTTGTGATATTGGCAACCTCGGCTGGACCCTGCGAGCCGGCCGCGTCATCGACGACATCGTGCGGCTGGAGAAGAGGATCTACCCGAAGCACGAGTCGCTGGCGCGGTCCTTCCACGACGAGCTCAAGCGCCGGAACTCCGGCCTGATCTACTCGACACTCAGCGCTGGAGACGGCGACGAGGAGGTCTTCGGGTACGCCATGTACACCTGCGCCACCTCCCATCTGCGCCTCCATCACCACCAAGCTCGCTGGTGAGATGCATCAACACATACTCCTCTCTTCTCGAAGCTTTCGGCTCATACTGTACTCAAAGCTGCTATTCTGGTTGCAGTGAAGGAGAGCTGCAGGAGGCAGGCCCACGGCGAGGCGCCGCTGAAGGCCGCCGTCGAGAGGTGCCAGAGGAGTCGGGTCCAGCCGGTGTCCCTCCACGTCGACCCGGCGAGGACGGCGGCGATTGCTCTGCACCAGAAGGTCGGGTTCCAGGTCGATGCGGCCGTCGAGGGCTACTACTCTCCACACAGGAATGCTTACCGATTGTACATGGATCTTTAGGAATCATCAGGAGCTGAGCAAGAAAAGCTTGTTTATTGTGAGAGGATGGGGTTCTTTGCCAATTGTGACGCTGTTTAGTTCGATTTGATTGGTAGCTTTGGCGCTCCTCACAACGAAGATAACAAGTCAGTACAATCTGTGAATGTATTTATTGATGATTCTGCAGTTTCAGACTTTCAGTTAGAGCCTCTTCTTATCCTTAAAAGAAGCCTCTTCTAACAGGTTCTGAGTAACAGCTGCTGGCTAATTTGGCTGGCATTAACCAGTGACCTGATGCAAATGACAAGAATTGTCGTGTTGTGTGAACTATTTTAGGAAGCAAGTACAAACTATTTCAGTGCTCTGACCTGCAAGCAGCTTACACGAAGGAAAAACATGCAATAGTAACAAACAGCACTGCCTCCATTTGGGGCAAGCACAGGTTCTCTATTAACAGAGCCAGGTCAGATATATACAAACTGGCTGGATATGCTTAAGCATGCATGTAGGCACTAAATAAGTTCTAAAACACAACCGAAAGGCTTGTGGCTCCACGACAGTTCAGGCATTTCCAAGGGCTCGAGTACAAGTATGGAAATGGAGAACTTGGGGCATAGATTAATCGGAACTGACCGCTGGCTGAGGGGCCTCGATGAGGCGGCATCGCCAGTCATTTCATGTGGGAGTCATAAACACTGAAGATGACATCTGGAACAATCAGAGGCAGCTTGTTTGTGTACATGAACAGCCGTCTGAGGTTCTCTCTTGACACCGTCTCCATGTCGACCACGTCTTGGTCCTCGACATAGATCCACAGGTCACTAGGGTTAGTCTTCTTCAAGTTGTCACGGCAGAATGGGCAGGACTGTGATCTTGAATTCCTGCAAGAAGACAATACTCTTGTTAAAGCACGGTCTTTGGAACACAGATATAACTCTTCTAATTATGATAACTATAGACTATAAGGCAGCTCACAATATAAGAGCTTGATGCAAGATATGCTAACAGAAAAGGTGTGCATTGGCTACAAGAATACAGACAGATCAGAAATATTATAGGGACAACTAATGCACGTGATTGCAAATCAGATTGTTCAGGAAAAAAATCTTACACACATATTGCCCATGAGGTTGTTCAGCAAAAAAATCTTATACGCATAAATAAGTAACTTGAAGATATCCACTGTCAGTTTGCTAACACATGAAGCTAGGTTGATCTGCATGACCCACATGTTTAATTAATGGAACGGTTAGCTATAGTAAACCAAAGAGCGTTATGTTTTCATAACCTGGAATCAATGGACTACATGCAAACAGTGTGCCTAGATTACACAAAGGATGCATAAACATGCTCATGAACTGGACCAAAAACAATGTGAATACTCAATAGAATGACGGCACTCAAATTCTTGGTAAAGAATAGCAGAACACAGTTCAGAATATTTGTAAGTTGTTAAGCACTGCATTTTGCAGACTTTCTACAGCTTGCAAAATAACTGAATATTGTACTGCCACTTTGTATTGTTTATTCATTTTAAGAATGCTGCAACCACTGGAAAAGTCGAAATGGGATAAAATGAATAGATACTCCCTGCATCACTTACAAAAGACCATGTCTTGTTCAGTTTAGCTACTGGACAAATGGACATTTATTTAAAGTAAGGCCATGTATAGAAGGGCTGAAGCTTTTTTTAAGCCTATAAGCATATAAGTTGGGGGAAACAACCTGAAAATGAGGGTTAAGCTTATCTACAAATTTGCTATGTCAACATCTCCACATTTGGCAGGGCTTAAGCTTCCATGATTCTCGTGAGACATCCATGGAAGAATAATACAGAACGCAACATCCAACCAAGGTTAGTTAATCAATCACATGCATAACAAGAGCCCATGTGAGAGAAGGTTGCACAGCACTAAAATGCAGTCACACGAAATACATGTGCAGAAACAGAAAGTTTGGGCGTACCAGTCCTGGTAGCATCTGAGGCACATAGCGTGGGTGCAGTTGGGCAACACAATTTTGCTGTTCATCTCCATGCAAATCCCGCACTCTTCTTCCCTCTCGGCATCAATATCAGACAAGCTGCTCCTTTCATCTTCATCTCTCCTCCTGTACCTCTCCATGCACACGGCCTTCTGCTTCTTGTCCTCCATGTCAGTGATCCCCCTTTGCAGTTGCAGCAAAGAAGGAAATACCACAGCTGCTCGTGCCGACCAACCATATAACAATTCCGACCAGTAAAACAGTACAAAAAGGAGAAAAGCAACACAATCAGATCTCATACCATAGAACTCTTTGATGCTCGCTTTCCTCTCATGAGTCGACATGGTCGTCGTCCCATCGACATAAACCTGTGCAATGCGCTACAATTTCAGCAAGACAACCCCAAATGTGAGCACCAAGCCAACAACCATGCAGCAGAACATGCCAGAGAACCTTGTATACGAGGATCCTCAGCAGGCCGAGAGCCCCGGCGAGGCTGCAGTCCGTCCACTGCACCAGGAAGAGGAATATATGCGCGGCGGGGCTGTACGACAGCCGCATCTGCAGGCACGCGCCATCGTACTCCCGGGGAAATTCAGACGCCCTGCTCATCAAGCACCCACAAAGAAAACAGGCAGCTAGCATCATTCACCGGAGAGATCACATGCTGCAAGAGATCCCCCTGAATCACACCACCTTATCCTTCCCCCTTATTTTTTAAGCAACCAGAATTTAGAACGCTGAAACACACGCAGCGTTTTTAATATATGCCGCACGCACACGCGCGATCTCCTCCCGATCTACCGCCACTTCGCCGCTCGTGCGCTCACGGATAATAGCGTGATCAAACAACCGGACCACCCCCCACGGGGAAGCGCAATCCCACCTCACGAACCGGACGCGCGGTGAATCGATCGATCGGCCGACCTCCCAGGCCGCATTGCGCAGCCTCGGCAGCGGCCGCGGCAGCTCGAGGCGCCCTCCCAGCCCCGCCAGAACCCAAGAACCGCTCCCACCGACTCGACCAAGGAGGAGGAGAACGGGAGTGAATCGGAGCGAAATCGAGAGGGGAAGCGTCGGAATTGAGGGGGAGGAGGCTTACAGGGTGTTGGCGTGCTGGATGTCAGCTTCGAGCACCTTGAGGGAGTCCTTGTACGCCTTCCGCATCCTCCGCCGCCGCCGCCCTCCTTCTCATCCAACCCCGGGAACCCCCGCCTCACCACCACGGCGCCGAACCTCCTGGACTGCTCTCGTCTCTCGCTGGAAGCTGGCTACCGCCTAAGCGGCTGGGGTTTGCGATTGCATTGGGGATTCTTGGTCTCGGGAGCGTGCGGTGGGAGGAGGGGTGGGTGGGTGGGGAGTGGCCTTTGAAGGGGGACGCGACGCAAGGTGTGCGTGACGGATGCGCGCCCGCCCTCGCCACGTGTGCCGCGGTGGGCGTGGCTGCGTCGGGATGCGCCAGAGCCCGGTGCGGTGAGTGGCCTCAAGGTTGACAGGACCGAGATACCTAGCGTGGTATCTATGATGATGATGATTATATTGTGGCCGGAACGAGCTCGTGTAACAGTCTAAGCTGTCGATCGAATGAGCTAAAATAAATTAGTTTATAGTTAAAATTATATTATATCTATTTTTTTATAATTCAAAATTTTATTATACTAAAAGATAAATAATTTTATGAAATTGTGATCCTACGATACTGCTCATCCAAATACAATCATACTTAGGATTGCGATCATGACAACCTTGTGTGTGGCCCCGTGTTCCTCGGATTCTCTCCCTTCCCGCGACAAAAAAACTGCTGAAATCAACGTGAGTCATGAGGTGCTAGAACCGATGTGCCAACCTCCTTCGGTCCGATCTTTTTATGTGATGGGATAAATTTTATTTTTCTTGCAGCAAACGAACAGTTTTTGCAACAGTGAATTCAACAAAAGCCGTCGATGAACAAAAATGCACGTAGCAGTAAGCTTTGTGTGAGATTATTTCGTTCTGAACTTCCTGTTTATATAGCCGAAGCAAAGGTCCGATTGTTTCTTTTTTATTTTAGGAATGAGTTATCCTGTGCTACTTCAGCAAAAGAACTTGAAATGTTAAATGTAGGGAAATCGTATCACCATCATACTAACTTGATAAACTGCCCAAAAGATCTCTTTTCTTTCTTGGGAGATGGAGAATACTAATTTACCTTTCGACCTCGTTTGGGATGGGCCACGGATTTTAGTTTAAAATCATAATTTACCTTTACTATTATAAAAGTGTGAGTTGATGGTTGGTCTATTCTCCCTCCTCTCTTCTCAGTCATACGATTTGATCTGGACCATTCGTCTCTCTTCTCCCCTCTCTCATGATACAACCGTTTACCCTCTCCACTTTTTTCATCTCCTTATGCATTCTGGCCACCATTCTCTCTGTCGCTTGCTCTCCAATGTTTGATGTGTGAAGTAGCCAGAAAGTAAGTTTCGTCTTATTATTTTTATAATTCCGATAGACCCTCAAACAAGACCTTAGGTTTATCCATAAGGGTTAATCGATGTACCTCTCCCCTTTAATTTATCCTTAAGGGTTAATTGATTCTCCTCACGAAAATGAGAAGGTGAAGTAGAGTACTACAAGGGGATTGACATATTGGGTCTCTAGTCATGCAATCGCTTTCAGCCTTTTTCACAAGGTACACCGGCTCCAAGACTCCTACTAGGCAACTTATTGGTACACTCACCCCCAACCTTTTGTTTCAAGGAAACCGTTTTGTGAAGTGTGAACGTATTCTTGCACTTATGATATACTCCTTCAACATCGGCTATTTATTTGTACTAGAGGCTGGACCATAATGTTCTTTCCCCAAGGAAGTTCTTCGATAAAAATTCTCACAGGAGTACAATTTTACCACAAATGAAATAGATTTGAGACAAATTTATTAATTAAACATTACTAAACTACTCCCTCCATTCACAAAAGAAAGTCATTTTGGATATCAATATGGTTATCAAAATACAACTTTAACCATTATTTCTATTGTAATATATTTATAAAACATAATGAAATCCTAATACTATGATTGTGTTTTTCAAGACAAATATGCACATGCCATTTTTATACGTTTATTCTAAATATTTAAAAAGATATCAAGAGCCAAATTTTATATAGTTTGACTACACGTAACCTAAAATGACTTCCTTCTATAATTGGAGGGAGTATTTTCTTATAGAGGTCTATAACCTTATGTAGTGTCACTTGTTAGTCAATAGATTATATACTCGACACCAGAGGGCCCATTTGGAACGTGGGCTTTTTTCTAATTATTGTGGTAATTAGATTGTTTCCTATGAAATTTCTTCAAAACTTTCGTGAATTTCTGCACTCCAAACAAGGCTTAAAAGTGTCGACTGTCATACAACATTGTCATGTCATAAACCTTATCCACACTAAATAGATTATATGAATACATCTTAAATCATGTTTGGAACACATAAATTTTATAGAAAACAATTCATTTATCGCAGGAGTTTAGAAAAATTATTATGTTCCAAATGGACCTTACTAAGGATGAATTTACTTTGTTTTTATTTGATCCCCAATATTTCTTAAAAATATTATTACTCATATGTTTCTTAAAGACATATTTTTTCTTGTCACATAGGCCAACGAGATAATAAAAATGGCTAGATTACTCCTAATTATTATTTCTAAGTACTATATTCAATGCATGTATGTAGAGAATAGTGAATAAAGCTATATATTTATTAAGGGTATAAAGAGAATACCACACTAATTTTATATTAAAACATAAAATATACTCTATATTTATAAATAAGACCATTCAAAAATTACTTCTATAAATTAGGACGGAGTGGGTAAGTAGACTATGCATCAAAATTTTTAAAAAAAAGATGGTATCTAATGCACGTATTATAGCCTAGACATAACATAGTACAAAAAGAAGAGTATCATAGCCTACAGTTTCCCCCTAGTGGGACCCACCAAGTGGATGGCCTAGAAGAATTACGAGGACGGCCGTGGATTCTCCATGTAAGTAGTAGTTAGCCCAGGATTACCAGTTTCCCCCTAGTGGGACCCACCAAGTGGACGGGCCTAGAGGGATTACGTGGCGGCTGTGGATGCTTCGTGTAAGAAGTAGCTAGCCCAGGTTTTATTTTGTCTGTGTTTGATAGGTTTTGACAGCGACCGATGGTTTTTATTTATGTTACGTTGATATATAGGTAATATATATAATTTTAGATTTAAAAGTCGTTTAAAAAATTTGTGTTAAAAATTCTTCTATTTATTTTAACTTTTAAAAATCCAAAAGTCAAAAACTAAAAAATTTAAATAAAGTACAGGACATGATGATTATGGATAGAGCTTAAAGAGCAATATTCCTAGACTCACCAGCAGCTGCTGCTGCTGCTTTCAAACAGCCTGCCTTATCTTCCACGGCCTGGGTTAAAAATATGCTCGAATCTGACCTTATTCGCCGTCAGTACGAACAGACTCATCCTCTCATTGTACTCCATTTCCCTTTTGCACGTTCGTTGGACGAAGGCTTGAAAACATGCTTAGTTTCTGAACCCTTCTCTGCATCCGCGTCATCCATTGACCATTGGCAAGAGAGACAGCGGAGGTAGCAAAGTAGGGATCGGCTGCTAAGAATACGGAATTTTGCATGAAGCAGTACAATTTGCAATTTCTATACGGATTCTGCAAAATTCTTACGCTCAAACATGCATTCCGACAAAATCCCTCTTAAGTTTCTATATGGATTCTACAAAATTCTTGCTTCAAAGTCCTTCTTACTGTTCACTCCGGTCACAGAAGAATTTCGTTTTGGCATACGTGTAATTAAACTTTTAAAAATTTGATTATTAATATCTTTTTAAGTATTTAGATTTAATATATAAAAATCATATACGTAAATTTATCTTAAAAGTATTTTTATAATATTATAATTTTATCTTATAGATATATTATAATAAAAATTAGTGCCCAACTTCGTTTTAAGCACTATATATTCTTTTGTGACGGGAAGAAACATGGGCTCTCTCCTCTGAGAAGAAAAAAGGGTGTGTCTAGATATCATCTGGATGTTTTCTTCCTAACAATCATCCAGATTTGAGATCGTTGGATTAGAGATCCAACGTCCCATTTTTTTTGAGGAGGGGGAGATTTTTTTTGAGAGGGTGGAGAGAGAATTCATGGCCGTTAGATCTCTAATCCAATGATCATAAATCTAAATAGTAATTAGAAAAAAATATCTAGATAATATTTATCAACACCCAAGAAAAACCTTACATACTCGAAGAAATGAAAGAAGAAATGAAAGAAAGGCTTAGAGTAGGCGGAAAAGCATCCGTTCTTCGCCCGTACGTCTCCGCGATCTGAACGACTTCCATTTTCCCTTCCTCGTGCCACTGCGGCGCGGCGCCCCTCCCTCCTGCGCGCGCGGCCGCGCCGATGTCCCGCCGCCGCCTCTACTGCTCCTCCGCCTCCGCACGGCGCTCACCCGCGTCACCGTGCGACCGAAAACTCCCCTCGGAAGCTAAACCTGTCATCGTAAAGCGGCTGCTGTCCGGACGGCTAGGCCCTACGGACGCGCGCCACCTGTTCGACGAATTGCTGCGGCGAGCCACCCTCGCCTCGGTCCACGTATTCAACAGAGTGCTCGTCGCCGTCGCTCGTGAGCCGACCTCCTTTTTCAACCGCGTGGCCCGAGCCGGCGCCAAGAAGGTGGTTCCCGACATACGCACCTACGGCATCCTCATGGACTGTTTCTGCCGCACGGGCCGCTTGGACCTCGGTTTCGCCGCCTTTGGCCACGTCATTAAGTCGGGATGGAGAGTGGGCGCCATTGTATTCACTCCTATGCTCAAGGGCCTGTGTTCCGAGAAGAGGCCGAGCGACGCAATGGGCATACGCTCCGGCGAATGCCCGAGCTCGGCTGCACGCCCGATGTCTTCTCCTACAACATTCTTCTCAAGGGGCTCTGCGATGAGAGGAGGAGCCAAGAAGCTCCCGACCTACTCCAATGATGGTTCAAGATGAAAGCGGCTGCCCACCTGATGTGGTATTGTACAACACGGTCATTGATGGCTTCGTCAAAGAGGGTGAGGTGGACAAATCTGACAGCCTATTTCGTGAAATGCTGGATCGAGGGATTTCATCAGATGTTGTCACTTATAACACAATCATTTTTGGCATGTGCAAAGCTCAAGCAATGGACAGGGCCGAGGGGGTCATTCAACAGATGTTTGATAGGTGTTCTGCCGAATAATACCACATATAATACTCTTCTCCATGGATATTGCTCTTCAGGACAGTGGAAAGAGGCGGTTAGAATTTTCAACAAGATGTGCAGAGATGGTCTTGAACCGGATGTTGTTACTTATACCTCGCTGATGGACTATCTTTGCAAGAACGGAAGATGTGCCGAAGCTAGAAAGATTTTTTGATTCTATGGTTGAGAAGTGCCAAGAACCTAGTGTTACTACCTATGGCGTTGTGCTTCATGGGTACGCTTGCAAAGGTTGTTGATACGCAGGATCTCCTAGATTTGATGGTAGGACATGGTGTTGCACTTAATCATCATGTCTTCAACATATTGATATGTGCATATGCTAAACATGAAATGGTTGATGAGGTAGTGCTTATATTTAATAAGTTGCGGCAGCATGGACTGAACCCTAATGTACTCAACTATGCAATGGTATAGATGCACTTTGCAAGAAAGGTAAGAGTGGATGATGGCATGTCCCATTTCAACCAGATGATTAATGAAGGATTAACCCCTAACATCATTGTTTTTAGCACCCTAATTCATGGGTTTTCTACCTTTGGCAAATGGAAGAAGGCTGAGAAACTATTTTACGAAATGACGAATAGAGGCATCCATCCGAACACTGTTGTTCAATACAATAATGGGCAACCTATGCAAAGAAAGAAGGGTTACGGAAGTCCAGAAATTCTTTGACTTGATGGTACGTACAGGTGCGAATTCTGATGTTATTCCATATAATACACTAATAGATGGGAATGCTTAGCTGGTAAGATGGATGAAGTGATGAAGTTACTTGACTATGTAAGTCTCGGTTGGCATGAAGTCTGATGGTGTTACCTATAATACTTTGCTTGATTCCTACTGCAAAGACGGCAGTATAGAGGACGCATTTAGTATATTAAGAGAAATGTTGAGCAAGGGAGTTAACCCTGGAGTTACTACGTATATCATAATACTGCAAGGGTTATTTCAGACTGGGAGGACTGCTGCTGCAAAGGAACTCTTATCTCAGGGTGATTGACAGTGGAATACGGTCGCATACAGATTTCCATCAGATGAATAAACAGTGTTGCGAACCTCGCCAGACCATTCTTCGATGGAATATCAAATGCAAAAAAGAAGAATGATATGTTAGTGTAGAAGCATTAATTTTGGATTTGTATTATCCATTCAACATTTTAAGGTTTCAAATTGATATTTTTTGTAGGATGAGATAATGGCCGAGGCTTAGCTCCCTTAAAGCATACTTAGAGATGCCTCGCTGCTAGCTGTTGCTAGACAAACCTGTGTTTTGAACTTGTCGTATGATGTAATTAAGTTAAACGAACTAGTGATGTATTTGACTATAGGTGATTCTTAATTTTGGACTGTGTGAGGTGTTAGAGTTGTGACTAGCTACGTGTAGCTAATACATGCTTCACTAGGTCCTCTTATCTACTTGCTGCTTTACTGGTTAGAACTTACTACTTAGTAATAACAACTTACTACTTGCTTAACTAGTACCTATCATCATGTGATATAGTCAAATTTGCTTGTTAAGCTACTAATGTAGTTGCATTTTACACATGTAGTATGGTTGATTGATTTTTATGTGTGACATATATGGTTTCTGTTTTCGCACATTATCTGACTAAATATTCACGATCGAGACTAACCATATTTGGAGCGACATGTATTCGCTCCGCATTCATGAATGAAAACATCTGCATTCGTATTCGTATCCGCTATTATCCGTGTCTGATTATGAGAAAAAATATAAAAAGGGTACGGAATGAGCGATATCTGTCTGTATCCACTTCGTTTGCACCCCTTACTCAAAACCTAGTCATGCTTTCATAATAAAACAACATTTCACTTTTATGTTGTAATATCTTGTCCTTGGATCCCCGTTCATTTGGGCTTTTTGGTGGCTTATGACTTATTTTTCACTGTTTGACATTGTAGTTACCTTATTTTGTATTGTACCTGCTGGTAATTTTTTGGAATAATTAAAATTAAAAAAGTTTAAAAATAAAAAACATGTTAACCCATCACGGATAATACAAGTGGAATGAGCAGGGTCATTTTAAATCCATAGCATGGCGCGATGCTCTTCTACACGTGAAGTTATTTCTGAACCATGACTACAGGCAGGATACGTATCATGTGAAAATGCTTCTCGCGTGAAAATCTGAAAATTTCAGTTCCTGGCCACTGGATCACGAGTGGATGGCCCAGATCAGTGTGGGATGATGCTCCCACCTACACTCAACTCGATTTTTCTGAAACCCTGCCTGGTGGCTCGGACATTTTACGCATGACCCCCCAGGCGCGTTTCCATCTCAAGTTCTCAACCCGACCTCCCCAAATCGCCTCCATGGCGGTTGTGAGAATGGTATGCATTCTACAGCAGTCCTAACTTTATGTTTTTTTTTGTTCTTTTTGTCCGCAGAATGGTATGCGTCTTACCCGAGTGAGAATTTCAAATTGTAAGCTGGAAAGATAGGTATGTGTCTTTCCTGAGAAAATTGAGAATATGCATTCCAACTAGATGGAAATCTAGGATATACCCTCCTTTAGATCCCAATTGATAATATACCCTCCTTTAGAGTGTTTTGTTGAGAAAATACCCTTTTTTATATCTTTTCATTAGTTTCTATTGTATTTCTCTGTATTTCTTCACTTAAAATGATCAATTTACCCCTAAGTACTTCTTATGCATCATTTGAGTATCCATTAGTCTTCCTAGGATGATTTGGCCTTACTAATAGTACAACTCCCATGCTTGCACTGTACGTAAGGTGTTGTACTGTTAGTAAGGCCAAATCATCCTGGGAAGGCTAATAGGTGATCAAATGATGTACAAGAAGTACTCATGGGTAAATAGGTCATTTTAAGTGAAGGAATACAGAGAAATACAATAGAAACTAATGAAAAGGTATAAAAATGGTATTTTTCTCAACAAAACACTCTAAAGGAGGGTATATTATCAATTAGGATCTAAAGGAGGGTATATGCTAGATTTCCATCTAGTTGGAGGGCATATTCTCAATTTTCCCGTTTTTCCTCAATAGAATGGATTGTTGGATGGCGTGAGATGTGAAGAAATTATGTGAAGCGCACGAATGGACCGGAGGGCAAGGAAGGAGGCAGGAACATAAAGGATTCTCAAAGCATTATGTGAGCTAAACAAAGATTTAACCAAGATGAATAAGCATTGGGTGTTCCTAGTTCTGATTGGCAAATGAATGATGATGTAATGGTTCGATGCGATGTTCTAAATGGTGAAAAGGCCGTCCTGAATCGTGCGATTTTTGTCAGAGTGTACTTGCAGCTGGTTATGTGAGTTCCTTGTCGATGTGTGCTCTTAGCTGGTTGTAGCAATGGAAATGACTGGAAATGGACAAGATGAGAAGCTTCACATGATGTATGTGTGTATGACCTGAAGCTGTTTTTCCCACGAATTTTGTACATATGTGCTGCTGCTTTTTTTCTCAACAATTCCATGCATAGCTGCTTCACTGTGGCTGAATTACTTTGCATCACTTCTGAGAAGTTTCTTGATGGATTCGCAGGGCTGCAGCGGTGCGGCCGGGGTTGCCGTTCGCGGTGGCTGAACTACCTCCGTCCGGGGCTGAAGCACGGCAACTTCACTCCGGCCGAAGAGAGAGGGTCATCTGCGAGATGCACAGCAAGAGGGGAAGCAGGCAAGTCTTGTCTCACATGAACCCATGTCCACAGTCCACTGCCATTGGCAACCTAGGCTGCTCTGTTTATATGGCAGTTTCTTTTGCTTTTGCCCAGCCAACAACAGCATTGAGTCCCAATTCTGTTCTTCAGAAGTTAAATTAAGTCAGAGCTAAACATTGCTTGTTTGATGCTTCTTCTCCTCGCTCTTGTTGATTTTATCATGCAAGAACTGCGCTCTCCTACTCACTGCTTTGATTGAATACATCAATTAAACTGCTGTTTTATTGCACTGAGATTTCAGTCAAATCAAATGTACTGCAATTTGATCTTCTACTAATGCAGATACATCAAACATTTGCTTGCGTGTTGCATTACTGACACTGGTTGTTTCAAACTTCAATTGCCATTTGATCAGACAGCTGGTCCATCATTGCCGCCCAGCTCCCCGGGAGAACGGACCTCGCCATCAAGAACTACTGGAACAGCACGCTCAAGAAGAGGTTCCCCGCAGCGAGAGGCGGCGCCGTGCGCCGCAGGCACCGCCAGGCCGCCTGCACGTCGTCGGACGCCGCGACGCCGGACCTTGCACTGGTCGTCTACAGCAGCGAGGAGAGCACCACCACAGGATCGTCGAGCCATGTCGGCGTGGACAAGCTCGTCTTGGCCGGCTCGCCGTCGATGCAAGTGCAAGTGCAGCCACCAACGGCCGCCGCCGGTGGCAATGGGGCGAGCGAAGAGCCGATAGCGGCGGTTCCGATCAGCGGACCGTGGGGAGCCTGCCTCTGGAGAAGGTACCGCCGCCGCCGCCTGGTGACCAAACCGGTGAGATGGACATAGCCTGCGCTCCCATGTCTCCGCTCCCTCTGGCGTTCATGGAGCCAGTGCTGGCCTGCATTATCGATTTCGACGACGTTGTCATCTTCTTGCCGTGGTTTGATAACTGATCTGATAGCGTAGCATGCATGGTTGGTTAGAAACGTAGATTTGACAAATCTGATTCAGGAGTAGCTGCAGGATTGCCAATTACGTGTGCCGTTTTCTGATGTCTCTGTGTTACTGTGGAACACTGTCTGTTGTTTAGGGTTGGATCTTGGTGTAATGTACTGTGTATTAGTGTGGCATGGCCATGGCAATGAGTGACTTGGGTTAGTCTGAAACCTGAAGACTTTCTGTTGATCGAATCATCTCCTTTTCCTTTGTTACTGGACGTCGCGCTAGTTTTCTTCAACCATGTTCATCTTTTCTGACAAAGCATTTGGGAGCTCAAAGCTTTATGCCAGTGTCCGATGTTCTTGCTCTGCATTAACCTGTTTTCATGCTGCATCGCGCATATGCATAGCTGCAAATATTGTGCAGTTATAGTATATCTGTTTCCAGTAGAAACCAAACTATTTCCAAATTCAATTCAGCAAGTAGTTTGCACATCCAACATAATTTTTCTTGCATTCTCAGAAAACAATGAAAGAACAGGCGTGGAAAAAAAACAACTAGAAACTGTGCATGAGCTCATCAAGCAACCGATTCAAGCGTGGTCAAAACTCCCGGTCTTTGAACCATGGTGCATAGCTCCCATCAGATTCAGGTACTGGAGTATCTGACTACCTTCTTGGGTGTGTTCAAATTGGCTTTGCTTCCGGCTTCCGCTCGAAGAAGTCGGAAGCCAATTTGAACACCTCGGTTTCTAAAGTTAGCTTCTCCAAGCCGTCTCCAAAAGCGGCTTCTCCAAGCCACTTTCAAAATTTGTCGGCCGGCATCCATCGTCTCCTCCATATCCACATCTTACAAAAGCCGTTTTCCAAATTCTATTCCAAAAGCTACATCTTCCGGTCATTACTATTCCATTCAGTCAAAAAGATAAAAGCTCCAACAAAAAGACATGAGCTCCAGTTGATTAAAACACCCCCTTGGAGTGTGGAACGGCGATTTTTGGAGCATCAACGTGCATCCGCAGGGAGTTGAACTCCAGGGCCAAGATGGGCCTAGATAACAGGACCAAAATGCTTTGGTTTTGCGCGACTGGTTCAGCTAATACGCCGGATCCTGTGCTACCGATCTTACCATCAGAACCCTCTTGTGATTCTGCTGTTCTTGGACTCCAAATCCTAGCAGGACTTACTGGACGCACCCTGTACAAGAGAATGCTTGGTTAGAAACGCTATTACACAGTGAAAACTAGGACAGAAATGAAGACTAGTACAGAAATGACGGATTTGCTCCAGTAGTTTACAAGATAATACATTCAGACAGTCATTTGTTCATAGTCTTATAACAATGAAACAATGAGAGAGAAATGACGGTTCACATTTGGCATGTGGATGGAGTACAATAAAACCAATATAATAGCAATGTGTGTCTCAGGATGTCTAGATTGAGTTTTGTTTAGGTATGACATCACCTGCATTCTACTTGGCAAGAGTACTTGAGAAGATCAGGATGGTCCTCTGTCTGGCCACTGAAATTCACAACGCAAGTGAGTCATGTCCAAGTTTTGCGCCATTGAAGAGTAATGATCTATATTTTTTTGGAGCATTTTTTTTATGATTTCTCAAAAGAAAACTGCAAATGGCTAATTAAGCATCTAGTTTCGCTTTGTTTGCGCGGATGTAGGGAATTTCGCAGTTTGGCAGTTTTCTTTTGGAAAAGCGTGGAGGTCCTCCACTTTTGTTTTACCTAACCTGAAGCTTGGAAGTGACATTCTGATTGCTGGGCCCATCCACTTGTTGTGATTATGTAATCCTGTAGCCACTTTTGCATGATTAGAAAGTGAAATAAAGCATTGAATCAACAAAGTGAAGCTTTAGAAGTTCCATTTTTGAGAGAAAATGACAAGGTTAGGAAGTTGTCATTCTGAAGACATTTTCGAATTCGACATGTATTTGACATTCATTGGTCCCCAATGATGAAGTAAGATGTAGGATTGAGTATGTTGAGTTAGAGGGGGTGAATGTCTCTTTCAAAAATCTTCTCTCAAATATCAACAACACGCAGCAGAAACACAAATTCAAAGATTCAACAAAGCCCAGAGCCACAGGAGACAAAATCCCAAGAGATAGGGGCGGTCAGATCTCTAGCTGAATGGCGGTCAAACCGGATGAACAGTAAAATCAGCAGTGAAAAGTGAATTCAGCATTATTTTAAAACCAAGAATCCATGTAACTTTTGATCCGATGATCTAAATGACTTGAAACTTAGCATGCACCTTCTTCAGGATGTTATTAATCTATTCCAATCAATAATCAAAAGAATCGTTGCCAAAGTTGTGACATTTTTCCGTTTGAAGGAAGGTTGCACTAAAACCGAGCAAAAGAAGTAAACTTCGATTTACTCTTGCTCGTGAGTTCTAGATGATCTAGGTGATTTTGGATAGATTCTCATATGTCATAGCACACTAGATCACAACATGAATTCGATCTAAATCATCAACAAGAGCAAAACCCAAAAAACAACTCTCTTGAGAAAAAACTAAGCAAACTCAAGACCTTCCTCTAGATCATGCCTAGATGGATGAGAACCTGTCTCCGGAAGATATCTCTGTTAAAGGTATTTGTTTCTTTTCCTATTGCCTAGGGTTTATGGTTGTGTGTCTTGTATTCACTAATATATTGCCCTTTGGGCTATGCAATACATCTAACTAGCATTCATCCCTTCCTCCATTCTCTCATATTAACATGGCACCAGAGCCCTAGAGTTCGATCCTTTTTCCATTGCTATTGCCCCCAGGAGGCTCAATCTCCACTCTTGAAGGCAGCCGTTGTCCCTCGCGTCGACGCCCCGCCTGAGCCCGCGTGCGCCACTGCACCACGCTGCCGCCAAGCCTGGATCAGGCCGCCTCCGAGTCGGATCCGACCGCCGCCGCCCTCACCCCGCCCGGATCCGGCGTCTCGCCCTCCCGTGGATCTGGCCGCCGTGCCGCCGCCGATCCGGCGCCCGCCGCCTGGGCCTTCCACCTCCTCCTAGCTGCCGCTGCTGCTGCCTTACGGCCGCCGCACTCGTGGTCGCTGTCGGATCCCGCCCGCACCAGATCCGGCCTCCCGCCGCCGGATCGGGCGCCTCCTCGCGCCGCCTGCGATTCCCGCGCATGCCGTGCCTGCGTGGCCACCTGGCAAGCGCCCGCCACTCCCCTCGCTTGGCCGCCAAGCCCACCACCACCCTCTCTCTGTTTGTAAGGAAGATGAGAGGGAAGAAAGCAAAAGCAAATGAGATGGAGGTTTTATAGGGGAAGAGAAGAGGGTGGGCCGGGAAGCTAGAAGGGGAGACTGCTATCTGTGTGCGGAGGGTGCTGGTTCTTTAGTCTGTTCAGCTGCCGTTGAATGTTGCTGCTAGAATTCACTGCTTTTGAGTCTTCTGTTGTGTCCATCTAAGATTGTAGCATCTAATTTTTTCAGTTTGTCAAAGCCGTACGAGTCCACAAAATCCTTGTCAGTCGGCCGATTGCTTTGCTAACCACGGTCCATCCTCTTGGATGAGTGTGGTCTTCTCCTTTTTACATAGCAGCAGCTGCCGCTTTTCTCTTTAAGACGTTGCAGATCGTTTAAGTCTTTATGATGCCGCCGCTTCTCTCTAAGCCACCGCCCCAAGTTTCCAAAGCCGTCGCGCTTCTCTTCCACGACGCCGTCATCTCGAGCTTCGATCTAAACCGCTATGCTTCTATCTTTCTCTTCGGCTTGATTTGATAACTATCTCTATTTGTGTCACCTTCCATATCCTCTTCATCGTGTTGCCGCGATCGACTTTGCTCTCGCTTACCTCTACTTTCTCAGCCCCTGCACCTTGTGCTTTCTGGGCTGTTGCACGTTTTCGGATGGTTGGCACTCGACACAATTTTCCAAGAGCCGCACGCTATGATGACAACTTTAAGACTTGGACTTCAGATTTTCCCTACTCTAGTGTCAACCTTTCCAAATACAATGCTATTGCATATGTCTTGCATTTGAGGGGAGTGTTAAGGGTATTAGTATCTTTTCCTATTGTTTAGGGTTTAGGTTTGTGTCTTGTATTCACTATATATTGCCCTTTGGGCTATGCAATACATCTAACCAGCATTCATCCATTCCTCCATTCTCTCATATTAACAATCTCTTACATGTCCTTTGTACCAGTAAAGATCAAGAAGAGAAATCCAAACAAGAAAAGCAAGAAAATCAAAAACACAAGTAGAGATCCATGGTATAGCTCACTTGAGCAAACTTTGAATATTCATTTTACTTAGAGAGGAATATTTTATGGTCAATCCCTCAGGATAGTAGCGCTCTACGTCTAGAGCACACACACAAAAGGCCCTAACACAAGGAAACCCTAACCACAATCTTAGAGTCTCTTATATGACTAAACTCAACACAAGATTTATATAATAGAGGCTCCTCACCTCTCACTTAACCCTAAGAACCGACCACTTTTTAGTGGATCACACCACTTATGCCAGCGCCACGGTTTTGCAAACCGTCACTCCACCCGGTTCTGGACAATTTCCTCAATTATCACCCGCCGGTCATTACGATGATGTGATGCCTAATAATTTGCCACCAAGATCGTATGCCTACGCCGAGACCATCACCACTTGAAAAGCCCGAATCCAATGACACCCCACATTACACCACTGTCTATGATGTCCAATGCCTTGCCGTCAAGATCATATGCCTGCTCCGAGGAATGTCACCACTTGAAACACACAAGTCCAACTGGCACACCACATGCACGCATTGCTTTCTTACGATCCTTGTCTTTCTCCCGTGCTTCTCAGCTATAGCCTTAGGACCCTTCCATAATCTCAGTCTCGCCGCTGGTCACAACAATCATCAAAGCACCTATACATCAAAAAACAAAGCAATCGATCCAAGCATAAATGATATGCACTTGACTCTCCATTAGTAAATCATATGCTGGACATACGCCACGACTAACACATGCATGGAAACCTCATGACTAACACTTACATACGCACACCATGACTAACACTGCGTGGACACCGCTACTTGATGATACTGCTATTTGATGGCATTGAAGACCAAAGAACACTCACATTGCAAGAATATAATTTGAGAAGAATTGTCACCTCCAAACTGCACAGGATGCTCAAAAATCAAAATACATATTGGAAACAACGAGGAATCAAATGATGGGTTAAATTTGGTGATGAGAACACCAAATATTTTCATGCTATAGCCAGTACAAACAAAAGAAACAATCCGATTGCAACCATCACAGATAATGAAGGTAATGTCTTTTATGAGCATTATCAGAAGGCTGCTTTATTCTCAAGCTCTTATAAGGAGAGATTGGGCACATCTCATTTTTATGGAATTCTATTTTGCCCTAGATGATATTGTGGCGGACCAAGCTCAGCTTCTAGAATTTCTCCAGGAACCTTTCACAAGAAATGAAATTGATCAAATTATCATATTTCTCTCTCCAGGTAGAGCCCTTGGTCCAGATGGATTCAACAATCAATTCCTTAAGAAATGTTGGCACATAGTAAAGGACGATTTCTACAGGCTCTGCAGCCAGTTTTTTTATTAGAGAGAGTTGTTGGTTTCCATAAATAGTTCATACATAACTTTGGTTGCTAAAAAGAATGCTCCAGAGGTTGTCAATGATTATAGGCCTATCTCTTTGTTAAACTCCTTCCTGAAGCTCTTGACAAAGTTATTAGCAAATAGGCTTCAGTTAATCATCACTCAGCTGGTTCATAGAAATCAGTTTGGTTTTATCAAGTCTAGAACCATCCAAGATGGTTTTGCCTGGGTAGTAGAGTATATTCATGCTTGTAGAAAGTCAGGAAATTCATGCTTTGTATTAAAACTGGACTTTGAGAAGGCTTTTGATATTGTTGAGCATCAAGTGATTTTGAATATCATGCAAACAAAAGGTTTTGGTTCAAAATGATTGTCTTGGATTACGCAAATCCTCAATTCAGGCACCTCCTCAATCCTCCTAAATGGTGTCCCTGGAAAGTCGTTTCAGAGTAAAAGAGGAGTCAGACAAGGTGATCCCCTTTCTCCCCTCCTAATTGTTTTAGTGGCTGATCTCCTTCAAAACATTCTAAATAAAGCTTTGCACATGGGTCTGATTTTACTGCCTTATGGTAAGACATCCTCGGTTGACTTCCCAATCTTTCAATATGCAGATGATACCTATATTGTTATGAAAGCATGCTCTAAATAGATGATGTTTCTTAAAGGACTACAAAGCATTGGCTCTTCCACGGGACTTAAAGTGAACTATTCAAAATCTTTCATTGTCCCACCAAATGTGTGTCCTGAATATATTACAAATCTGGCCGATATGATGGGTTGTAAAATTGAAGATTTTTCTTTCACTTATTTAGGTCTTCCCTTGTGTGGGGTGAAACCGAGGGTTCATGATTTCTTGGGCATTGTAAAAAGCTTTGAAAGGCATCTTTCAGAGTGGCAATCAATTTATCTATCCTCGGGAGGTAGATTAACCCTGGTTAATGCAGTTATGTCTTGTTACTTATTATATGAGCACTTTTCTATTGTCAGTGGAAATAATAGAATTGTTGGATAAAATCAGACGTGCTTTTTGTGGAAAGAAGAATCCTATGTTCATGGTGGCTCGTGTTTGGTTGCTTGGAAAAAGTTTTGTCTTCCAAAGAAACATGGAGCCTTAGGTGTCATAAACCTAAAAAGACAAAACAAAATGTTACTGCTGAAATTTCTTCACAAATTCTTCAATATATTTGACATCCCTTTGGTTAAATTTCTTTGGAATAGACACTAGGCTAGCTCAGTCCCAACTGGACCTGGTTCAAAAGGGTCATTGAGGAGGGATGTCCTTAAACAACTATATCTTTTCAAGATAATTGCACGGCCTTCCATAGGTGATGGAAAATCAGTTTTATTCTGTGGTGACTTATGGCTACACTCGGTTTTAGACCATGATTTTCCTCAGCTTCACTCTTTCACTAAGAGGTCCTCAACTTTAGTTGCAAATTTTCTATCTTCAGAGGATATCTCCACAAACTTCTATAGACCCCTTTCAGAAATAGCTACTCAACAGCTAGAAGAATTGGAAAACACTCTGGATCAAGTGCAATTGAATAACAATGCTGATTGTTGGTCTCACATATGGGGCTAAAATGATTTTAGCACTTCAAAAGCTTACAACATTTTTACAGGAAACACCCAATCATCACCTATATACAGTTGGGTTTGGAAAAATAAATGCATGTTAAAGCATAAAATTTTCTTTTGGGTTCTAATGCAAAGGAAACTAAATACTAGAACAATGCTAAGGAAAAAGCAGATTTTTGTTGAATCGGATTTGTGTGCTCTTTGTGATCAGAATTGTTAGGAAGATTGGTTTCATCTGTTTTTCACCTATAGCTTCAGCAAGGATTGTTGGGCTTTGATCAACATTGTTTGGGATACATCTTTGGTCCTCATATGTGGCAGCAAGCAAAATTATTAGAAGAGAGAAGAAGAAGCTTTTTGAACGAATTAATCACTCTCGGATGCTGGCATATTTGGTTGCAGAGAAATAAATGTATCTTTGATGGGGTGCCCCCAAATAAATTTAGATGGAAGAGGTCCATTCTTATTGATATAGATTTGCTGAGAGTTGGTTTCAAAGAAAGTTTAGAAATCTCCCAGTGGCTGGGATAGTTTTTTCCTTTCTCTTTTGTAGCTTTCTGTACATTACTATCCAAAGTGAGGTTAAAGATAAAATGATACCACTTAAAGCCATATAACGCATACAAAGCTATCTAGAATATGATAAGATATATATAACTAATATAGGTAAGATAGCACAATTTAGATCATTCAATTTAGTTTTAAGTTAAGCAAGATTTCAAAATTGATAAGTTCAACTAAAGTATCCAAATATGAGTTAAGTCATGCCAAGAAGGCTAAATTAAAATAAAAAACTCAAATTTAATCATTAAAAGTGCTAGAAGTTCAATTTTAGCTAATTATGCTCAAGTACTAGGTAAAAGCCATTATTGATATTTTACAAATCATTTAGGCATTATCTTAGAAAAGCAAGTCATAGATTAGAAACCATCCACAACTGCCTCCTAAGCTTCAGCTATTTATCATATTTTTATGGTCTATCTTACTAAAGCAAGTCCTAAATTAGGACTCATCACAACTGCCCCTTGAGCTTCAACCAAATTTCATCATTTTTTTATTTTTATTGATCGCAAGCCATTGTGGACCATCTCACGCATTACACATAAAAGAATGGTCTCGGTCATACAAACCCTCCCTGAGTTCATCCCAAATGAATGACAAGCAATCTCATGAAGAATTGCTAAGATTGTGGTTTTTGAACAAAAGAGATCATTTTATCAAGTTCGGCACTAGTTCAATGAGCAAAACATGATTTACCAAAGAATTAGCACAACACTAAATAAAGCTTAATAAAATATTCAAGATTCAATAGAGTATTTTTTGACATGGCATATATCATAAAATGATCACTATAAAGCAAACTAGTAAGAAATCCATACTTGCAAACTTGAAAAATACCAATTGTAGAAATTGATACCATTTATGAAATTAAGTTCAGGTTGACAAATTAAGCTAGCATAGCAAAGATTTAATCATACATACAAAAATACGACAAAGATAGATAAGTATGCATAACATGGTAATAAACAATATCAAGTCAAGATTACATCATAAATGATTTGATAGTCAAAACTCATATCTAAAATGCAAATCTTACAATGCAATGCCTTGTATGCATGATACAAAAAAGAAGCAAGAACTAAAAGCCCCCTGTCTACAAGAACCACTTGCAAAAAAGGATAAAAGCAAGAAAAAGAAAAAACTCATGGGAGAAGGGAAACCTCTCCACCACATGATCTCTAGCCCAAAGAACACGCATTGCTAAGTAGCGAATCTACCACACTAGCCACCCCATTACTAGAAGCTAGTAAAAGAAGAAGCGGGCTCAACCTAAACAGGGTAAGAGATTCTAGAGAACCTAGCAGAAAAGAAAAGTGCCTAACAAAGATACAAGATAGAAAGTGTGACTCATAACACCCGGAAGACATAAAAACACTAACACTCCCAAATACTATGTGAAATCGAATATGGAATTAGGGAATTGACAAAGCTCATGCAAAAAACTATGTCACACTGCTTGACCGTGTAATATAGTCAAAGATGAGCAAACTGCATCCTGAAAAGTGAAAGCCATCACCGGATGCCCAAAGTAAGGTAGGAGACCCAAAGAGACTAACATGATCTTCTCCCTGCGGTAAAAACTACATCAGAGACAAAAGAAGCATGTGCCTCGGAACTGGGTTAGTGATATAAGAACAAGGTATCCAGTATTGCGATGCATGACCGGCAGGAAAAGTTCCAAAATGTGGGTTAGCATGACATACAACAGGATACGACGTAGAGCTACCAAAAACCTAGAGCTGGACACACCATGACTAACATTGCATGGACACCGCCATGACTCAACCAAAACAACATAACAATCTCAACTCAGCTCAGCTTAGCAGGGGTCGGTCTAACCGCAGCTAGCAAGCTGGTCAGACCGCCCTAGTCCCACCGGTCAGACCACAGATCAATGCCGGTCTGATCGTCGTTCTAGGCCGGTTTGACCGGTGCTTCCAGACAACACAAGTGACAATGCAAAAACTCACAAAAATCAAACTCAATTAACAAACACAAGACACAAGCAATGTCAAATACTCATTACTCTTATAGGCCGTCACCACATGGTCTTACATAAGACACGTGCCATTTGATGAATTTCAGTATGAATTAGGCAAACAAAAATAGTTTTTTGTTTCATCTCCAAAGGGGATGTACCAACTCAATATAGCAAATTAAGATACAATATGGTTTCTATTGAGCCTAAATGCCTTGCTAATGCTGAAAAACTTGGCCTTTTCCAAGTTCAGAATGTAACTGAAAACCTTGGGCTAGTTAACTGTAAAGGGCTAAGGCAAGTAATTAGACCTTTCAGCCCAAAAATTATTTCAGTAAAATAGATCATACAAAATCGATGCACTAAGCGGATAAGGAGTTTCAAATTACCGGTAAGCGGTAGACTGATGTTGCACAAATGCCTTTTAGATAAGCCCTTGGTCTCCGAAATCTCGATCTCACAGCGATTCTCTTCCTTGGAGATGGTCGAGACCACTCCAAGCATGCTCAGGAAGCTGTTTGGTTTCACCAACGGTTTATTTCTGAGCACAGCAGCTTCGGTCTATCTCATGTGAGCAAAGTTCACGTGATAGGTTAGCAATCTCATTGAGACAAAATATTTGTCATGCCTACCTAATCATACAAGTACTCTGAATACCCTGGCACCTCTACAACGGCCATGGAGGCCTTCTTTCTCAAGTACCTGTGAGAATGTAGCAACATGGCTTGGGAGGCCTACTTCCTACAAGAATGAGAATGACTTCAATTAGGAAAAAAGTAGCACTGTGGATTGTCATAAGTTTGCAAACAAATCAGAGAGGAATTCCAGTGGCACCTTGCGTCCATGACGGCAGGCTTCGACGCTGTTTACTAGCACCCTGGCAGCCCACCTGTCAATAGGTTCAGACCAAATCAGCAGAGACCACAACTATCAGCGTTTTTTATCAAGGAATTAAAGAGGATCACAATCCTGTCCAGCACCAAGCAAATCATCTTAGGCATCTTTGGTTATCGATTAATTAAAGTGTATTTCAGGAAAGTTAGCTTCTCAAATCTCTTTCATTACAAGAACTGTGTGCAAAATCAACCCTGTTCAGTTTATACATTGCCACTGTGCTTCGTGCTTGTCACATGTATATAGTCCATCCCATCCCATTGAGTAAACGAAAAGAGCACCCTTTGAGTAAAACGTGAGCTTCTGCAGCTCAGCTCAGCACAGCAAGTTGGCCACACCATACGGAGCAAGTACAGCGCATCGATGGAATAATTAGTAGCCGCGGCAAAAGGGGGAAGATCGCATAGCAAGTTGGTCACACCATACGGAGCAAGTACAGCGCATCGATCGAATAATTAATGGCCGCCGCAAAAGGGGGAGGATCGCAAAGCCTGTGCTCAAGTATAATCAACTAATCAAGTAGGCGTTTTTTTATTGCCTTGTGCAGGGACTCGAACCTGGCGCATCGACAAGCTTTCAGGTTGGCCTACGCTGACACAATTTTGCCTGTTCTACTCGCGTCCCCCTAACCCCAAGCAGGCAAGGCGAGCACCAGTGGACTGGAAGAGACCAAAAACTACGGCAAAGAGGCAATAAACAAGAGCAACTCACGCGCAAGAAGTCGGCGGGTTCCACACAATGCCGGCAATCACCACGAGCTGCAAAGAAAAAGAAACAGCATCAACAAACTCTTCAACCGACCAATCAAGAATTGGAGAGGCCAGTGAAGAAGAGATAAGGTCATGGATCATTGGAGCACCTCGTCGAACTTGCCGGCGGGGCTGTCGTCGTAGCGCGCGAGGAACATGCCGCCGAGCGTGTACCCGAACGCCTCCACCAGCCGCAGCTCCTTGGGCACGAACGCCCGCGCCGTCGCCGCCTTCACCAAATGCAGCTGGTACAATGCGCTGCAAACCGTAGACCGCACAAAGAAAAGAATCAATCACTCGCCCGCACTCTGCACACGGTCGATCAAGATTCAAGAACGAGGAGCAAGAAAGGGATCTCGAGTTTCCTTGCCTGCCCCTGAACACCCAGGGAGGCCCATGCTGGTACCCTGCCGAAGTCCCCCCATCCTTGCCAGTCTCCATCTCCATGGATGGCATCTCAATGCACTGTCTGTCTCTGCAAGAACGCAAGAAGACAATCCGAGCGCTGGCTGGAGTCAGCAGCTCAAGGCAGTGGCCTGGATTTATTATTTAATGCGAGGAGGGGGGGTTGGTGGTGGGGGGGAGCTGGTGATGGATGGATGCAGAGGATGCAAGGGGTGATGGATGGATGATGCACTGACTGACGATGAGATGCTGCAGGTCGCAGGGTGTTATTTATCAAAACAAACTGCTGCTCATAGTGTTCAAAAGAGGCAAGGATGCGTGTGTGTGGGATCCCAAGCCTTATCCAGTGTACAGAGGGCACTAGTTTAGAGGGTGGAGGTGGGATTTTGTGGGTGATGTCATCAGTCCCGTGGGGAGGGGGGATGAAGTTGGAGATGGAGATCGATGAGAGGGGGCCATCCCTGCCTGTGGCTGATAAGACTGATAGTCTGATACCAGGGGTGTGGTTCGTTGTTTGCTGTCCTGTTTCCATCGTTTTTTTTTTTTGTTCTAGCCGATTGAAGTTAAAAATAATTTTAATCATATTGATCTTTTATATATTTTTTCTTTGCATTTCCAGTGAAGATATAACATGGTGTTTTTTATTTTTTAATTGAATGATCCGAAAAAGTTAATCGTTGTTATAATATTATTTTAACCAACAGCAATCAGAAAAACTAAATTGAGCGGATCGAGTGAGACGGTGAGAGTGAATTTAGGCGTGCAGGTGCACCAGCAAGGAAGAAGTGAACAAGGATGCTAATTTTTTCACAACTCATATCGGGGTAGTCGGCGGCAGGGAAATGGATCCCCAATAAGGTGCTGTTCGTACTGGTTTGTGCTTAGAAAAGTTCAAAGCTAATACGAACACATGGTTTCTCAAAGCGGTTTCTCCACTACTCTCGCTCTAGAGATAAGACAAGAGGTTACATGTGCATCATACACCCTACTCCTCCCGCTCCAGTCACATGCATGCATTTCTAACTTACTTTTTTATACTGCTCTATTACTCCTTTTAAAAGCCATTACTATTTATTTTCAGCCAAAAATCATTACAACACCTCCTTAGATGGTTCAATCCTCTCTACGTTCCAAGCCATTTTGTATAGCATTACTCAGGTGATCAGAATTCAGGACTCAGAGAAAATCTACACAGCAGCCCACCGATCCATGGTATGTGGTATGGCGATACTACCACGCGCTTACACCCCGAGTCCCAACCGGCAGATCGCGCACACAGAACTCGTGGTCGCGTGACAACATGCAACAAGTGTTTTCGGCCGCGCGACGATGCCGTGCCACCCTTGGCCCACCACGCGCGCCTTGGGGCCCTGCCTGAGCGTTTGCTTTGCTCGGTTTCACGATAAGTGCAAGCGTTGTGCCGTGCGCTCGGTCGTAGGTCCCTTGCGCTCAATGGGACACACACGTCTTAACAATCACACACGTTGGCATTCCTCGACCACGCGTTGCACCGCGGCACGGCACACACGGCCAAACAGCCACACGCCACACCGCGAGTGCACGCGAAGTATGAATAAGACACGCGGAGGGTAGCCTCCGCGTGCACTCTTCGGAGTATGAGTAAGACACGCGGAGGGCAGCCTCCGTGTGCACTCTTCGGAGTATAAATAAGACACGCGGAGGGCAGCCTCGGCGTGCACTCTTCGGAGTATAAATAAGACACGCGGAGGGCAGTCTCCACGTGCACTCTTCAGAGTATAAATAAGACACACTGAGGGAAGCCTCCGCGTGCACTCTTCGGAGTATTAATAAGATATGCGGAGGGCAACCTCGGCGTGCACTCTTCGGAGTATAAATAAGACACGCAGAAGGAAGCTTCCGCGTGCACTTTTCGGAGTATAAATAAGACATACGGAGGGCGGCCTCGGCGTGCACTATTCGGGGTAAGACACGTTGAGGGCAGCCTCCGCGTGCACTCTTCGGAATATAAATAAGACATGCGCAGGAAAGCCTTCGCATGCACTCTTCGGAGTATAAATAAGACACGTGGAGGGCAACCTCGACGTGTACTCTTCGGAGTATAAATAAAATACGCGGAGGGAAGCCTCCGCACGCACTCTTTGGAGTGTAAATAAGACATACAGATGACAGTCTCGGCGTGCACTCTTCGGATTATAAATAAGACACGTAAAGGGCAGTCTCCGTGCGCACTCTTCAGAGTATAAATAAGATATACCGAGGACAATTCGAAAGGTGGGGGACAGAGCGTGCGCGCCTACTCCACCTCGCTACCAGGGGACGGAGCGCGCGCACCTACTACACCTCGCTGCCAGCTTTGCTGACGCCAGTTCGAAAGGTGGGAGAAGGAGCGCGCACGCCTACTCCACCTCGCCGCCAACTTCGCTGACGCCAGTTCGAAAGGTGGGGGACAGAGCGTGCGCCCCTACTCCACCTCGCCGCCAGCTTCGCTGAGGCCAGTTCGAATGGTGGGGGACGGAGCGCGCGCCTACTCCACCTCGCCGCCACCTTCATTGACGCCAGTTCGAAGAGTCTAACCGATAACCCAACACCTTACTGGGTTTTACACTCACATATGCACGCTTCTAAAAGCACACATAACCATTAACCCTATAGTGAATGCACTTAACATTTTCAACACATCCTTAATCTAAACCACCTCTCTTGTGCCTGCTCACACGGTGGTTTGATCAAGTCCCAACCTTTTGGTTTGGGGCAAAAATACCGTTTTTCCTCCAAACCACTTTCCACGAAACTTCGTGCTTCCTTTGCCTTAAAGCAATCCCGTGCTTTATCTTCGACTCTATGTAGACCAATGACTTCCTGTCAACCCTCTCACGCAATCGGACTCTCCTGAACTATCTCTACATGGATCGGCCTCATCACCTGGCGTATTAATGTACCAATTCGCCTTTTTATGATATTTGTCTTCTCTGTGCTTCCCACTTGAGTCACGTAGCTTTACCCAAACATACACGACCACTCAAACCTTAGCTCCCCTGCCTAGTCCTAGTCTATTACCGTTGACCGCTAATGTTCTCTAAGCCACCTGCACATCCAAAGACCAATCAACCATCTCAAGCACAAGTTCCATGCACTTGACTCGTGTTAGTCAAAGCAATACATCATACAATACAACACACTAAAACACCGGCACTCATGTCGTGCACACACTAAACCATGATCATACACTGATCCTAACCATAGGACCAAATCTTAAACCAAAATGTACAGTTTTAGTACCAATTTGCTAAAAGCTAGTCTGACCGTCATTACCAGGCAGGTCAGACCGACGATTGAAGTCTGACCACTGGTGGTCGGACCGCCAACAGTGTTTGCAAGTTTGACCGCTTAAGACCACCTGAAAACACGCTCTTCGAAATTTCAGTTAAACTCTATCTGGTTTTTGCTCAAAGTTCCAATTTTGGTGACATAGTGCAAACACATTCTCAAACACGTCTACACAAGTGTTTGGTGTGTAATTTTGAAAAGCCAAATGGCCAGTCTAACTGCCGGCCGATCAAACAGTCATCCTCATAGCAGTTAGACCACCTTACACCTAACAGTAACCCTGCAAATTGTAAACTCCCAAAACCAACATCAAACTTTGACAACTTTTGCATGATAAAGTCAAATACTCATCATATAAATGGAGTGGCCTCCATATGGTCCCACAAATGCTATTTTGAATAATATCAGGGGTGTAAAAATGAGAGAGTTAAGTTCTTTTAAAAAACAAAGAGAACACAAAAGATGAGGGAAGATCCATTATATGGAAATACAAAAAATGCATGCATAATTGCAAAAAATGCAAGAGATTAACTAAACTAAAGAAACACATATCAACCTATTAGCAGATTGAAAAGGTGCATGTTGAGTTCTAGACTGCTAGCACTTGCATTCTAGAATCTTATTGCAACAAACAAATACAAGAGCCAAAACGCAAGCATGAACTTCTCTCATTGGGCGACCTATTACTCATCCTCTTCTCGGCACAGAGGCCCTTGAGTAGAGGAGTGAAGGTGATGGCATTCTCCCTCCATCTCGTCATAATGACATGGCCGAAGGCAGTGAAACCAAGGTCCAAGCGGCCAGTGCGGCAGCAACAGCTAATGAGGGTGTCGTAGGTGCATATGTTTGGAGCCACCTTCTTGGGGCCGGCTTGGGCCATGCAGTTGAAGAGGGAGACAGTGAGCAATTTGTCGAATAGGTGGAGTGCATCCTCGAGGTGGAGGTTTTTCAAGCTGGTGCTGTCTCTGATGATCTGCTCCAACTCCGAGCACAGGTGGCGCTGTAGCTCAATCTCTAGATGAAGAAGAGGAGAGCTGTAGCTCAATCTCTAGATGAAGAAGAGGAGGAAAGAATGGCTGGTGGAGACTGCAGACGCACCATTGCCTCTGTGTTAGAACCCCAATTCGCCAAACGAGTGAAAGCGGCAAGGAAAGATGACTCCATGGGACAGTGGGGTTAATCTGAATCGCCAGCTGCTATGCGGCGTGTATCCGACAGTCATGGAAAGCCGACGGCATTGGCCAGACCTAGCCAAATGGCACGCTTTGCACGGCATGACATGGGCTCATATAGGCCACAGCCTGCTTAGTAGGACTGTTCGTTCGGTTTTCTCGGTTTATACGGTTCGGTAAATACGGTTTGATCGGTAAATACGGTTTTTGTATTTCGGGAAATACGGTATTTTTCAAAATACAGTGTGGGATCGGTAAATACCATCTTATTTCGGTATGGTATCGGTTAATACCAATTTTACCAAAGTTTACGCGAATTACTAAACGTTAATCTCATCTCCAAGACTCCAATTCACCATTCTAGAACCGTAAATTGTAATAGTTTGAATACACGAACACCGAAGTGTCAAGGAAAATATTAACACATTTCTTTCACTTCACTGCCAATTTCTGCTAAAATGAACTAGCTTCAAGGTGCACACATCAAGAATTCAGGAGTCATGGCATCAAACAAATCAGTCAATCACCAATTCACCATTCACCAATCTAGCTTCAAGGTTGCATTCATCAAACAAACAAATGAATCAAGATAATGTATAACAAATTTGGTAGATCTAGAGGTGGACTCTGGAGCATTTACCATTTCAGATCAAGATAATGTATGATGACTCTGGAGCATTTAGATCTTGACTAGAGGTGGACTTGATCACGCCTAGTGTCTACTACTCTACCGGAGAACACGAGAAGACTCGGTTGTCGGCCGAGCCTGGCCGGGGAGCACCGAGGTCGGCGGTGATGTCGGTGGGGGCTTGGCGTCAAGGCTTGGGAGAAGGAGCCCGATGTGCGACGAGTCTTGGGAGAGGGAGCCCGACGAGCCCGAGCGCCGCCACCGAGCCTGGCTGGGGAGCACCGAGGTCGGCGATGATGTCGGTGGGGGCTTGGCGGCGCGATGGGAGAAGGAGCCCCGACGCGCGACGAGTCTTGGGAGAGGGAGCCCCGACGAGCCCGAGCGGCCACCGGGCGAGCTTGGGACTGGGGGAGGCGGGGAGCACCGGAGCCTCAGAGGCTCGGAGCGCCGAGCGGCGAGCGCCTAGGGTTAGGGTTGAAGACAAGACGGCGAGTAGGCGACGCGCGACTGCGTGCGGGTGCGGCTATATGGCATGACCGCGTGAGTCGAGTGGGCTGGGCCGAGTCGAAGTTGGGCGAGGCGGAAGGCCGGAAGCGCCGAAGCGGGGCAAGCACCAATCGGTTTTTTCGGTTTCCACTCGGTTTATACCGGAAAAACCGAATTAATGAGATGCCAATTTTCTAGAAACCGAACCGAAAATCGAAAACCGGTCAAACCGAGTTGACCGGTTTGGTTCGGTTTTTTCGATTCGAGACGTGAGTGCATGCCCTCACCGCTAGGTCCGCACGGCAAGTCCAAATAAGTTATCGTATCGTGCTGGTTCACGTGCTTGCCCTCCGACTTAGCATCTTACTTGTATTTTACTTTCTCAACCCCTAAACTTATAGGGTTGTGCCACTTTACCCTTTTGAACTTGTATTTTACTTTCTCAACCCCCTGAACTTGCCTCTGTTTACACCGTAAGTCCATTAAGCCATTTGCTAATAGAAAACATTGAGCTGGCATATCACATGGCTGATACCGTAGGGTCGGGCTCAATTGCATGGGCACAGTGTCGAGCTAGCACAATACCCTCTTCTCCCTTGCAGCGAGGTAAAGCGTGCGGGGTGACAACGGATATGGCGCCGGAGAGGAGCCTGGCGGTGGCGCTCTACGGCGAGAGGGGTGACTAAAGGAGATAGATTTCGACTTCATGTGTTGTGCCATGCCTGTTGTCGCCCCGCGCCCTCCATCCCCTATTCTGTCGTGCTGCAAGGAGAAGAGGACACTATACCGACCGACATTGTGCTCACGCGATCAAGCTTGGCTCTACAGCATCAGCCATGCGTTATGCCATCTCAGCGTTTTATGTTAGTAAATGGGCCAAGAGACTTATGGTGTAAACAAATGCAAGTTTAAAGAGCTAAGAAAGTAAAATGCAAGTTCATGGGGATAAAGTGACATAACACTACAAGTTCAGGGGCTGAGAAAGTAAAATACAAGTTCATGGTGCAAAGTGGCAGACTCTACAAGTTCAGGAGGCTAAGAAAATAAAATACAAATTCAGATAGTAAAGTGGCATAAACCCACGAAATCAAAGAGCTACAATGCAATTTTCTCTCTTTTTAATATGCTCGTGGAATCCATGTAATCCGGTGATTAATCTCTTAGACAGGATTAATCTTATTGTACAGTGTCTTGGAGGACAGTGTTTTCTTATTGCTACTATACATAATGTTTTTCTTTTAGTATCATTTTGATTCGGTTTAGACCGAGAATACCACATTCATTCTCCATTTTGCAGTTGCAAGGAGATGTATGATATATTGGTATGCTGCACTAGTACTATTGTACGAATTTTTGGCGGATTTTGTGTTTTTCGGACCTGTATTTGCTAGAATAGCGGTCGTCATGCGCAAATTACAGAAATGTCCTATTCATCGCACAGTCACCGGACGGCAACACCCCGGGGGCAACACGTGCGATCGGCCGCACAGCCACCATGCGGTAGGCTTCTCTGCGGCATGGCCACCATGCAATGATCGATTAGCTAGGGTAATTATGGTTTAGGTAATTGTAATTAGGGATTTCGTTTGGTTGCACTATTTGTTCGATATTTTACATATTACAAATGAGCTTCAAAAATTATAAATTTTTTTGTGGAGCCTCCCAAACTCCAAAAACTCTGGTATGAAGCAGTTTTTGGAGCTCATTTGCAATATGTAAAATATCGAACAAGCAGTGTATCTAAACGAATCCCTAATTGCAATTACCTAAACCCTAATTACCCTAGCTAATCAGCTATCGCACGGTGGCCATGCGACCGAGCGCACGTGTCACCCCAATGTGGTCGCCGCATGGTGGTGTGATGAATAGGATAAGGATGCAATTTTCGCGCAACGACAACTATTCAGAAAACCGCCAAATCCGCCAAAAACTCCTATTGTATGATAGGATGCAATAATATGCTTATTTCCATCTTTAGAACTTAAGTTTCTAGTTTCTGACTTCTTAATTCTGTCTTTTTGTAGCTTTTTTGGGGGTTTTTTGTGTTTTCTTTTTTCCACTTACTTTTTGTATTGTTCGTGATAATAAATTTTTTCTAATTTTTTAAATTTAATTACACTAAAAAGCTATCAATAGTTACAGTGCAAAAAAAACATAAGATTAGACTTGAAAACCCAAATAAGCACCGCACGTGCGTAATCTCCTCTCATCATAGCGGTAGACTTTTCGATCCAAGCTCTGTAGTAGTTCTCTTCTAGTATGCACAACATGTTCTCTAGCTCTGTAGTTGCTAGCCCTGGTTCAGAAACAACTTATCCCACATGTAAGACCAGAGCAATGCACCATGGAATGAACTTAAAATGACTTAATTTATAGATTAGCCATCCTAAACTTACAAAGATAAAACCACAATGTCGCTTTATTATGAAAGCATAAGTTGCATAACCAAGTCTTGTTGTTCATCGTGAACACACACACATAGTCCAGACACTTGGAAATATCTTAACAAACAAAGCAGCTTGAAAATGTTCAAAGCAAAGGAACCCAATGCATAGCATAACAGCAGCTCAATCCCGTTTCAGCAGAAACGAGCAAGGCAGACACAATTCATCGATCCAAATGACGGCAAATCCTCTTCAAGTTCGAGATCACCGCAAAGTCGGTTTCTTCTTCGCCGCTTTTCGGCGGCGGCCATGCGCGCCTCACCGCAATGCCCCGAACACCTCAAGACGTCCACGAACGTGACGATCCCGCCAATGGCAGCCGTCCTCCTCGTCGAGCACCCACGTAGCTCACGCGCGAGCGAGCGCCGCACCATGACGGCCACCGCCGAGCTCGCGGGTCAGACACCACCGGCCTCCTCGGTCGACCGGCGCCGTAGCCTCGACGACGGGCGCCGGCCACCGCCGGCCGGCCTCCTCGTCGGACGACGAGGAGAGGAGAACGACGCTGCCTCGCCCTCCATTAGCTCAAGCATGGCGTCGAGGCCCTTGTCCTTCACCGGCCTTGATCGCGCGCAGATGTGCTCCGTGGCGGCCGGTAGTCGATGTAGGCCATGAGGTCGGCCACCGAGAGCGTGGCGATGGCCGCAGCCGCCTCGCCGCACGCCGCGAGGAGCGCGGGAGATCTCGCCGATGAGGTGGTTGCCGCCAGCGACCACCACGCGACCGTGGTCTCGATGGCGATGGCGCGGCGGATGAGGGCACGGCGATGTGGCGCCTCGTGGGGCGCACGAGAGGAAGTCGACGCACGAGGCCGAGGGAGGAGACGCCCGGGCGGCGATGGGAGAAGACGGAGATGGAGTTTAGGAAGTAGCGCACGATGTCCTCCTGCGTCAGCCAGCAAAAGTCGCCGGCGCCGGCGCCACCACCGCTGAGCTGCTTCTTGCGACCGCCGGAGCGCAGCGGAACGGCGAGCACCTGCGCGCCGCTCAAGACCGCATCAAGCGCTTCCAAGACGCTGCAAGAAAGATCACATTCATCAGCCAAAACGAACAAAATCTATTCCCTGATTAAAAAATCATCAGTCAAAGATCAGACTCCAAGACCATCATTTCTAATGCAAAAAAAATTTTTTTTGACGCCACTTGAAGCATTCCACTTCTGCGCGCATCAAGATCCTGCTCCTATCCCAAGATTCGATCAAAGGGCGCGATTTTTGAGCCACACGCAGGCGAAAAATCTCCTAAAACCATGAGCTGGAAGCAGCCGATCCTACCAAGAATCTCGCAAAGGGTCAGCGATGCATGTCGTGATCTGTACGGCGCCACAAGATTGTGCCCCGATGAGTCAGACGATCTGTCGCCTTTGTCAGGTACCAGCCACTTGTTCGAAACGCTTCGCATATTCCATTCAGAGACCAAACTTTCCAATTAACTTTGACCAAAATAAACTAGTAATACATTTTTTTTCTAAAACCAAAAAATACACAACACAGCATGATCCATTTTTTTTTAACTAGAACTCGCAGCAGAAGTGCCATGTTTCAAGAATCAAATTATTTTAAAAAAACAAGTTTTAGTAAGGATTTTGACCGAAATCGCGTCGTTTTGTAGCTTGCCTTGCACTCACATAACAAAGTTCCAATCTTGAACAAGTCTCTTGCTCGGCAAGACGCGTCGCTGCCACGAACTAGTAATAAACCGAACAGCGCCAAGAGGAGGAGGAGGGGGGCGGCTTACCTCGCGCGGGGGTCGACGCGGCGCACCTCGCCGGCGCCGTCCTTGGGCAGGAGCGCGGAGACAGGCTTGGCGAGCGCGTCGGCGGGCGGGCGAGCGCCTCGGGGGCGGCGCAGAGGAAGCAGAGCACGTCGGCGAGGCCGACCCGCCCGACTACGGCTCGCGCTGGGCTGGTGATCGCGATGCAGGCGGTGGCGGCGGCAAGGTCGCCGGTGGCGGCGGAGAGCGGGAGCGATCTCACGGCCGGCTTGCCGATGCACAGGTCCGACACCTCATTGGCCAGGAGCCTCACTGCCATGCACTCGCGGGGAGAACCCTAAGCGGTTTCGAGATCGAAACCTCACGCAAAGATTCGGAGGAAGAATTTGGGAGGAAGACGAGGGGGATTTGGTTTTTACTGTGAGTCGAGATGGGACGCATATATACATAGGCTTTGGGGGATGGGGAGAGGTTGCTACGCGCTTCGGCACGGGTGTACCTGATGACAGGTGGGGTCAACGTTTTCTGCGCCCATGGGGAAGTGACGGAGGGATGTGTTTGGAATGGCTAGTTGGCTCCAGCCGTGGCTTATGCTGTGGTGGTCTGGCAGTACGGTATTCCTGCGCCCGGCGGATCGGCTTGGTTTTCAAGTAAGTTTGAGCCGAGCCGAGCCGAGCTGCTTTAGAGGGATATTTATGAAACAGTCCGTGCTCTTTAGGGAGCCTTTGGTTTCGCCCTACAAGTTGGATGAAACCTCTTATCTGAGACGGCATGGTGCACTTGATTTTATTAAATAATGCAGTATAGCATCTAAACAGAATATTTCTTACAAATTAATTAAATAGAACCATCTTATTCAGGGCAAAAACCATTCCATTTCACGAACCAAACAATGGTACAATGTCTCATTCGAGATAGAATGATTCTATCCCGTGAACCAAACACCCCTTATGTACTTGGTTTTGGCAGATTTACGCGAGCACAGCTGGGGTTACCACCTTGCCATACTCACCGGAACAACATTTGTGATGAAAATCGAGTATTTCTTTGTGAAAATGTTCCCTTTGTTGTCTGTATATTTTAGGGCTTCTAGACCTAATAGTATGTCTTTCTAGATTACATAATGGCTAGTTTAGTGCAATATTGCAATGTAAAATGTTTCTGGAAAATGTACGATGGATGCCATAAGATAGATCCAAAGGTTATCGTGAATCACATAATTAACAATATTAATTGCGCGTCCTGGTTGGTAGACGAAGCAGAGTACCAGACCCAGTGTGAGCGTGAACTGCGAACTGTAAATCATATAGGACCATTTGTAAATACAAGTGAAATGCAGGAGTATGGTGGAAACTTGGTCCACCAAGTGGGCAGCCGTATCGGAACGAAGCTTTTGACTAAACTACGCCTTTTGGACTTCCTTTTGACCGTAGCGCTATAGCAGCCATTTTGCCGTGATTTAACATGTGCTTCTTTTCCAGCGTGGCAGTGGAACTGCTTGACTGCCTCCCTTTTGATCTTTTGGATCACTTAAGCGGCGTTCAGTTTGACGATAAATTATGACTTTTTTTATTATAATTAGCTTATTTTTATTGTAGTTGAGATGTCTTATTTGGTATAATTAAATTTAAAAAAATAAAAATGAGAAACATAAGTTAGCCCATCACGCATAATGCGAAGGAATACAGGAAAAAGAAAGACAAAAAAGTTAGAAAAAATAAAATTAAAGAATAATAAATTAAAAACCAGAAAGCAGAAACTATCACTGGAACAGCAACCTCGTCATTTCTTTAGAAAACAACTCAAACTTGGTTAGTGACGACGGTCACCATGGCTGTGTGCCAGCACTCTGTTTTAACGTCATTACACGATGGGTATTTTTTTATTGATTCTTTTGGGCTATGATTTTTGGGTTAATTTTTTGAATTTTGACTGTTCACGAGAGAGTATGGAGAGAGATACCTATATGCGATTTTGGTCGATATAGATGAAGTCGGATAATATATATTATAATTAATTTATAGACTCTGACTTAAAAAGATACTCTGTTTAAAAGTTGATCACTATATAAAGCTAAATCATAAGCCTAAAAGAAGAGAACCGGTAACTTTGAAAATACATATGTATGTTATGAAATATTTACTCTAAAAATCTCTGAGTATTTGGCTACTTCAGCTAATTCTACAGTGTCCTTTTCTCAGTTGCCTTATCGAAGTTGTCCTCCAGTAGGGGCAGAATTGGGCCCCTGGTAAGGTAGGCTTTAGCCCGGGGTGTGAAAAAAGTATGTAGTGTATAACCTAGGTATTTTCAGCCCAGCCCGGGGTAGTATTGCTAGGATTCACCTGTAGCCCTTGAGCCCATAACGTATTTCTACCGCCCGCCACTATCTCTCTGGCTCGATTCGGCATTCGCCCACCACGCGCTTGGCCCATGACTTCAATAAGTCGTTGGTTGCCTGCTCGTCTACCTCAATTGCAATTTGCAAACCCTAACTATACGCCTCTACTCCAAATCAAAGCGCACCGCACCGGCACCGCAGAATCCAAAAGGCGACGCCACCCTCGTCCCAATTGCTCGTCACCTGTCTCGGATCTCGGTAGATCCAGTAGCCGGCTCCCGACCCACCCTCCCGGCCACCTGCCTCCCGGCCAGCGCCCGGCTCTGCCCGCCTCGTCCCCTCCCGCGCCACCATGCCTCTCGGCCGTGCCCTGCTCCCGACTCCACCCTCCCGCCAGCCGCTTAGCTCTGCCCACCCTGTCCCCTCCCGACGTGGCCCGCCTCTCGACCAGCGTCGCCCGGCTCCCGACCCACCCTCCCAGCGTCGCGACTCCCAACCCGCCTCCTCCCGACGCCTCCGCCTCCCGTAAGCGCAACCTAGCTCCCGGTGCTCGCCTCCCGACGCCGCCTCGGCGCCTCCCGGCCAGCGCCACCTGGCTCCGACGCCACCCGCCACCCGGCCAATAAGTTGCGACTCCCGGCCGGCCCTCCCAATAGCCCCCCACTCGGCTCCTCCTAGCCCGCCCAGCCTCTCGGCATGCCTCCGTCTCGGCCGGTGCCGCTCGGCTCTGGCGGCCACTGCACCACCCCTCCTCGGCCTCGCCGCCCACCTCCCGGCCAGGCAGCCAGCGCCCGCGTCGCCCCCCTCCCGCTCCTTCCTGCTGGTGAGCTGGTCTACGGTGCATCGGCACCCACCTCCCAGCTCCACACTCCCAGAGACCAGAGTCCCACTGCCGCAGGCTTCACTCTTCAGTGGTATTGCTTGTCTTGATCCAAAGAATTCTTTTGCCAACTTTGATGAAGACAAATTAATTGAACTACTAGGATGTATGGTAATGACTTCTCCGAATATGATTGTGTAGTCCTTAAGGACCAGCTTGGTACATTTATTACTGATATGAGAGACGATCTAGATTTTACAAATTGTACTGACCTAAGAAATCTTGGTGTGAAGATTGTTCGAACTGATAGACACACCATTTTTCTATTGGTACATCGTCTCATTGAATTGGCCTTGATTTTGCCGGTGGCAACAGCAACCGTAGAAAGAGCCTTTTCGGCTATGAAGATTATTAATACTGATTTACGGAATAAAATGAATGATGAGTGGATGAATCATACCATGGTATGCTATATTGAACGAGACATATTTGCAAACATCAATGATGATAAGATTTTAGAGTGTTTTCAAGGGATGAGGTCAAATAAGAAACAATTATCTCATGCTAGTGGTAAGTTAGCTTTTTATAAATGTAAACTTCGTGTTGTTCGTATTTATTCATACACCCGTTTGATTTACTCTCATATATTGTTTTTGCAGGTTCTGGTTCATATCCAACTATCAATAAAGAAATGACATGATAGAATAGAGAGCAAATCTTCGTAATTTAGGTACTCAAATTATATCTCTATTATGTTACAATTTTTTATATTTTGATATCATGCCATATTTTTCTTATTATGCTTTATGTTTACTTATTTAGTATTGAACTCAAGTTTTTATATCAGTAATGTAATTAACCAATTATGATATACTTTTGTTATATTATGGTATAGATATAAATTAATGTTAGTTTTAGATTGTTAGAGTTTAATCTGAGGTATAACTAAATCTTAATTACACCACAGTCCTCCAGTTATTATGCTCTTGTCTGTCGTGGCTAGCTTTTCTGACTCAACTGTCCTTTTCTTTTGTTTGGACATTAACTCAAGGGCGTATTTAAAGTCAACAGTGGAAAGAGCGGAACATACGAAACATGCGTGATTACCTATCAAAAGTCCCTGCTCGATGTAGCTTTTGGCCGTTAGTTTTTAGTTTTTTTTATTATAGTAGTTTAGAATATATTGTAACTACTGTTTGTTTTTTCTGAGTAAATTAATTTTTAAAAATAAGAAATGAAAATGTTATATCATTATAGACAATAAAAAATAAAAAACAAAAAAAACGAAATTAAAAAAGCAGAAGCACAATCTGTTTGGAGTGGAATTAATAGACAATAGGTATTCTATGATGGCTATGCCCGAAATGTTGCAGTAGCTCAAAAATAAAGGCAGATGGCCCACCAAAATTTAGAACGTTATTCGTTTTCCCTGAATTCGATATTCGTTTCATCCAAATTTCTCATCCAGCATGCAGGACTCCTTCGGCTAGTGACATGGATCTTTATTTTGCATTAGGTGAATCTAGTTATTTTAGATCTTATTAGTGTAAAATCAAATTGATTTACGTTTTCGCATTATAAATTTGGTTTTAGCCGAAGGAATTTTAAAACCATATATTCACATATTCTAGTCGACCTCTTCGATCTTACAACGGTGACGACGTCACTGGCCGCAGATAGTGGTGGAGGGGACAGGGGCGGCAGAGACACGGAGCTGCCTGGAGCGGCGCGACAACAATGGCTGACGACGAGGTACCACTTTATCCCATTGAAGTTGCTCTAACAATATACCATTTACTAGTTGCTCTCTTTCTCAAAACATTAGTACAACATCTAACGGAATTTTTACCCAAGAATTTCTCGTCAAACAGGTCTCAAGTGCTTGGATAAATCACGCGAACAATGCGGATTTTGGCGAGGTCATTCTTTATTCTCGTAGCGCCGGCGGGGCATCGGTCTCCAGAACTTCCCGAACGCGCGTAAGTAAAAAGGATAAACGTTACAGACAGGGAGCGAAGTGGTTTCCTCTAGCAGAAGAGCCGAGCCTGGTTCGGGCCGTGGAGCCGAGCCGATTGGTTGGAGCCGGGGCAGGTGGTGCGGGCGAGAGGCAGGCCGCGTAGGAGACGTGGAACCGGGTCCACCACGTGGCTTGCATTCAGCTCTCGCTGTACCCGTGGGCCCTGGGGGCCAAATGGATCGAGCCATGTGGGCCTGCAGGTTTAGCCACACCCATGTAGATTACCCGTTTGGATTTGAAGATTGTGAAGGAATTTTAGATATTCCGTACGTGTCGTTCCCGTAGATTTAGGCGAAATTCTAGCATTCTAAACAAGTCTGGATTTGAAGATTGTGAAGGAATTTTAGATATTCCGTACGTATCGTTCCCGTAGATTTAGGCGAAATTCTAGCATTCTAAACAAGTCTGGATTTGATCATTGTGAAGGAATTTTAGATATTCCGTACGTATCGTTCCCGTAGATTTAGGCAAAATTCTCGCATTCTAAACGCACACTTGTTTAAAATAACCATTTAACATGCGCGGCATGTCTTTATTAGATAAAAGAAAATATTTTTTTGCACGGTAGGTATTGATAGACCCGTTTCGTCGACCGATTCATAATCAATGGCATACTCATCCGTACGTATGGTATAGCAGCTCCTCGCCGTGTGGAAGGCCACCTATGATTCGGTCTAAACTTTTTTGTTGGGATCTGCGCCAGACGCTTAGCTGTAATATTTTTTTAGGTATGTTTGTAATTTTTTTTGTTCATATTTATAATATTTTCATGAATATTTTTGTTGTAATATTTTTATTTTATATATACAACATCGAATTTTGTATCACAAATTTTCATTGCATATGGTGATTAAAATTGTTGTACATATTATCTAAAGATATTGCATCGGAGCGTATGATGCAAATACTCAGATTGTTCTTTTTTTTTAATTTTTATTGCACATATAACTGATAAAAATTGCATATATGACTGAAAAATGTTCTGAATAAGAATACTCACATTATTCTTTTTTGAATATTATAAATATAAATGAAAAAAATTTGTAGCCGAGCATCCAAGGGCTAGACGTCCGGACGCTAGATTAGATATGTGGGCGCTAGCAATTTCATTTTTCCTTTTTTTTCCCTTGAAAGATGGATCTAATCTAAAATCCTATTCCAGCTAGCTAGCAGCTAACAGCGTGGATTGATTGCCATTTAGCACGTACCTCTAAAATCCTACTCCAGCTAGCTAGCAGCTAACAGCGTGGATTGATTGCTATTTAGCAGTACTACACGACAAACGGGTTTAGCGATGCACCTCATCTCCCGGGCAGTCAAACATGCCCCCACAACCCCCATGCACGCACATGCGACGGCACTGCCATATCGACCTCCCGTACGAGCACCCACCAGAGGTGCACATTCTAGCTTAAAGATTAAGTTTTTGGTTTGTTTCATATATTTTTTATTATAGCTACGGTTAGTTTTTTAGTATAATTAAAATTTAAAGAAAGTTATGTCATCATAAACAATGTAAAAGAATAAAAAGAAAAAAGAAAAGCAAAAAAATTCTAAAAAACTAGAAAAAGATGAAATTAAGAAGTTAGAAACTAAAACCTGAAGCTTAAATAAGTACAGCCTAAGGCCTTCTTCTTTTGTGGTACTGTCGATGGCTTTTTGTTATAACCGATGGTTTTTATTTGCGTTTTCAAAACAATAGTGGTAGCGTACATAATTTTGAGTCCATAGAATTTTTTAGAGAAAAAGTCGTTTGGAGAAATCGTTTCATTTATTCTAGAAACCGAGGCGAAAAAAGGCATAAAAAAAAGGCCTAATCGATTATCTGCAGGGACCGAGAGGCGACAATCCACGGCAACCCTTGTCTCTCTCCCCACCCTAATAACGCCATTAGGCGGTGTCCGCACGCTGTGCGCCCCGTACTAACGCGCGACAGCGACAATCTCGCCCATGGCGAGCGTCGCTGTGCCTGAAAGACAGGCCATCTCGCGGTTGGTTGGCGTACGCCCACTCGGCGGGCGTCGCCACGGTTGGCTGGGCTTCGGGTGAGCTCATAAAATCTGACCGATTTTTGTTCGCTTCCTTCTCCCCTCGGCGAGTGACGGAAACACACTAGGCTTTGTGCTCTTCCTGATCTCTCTCTCTCTCTCTCTCTCTCTCTCTCTCTCTTACTCTCTCTCTCTCCTTACTCTCCTGTTAGTACTTTGAGTGTTTTTTTAGCCTGTGATTTATAGCTTCCGAGACATGGATGGACCATGAGTAGAGCTGGGACTTGGGCCGTCTTGCGTCTTGCACCCGCCCAAGCCCATCGTCTTCGTCTTGCGTCTTGGCCCGGCCCGATCATGACATCGTCTTGCGTCTGGTCTTGGCTACGTCGCCTCCGGCCAGCCCAAGCACGCCCAAAGCCCACCGTGCAGCGTTCGTGCCGTGCCACCCCAAGCCCACCAAATTACTATATCTGTGGCGGCGACGACGGTCGTCATCTTCCTTTCTCTCGTGCAGTCCTCGCTTAAAACTAGTTAAAATAATCGAATTAATTGCATAAACACATGGGCACGCAATGACATAAATATTTCGGAAAAGTGAAATTTCTTTGATATTTTAGAAATACAATGTTATTGCCTCGTTAAAACCTTACGCCCAGAGCGGGTTTCCGAGTAAGGAAAAGAGTACAAGAACAACATATGTATATACTAACGAGCATCAACGGGGCGGAGGAGGACTACGGTCATCCATGCCGTAATCTCCCATGCTTGGCGAGAGCCGACGAGCATCAACGGGGCGGAGGAGGACTAGGGGCGACGGCAGAGCTTACACTAAGTCGTCCATTGTCCTTTTGAGCTTTGATTCCTCTCACAAGACCGCTTGATCGCTCCCTGTCTGCGACTTCTTGGTAACATGATGATTAGTTAATAAATAAGAATTACAAATAAATAAGAATTGCTCCCTCGGTCCCCTCCGCCCATAGCCTCCTCCCCACCCGGCCACCCCCTGCCTCCTCCTCCTCACCTTCTTCCCGTGCCGCCTTCCTCCCCACCTCCCGTGCCGCCTCCTCCCCCTCCCGCCACGCCTCCTCCCCACCTCCCGGCCCGCCGCCTCCTCCTCGCCTCACGGCCTCGGCCGCCGCCTCCCCCCCTCTCCCGGCTCCGCCGCCGCCCTCCTCCCGCCCCCGCCTCCTCCTCCTCCGTCGCCGCCGCCTCCCCCACCTCCCCGAGTCCCGCCAGGCCGCCCGCTACCGTCTTGGCCGTCTTGCCATGTGCCGCCGTCTTGCCGCCGTGCCGTCTTGGCCAGCACGCTGACGCCACGCCGCCGTGCCGTCTTGCCGCCCACCGTCTTGGGATCTGCAGCCCAAAGACGCCCACCGTTCGTCAGGCCGGCAAGACGGCCCGCCACGTGCCTGCCGGCGTGCTGGCCGTCTTGGCCGGCCGTGCTTTGGGTCGGCCCAAAAGCACTACCAAGTCCCGCTCTAACCATGAGTAGTCGCAGTGCCTCGTGAGGAACCGAGATTTCTCTTGTCGCTTTGGTTGGTTGTGTCTGGGTCTTTCATCCCTTTGTTTTGGATTTTACTCCTCGTTTTCTTCTATCTTGTTGCTATTGAGTGGCCGCCCGCGCTCAGCTTCAGTTTTTGTCTCCTGACCTTTAATTCATTATTCTTTTATTTTATCCTTCTCTGATCTTTTAGCTTTTTAAAGATTTTTTATATATTTTTATTACTTTACATTATCCGTAATGAATTAATATGTTTTTTATTTTTAAATTTAAAATTTAATTATGTTAAATAAACCATCATCAGCTATAGCAAAAAATAATACAGCTAAAATAAAAAACGTTAAGCTACTACCAAACTGAACACCATCTTCGTACTACTTGCCATTTAGGGTCATTCTTTTTTGGTCATGGTTTGTGATTTTTGAAATTTGTTTGTCGAGAGATTATAAAATGTGAAACTCACATGTGGTTTTGCCAATATAAATGAATTCAGTAAAGTATGTACTACAATTAACTAGTAGACCCTATCTTGAAAAAATACTCCGTTTAAAAGCTAGTTACTATAGAAAAACTAAAAAATAGTTTTTAAAAACTGAAAAGAACAGAACTAGTGAGTTTAGTACTACTTGGTTCATGGACCTCCACACGAAACGGACGTCCGGGGGACACGCACCATAACTCCGTTGATGACCCACGACGATGGGACCGTGTTCACAAAAGTTTCTCTAGTCTCGAAGTTTCTTCACGAGTCTTGAGGATCTCAATTTACTCTAGTTTGGTATCATTAGTTGTTTTGTTGATTTCTCTATCAAATTGAGTTTTTTTCTTAAAAAAGAACTCATGACGATATGGAGTAAGAATTAAGAAATCATCTCATGTGAAACACTTACTCATGACCTAGCTAGAGCTAGTGGTGATCATTTTGGCTTATTTTTTGATGGTTTATGGTGAAAAGCATCAGAATTGGTGAAAAAATATCAGAATGACGGAGGCTTATTTAACATAATTAAATTTAAAAATTAAAAATATAAAAATATGTTAGCCCATCACAAACAACGCAAACGAATACGGCAAAAAAAAGAACCGGTAAAAAAGCTCAAAAAAAGTCAAAAATTCAGAAAAAGATGAAATTATGAATAGTGAAAAATAAGCCAGAAGCTGAAACCGAAACGAGCGGGCCATAAGCAGAAGGGTACTGCCAAGTCTAGGTCACCAATTATCAGCTCTAGATTTGGCTCTTAGCTAAAACAACCCGATGCCCTGTCAGGATCACAGCAAATTCAGCTCTGGACGGTGGAGGCAGACACGAAACAACTCTAAATTGCAAAGATCAAATAAAACTTCATAGCACCAGTCCAGCAAACAATCTGATTCCTGCCAAGTCAATCGTTTCTTCTTCTTTTTTTTTCTTTCAAGATACAAGTTAATTTAGCCTGGAAGGAGTTGCTTCCGGAGGGTATGGGCTACTGTACCATTACCGTGTCAATGTGTCATCCACTTGCTTTCGAGCCTGCATGCGTCAAGATCTGAGAATGCATGGGACGTCTCACGTGGTGGTCTCCCGGCCTCCAAAAGCGTTGGCAATGCAGCTTGGGTCGGTGACAGCTGCCTGCCTGCTCAGTTCTCACATCACATGGCATGCGACAGGTGAAAAGATAAGGCAGGTACGTACGAGAGATAGCTATGGTATAGGGGTCTCTTTATATAAGTTTCCGTAGAGTCCCGTTTGGTTGAAATAAGTTGGTTTATGACTAAAATATACTGTAGTTAGTTAAAATTACACTGTAACTGATGGTGACTTATTCGGCGTCACTAAATTTAAAAAATTTTAAAAATAGGAAAAAACAGGTTAGCCCATCACGAACAATGGCAAACAAATACGAAAAAAAGAACCGGCAAAAAAGCTCACAAAAACAAATCTATCAGATTTCAGATATACATGGCACATATCCGTTGCAGGGGCAAATCTATCAGAGGGTTTCAACAGGCATGAGCCTACTCTTCACTCTGTCACTACTGTGTATTTCAAAAAGCGACAAGGTCCATGTAACAGCCCAACTGTTTATTTCAAAAAATATCAAAAAAAGAAAATAAATAAAAATAAAAATTAGTTTAGTTTAAAATAAAATCAAGTTGCCTAAATCCTAGAGATTTTATTTTTTCCTGTTTTTAGCTTTTAAAAAGGCTTTTGTTAAAAGTAATTTAAATAAAAAACATATAAAAATATTATTAAATAAAGAGTATTTTGAATTTCTATAAAATACTAGTTCAAATTAATTATTTTAAAGCATTTGTCTTTTATTTGGATTTTTTGTTTTTTTGGTTTTTAAAAATCAATTTCAAAGTTAAAAAGTAATTTTGTAAAAATAAAAAGACCAACATTAAGGTGGAAATATTTTTCTTAAGTCTAAAACGTCTCCAGGAATTTATGTGAATTTGTCTGTAATTTTTAGACTTTATTTTCTAAGTATTTTTAAACCTTCCCAATGTTTCTGAAAATCAAGAACAAATTCTAAAACCAAAATCCCCCTGAGCTGACACGTGTCACGCCCTAATTCAATCCGTCGTAACCCGTTTTAATCTAAGCCGTCCTCCCTCTTACCCCTTCATTTCTGATCAACGGTCTGTATTTTATCCTCCGTCGCCTGATCTAATCTCGGTCGTCCCCTTCCACTTAACCCATCATTTCCATCCGACGGTCCCATTCTTTTCCTTGCGCCACATGGCATCCATCCAGCCGCCTCTTCTTCTTCTCCTCTCCCTCTCGCCGACAGCCCGACCCCAGTTGTCAGACCGCCTTCTTCTTTCTTTCTCCTTCTTCTTCCTCCAGCCGCCGCAATTGTTGCTCGAGCCAAGCTCTGTTTCTTCGCCTCCCATCCGTTTCTTCTTGCCTTTTATTGACGCCTGAGTGCCCCTCTTTAATCCCCACTCACCTCTGCCCATTTTTCCCTCCTTTAAAAATCCCAAAATGCCTTAACCGCACCACCCTCGGCCGCTTAACTCCGACAAGTAACCGGTGACCATTCCCCTCCCCGTGCCATATAAAAACCCCTTCCTGACAATCCCCGTGCGCCGCCGCCCCTTTCCGCTCTGCCAATTCCTCATCCTCGTGCCCGAGACGCTCTAGTGTTGTTGCTCCTCTTCACCGAGTACCGAAGGTCCTCCGGCGAGAAATTCCCGCCACCTCGGTCCGTATCATGCCTCATCGGCGCCGCCTACACCTTCCTCGACCCCGTGCGAAGCTCTGCCACCCTTTCACCTAGCAAGCCGCCACCGGAGCCGAGCACCGCTGCCGCTTCCTGCTCGTCATCGGCCGCTTCCGTCGCTCCTTCGTATCCGCGCAAGGTACCATCGGGTTCCCCTCGTCCCCCTCTCTCTCGTGAAGACCTTGCCGGCCAACGTCGAGCACCAAAGCTCCGGCGACCTTTGGGTCCCGAGCGCCGCGTCCGACCAGTGCGGCCATGTCAACTCCCGAGCCGCGTGGTACCCATGTGGCAGCCCAGTGGCGGCCACGTCGGCTCCGCTTACCCAATCAGCCGCCACATCAATGCCACGCCAGCTGCATCCTACCTCAGCCTTCTCCCCAGTCTATGAACCTAGTCCACCAAACCCGGTCCCTCTTGTCAGTAATAGTCCAAGCTAGAATACTTTGCCTAAGTGCTGATCCAAAAAGTTTAACTGAAGTGTAAGAACACACACGCAAAGACTAATGTGACTCAATGCAAACAAAGGAATGAACTAAATAGAGGAATGAGCCAAGATATCCGAAACACAATCCTATATGGACTAAAACCAAACCAAAGAATGCTAAAACAAAACATGTGGTCCAAACACATAGCCTAATCAAGGTGCTTAATCTCATAGCTTCGGCCAGACTTGATGCACGGTTGTGGGCTTTTAGGCCACGTGAGTTGGGCTTTTAATCTTGTTGTGCTCACCAACCGAAGAGACCACCAACTCCTTACGGGCCGCCTTGAGTTCCTTGCATGCGTGTGTTGATTTCTCCTTGCTTCGACATCCCAACGTCTCCTCATGCATAAACCTATGACCAATTAAGATACTATCATTAGGTAGCAGCCAGTTCTCATGTAAATTAAAGCCAAATTTAATTAGGAGCGAGTTCACCTGTTGATTAATTTTTTTAGCTCATACCCATGTAATCGGACCAATCGGGATGTCCACATCAATTTGGATCAAATTCTGTTTAAGGGGGTAGAATGTAATATCCCGAATGGTAGTCGGGAGATTTGGCGAATTAAAAAATATAATAATAAATAAAAATAATAGAATTAAAGAAATAATTTTTCTAAGGTTTGTAAATGGGAAGAAAATTCAGTATTTTGATGAGTTTTTCGCCGTGGAGTAATATTTCGAACGACGTTTGAAGATTTCGACGATGAAAATCGAGAATCGAATGAGGGTTAAATAAGTTTTTTCCAGGGTGATCAATGGGGAATTAAATTCTAAATATTTGATGATAAAAAAGGACTAAAATCTGAAATTTTAGTGGTCTTTGAGGGTGTGGGCCTTCGGCCCAAGGTTTTAGCCCATTGGGGGGTAGGCCCACCCCTTTACTCCCCAAACACTAGAACGCCTCCCGTCCTTTTTCTCCCCACAACCGCCCCTCCCCGCCTCCCCTATCCCCACGCCTTTCTCCCTGCAACCCCTCCCAATTCTATAGCACCTCCACCCCTTGGCGGTAGCAAAAGAAAAGAAGAAGGAAGGGAGGAAGAAGAGGAAGAGGATGGAGGGGGAGAAGAAGAGGAAGAGTGTCGGACCCCAAGTTTATAACCTGGAATCTCCTGTGATAGTACTGCATTATTCCCTGGATCAGTAGATAATGCTCACAGATACAATGCTGCATCATTTCATACATGGCGAAATAATTATTACAATACCGAGTTTAAATAGACCGCGTCGGTCGAGGTTACAATAGGGCCAAAGCCAAATGTCTTACAATACATAAAGAGCGGAAGCGGCGTGCATAGCGTAGGGCACAACTCGCCACGTGCAAGCGATCGGACAACCCGAGTACCTTCGCTATTAGCCAAGGCCGACTAATAACGGAGGCACCCGCCAAACTAGCCGAGTCAACTAGACGAGGCAAGGGTAACATTTTCGGGGCTAAGCTAATATCCACCGTCTTCGTTGCCTTGGTATCCTGCTCCTCATGGTAGGCGTGTGCTCTTGATTTATTAGTTCGATGGGGATTTTATAGCGAGTGTGAGCACACTAACCACCGTGCTCATGAGCCAACACATGTAATGCACATAAATATAGATGCAAGGCTAACAAGGGTGGTTTGGGTTCTTTTATTTGCTTAAAGCCAGTTTTGGAATAATCGTAATATAAAATTCCTAAGACCTAGCAGTTTTTAAGAACTCAAGATCTGACAAATTTAAGTGTGTGCAAAATAATTGACATCAAGGTAGGTTCTATCCACCAATACCGCTTACTAAGAAGGTTACATCCACTTTATTACCAACACAGAGTACATCCTCCTGGACAAAATTTACCAAAGTCGTTACATCCACCCGATGATTTTTATCCCCACTCTCTTTTATATTTTGAAATAGAACTAACTCGAGGAAGATTTCGTGTTTACCCATGACCGTGGGCACGGCTATTCGAATAGTTTTAACTCTCTGCAGAGACTGTACATCTTTACCCACAAGAGATAATCATCCCGACAGTTCTACATGATGCCTTAGACATGTAGATCGAGAAAACATCACGAGGCCTTTACAATACCTCGCACTCTAGCATGTCACTCCTATGGGGTTACGACCATAGGTTGTGCGGGATGTCCACCATAGGGTAGCGCAGTCGGACTCTCTCTCCACATACGCTAACCTAGGCAACGCCACCTACATCCGGTGTCCCATTCCAAGTGGGGCTTCCATTGCCCACCCACACGTTCTCCGTGAAATGTCTAGAGTGTTCAAGAAATTATTTAGCCAAGCCTACAATTTGCCGACTTGTGGTTGTACTGTTGTACACGGGGGTCAACACAAGATTAAGTCCTTAAATCGTCCGGGCGGTTCCTTCCACAACCCCTGTGTTACATCCACACCCACCGTTCTTTCCATCCGCCCAAACCGTATAGCAGACTTTTAGGGTTTTGAGAAGCATAACACCGTTTCACATACATAATCGCCACATACATCCTGTGACCATCCCAAAACTAGTTTTCCATGATTAACATAAGATTGATGGGGCTACTAAAGCCACAGGTTGACCAGACTCAAGATGGCAATAATACGACTTATAACTACTTTAGTTATTCTTACTCCTAGGGTGACAACGGACATGGAATATCAAATGTCACTGGTGTGGTATGATATTATGAAGTAAATACAGGTCATTAGCTACCTTAGGGTGACATACGCTTATGATAAAGTAAGGCATGCTGATTTCGTAATTCAAGCGAACATAGTTTCACATAAAATATAGGCGCAAAATGATCAAAGCATTGACTCGCCTGGATCAAAGGTCTGGGGTTCTGGTGCTGCGTCAAGCGGAGGCTCGTTCACGTCTTCGTACTCTACTCGGGTGATCGCACCTGAAAATACCACATAAAATAACGAGAGCAAATAAGTACATATACAAGGAACCTTGACTCAACTAGCTCAAAACTGAACCAAACCAGAACCATTAGATAGATCTTGATTTTAGAAAAATTTAGGATTTTGTCTCATTAAATTTGGACTTATGGTTGAAAAGTTATGGTTGTTCAAAATTTTAATTTTACAAAATTAGAAAGAAGGAGAGAAAATCTTGACAGTGGGCCCGTTTCTTTTAATTAACCGTTAACCGACAACGGTAGGATTAACCGCGCTTCACCCCAAATCGCGGGATCCCCTGTTCTTCCGTACCGTGAGGACGGCTAAGCCGGCCGGCGGCGAGGGCCACTGGCGGTGCCGGCGATGGCGAGATGGGCCCACCGGTCCGTCTGGCGTCTCGGGGAGGCGGCGGCCTGTCTTTGGCCGGTGGCGGCCGGCGACGAGCACGGCGGCGCCGAATAGGGAAGAAGGCGCCAGTGACTCGGGCGATTAAGCCGATTGCTCGCCATGGGAGCATCCTCGGCCGTCCGTGAGCTCACCCGAGGCGTTAGTTGGGACCGAGATGGGCGGGCGGGCGGCGGCGAAGGTGCTGGCGGCGAAGGGGCGACGGTGGTGGCCCGTTGGGGAGGTCGGAGGTCCCGAGGTGGGGAATAACCGTGGCGCTCGGGCGGTGCTCAGTGCGGGAATCGGCTCGGGGCGTCGGTTCACCGGGGAAGTCCGGCGCCGGAGCCGGTGAAGAAGGTGTCCTCCGGCGGCCTGCAGGGGAAGGGAAGCCGATTAGGCGGGGGAGGAGAAAGAGGGGGAAGTGACGAGTTCGGGGAGAGGCCCAATGGGTCCTGAAGTCGGCCGGCGGCGCTTACGCGTGAGTCCACCGCATGGAGGTACTTCAGCGGAGGAGGCGAGGAGAATTCGAGGTGGTTTTCTCGGTGGAATGGGGTGGTGAATCCCACGCCACTCTTATAGACGCCGAGGGAGAGGGAGCCGGGCGGGTGGCGTGCGCTCGTGGGTGGCGTCACCGCCGTGCGACCACGAGGGCTCGAGGCGATGGCGGCGGGCCGGCGGTGAATGCGGAGGGGTTCGGCTGCCCGAGGTCGCTGGGGCGGCTACACGACGTGCGAGGGGGCAGGGGGTACTCGGCGCAGGAGCGGGGCGGGGCGCACCGGCCGGATAATGGCGGGCAGCGCATCCGAGGTGGCGGGCGGCGGCGGCAAGTCCGAGGTTGTCACATCTCCGCCGCCTGCCGGTTGATGGCGGGCGGCGGGCGTGAAGGGCGGCGGCGGCGGTAGAGGCGAGGCAGACGCCACACCGGAAGAAGAGAAGGAAGGAAGGGTGACGTGGCGGGAGGATGGATGGCCCGGATCGAAGGGAGAAGAGATGATGGCGAGGATTTTCCTATTTAGATTTTCTTATTCCTATTTTGTGTTTTTTAAACCCGATTTTGGTTTATATTCTATAAATACATATATATACTTTATGTCTTTCATTTGATATATATATATTTATATTTATATGTTTATATAAAACATATATACATATAAATACATTTTATAATCCAGAAATTATTATTTTCTTTTCAAGATCAATTTATTTTCTATATTGTCAAGTTCTAGTTGATTTACCCATTTGAAGATAAAACCTCCTTTCAATTTAGTTTCTTTTGAAATTCTTAAATTTTCTTCTCAAAAGAAAATGATTAGGAAAATAAAATCTTTGGTTTTATTAATATATGCTTAAAAATACACATTAGCACAACATACGAAAATGGGATGTTACAAATCCCTCCCTCCTTAAAATGAATCTAGACCGAGATTACGCTATTCGAGAAAAGAAAGGGAAAGTCGGCTCTGAGTTGATCCTCTCGCTCCCAGGTTGCCTCTTGCTTGGAATGGTTGCTCCATTGAACTTTGCAGTCGAATAGATCAAGGCCGGTTTTCTTTTCCATAGTGTCAAGAATCTTGATCGGGCGCTCGGGGTAGGATAAATCTCCCTGCAGCTCGATGGTTTCTACGAGGTCATTCTTGAGAACTCGAGACACTTCTTAAGTTGAGAAGCGTGGAACACGCTAGCACTTCAGATAAACTTGCTGGTAGTTCTAACCGGTATGCAACTTCTCCACACTTGGCAATAATGGGGAACGGCCCTATATATCTCGGAGCGAGCTTGCCTTTCACTTTGAATCGGATTCCTCGGAGGTGACACCTTAAGGTACACATGATCTCCAACTTGGAATGTCAATTCTCTTCGACGGTTATCGGCATAACTCTTCTGTCTGGATTGGGCGGCTTGTAAACGATCCCCGATCAGCGCACCTTTCTTCCCTCGCCTCGTAGTATCGGGTCCAAAGATGTATCCTTCTCCTGTTTCGGACCAGTGTAGAGGAGTCCTACATTTGCGTCCATAAAGAGCTTCAAAAGGTGACATCTTGAGGCTCGATTGATAGCTATTGTTGTAGGCAAATTCCGCATAGGGTAAACATTTCTCCCAGTCTGATGTGAACTCCAGAGCACATGCTCGCAGCTTGTCTTCCAAGATTTGGTTTATTCTTTCGCTTGCCCATCCGCTTGGGGATGATAGGTCATCTTGAATGCGAGATGGGTCCCTAAAGCATCGTGTAAGCTGGACCAAAAATGCGAGGTGAATTGAGAACCTCGATCCGAGACTATCCTTTTAGGTATACCATGTAGACACACGATGCGGGCCATGTATAACTCGCCAATTTGTCCCCTTGTAGGTGATCTTTACAGGAATAAAGTGGGCAACTTTAGTCAACCTATCGACTATTACCCATATGGAATCATATCCTGATTTTGTGCGAGGCAAACCGGTTATGAAATCCATTCCCACTTCTTCCCATTTCCATTGAGGAATCAGAGGGGTTGAAGGAGTCCCAGGGTTTTGATGTTCGCCTTGACCTTCGGGCATACGTCACACGAGGCTACATACTGCAATATCCTCTTCATACGTGGCCACCAATACAAGGTTTTCATTTCTTGATACATTTTTGTGCTGCCCGGGTGTAGAGTATAAGCAGAACTATGGGCTTCCTTGAGTATCAGGTCTTTGAGACCCTCCTGGTGGGGAACAAAAAGACGTTTCCCATACCATAGCACTCCTTGTTTATCTTCTATCATCTTAGCGGCTTTTCCTTGGGCCATGAGACGTTTAAACTTCGAACCTGTGGTGTCCATTTTGGGTGCCTTGATTTGGTCTTCGAGAGTTGGTTGTACCTCCATGGTTGCTAGAGTACCATGTTCTACTATTCCCAGTTAAGGGCTTCAAACTCTCTCGCAGAGCTCGGTCGCAATTCTTCCACCATGAGGTTGTTGCGGTGGGGTTTGCGACTTAGGCATCGGCCACTACATTAGCTTTTCCGGTGGTAGTGGACGTCCAAATCATAGTCCTTAATTAATTCTAACCACCTTCTTTGCCTTAGGTTGAGGTCGGCTTGGGTGAAGATATACTTGAGGCTCTTATGGTCCGTATAAATGTTGCAGTGGTTTCCAATTAGATAATGTCGCCAAATTTTTAAAGCATGGACTACTGAAGCTAGCTCCAAATCATGGGTGGGGTAATTGTCCTCATGGGGACGGAGTCGTCTGGAAGCATAAGCTACGACCTTTCCCCTTGCATAAGTACACGCCTAAGCCTTGGCGCGATGCATCACAATAGACATCAAAATCTTTGTGTATGTCCCAAGGTTAGCACCGGGCTGTGGTCAATCTTTTCTTTAATTCCTCGAAAACTCTTTTCACGTGCTTCATCCTCATACTTCTTTTCTTTCTTGAGTAGGCTCGTCATTGGTCTGGATACCTTGGAAAAACCTTCTATGAAGCGTCTGTAGTATCCTGCTAGTCCTAGAAAACTGCGTACTTCAGTGACTGAGGTGGGCTGCTTCCATTCTAGAACTGCCTCTACCTTGGAGGGATCGACTGCTACTCCACCAGCGGACACGATATGTCCAAGGAAACTAATCTGGTAACGAATTCACACTTCTTTGATTACAGACAAATGGTGCCCCTCAAGGGTCTCAAGGACTACCCGTAGGTGTTCTTCATGCTCTTGGTAGTCTTAGAGTAGATCGAATGTCGTCTATGAATACGACCATAAATTTGTCCAAGCATTCCATAAACACTTTATTCATCGATTCATGAAATAGGTCAGGCATTGGTCAATCCAAATGACATGACTGTAAACTCAAATAGGCCATACCGCGTGGTAAAAGCTGTCTTAGGAATATCTTCTGCCCTGATCTTGAGTTGATGGTACCCTGACCTTAAATCTATTTTAGAGAAGACAAGAGTCCAGATAGTTGGTCGAACAAGTCATCTATTCGAGGCAAGGGTACTTGTTCTTGATAGTTACTTCATTGAGGGCTCTGTAATTCACGCACAACCGCGGTCCCATCCTTCTTCGACAAATAATACGGGGAACCCCATGGGGATGAGTGGTCGATAAATCTTTGGTTTGCGGATCCTCAATTTGACTTTTAATTCCTCCAGTTCATCTACCGCCATTCGGTAGGGTCTCTTAGCAATTAGGGTGCCCTGTGCTTTAGGTTGATCACAAATTCTATCTCCCTATCGGTGGCATACCCGCAGCTTCTTCCGAAAGACTTACAGGTAATTCAACTACCGCGATCCTCTAATGTCTTTACCTCAATATTATGAATTTCAAGTCCCAAGAGGGACGGTCCACCTTAACTTTATCTTTCTTCCTGAGGCGCCTACAAGTACCACCTCCCGATTCGCATACCCTATCAATCCTCGATTCTTGGTTAGCCATCCATCCCTAGGATAACATCCAATGTTTGGGATGGTAAGACCAACAGGTCTACGGGGAAAATAAAACCTTCCATTGTGACTTCTACCTTTGGGCTAACTAGTGTAGCAATTAAGCGCCTCCGGGAACTGAGTACTACAGGTCTCTTAAGTCCAAAGGTTGGCAGCTTAACTTTTTCAATAAATCCCCCGGAAACAAATGAATGCGATGCACCAGAGTCAAACAGAACACCTGACCGAGTTGATTTAACAGAACGTACCCACAAGTACTCCGTGGCCTCTGGCGTCTTCTGCCGTGGCGTGGTTGACACGACCATGATGTGGAGTCGATGACGTCCGTGATGCCCGAGGTGCACGATGGGCCTTGTTTGGTGCGGACAACTGCAGTCGGGATGAGGAAGCTCCTGGGTTAAACTTCCCTGGGGTGGCTTGGCGATCTGGGCATTTGTTGGCGAAGTGCCCCTTAGCTCCACAGCTGAAGCAGTGGAGGTTTGCAGCTGGATTGGGTGCGGGAGCTTGGCCTATGGGACGAGACACCTGAATTCCACTGTTGCCTGAGCGTGGTGCCTGGAATGAGGTTCTAGGCGCTGGTGTTGCCACCTGGCGGAATGATGAGCCGCCTTGATATGCGTGTTTGCTCGAAACCGCCACGAGGCCGGGAGGCGTCCATTTCCTTTTCCTACCGACTTCTAGGATCTTCCTCTCATTTTCTAGAACAAGGGCTTTATTTACCAAGTGGTGGAAGTGGAATAATCGTGCAAAATTAGTTGAGCTCTCATTTCTTCATGCATCCCTTCCAAAAATCGATCAATCTTCTCCTCTTGTTTGGCTACGTCTCTCATGGCGTAGCGAGCTAACTGGTTGAACCGTGTGAGGTATTCGGAGACGGACATATTGCCCTGCTTTAGGTTTCTGAACTCATTCTTTTTCAACCTCATGATACCTGCTGGGACAAAGTTTTGCCGAAAGGCGGTCTTGAACTCAGCCCAGGTTGCGGTGGGCTCGATGGTCATGGACTCAGCTTCCTCTTCATTGTGACCTTCATTGCTTTCATGCCTCCCTTGCAGAGAGTCTGATAGGTCTTCACCTTCTATTTCTTCCTCTCCTGCTTCTTCTTCTGACCCTTCTTCATCTGAACTGTTGCCTAAGGGGTTTTCCCTTCCACGACAGGCGAGGTAGTTCTCCCACCATGCCGCCGCGGCACCTTTCAGTTGATGTGTGGCAAAGTCGACTTTGTCCTCATTGTTGCAACAGCTAGTTTAAGCTTCTTCTCGGTGTCACGTAACCAATCTTGACTTCTAAGGGTTCATTTGCGCGGAGAAGGTCATGGGCGGGTCCTCGGAAAATCGATGCCTTGGGTTGCGACTAGTTGCATTGGTCTGCGGCGAAAGCATTGCTGGAGTATCCGAGTTTGTTGTGCCAATACTTGTTCCATGGTTGGTGGCGATAGTGGGGTTGGGGGTAGATTCACCACGGCCTCTGCCTTTTCCACGAGTCATGCCCTTGGAGCTCGACCCCTACCATGGTTAGCAGTCCTCTTGGGAGCCATCTGGAACAAACTCAAACCTTTTTAGAGTTGGCAGAAAGGGAAGAAAACATATATGAGGGTGGGTTAGCCCTCTAAGCTAGCACAACAAAACACCACAAAAGAGGAGCGACAAAGCATAGGGCAAGCATTAAAACACAAGGCGTTATGCCTACATTAATTCATTGCATTAGAGGGGGTTTTAGGTGTTCCGTGACAGCCGAGCATAGTGCGTAGGCTTACAACACGTCACGACACCGCATACACATGTCTACTAACTGGGTACATAAAGGGGGGTACATCTGGGGAGAAAGACTCACGCACACCAACAGAGTCTCGCTAGATATACCGCCGACCTACAACAGCTACACCTCTGGGGTGGGGAGTGGTGCTCGCCATGAAGACGACTCTCCGGAAAGCGAGAGCGGAGATGACACTGGTGATCGGGAGGCGGGGACGCGACCGAAGGGCTCGATCCGCCCCGGTCGTTGGAGGAATGGAGGTGAAGCAGCGACGTCTCTGCTGGGCCTGCGAGGTGCCATTGGGCGGTGGGCGCACTCTTATGCGTCTGCCGTCCGTCGGGGCGAGGTCCTCGCCTTGAACCGCCGGCCGTGCCGAATCAGAGTGGTGTCGGGCGGCACCGTGCCGACATCGCGCGGAGGTCAAGCCGGCACTGTGCCGAGCTGGGCCGCACCGTGCCGAGTGAATCCACCACCGGGCGTTGAGCTGGGTCCGCCGCGGCGTAGGGCGGAGGGTAGGCTGCCCCGCGTGTAGACGCTCAAGTCCGACCTCGGCGGCGACCTCTCGCGCTCTGCTTGCTCGGAAGGCGATCAAATAGCGATTGAGCCGGGCGCCGAGGACGTCCGATTGCTGCGAGCTTGCGGTGAGGAGAACGCGAGATGCCCAATCTCCCGCATGGCGAAAGCATAGAGATCGACATCGCTGCGTCCGGATCAGTGGGATAGCCGGGGTTGTCCACCCTATGGTCGAGGTGATCTGGAAGAATTCGCCCTTGGCGGATGCGAGGTGAGTAGGCGAAGGGCGACTGCTGCAGCCTCTCCCTGTGCACTTGGCATAGGTGAGCCACGGCAAGACGTGCTGCGTCCTGGACGGCGTCGACGAGGTACATCCGTGGAGGCTCGGCCTTGATAGTGTGGGAGTGGAGCTCCCTGGCACCATCTCGCATGTGATGAAGACCTCCATGGTCCACATGTCCATGCTTGTGGAGGTGGACTCTCTTGCCTCAAAAAAAGTGGCATGGTCAGAGCCGAGACACCGCAAAGAATCGCCGCAGGCCTCAACAAATCCTCCTTCGCTGTCTCCATGGGAGAAGTGATCCTACCTCAGCCTTCTCCCCAGTCTATGAACCTAGTCCACCAAACCCGGTCCCTCTTGTCAGTAATAGTCCAAGCTAGAATACTTTGCCTAAGTGCTGATCCAAAAAGTTTAACTGAAGTGTAAGAACACACACGCAAAGACTAATGTGACTCAATGCAAACAAAGGAATGAACTAAATAGAGGAATGAGCCAAGATATCCGAAACACAATCCTATATGGACTAAAAACCGAAACCAGCAATGCTAAAACAAAAACATGTGGTCCAAACACATAGCCTAATCAAGGTGCTTAATCTCATAGCTTCGGCCAGACTTGATGCACGGTTGTGGGCTTTTAGGCCACGTGAGTTGGGCTTTTAATCTTGTTGTGCTCACCAACCGAAGAGACCACCAACTCCTTACGGGCCGCCTTGAGTTCCTTGCATGCGTGTGTTGATTTCTCCTTGCTTCGACATCCCAACGTCTCCTCATGCATAAACCTATGACCAATTAAGATACTATCATTAGGTAGCAGCCAGTTCTCATGTAAATTAAAGCCAAATTTAATTAGGAGCGAGTTCACCTGTTGATTAATTTTTTTAGCTCATACCCATGTAATCGGACCAATCGGGATGTCCACATCAATTTGGATCAAATTGCATTTAAGGGGTAGAATGTAATATCCCAATGGTAGTCGGAGATTTGGCGAATTAAAAAATATAATAATAAATAAAAATAATAGAATTAAAGAAATAATTTTTCTAAGGTTTGTAAATGGGAAGAAAATTCAGTATTTTGATGAGTTTTTCGCCGTGGAGTAATATTTCGAACGACGTTTGAAGATTTCGACGATGAAAATCGAGAATCGAATGAGGGTTAAATAAGTTTTTTCCAGGGTGATCAATGGGAATTAAATTCTAAATATTTGATGATAAAAAGGACTAAAATCTGAAATTTTAGTGGTCTTTGAGGTGTGGGCCTTGACCAAGGTTTTAACCCATTGGGGTAGGCCCACCCTTTACTCCCAAACACTAGAACGCCTCCCCGTCCTTTTTCTCCCCACAACCGCCCCTCCCCGCCTCCCCTATCCCCACGCCTTTCTCCCCGCAACCCCTCCCCAATTCTATAGCACCTCCACCCCTTGGCGGCCGAGCAAAAGAAAAGAAGAAGGAAGGGAGGAAGAAGAGGAAGAGGATGGAGGGGGAGAAGAAGAGGAAGAGTGTCGGACCCCAAGTTTATAACACGAATCTCTGTGATAGTCTTGCATTATTCCACGGATCGAGATAATGCTCACAGATACAATGTTGCATCATTTCATACATGGCGAAATAATTATTACAATACCGAGTTTAAATAGACCGCGTCGGTCGAGGTTACAATAGGGCCACAAAGCCAAATGTCTTACAATACATAAAGAGCGGAAACGGAAGCGTACATAAGCGTAGGGCACAACTCGCCACAGGCAAGCGACTGGGACAACCTGAGTACCTTCGCTATTAGCCAAGGGCCCGACTAATAACGGAGGCACCCGCCAAACTAGCCGAGTCAACTAGACTGAGGCAAGGGGTAACATTTTCGGGGGCTAAGCTAATATCCACCGTCTTCGTTGCCTTGGTATCCTGCTCCTCATGGTAGGCGAGTGCTCTTGATTTATTAGTTACGTATGGGGATTTTATAGCGAGTGTGAGCACACTAACCACCGTGCTCCGCGAGCCAACACACAGAATGCACATAAATATAGATGCAAGGCTAACAAGGGTGGTTTGGGTTCTTTTATTTGCTTAAAGCCAGTTTTGGAATAATCGTAATATAAAATTCCTAAGACCTAGCAGTTTTTAAGAACTCAAGATCTGACAAATTTAAGTGTGTGCAAAAATAATTGACATCAAGGTAGGTTCTATCCACCAATACCTGCTTTTACTAAGAAGGTTACATCCACTTTATTACCAACACAGGAGTACATCCCTCCGGACAAAATTTACCAAAGTCAGGTTACATCCACCCGACAGATTTTTATCCCCACTCTCTTTTTATATTTTTGAAATAGAACTAACTCGAGGAAGATTTCCGTGTTTACCCATGACCGTGGGCACGGCTATTCGAATAGTTTTAACTCTCTGCAGAGACTGTACATCTTTACCCACAAGAGATAATCATCCCGACAGTTCTACATGATGCCTCAGACATGTAGATCGAGAAAACATCACGAGGCCTTTACAATACCTCGCACTCTAGCATGTCACTCCTATGGGGTTACGACCATAGGTTGTGCGGGATGTCCACCATAGGGTAGCGCAATGGACTCCTCTCTCCACATACGCTAACCTAGGCAACGCCACCTACATCCGGTGTCCCATTCCAAGTGGGGCTTCCATTGCCCACCCACACACGTTCTCCGTGAAATGTCTAGAGTGTTCAAGAATTATTTAGCCAAGCCTACAATTTGCCGACTTGTGGTTGTCTTGTTGTACACGGGGTCAACACAAGATTAAGTCCTTAAATCGTCCAGGCGGTTCCTTCCACAACCCCCGTGTTACATCCACACCCACCGCTCTTTCCATCCGCCCAAACCGTATAGCGGACTTTTAGGGTTTTGAGAAGCATAACACCGTTTCACATACATAATCGACCACATACATCCCGTGACCGTCCCAAAACTAGTTTTCCATGATTAACATAAGATTGATGGGCTACTAAAGCCTGGGTTGACCAGACTCAAGATGGCAATAATACGACTTATAACTACTTTAGTTATTCTTACTCCTAGGGTGACAACGGACATGGAATATCAAATGTCACCGTGTGGTATGATATTATGAAGTAAATACAGGGTCATTAGCTACCTTAGGAGTGACATACGTTTGCGTATAAAGTAAGGCATGCAGATTTCGTAATTCAAACGAACATAGTTTCACATAAAATATAGGCGCAAAATGATCAAAGCATTGACTCGCCTGGATCAAAGGTCTGGGGTTCTGGTGCTGCGTCAAGCGGAGGCTCGTTCACGTCTTCGTACTCTACTCGGGTGATCGCACCTAAAATACCACATAAAATAACGAGAGCAAATAAGTACATATACAAGGAACCTTGACTCAACTAGCTCAAAACTGAACCAAACCAGAACCATTAGATAGATCTTGATTTTAGAAAAATTTAGGATTTTGTCTCATTAAATTTGGACTTATGGTTGAAAAGTTATGGTTGTTCAAAATTTTAATTTTCTGAAAATTAGAAAGAAGGAGAGAAAATGCTGACAGGTGGGCCCCGTTTCTTTTAATTAACCGTTAACCGACAACGGCCGGATTAACCGCGCCTTCACCCCAAATCGCGTGGGATCCCCCCTGGTTCTTCCCGGCCGTGAGGACGGCGAGCCGGCCGTGGCGGGGGCCACCACGGCACCGGCGATGGCGAGATGGGCCCACCGGTCCGTCGCGCGCCTCGGGAGGCGGCGGCCTGTTTGGCCGGGTGGCGACCGGCGACGAGCACGGCGGCGGCCGCAACAGGGGAAGAAGGCGCCGGTGACTCGGGCGATTAGAAGCCGATTGCTCGCCATGGGAGCATCCTCGGCCGTCCGTGAGCTCACCTGAGGCGTTAGTTGGGACCGAGATGGAGCGGGGCGGGCCGGCGGCGAGAAGGTGCTTGGCGGCGAAGGGGGCGACGGTGGTGGCCCGTTGGGGAGGTCGGCGAGGTCCGGCGAGGTGGGGAATAACTTCGTGGCGCTCGGGCGGTGCTCAGTGCGGGGAATCGGCTCGAGGCGTCGGTTCACCGGAAGTCCGGCACGGGCCGGTGAAGAAGGTGTCCTCCGGCTGCGGGAAGGGAAGCCGATTAGGCGGGAGGAGAAAGAGGGAAGTGACGAGTTCGGGAGAGGCCCAATGGGTCCTGAAGTCGGCCGGCGGCTGCTTGGCGGAGTCCACCCATGAGGTACTTGGAGGAGGCGGAGGAGAATTTCGAGGTGGTTTTTCGGTGGAATGGGGTGGTGAATCCCACGCCACTCTTATAGACGCCAGAGGGAGAGGCCGCCGGCAGAGCGGGTGGCGTGCGCTCGTGGGTGGCGTCACCGCCGTGCGACCACGGGCTCGAGGCGATGGCGGCGGGCCGGCGGTGAATGCGGAGGGTTCGGCTGCCGAGGTCGCAGGCTGGGGCGGCTACGACGTGCACGAGGGGGCGGGGGGTACTCTGGCCGCAGGAGCGGGGCGAGGGCGCACGGGCCGGCCCGATGGCGAGGCGGCCAAGATCCGAGGTCAAGGCGGCGGGGCGGCAAGTCCGAGGTTGTCAGCGATCTGCCGCCTTGCCATGCTTTGATGGCGGGGCCGAGCGGCGTGAAGGGCGGCGGGCGGCGAAGTAGAGGCGAGGGGGAGACGGCGCCACCGGGAAGAAGAGAAGGGAAGGGAAGGGGTGACGTGGCCGGGAGGGGATGGATGGCCCAGATCGAAGGGGAGAAGAGATGAGCGGCCAGGGATTTTCCGGTTTAGATTTTCTTATTCCTATTTTGTTTTTTTTTAAAACCCGATTTTGGTTTATATTCTATAAATACATATATATACTTTATGTCTTTCATTTGATATATATATATTTATATTTATATGTTTATATAAAAACATATATACATATAAATACATTTTTATAATCCAGGAAATTATTATTTTTCTTTTCAAGATCAATTTATTTTCTATATTGTCAAGTTCTAGTTGATTTACCCATTTGAAGATAAAACCTCCTTTCAATTTAGTTTCTTTTGAAATTCTTAAATTTTCTTCTCAAAAGAAAATGATTAGGGAAAATAAAATCTTTGGTTTTATTAATATATGCTTAAAAATACACATTAGCACAACATACGAAAATGGGATGTTACAAAGAGGATGGAGGGGGAGAAGAAGAGGAGTAGGGTAATTTGTGCTGGTGTTCAGAGGTCCTTGCCGTGATTCCAAGGGTAACCAATAATTTCCTACCCCTTTTGTTCTTAGCGTTTTCTCGATCGGGTTAGTTTTCGGTTAATCATTTGATCTGTGTAGTCTTCTGTCTTCTGCAATTTAGGGTCCTTTCGTGTGAAATATGGGAATTTCACCTGCTAGAGATCTGTAGAGGACTTCATTATCTCTCTGTATAGTTGTCATTCATGTCATTCCGATGAACGGTTTAGGAGTTATGAGCGTTATCGTGTTGCTGTGCAGTCTAATCATTCAATTTCAGGCAGTTGGTGGGAATTAAAAGATTAAAAATAGAAGACATTTTTTTCTGCAGAACCTATGAATAGGAAAGTTATAGAAGACTTAGAGACCTACTTTATATATTTTCCCCATAATTTGTGGATGAGTAGATTGAGCGAAATAGAGGTTGGAAGTCTGCTGTGTAGCAGAGTTGGTTTCAGTATTTAGTTTCTGTTCGTGGGCAGGTTCAGAGGCTCTAATGATTTTTATGAATTTTCTCATAATAACAGAAGCTGTAGATAATGTTGTAATATAGCTTCTGGTAAAATTTTATAATTGTTGGAGCAGTGTATTGTCGGTGGTGGTTTGTAGAAGCTCGCTAGCCAGAACTCAGAGGCAGATTATGTGCTCTGTTTTCCATTGCCAATTACGCCCTGTTAACGACAGAATAAAATTGTAGTGTCTTCGCAAAAGTTGTTGCTTTCATTCTGTAGATTAAAAAATGCTATTTGTTTTTGTGTTCCGTTTAGTGGATAAAAAAGATATGAAAAAGACAGGCAGCGCTGCTGAAATGGGCTGAGCGTTGGAACGGCAGTTTGAGAGGGAGTTGTGGGTTTCGGGCATAATGGTACTTTTCCTTTCAGTTATGAATATTATATTGAGGTTTTTTGCTAAGTGGTCACTTGTGAATAGGTGGCTTTGCTCCTGACCGTGCTTGAGCTCTTCGCCCCTTCGGTAGAGACAAGTAAACGTAGCGATTGTTGCTACAATTTAGCTTATTAATTTAACTGTCTTCACCATAATTATTGATATTTGGTAATTAATCCATCTTTAAATAAAGATGCATTGCTGTGCTATATGTCTCATTTTACGTATTGTTGTCCATGTGGTTATATTCTTAATGAATCAATCGTGGCCATATCATGCATGTCATAGCATATTATTTGCATTGAAGCTATGTCGCCGCACCTAGCTGTGATCGTACCGGTACAACATCATACATTATCGTAGTACGATGCACACTTATGTTGCCAGGTAAGAGGTATTGGATCGTGAGAGTCACCTGTGGCATGGGGTAATATCTTGTAGTTGTCGTTGGTGTGAGTAGAGGAATGGGCTCATAAGAGTCACTTGTAGCATGGGGGTATTTTTCTTGTGGTTGCTGTTGGTAGTAAATGTGGTTTTGGATATGAACGAGGCTACAGTGTGGATGTCGATAATTAATTGTTAATGTCATTAATTTGATGTTTAATCATCTGCGGTTTAATTAATTTGTTAAACAGTTTGCTTGCTAATATTTCATCTCACCCCTATATTCCCTCTCTCAAGTGATCCTTGAGCATGTTTGGAAAGGGTAGAGCAGCAAAACACCATTACACAAGTCTTCATGAGTTTTGCTATAATAAGTTAAATGATTTAATTCTTAACACATTTCTTTCTCCCAGTCGTTGAGCACTGTATATTAATGATACTAGATCGTGGTTGGCATTAGTGGGGTTGAACATTCAAAGCTAGGTTGATAAAGGATGTTGCTCAGTTTTATATTCTTATGTTGTTTTGCTATCCCCTATTAATTGATGTGTTGTCATGCTTCTGCGTAGCCTTTTGTTTCTAGGGAGGTACTGCCGGATTTTCTTGTAATCCAGCGGATCGTAAGTGTAGTTTAGTAGCATTCTAGAGTAATGTGGTTCCTAGGGTATTACAATTATACTGCCTGCTTCACGTCTTTATTGGGCGTCTCAAGCGCCCTCTTAATGGGCTGCTGCATCCTAGCCCTACTTAGCCCAAGCGCCCTCTCTTTTTTTTTTTCACAAATCACCCTTTGGGCCTGTTCTTTTCGGCTGCGGCTTATGGCTTTTGGCTGAAATTTTTGAATTTTGGTACATTTACAGTCAGACACGGAGAGACAGATACTCACTTGCGATTTTAGATGGTACGGATGTTGGGCTTTTAATGTGTAGATCGCTTTACAGAGACCCGTCTTGAGAAAATACTCCGTTTGAAAGTTAGGTCTCAGTAGCAAAAGCCAAAAGTCACGGCCGGAGGAAAAGAACAGGCCCTTTTTTGGGCGTCCCCCCCTAGCTAGGAAGATATCTGCTTGGTACAATTTTGCAAAGTATATAGTCCTTTTTTGAGGATATCTTTGATTATTTGCCCTATAGTTAATATGCACTTAATGATTTACCCTATGAAGTATCACTAACATACAGGCTCAGGGCTTACATATCAGTGATACATCATATGGCAAGTCATCAAGTACAAATAACTATGGAGCAAATGATCGAATTCTTTGTGCAACCTCGAAGGTATCTCCTCACAATGAGATTATCCTGAGAGCAGCATGTTTTTCAAGTTCCATGCCGCCTTAATGATCAATTAGTTTTACAGTGTAGTAAAAACTCTCATTTTTCTGTCAAAAAGAAGGAAATTGTTGAAACAAAAACCAGCACAGAAAGCAACGGGCAGAAAATTGTTGAAACAAAAAACGCTTCACGCTGGCTCCAGCTAAAACAGCACATGCCCAAGGCGACGCGCGCGGCAGCACGCACGCCTTGACGGCCGTACCACCAAAAATTCAAATTTCCCAGCCCCGCGAAGTTACGGAACCGCCCCCGCGCACCCCGTTCCGTCCCAACGGCCAGCCGAATCCGTCCGTCCAAATTCGAACCCTCACGGCCCGCACCGAGGGCAGAATCGTCTCCTCTCTCCTTTTAATTCCGAGCCCCCACCGCCGCGTTCGAAAATCTTCCTCTCCCCGCTCCACGCCGCCACCCTAGCCGTTGGTCTCTGCGAGAGGTTAGGTTAGGTTTGCGGAAGAGGAGGAAGGCGGCGGCGATGGCGGCGAGCAACATCGGGATGATGGACGGCGCCTACTTCGTGGGGCGCAACGAGATCCTGGCCTGGATCAACACCACGCTGCAGCTTGGCCTCTCCAAGGTCGAGGAGGTAACAACCGCTTCTTCGAATCGGGATTTTTCTTCCGATCTGGAGGCGTCTGCGTTTCTTCTCTTCTCCGTTGGTCGTGGGATTGGAGATTTCGTGGATCTCTCTGTGCGGGCGGGCGTGCGTGTGTGTTGTGGAGGAGTTGCTGCTCCTTTGGGTTGGGTTTTGCGTGCCTGAGTTCTTGGAATGGTGGTGGCATGTAGGCGTCGTCGGGCGCGGTGGCGTGCCAGCTGATGGACGCGGCGCACCCGGGGGCGGTGCCGATGCACAAGGTCAACTTCGACGCCAAGACGGAGTACGACATGATCCAGAACTACAAGGTGCTGCAGGATGTGTTCAACAAGCTAAAGATCACCAAGGTACCACTGGTTTGCCTTTCACTTTCTTCTTGTCCCCGCATGGATGAAATTTTGTTATATTAGGTTGGATTTCTCATGTCGTCTAATTGTTCCATGCGGTGTGGCCAGTCTTGTTCAATCACATTTAATTTCCGAAAAGAAGAAATAGGTGCCCGAAAGCCTCAAACACTCTGGATTGTTGGATTGTAGATCGAGTAAAAAATAAAGCCTTCTTTATCAAACAAGTTAAGTTATGATAGAAATAAAACATTCTCAATATCAGAGAAACAAGAGCTTTGTAATAAAGTTTATAAGGCTAAAACACTAAAACCTGCCATTTGAACGAAAAGCTTAAAATACCGCATCTAAACTTTCTTCTTATGTCATGGTTCCAGTAAGTAGATCACTAACTTTCATACGTTTCTATCCAAAGTTAATTCTTTAGATATATTTCAATATCTTAAGACTCTTTTAATTATTTTCTCCCACACTAGTTTTGGTCATCTTCTACCTCTTCCTACGTTTTCGGTACGTCTTAAAATTTCACTACGTATCGATGTTTTAGAAGGCTTTCATCGGAGATGTCCAAACCATTTCAAGCGATGTTGAACAAGCTTCTTTTCAATTGGTGTTATCACCACCCTATCATGTATATCATCATTGTAGATTCGATCTTGCCTTGTGTGATTACAGATCTACGCAGCATTCTCATCTCCGCTACGCTCATCTTTTACATATGTTTTTTAGTCGCTCAGCATTCTGCTTCATATAGTATCGTAGGTTTGATCATTGTCATATAGTATAAGCTCGATTGTGAAGAATTAATTCGCTAGGTGGAGCGTACTAGGAGTTTCTCGTGAGCAATCGTTGCAGGGAATTGGGGATTGGTGTTTAGCACTTTAGCTTACTAATTGCCCAGAGAGGCTATTAGTGCAACTGCTATATTAATTGTTCTTGTTTTGTCTGCCCATTGCCGCAGCACATCGAGGTGAATAAGCTCATCAAAGGAAGGCCCCTAGACAACCTAGAGTTCATGCAATGGATGAAAAGATACTGTGATTCCATCACTGCAGGATTCATGAACAGGTAATCTGCTCCCTACTTTTCTTTAGCATGTATGGCCAATTTGATTGTGAGCATTGCGCAAATGTTAAGTTGTGTTTAGTGTTACCAATTGTGTGGTGCTCAGTGCTCAAACCTTAGGCTAGCTCTATAGTGTGCGATCATTGCCTTTGATGTCTCATCAAAATCCTCTGAATACTTGCGTTTTGTTGTGTTGTGAATTGGATGCGCACAGCTACAATGCTTCCGAGAGAAGAGAAAGCAGCAAAGGTGGAAAGGAGACTAACAGAAGGACATCAGTGCCTTCTCATGCGCCCGCCAAGTCTGCGTCCGCTGCCCACAAAGCTCAAGCTTCGTCGCATGGCGCTAAGCGGGCCAACGGGCATGCGGCGAATGCCCCACAACGGAGTGCAAAGCCATCTCCTGCTAACACTGCAGGACCAGCTTATGATGAGCAGGTGAGAGAGAGACAGAGTTCGAATGAATGCTTCTGCCTAATTTTCTTCTCAGGTCGCAGAATTACGAGACTTACATTGTGACATCATATGCAGATCACTGAACTGAAGCTCCTTGTTGATAGCCTCGAGAAAGAAAGAGATTTCTATTTCTCCAAGCTGCGTGACGTTGAGATCTTGTGCCAGAGCCCTGAGATTGAGCACTTGCCGGTAAGTAGCAGAAATGCCTTTGTTTTTGTATTACTTACTGACAATAAGAATATGCAAGCGCTTGTTTCAAAAACATACAAGAACCAATAGGTCATACACACTACCTACTGCAATGTTTATGTTTCAAACAGCTTCTAGCTTTTGGCTTTTAAAAGGTTGCTTTGGAATGGAGTAACTTCTCAAAGTGATTTCTGTAAGCCATTTGTAGAAGTAACTGCAAGAGCCGCTTTGAACTGAGTAACTTCTCAACACAAGTGCCCCTTACTTAATCTCTCTCACAATCAGCTAAAAACCATAACACTTTTGAACAAGAGCCATAGAAAGCCTTGGAACAAGTATGAACATCATGCTTTCATAGCGAAGCTCGGCTGCCACATCAAACAGCAGCTCTCTGATCTAATGTATTTGTCAGGGTAATGTTGAAAATGAGAATTCATTCTGTTTGCAGATTGTTAATGCTATTCAGAAGGTACTTTACGCCTCGGAGGACGACCCCTCGGCGGTGGCAGAAGCGCAGGCGATGGTGTTGCAGCAGCAGCAGAACCAGCAACAACACCATCAGCAGCAGCAGAACCAGCGGCCGATGCTGAGCCCCATCCTGGAGGCGTCCGAGGAGAGGCCGAAGCAAGACGCGGCGGCGCACAAGAGGAAGAGCATCTCGGACCTGGAGGAGTTCGAGATGGCGTCCAGCTCCAGGCAGAGGCTCTCCGACATCTCGGATTTGCAGCTGTGCGGATCCCTCCTGACGAGCTTCACCTGAAGGAGGGACTGGTTGCAGGGTGGAGGTTGTCATTGCGGTTATGACCTGGTTTTTTAGGACATTTGGGGATTAGATCTCTCTCCCTCCCTCCCTGTGTTGCATAATGGATTTCTTTGTGCTTTCGTTGTATTTTGTGGTATAAATGTGTGTGCTCCTTTGGAACCAGGAGGCCATCAAGGTTTGGTTGTCTTTTGACTGTCATATACCACAGCATTTGTGGTCTTTTGCGACATATTTAATGCAGATAGTTTGCACCATGCTTATGTTCGTTCCGTTGCAAAGTAGTGCCGTTTCTTAAACTGTTGTGATCGTTTGGAGCTTGTTCTAGTTGCGATAAAAGAAATGGGTGATATGCATTTTGACCTTGGATTAAACACAAAAGAACTGAGGCACGAGATTATGGTGCTAACTGGTTGCATCTTTTGTGTTTACTCTGTTATTCTCTAGCTCAAATACTCAACAAATTACATGTCTTAAATAGATACAAACTAGCCGCACATACAGGCCACCGACCCACGACTACCTTTGATCCGGTATTCTTGGCCATAATCCCTACGACTCGCGCACACTGCGCACTACCCGCTAGACTCGGTTTTGCTGAGACCAACTCAGATGCCTACGACCACACACACAGGCTTCGAGTCTTTTGAGCGCGGCACTTCGACCACACAGGTCTTCTAAGCACCGACCGCTTCAGTAGGCCTCCGACTGTTTCAGTGACTACGACCATGACCCTACAACTGCTACATGACTCTATGACTATGACGTCCACAATACTTCTCCGAGTATGACGACTACAGTACTGCTCTGAGTATGACGTTTACAGTACTCACGACTACTACGACCGCTGTGACTACGACCACGGCTGCTACGATTGACACTTCGACCACGACTGCTTTTTCGACCACACATTAGACTGTAGCTTCATCTACGTCTTCGACTGCAGCTTCAACCACGCCGCCACAACTTCTACACGTACGCGTACACACAAATACTCAGACACACTCCTACAACACATACATGCAACAAAATTAATCCAACATATAGTTGGTATAAGGGCAAACTGTCAAAAACTTGCCAGTGCAGGGAACTTCACAATACATCTGTTTTCCGTGTTTTTTTTAAGGTTGATTCCGTGTTTGTAGAGTACAAACAAAATGCTGAAGAAGTGATGGATCAACAAAAAACACCTGCTCTTGCTTGAAACCCAAAACAAATAATATATTTGATAAAAATATGTCTAATTACAATCGGATGTTATCAGTTGTACAATAAACAAATCAACTAGAATATGGTTCATCCCTTCCCAGGTGAAGAAAATAAAGGGAACAGAGAGGTGTCTAGTCTAGCTCATTGAATGAGTCTCTCGATTTGTGTTGTTCTATTCTGCATCAACAAAAATCTGCCAGGCAGAAACATGTAAGCAACCATGCGAAAGATTTTGGCACAGCTTCAGGAAAGGAAGGAAAAAGAACAAGCAGAATAGCTTCAAAAGTTCAAGTGGTGAATGTTCAAGAAACTAAATAAATTGCTATTATGAGAATGTTCAACATATTAAAATAATTATATGGCATTCATTTCAGCGAATAAAAAGCCAGACTTGCTACCAAAGCTACTAATGTTTACCTCTATGTCTGGCAAAGGTTCGTAGTGCTTCCTTTCCTGCACGGCATACAATGTAATTCCAGAAATCTTTTGCACTCCTACTTGGGTAGCTACCATGCTCTGCACAAGATTTTGCCAGAGATAGTCACTACACTTTGTTCCAATTCATATTAGAAGACAATGACTGCCAGAAAAACAATTCGAAAAATGCATCTGACTTATAGACTTCTATGATAAGACAGGGTTAAACACACAGTAACAAGAAAATGAACAGGTTACTGACTTTGATGGTCAAAAGCAACCTTTCACTCCAAGCATGCTTCTGTGAAAAGTAAGCTTAAATCAGGTAGCAATATCATTTATAAAGACGCTAGGTCTATTTGTGACTGGCAAGCTGCGCCCAAGGAGGAGGTGGCTTCTCACTTTTTATTTCCCCTGTGGCTTAACATAATTTCTCCTTAGTTTAACAATTAGGTTATTTCAATTCTTAATTCTTACATTATGCAGTGAATTCATACTTTGATACTAATGAGGAAAATCAATAAGATTCATGGGAGTAGTGTTGTTTTTTCATTCATGTGGCTTGCTGAGTCACAGTGAGTGCCTAGGTAATCCATCAATATCGTCACTTTTCAAACTATGAATCTAATAGAGAAATGCAATGCCAAAAAGGGCAGAGATTGATGTGTGAACAGAAGAGTTTCCTCACCAGGTCAAAGTTGATGGACTCAAAAGCCTCCACTAATGGCAAAACCTGTGCACAAATTGACAGCAGAAATTAAAAAACACACTAACACAGCATTATGTTCGCTACTTGTTAGAAAGGAGGGGAAAAGGGCGCCAGTCAAGATATTAGTTGAGATCAGTCTGGTACTAGTGTGCTCCAATAAAAAGATTGTCTTGGTGTTTGACTATTCATTAAATGTTATTAAAGCACATGAGAAGTAACAAGTTTAACGATGTAAACTATTATCAGGGTACTCAAACCAGTTTATTGGTAACAAGGTGCAAAAATAACTATTAACCTACAACATATCCACCAGACAAACTCACTTAGCCAGAAAGATATATCATTAGCCTGAAAGCAAGAATCCAAAGATAAATCCTCCGTCAAACTTTCTACTTTCTCAAATCAGAAACCTATAGCCTGACACACCTTTACATATTACATTGACATACATAAACCACGGGGTGACTGGTTCAGTAAATGTGTAAATTAAGTAAAAGCCCAGTTCAGACTTTAGAGTCATCTATCCGCATCTAGTCTAGCCTTGTATCAAGGAAAACATAAAATAACATATAAGTGAAGCAACTAACCAACTTCTGTAATCCATTGATCAGAACAGCTTTCTCTTCACCAGACATCTTTGGGGCTAGAAATACTTCAAAGGGTCCAACTGTTTTGTCTGTTTGGTTTGAAAGGCACAGATTGACCTGAAGACAATAATATACATTAAATAATAGTAGTTATGTGCAAAACCATTGCCATTATATAAGTATAGTTAATGCACTGATCACATTCAATGAAAATGCACTAATCCATAGTGATAGTCGACAAGTCCTGAAAATGCCAAAAAATGAAAAAAAAAGGAAAAAAAGATATGTGTGACTGGTTTAAGCCTTCAAATCATACTCTACAATGCATCTATAGTAATTATCCCTTGTTTGGCAAACAGATCAAATCATCACAGTTGAATAAACAAGACTAACAATAAAGAACAAGACAACAATAAAGAACAAGCATACATTACAAACTTTCATATACTGTTGCTACGATCAACAGAAACTTGCCTACATGCTGAAGCATAAGACAAACCATTGTTGCAGACCTGCAGATGCCTGAGTTAAGGCATTTAAAATAATAGAACACAGCACAAGTTCTCAAAGTTATGGCTTTTACGAAGGAAAGGCTTGAGAAACGAATAAGAGTGGGTTGTCATGATGTCATCCAGGCAAAAAGGATTTCAACAAAAACGGAAGAGATCGGGTAGACAAAGGACCGGAGACCCAGTTCAACCGTATGACAAGGTGAATGTGTTGTTCTAGGTGGAAGATAAGCTAAGACCGATTTCAGAACATCCATCATGCATGAAATAACTGCATTAGCTGAATATTTGAGCCACAGTAGTTTAGGATGCACAACTTTAGATGAAATGTCAATCAAGAAACACCTACCATAAATGGTCTTTCCAGAAATATGACAGGCGGAACTTTCACAGCACGGAGATCAACATCTTTGCTTGCAGTGGGCTGCCAAAAAGAGGGTTGTCAGTAATATAGATAACGATTAAATACAGAGCAACTCAGCAATAATAATTATTTACAATTTTAATAGGAAAATAGACTCAATATCACTGTAACTAACAGGTGTAAAGCTCAACACGTAACACAAAATAGTTTAAACTAGAGACCAGGAACTTTACTGACAGTGCTATGGATGTTTTGAGTTTGCAAACGGCCTGGTTCACCAAGATTTGTACGCCATGTAATCTGAAATTTACCAAGTATAGTGCTTCCCTCTGCCTTGGTTTGACCAGACTCATCGGAAGATGATCGTAGCTGATATAGGTAATTGTATATTCCTCCCCCAGCTCTGATGAGAATCGGTTGTTTGCAGAGGTCCCTGCATGAAAAAATAAAACTCAGATTAGCTCGCAATTCATTTCATTGACGTGATAGAATCAACACATTTGCACGGTCACATTATGTTTTATTTTTCTAAATAGAGCTTGTTTTCAGTGCTCGAATTACCCTATTGCAGACTTCACCACTGAGGGATGCTCATCAGCTTCCAATCTTGTAGCTCTCCATTGCTGGGCAGGTTCAAAATCAACTTGATCCATGTAAAGATTAGATTTCGTATGATTCTCTATGCAGGCTTCCAGATATGTAGTGTCCTGTCAACATGGACGAGCTAATAGAGTTCAAGACTGGCATGGTGAATTAATAAGTGGACAACAAGGGAATAAACAACGAACAGTACATGCTAACATTTTTAAAGGGAATAAGTCCCACCTCTTGAAGGTAACAGCTTGCTAAAAGAGATTAGAAATAAACAGGTTTCTCTATTTTTTAAGAAATTCAAGTCAGCGATAAGTATGTGTCAGAACCAAAAGCAGTTTATTGATGACTCAGGGCAGATCAGATAGTGTGAGATGGCAACAATAAGAAAAGGAAAATCATGGCGAATATGAAGAGAAAAAGCAGATGGTATATTGCTACAATGAAAGCAGAGAGATCAAGATTAAATAAGGAAACTAATCATCTAATTGCAAATGTGTAATGATCTTCAACAACATACACATTTGAAGATTTCTAAAGACAACACCTACATTTAATCTAAGGACTTACAGTTATTGTTTGCACTTGCAAAACAAGAGGTAACCTACCTTGATGGTGCGAACCTGGAAAAAGAAAAGGTGAACTCAAATTATTGATATGACCTACTCCATAAGCTGAATCTGCTAGGACCTTTGTTCTAGAAGAATGTGACGGATATAGATGGATATATATAAATATGGGAGGAGAACTAAGTACCTTTGTTCTGACAGACAATGGATTTGAAACAGTGAACTTAAAGAACTGAGGAAGATATTTACGCTCAGCATCACCATCATTATATAGAGCAGTACAGACAAGCCTGGATTCAATCACCACATGAGCAAATCAACAATAAGGATTGCTATCCTGAAAGAAACCAATATGCAAGTAAAATCGACAGGAAAAGGCGCATACGTATGTGCTCCCAGTTCTTTGACATCATGCTCCACGATGAAATCATATCTACCCCCTGATCTAATCGACTCAACAGGGGACTTTGATGTATCCAGAAGAAGTATCCTCTGTCTCTCGGTTTGTATTTCCGCCTAATGTAGGTAAAGTTAGTCAAAATTTATGACAGAATAAGAAGAAACAAAGACTTCATAAAAAAAGAGAGCTAAGGTAAGGCCTCAATTCATGTCACAAGAAGGGGAATCTTTAAGTACCACCAATTATTAACCTAGGGAAACCTGCTAATCTATCAACAGAACCAGCCTCAATGAATAATAAGAGCCACCAAGAGAACTAAGGCCAACCATGCACGTCCAAAGCTAACCAAACTATCAGCTTGCATAAGTTTTTTTAGAGGAAAAGCTTGCATAATTTCTTACATGCGTTAACAACTCCTACTTCTAATTCGACTTGATCATTTAAACATATCATATTGGTCTAACCATATAACATACAAAGAACAACCAACCAATCCAGTAACTGAAGTTAGCCTTTAGTTCATGACAGCAGCGAGCCAATCCACTAATCGAACTTAACCTTAGTTCATGACCGCATCGATAAGAATTAAGGCTAACACTGGAAAAAGTGCATCAACCTAGCAGTTTGACTAACTGTACTGAAAATTATCACCGACACAAACTCAACCCAATCAATCCAATTCTCCAGAAATGACAAAATTTCAAACGATGTTTCTAAATTCGTGAGAGGAAAAGCGGATGCAAGTTGATAAAATACCTTGATGACGACCTCCCTGGCCTCGAAGCTGGAGCTGTTGTTGATGCTGATGTAGCTGCAGAAGGTCTCCCCCAAATAGATCGCCCTAGCCACGCACGCACACAAGCACATCAACACAAGCGCTCGCTACACCTAGAGCTGCATAGAACACTGTAGAATTGAGAGGGAGAAGCGAACCCGAAGGACTGGGGGAGGACGAGGAGGCCGGGGAGCGCGAGGGCGTCGGCGGGGTCGCGGAGGAGGAAGCGGTCGCGGAAGGTGAAGTCGCCGGAGACGGTGGTGGCAGCGGAGTCGGGCGGGTGGACGAGGCGGTGGAGGAATTCGGCGGCGGCGGAGGGGTCGGAGGAGGTGAGGGCGTCCTCCGGGAGGAAGACGTCGCGGGGGTCGAAGCGGAGGAGAGCGGCCGGGTCGGGCTGGATGGAGGGGCGGGACAGCCGCATCACGCGGAACGCCAGCGAGTGGTTCTGCTGCGCCGGCGGCTGGTGCGCCGCCGGGGACGGCGGCTGTGCGCCGGTGTAGGGCGACGACATCGCCGGAGACGGGAGAGATCTGGATGTGATTTCGTTTTTAGAGTCCCGGGCTCGCGGCAGTCGAGGGACTAGTTAGTTAACGAGGGGCCTTAGCTTGGAAAGAAGAATCGACGTTAAATTCGTTTATTTCCTGAGCGTATTAAGATTTAATAATTTTGTTGTACTTTCAAAATTCGCATTAGGGCATGTGAATTTCGTAGCCTCCTTTCGTTTCTTAGAGAGCATGCAAAATGGAGTAAAATTTTTGCTTTTTACCCTAAAATTTAAAAGTTTTTTTACATATGAACCTTGAGAGAAAAGATTTGTAAAAATGGACCCCTCGCACGACGCCAAAGAATATGTCGCCCATGGTACATAGCACGCCGCCATATGCTTTGGCGCCGTACGTGAACACGTAGGAGCCACAGTGGCATACCACGACGCCAAAGCCCATGGCGCCGTGCTATGTAACAACGGCGTTAACGGTTGTGGCGCCGTGCTCTAGGACTTAAGCCCGAGCACGACCCCCCGGCCCCTCACTTCTCTCTTCAGTCCGAGCGAACACAGACATGCGCGAATGCTATGTATGCATGTATGTTTGTATTGTGTCGTAATGCTATGTGTCGTGCTTATTCATTTGGTAGAATGTCAATTAGTATTGTTTGCGCGAATAAATGAAAGAGCTGGCCGAACTTGCAGTTTTAATGCAAGTTCGACTATCATGAAAGAAAGAGCTGGCGCTAGGGTGTTCAACTTCGGCGCCGGTCTTTGGCGCCATAATCGGCGCCAAAGGGACCGACGTCGTAGTTGAACACCTCGGCGCCAGGCTCTTTGGCGCCGTGATACCTAAACCTGTAAAAAAAATAGCAAAGTTTGCTGTTTTTCTACATATACAAAAGACATGCACATACACACATATACATACATTCACATATAAAACAGTTGAATACCTAAATAACAACATCACATAACTCTCAATAAGTCTCAAAACATTACACAGGTCTCAGCGCACAAAATAGTCAGTCTCACTGCCTCTTGGCCCTTCCCTTGCCCTTGGCCAGAGCATCAATCCCTAGAGTATACGTGCTCAGGGGACGGGCTGAACGACGAGGTCGCTGCGAAGCCTGAGTAGATGGTACGTCGGGCATCTGCGATATCCCAATCTCGTCGTGGGTATATGCCTCCTCGTCCTCACGCTCCTCCTCGTCGTCATCCTGCTCCGCCTCGTCATCGTCATCATCGCCCTGACTGAAAGTCGGAGTGCATGACAAGCTCCTCGTGGACTGGCGCCTGCCGACGTGTGATGACGAGGCTACAGCGGCTGAGGCACCCGAGCGCTGGGAGGCCGCCGGTGTGATCATGTCCGCCAACGAGCGTGCGCGGCAACCACAACGACCTACCGCCCGACTGATGCGACGTCTAAGTTTCTGCAAGTAATGATATGTCATAATAGTATACATGCTGAATGGATCTAACTTAACGAATTATCTTCGTACCTTCAAGAAGTCCCTCAGGCGGCTCTCGTTGTCCAGGCCGCCAACTAGGTAGCTGAGAGCCTCATCGATCTCATGCACCGAGGTTCGGAGAGAAGTCCCCTAAAGAAATAAGGAAACATAAGTAAGTGCGAGATAAACATATTGAACAAAAGTATTGCAAATATCATGCTTTCTGAACCACTCGATCGAGAATTGGAGCAGCCTCGACCACTGTGCCCTCCCTCGCACGCCTGTCGTACGCAGTATCCTCGTCCTCAGACGAAGTGAGGTCCGCGTAGTTGACATCGGTCCACTGCTGCCTCAGCCTGTAGCGGGTGGCAGTGTGGTACCAGGACAAGTAATCTCGGAAGCTGACGTTGGTGTGGGGGGTATTGTCCCGCTCGCAGTTGTCCTCCATCCTCCTCCACCACTGTACGTAGTCTCGGTGGTGATGAGCGAAGTCTGTCACCTTTCGTTGGTGGACCCTGTCGAACCTGTACATATAGCAGATGTTAACAATAGGTGTTAGAGTAAGAACCAATAGAATTCTAAATGAAACAAAAATTGTAACTTACTGGTGCAAATCAACAGAAATCGACACCTCCTCAGGGGGTAGAACTGCACGAGGTCAAACTGGCGCGCGACTCTATGGGGGAGGTGAATCTCCACAGCATAGAAGCAAATCAACAGACACCTCATCCTCCAAATATGATAGTCCCTGTGGCACATGGTGCTTAGCGGTAGAGCTAGAACCTATGCCTCGGAGTAAGGCTGCCACGAGACCTAGTAAACAAACACACATGCAAACACACAATTAGCCATGTACAAAAACCAAAAACTGTAGGAAAAATAAATGCATTACCAATTTCTTACCATCGTGGGAGACAAGGTGTCCAACTCGTTGCTGTAATCCACGTACGCCTACCGAGTGGTCGCGAACGGGACTGAGACGTTATCCCACAGGTATGCCACAATAGAGCCGAGGTCATCCACACCATGTGGATGCCAAGGCTGTGCCTGGAACACTCGAGGGCGCCCCATAGGAATGCGTGACCACATCCACACCTGCAGGAGGAAGACGTAGCCACCGAGCGTCGATGTAGCCGCCTTGCGTCTTCAGGCCTCGCAAAGCTGCCGGTAGAGGAACGAGAGGACCGCCGAGCCCCAACTGAACTATCCAACGTCAACCCAGTCCTAGAGGCAGTGGATGTACATCCACGAAGCAGCATCCCCCGTGGAGTCCGGGAAAAGCACGGCCCCGAACATGTGGGGGACCCAAGCTCGGCAGTGGTAGTTCACCATGGAGTCGTCCGCGTCGTCAGGGCATGTACCAAAGGTACCCCGCAACCAGCTAATGTGGACCCCCGAGACACGGCCTCGCCTGACATTCTCTGGGACAGGAGGCAATGGCGTGCCCAGGAAGGCCTCCACACGTGTCCTCCAACCCTCAGACACCACCGGTCCGACCACCGGCTGTCCCCTTATGGGAAGTCCAAGTATCATCGCCACGTCCTGCAGCGTGACGGTCATCTCCCCACAGGGAAGGTGGAACGTGTGCGTCTCTGGCCTCCACCTGTTAATAGTACACGAAAAAAAGAATTAGTTACGTACGTAAGAATATAGAAACGAAAATAAACGGAGCCGATAGAGAAAATGCACCTGTCGACAAGTGCGGTCAAAGCTGCGGGGTTGAAGACCGACATGCCCCGACGCAGTAGGTTAGCGACCGTGTGAAGGCCAGCACGACGAAGTAGTGGGGTGTAGCGGTTGTCGTAAACCATCAAGTGGAACCCATCATGGATTCGAGGACAAAGTATGGGAATATCCTGGAAAATGCTTTAAAAGTTAGCTACGTTATGAAAACACATGAAACACGAGAAAAATACATTTCGATAACACACGTACCTGGCCGTCCTCCGTGAGCCTGCTGCGGTGCTCCCTGTTGTAGAACTCGTCCAGCAGCCGGTACCTCGCCATCCTGTACATTCAAAAATACGTTAATGATAAGAATAACAAAATATCTAAAAATTATGCTCTCTAGACCTAACGCCGCTATCTAAAAATAACCGATAATTTCTCTTCAACATTCATCACTTTTACCAATATTTCCTATTTCTAAACCTAAAAAAGAATCTACACCTATACCTATTTCTAAACAAGCAAATATACCTATTTCTAAACAAGCAAACAAACCCTAAAAACATACCCATTTCTAAACATTCATCAATCTCACTCAAATCAAACCCTAAAAACGAATCTACACCCATGACTACTCTTACATTACGCATATCTATTGCAAATCCAACCTAAAACCGAGCTAAATCTAACTAATTTTATCTAGGGTTTCAAATCTTGCCCCACGAAATGTACCTCAAATAATCCATATCTATTGGAAAAAATCAAGGGAGAGGAGGGAGTTCACCTTGCTTGTTCGGTTTGGAAGCAAAATTGCGAGAAAAAGCAACGGATTAGAGTGGAATTGGAGGAGGAAGAGAGGGGGCGGCGGCGGGCTTGTGTCTGTTCGCAGGGAGGAGTGAGGGGTGGGTGGGCCGGGAGCCGTGCTCGGGCTTAAGTTCCAGAGCACGGTGCCACGACCGTTAGCGTCATTGTAACATAACACGGCGTCATGGGAGGCCGCACCAGGGAATTTGCGTGGTAGGAGACCGCGTCAGTGGGATATGCGAGGGCTTGCACCTGGGGGGGGGGAGGGGGCGCACTAGAGGCTCAAGGAATTCCCCTAGAAGGGGACCGCTTTCAGCATTTCTCTATCATAAAGAGCCAAATATATCCAAAATTTCAAAAGCTATGATCGTAACCATAAACCCATCAACCATAGCCTCTTATGTTCGGTGCTACCAGACCACCGGCCGTCCTCGTAGCCTCTCTATGTTTGGAACGCAGAACGTCACATGACTTCCGCATGAATTTTACAGGAAACCTCTAGCTCCTACGACGATGGTAAACACTAATGAGATGTACCACGTTCTTATTTACATACTTTATTACAGATCAACCCTCCAAAAACACCGGATCAACAAAAGGAAGGAATGTAGCATAACACCACTTCTAAAAAAAACAGTTTGCGAAAAAAATACGAAGTCAAGGAACTGGGTATCAGACAACATTAGCTTTCGTTTCATCGAACATACCATAGCATTCAAGGAGGAATAGGTTTATTTAATTTCGCAAGCAATTTCCAGCAGTAAGGACCTAACAGCTTCCTTCCAACACTGCAAATTAGTAAATTTATGTACATAACGAACGCACAACAAAAACATTGTTCAGTCTCACTCCTAATACTAGCATAATTTTACACAGTTGTTAGAGCCAAGTGTGTATATCTGCTATGACCTCTGCAGGTAAACCATGACACTGGGGCCTGAGATCAAATAATCCATCGTTAGATACAAAATTGAACAACACGGGAACCGACCATGCTGACACAGATTTGGCCGAGGAAGCTATTAGCAGAGAAGAATCAGCACGGTGAAGGCGTCACCAAAGACAGCAGTCAAACAACTTTCACCCATGACCCACCACACATTGGGCAAGCATGGGTCCACCGGCTGATCCACCATGCCTCACGATCATTCGTTGGGTTCGGTCCAACAGGCTGCGCAAATGCACAAGTTTGCCGCAAACACCGTATGCACTGCAAAAGAGGAGCGTATGTTAAGCAAACTCTGGACAGGATATCAATAACATTGTCAAAAAACCCTGGATCGAGACTAAAATGTTAAGCAACTCTTAAGCACACTAACCTTATACCATTCACCATCAAGACCTGTTTTCCACACAGCTGTAATAACATCTCTTCGAGACCCCATCACACCTTGATAAGATCCAAGACCTACAGATGTTTTCAGACCAAATGCTGCATCTCTTTCAGACAACCGGCGCTTTCTTGGCCAAGGACTTTGAATCCCAAAGGAACTGTCACCATCCTCTTCCATGTCAGATAAATGAGGGTTGACAGAGCCACTGATTTTTAGCTGTGGCACATTATCCAATGGACCAAGATCATCTGGTTCTGACCAGGGCCCACCAAACATGTTGCGCCTATGCCATTCTTCAGCAGGAGGTTGCAGTTCTAATTCTCGAAGAAGAAGACCAGCAGCATCAGCTCCTCGTGGACGAGGCATGTTCTGCAATAACTAGAGAATCAAATGTATGCATATACAGTACAATGAATATTCAAATTAATAAGGAACCTCCACAGCAATGGAGCACTGAAAATGGCATGCCCAACAAGTAATGCATGGACACAGCTCTGTACATTTGACACATGTTGCAGGCCGTACAGGGTAACCACTCAAATCAAAGAGGTAAATGGCTACATGCTGATGAAAATGGAAACTCCTAAAGGGGGTCATGAGTAAATTCTAGAGTAAGGTTGATGGCAAATGAAGAACTGAAAGAAATCATAAGTAATTTACCGAGTACATACACGCATACTGACAGAAATAAAGAACTCCTAAAGGGGATGGTAATGATACTTTTTTAGGGGGTCAAACCATCATTAACTTGGGTAAGTAGCTGAGAACTTGTAGAATACTAGAATCACTGTTTCTCCAGGGCGACAGATCATTATTACTACCTCATTATTGTACGTTGGACACTCAAAATAATATACGGAAAAAATTACGACACATAGAAGCTTCCATGAGGAATTTGAATTGTACCTGCATATGGGGACCAAGAGACGCTTCCACCACCTCGGGGAGCACAGTGTAATTGCCATCAATGTAGTGCAACCTTATAATAATGTTGCTCGAACCAACCTGAGAAGCAGGCAATGGATGTTGCAAGCCTGATGTCCTTCGACAAAGGTCAACCAATATGAGAAAGAGGACCTTCACCTGCAACAATGAACCGAATTATGCAGAAATTAGATGTGCTACACAAGAAAAGTCTTTCAGAAAGGCAAGTAACTAGTGAAACTATAAAATAAACATGTCAGGCAAATCACTGATACGGGACAAAAGATTATACTAGGTAAATTATCTAATCAAATCATTAACAATTTAGCTACTCACAGGTTACAAAATACAGATATAATCACACTATATAATACCACTAATCAAAATGTGTTTGTCCAAAAACAATAGAGGCTAGATTTTTATGTTCAAAACTTGAAATACAGTTGCAGAAATATTGCTATAAAGTTACAATTGTCATTATGTTCAGATTAAAAAGTTTTAAGCCTGTTTGGTAGGTTATCTAACTTCCCGCCTGAGGTAAACTGAAATGTGGACATTGTCCGCTCTCACTCCAATATCTGTGACTGATCTAGCTCATTAATATTATTTAGTCACTGACACGTGTAAGAATTATCAATGAAAGATATGATATCAGTGCTTCTCTTAAAACAATACAGGTTGCAGGTTTTTGTTGAACAAAACCTCCGGTTATCCAAAGAAACTCATATTTATCAATTATTTGTTAGTTACCTCATCTGAAGTATAACCTTGGCCAGCATTGCCAGAACCTATTCTAATGGATTTGCCCATTGGATTTTCTTCAAGACCCTTCGCTCCAAGAACCAACTGTCCGCGTAGCTGGACCATCTTCCACTTTGGCGGCACCTAGACCAGATCTTACTGCCAAACTATTGTCCTCTGTCTTACCGTTCATCAAATGCTGTACTTTCTGCATGGTAGAATCAGCATTTTTTTGTGCGTTTACGAGTAACCTTGGTGATTGCCTTCTCCGAAAAAGCAAACAAAACAGCAACAACTGACATAATCTATGAAGGAAATGGCAGTCCCCAATAAGTCTAACAGCAGGTGTGCCAGGGAAAGTTCCCGTGTTGATGCTGATGGGCATAAATGATGACCTTCCACTAATTGGGTTTGGTGCTGTATTGGCAGCACCATCCGCATTGTTGCTGATCTTAGCAATGGCACCTTGGACCCACTCTTGCATCTGTGAGCTCCCTGTCGTCGATGCTACTCCACCCTGATTACCTGAAAATTGCAGGAACATCACATGCTAGCATCATTGATAAATAGGAAATATACTAACACCTCGGTACTTTCCAAACATAAAATGGAGACACAAAAGATCTAGAGGTGTTTTTGTTCCGCACAAACTAAAGAGATGCACAAGCTTTAGCAAGAAAGCAGGAATTGAAAATTAACCTTGATTATTTGACGGTGATGGAGAACTGTTGGTTGGACTAGTAACCATATTCCTAGAACTGCCTGAGCCAGAAGATGCTCCTACAGCATGGCTAGCCAAAGTTCGGCAGAAGCTTGCATAGCGCCGCAAGCGAGTGATGAAATGTGATGCTAAATCTAGAACAGCGTCAACGTAACCCTGCATTTCGATGCTCAAAAAATAAGCTCGTCCACAAAATAATAACATGAAAAGCTCCTACGCAGACAACTTATAATGAAAGTTAAAATATTCTGGATAATAAGACAATTTGTCAAATCATAATAGGCAATTGATGAGTTGAACATGATTTCACCTAACCTAGGCAAAGCAATTCTTATGATGAAAGACATCATAAGAATTAAGTCCATAACACAAAAAAATGGATGATAGCTAGTTGAATTTAAGCTCAATGACAATGAAATGGAAAGAACAGGAAGTAAAGAAGACCTGGATGCTTGGAGATAGAGCTAGGTCAACAGTCATTTTGCCAGGCTCAATGCTAGACAACATATCACTAGAAGCTTGCCAGGGTTCAGGCAGCAGAGTTGATGGATTTATCAGGGCAGCCTCTATTCCCTTGCCTAGCATATCCAGAAGTAATCTTGCTTGCATGTCCAACACTAGTGCTCTGACATCTTGAGCATTTGTTCCTTCCAGCAACCTGCACTTTATCCTATCGAGGTTCTGCATAAAGTAAGACTAACTTTAAGTAAAAGCAAGTAATTGCTTAAAAAGACCTCAAAAACTGAAGCAAAAGTGGCAAATCACAGTATTTCAAAAGTTTATCTTTATATTAAGTTACCAATTACAAAAGGATATATTATGAATGAACCACCGAGCTACTCAATTATGCAACCATTTATGATGTCAGACTATTATGCAACCATTTATGATGTCAGACTATCAGAGCAATATTAACCGGATATATAATATACAGTTACAGAGAAAAACTGATGTGTTTTACGCTGTAATTTGCACTTTCAACTCAAAAGCAGACAGTGAATAGGTGTCACAAGGCTATTAAAAACTAAGTCCAGGGGAAAAGGGGGCAGGGCAGCGCAATTAAATTGAACCAAGCATTAGTCTAGCCGTATAGAGTTCCTCATCCAACTAACTGGTAGAATGACCACTATGGTAATCGATGAATGCATTATCTCAATAACTCATGAAGACAATGTGACACATGTTACATAGTGATGCACATGGATAACATATGATTAATAATTGAAGGCCAGTGCTTCAAACCATGCATAGTGTACCGAAAGCAACGACAGCACTTACAGGACAGTGCTGCTGCCTCTGGTCCATAGTTGGAAGGCAATGGAAGTCCGCATCCAGCAAAGCTATCACACTGTTAAGTGAGACTGAAATAAAAAGTGGGAAATTTAGCTTCTTATTGACGAGTATAAATATTGCAGGTGTTGAAATAGTTAACCAACCATATGCAACAATTAGTGAAACTTAATAAAAACATATACATTCTATTTGCTCAGAAAATTTTGTCACATCTCATACCCAAAAATAATTTAACACATCAAGGAATCTAGACAGGAGAAACGAAGCAAAAGCACAATTCAACATATGCCAGAGGCACAGTGCACAGTCCCAAGCTGTTACTTGCAAGCGATTTGGCCCATTTCAGATGGGAAGTGGATCTTCTACATATGGCAGAACATGAACTTCCTCCCATTACAGGCCATTCATATAAAAATGAAGGTAATCAAACATTTCCCCCACTATCCCTTGACTTCTTTCATATCAGAAACACCAAATTTTAGTCAGGCCTAAACATCCAAAAGATATTTGATTTAGCCTCCATTAACTCCGTTATAGACTTGCAGAGGCCGAAATGCCAGTTGCCAGTTGTGGAAACTCTATAGTGCAGCAGGGGGTCCACTTCCCTTCAAATTGTACAGACAACTGGAACAGATTGAACTGGACAAACCACACACAAATGAATAACATGTGCAGAAACATCCTTACCGATACCATCTTCAGCGGCACTCTGTGTGCAACCAACAGCGTCCCACCAATCCACACCAGCCAATAGACTCCACCAAAATCTGCCAAAAATATTGCAATTGTCACAAACAAATAAACCATTTAAACCAGCATCTATTAGCTTGGGTGCATACCTATCTGCTATTGCTCGTTCCCACACAGCTGAACTGACCTTTGTCTGAGCATTAAGAATTGCAGGAGGAAGCACACGTATTATCTTTAGTATGGTTCGATCTTTGAGTGTGTCATGCCATACTGATGCCAAGCAACAACTGCTTGAGGAAAAGGCTGGTGCAGCAATTGCTGAGCCAACATTGACATGATAGCTGTCAACCTGATCAAAATTTGGACCTGAGAAAATGTGCACTCCTCCACGCAGGAAGGCAACAGCAACCTCACCACCATGAGCAGAATAAACTATTTGGGCCAGTTGTCTAACATCATTCGGAAGATCATAAGGGTCAAAGCTAAGTCTGTTTGCCCTGTCAGCACTGCACTCAGAAGAGCTTCGTTCATCTGAAGTTGTTGGCATTGGAACATATGTTTGAGGATTTTTAAGGTCCTCTGTTGGTGGAATGCTTTTGTTAACTCTAGTGGACCAAACAGTTTGCATAGGAGGCTGCCCATCAAAGCAAGCAGGGCTTCCAAATATTGGGTGAAGAACAACAGGTTGAAGTGAAGATTCCCAGCATTGGACTCTCCATCCAGTGATGGAAGGTCCTTCGTCAGGATCATAAGGAGACATATACTGCCCTGCATGAAATGATTCAATGATTGTCAGAAAAATAAATGAAACACTAGCTAAGAGTAACCAATTCATCTAATAAAGTACAGCAACAACTATGACACACAAGAAAAAGAGAATAATATGAAGAATCTACACAAAGCAGTTACTGATTGAGAAATTTTATTACCATGGCACAAGCCACATGAGCAATACATCAACGAACAACACAAACAGCTAGAAGACATTATGTTGTTCAGAATCCTATCACATGTATAAGCATAAGGACCTGAGGGCTTTTTTATCTGGATTATGGACATGTACAATTTAGATTAACTCTTCTAGTGTTATGTTGTTGGGGTCCTTGGAGATGCACACAGGAGAAGTATGACAATCATGAAGCCTTTAAGAAAGGGCAGGAGAACCCCATTACAATGTGGTTCATGCCAGGTCTCAGAACAAATTACAACAGCCACTGTGAGATGCAACAATTACATCACTCAACACTAATTCATTCCCAAATTGAGTTGTATACGCACCTTCAACTATTACAACTGTAATGACTGATCCTCCTCGAGTGGGATCAAAAGCAACTGAAGTAACCCCAGATCCCCATGTTGTAGTAGTGGCTGACTGGGCAGCAGCTTCAGGACTGACATAAGCTGAAAAATTGGAAACCGGGCAACAATGGATTGATGCAGCCTCGGTGGTCTCATTATCTATCTGTTTTTTTGTTTGTGCACCCTCAGAAACAAGGTAGTCTTGCAAAGAAAAGAGGTAAGCCGCTAGTGGAGCAAAACCAGGCCAGGAAGGGGGATTCAGAGATGGAGGAAGAGGGCTCGTTGCGTTTATCTTTGCAGTTGCCTGAATACCATTGCCAAGACCGGGCATCACCTCCCAAACCACTACAGTAGATGGGTTAACAAGGGGAACACCAGCAACATGTAAAGCTCCAGACTCAGTAATAATAGCATCAGCAGCCATTATACCGCTGGGCCCTGCTCCTAGAAGCCCTTTGCTAGTAGAAAACCATCTAGGCTGTGCTGAGTTTTGAGAAGGCCACTGTGACCAATGAAGCTGAACAGAACCAGATGAAAAAACGGAACAAACGCACAGAATGTTTGGCCATCCTGCTGCAATAAACAAGGTTGTGTCAGTGTAGTATAAAGAAAAAAAACTTGCAGCGAATCCCCCCCCGAAAAAAAAATAATAATCATCTGTTCAGTAATACATTTGTTTCACCAACCTGAACTTTGAGGCTGCCGGGTAAGGAATTTTTCCTCAAAGGTTTTTAAGTTTGAAGAAGTACCAGAGCTTGCAGGAAGCCATCTATACTGCAAAGTAAAAGAAAACAACAAATTTAGCAGTTGCTATAGCTTGGTAATTCTTTTTCTTTCAATCAAAATGCACTGTATATGGTAAAAAGGTAATAAAAAAAAGATGCAGTATCATTAGAAAATAAATTAGACAAAAATACCAATTCAAATAAACACTGAAGTGTAGCATCAGCAAGCTGGGATTTTTTTACCAAATATTGCAATTAATTTGAAATTAAATGTCCATGAATACAATCTTAGAAGAGTTTCTGATTCAATCTATTGTCATTGCATTATCAAACTATTAAAAAATTAGTACCTTTATTAAGTTAATATAATCAACAACTATTGACATCGTATGGTATACAAAAATCTGAATTGTTAAATGATGTGTATAACTCTACAAGTACACCATGAAAGCAGGATGTCTACATAAACCGTTTAGTCAATCATAAGGCAGTATGACACTACATTATCAATAGAAAGCGAGCAGAATGTATGTTTTGTGTACAATAGCAACATACCGGAGAAATTCCTGACAACCACTTGGTCACCACAGAAAGATCTTGGCGCCATTCATGTTCACATTGCCAGGAGCTGGCATCATGAACAAGATTAACAGGACCCTTCAACATGTCAGACAAAAATTAGTATGAGAAAATTAAATGACATCAAATGTATAAACCAAGGAAAGCTAACCAGAGAATCCTGAATGTTTTACAAACGAACAAAGAAAATTTCAGTAGTACTACTCCCAAAAAAAGATGTTGCCATCTGGAATTTGCTCAAGCGAATTGCATACCTTAGTTGGCTGTGTCCAAATAGTAATCCTCCCATGAAAATTTGCCACTAATAATGCACGAGGGCATGATCGAGGAGACCATTCAATGAACTGAACAAAGTCACGTGGAGAATCTGTTCAATTGACAATTAATTACAGTGAAACATGATGGGAGATAGACAACTGCTATAAACAAAACCGACTTTTAACCTCACTCTTTATATGATTGTGGACAGTCATTTGCACATGCAAAAATAATTACATCCAAATGCAACTGAGATTGGAACATGGATGTATTATTGTGTAGCAATGCACAGGATGCAAGTAAACCATATTAAAGAATACTTAGGCTAACAGATAAATAGACGTTTACCTGCTCTCACATTGAAAACAGAACATTCCGTTGGTCTCTCTGGATTCAGTACGTGTATAGGAATCCAAAATGGTGGACTTGAATTAGAGCTGAAAATATGCATTACGTTATTTTGCAGCAAAGATAATTTCATAACCTAAAAATGAAAATAAGCAATTCTGCAAGATGGTTGTCTAACTCATGAAGCCCCTCTAAAGCAAACAAGCTCTCAAAACTAACCGATTCTGCCACCTCAAATGATACTCCGTTTGCAAATGATATTTTCATGCAAGACTAAGCGAGGGGCAAAGTAATTATCAGAGAAAGAATGGATGAAATTCTGACCTCGGAATTCGCGCACAAGTCTCAGATGCGCATGCAATTGCATTCAGCTTCCCACACCAAGCAACTGCACTGCAATAAGAAAAACCACCGAGATAAATCATTAGTTTCCAATTAACTGAAGGGCAAAATGGACTAAGCACGTTAGTCCTACCAGATTAAAACAGTTATAAAAACAGAAAAGTGCGCATGGAACTTAAGTTTGTCAGCAGCTGCCATATTTTCATAATCCACATTGCTAGGTAAAACAAATTAAAGGTTGTAAGATCAAATAGGAAAAAGACACACTACAAAATAGCCATATATTTAAAACAATTAATTCCACCTTAGTGTCGCAGATAACTGTAATCAGCAATTGGCACAAACCAGTAGCAGTTTCAGAAACACGAGCATTTTCTAACTAGCTGCTCCATGAGACCTGCTCATGGATCAATCAGATACAAATGTGGACTTATGTTAATGGATTTATGACTGTTAGCATAATAGCATCTTCCAACTGGCTTAGAAGTGTATCAAGTTTGATCTCACTATACTTGGTTATAAAAATGGGAAAAACGGCAAAAGACATTACAAACTACAAGCGGTATTTAAGCTTCACTTCCAGAACAAAAATCTAACACTTTCGAAGGCCACAGGAAACAAGGCAATCACAAATTCAGGCACTACCCAAAGTCTCTGCAATCAGCACAACTAGAACATTTTCACTCCTTGCACTCGTCGCCAAAAATTTGAAGACTAAAAAAGCTCTAAAGCAACAGTTTCCCTATAATTCATCGCACAAAAGCTCACCCAGCTATCCCGAAAAACCACAAAAGAACCTCATGTTTTTGCTCGAGCACAAGTGCACAACAAAAGTAAACGGAAGCTGTAAGAGGCTCAGCCGGACGCACCTGAAGTTCCTGCACAGCTCGGGCACGCGCATCTTGTGCAGGAGGCTTGCCGGGGGTTGCTTGAGCCGGATCCGGAACACGGTCGCCGGCGACGGCTGCTGCCCTACTCCTCCCGCAGCAGCTCCTCCTCCTCCCCCAACACCACCAGCCTCCACACCCCCCACTCCGCCGCCTCCTCCCGCGCCACCATCCACCTCCATCGCCTCGCCCTCTACTCCCGCCTCTGCCGCCTCCGCGCCGCCTCCGCGCCCATCCACCCCGCCGCCGCTCCTCCCGCAGCCCCGTCCTGCTGCTGCTCCTGGGGGCGACGCCGCGGCCGCCACGCTCCCGTTGGCGCCCGCGGTTGTGCCGTTCGCGGTAGGGTTCGGGGTGGGGTGGGGTGGGGACGGGGTTAGGGTTTGGGGCGGAGGAAGAGGTCATAAGGACGGAGAGGGATAGGACGGGGAAGAGGAGGGAAAAAGGAGGGGCCGCCACGCGGGGGGCGCTTAGGTCATTTAAAGCGACCGGCCGTCGCTGTCGCGGGTGCCGAGTGGCGAGGGGAGGGGTTCGGGGGCTTCCTCTGCGCCGGCGTCGCTTTCAGGTAGGTCGAGGTCGAGGCGGCAGTGGAAAAGGGGGCGCCGCCGCAGACGGGGGAGGGGAGGGGACGGACGGAGTCTTCGCAAGAAAACGCTGTAATATTCTTCCGGGGATTGGAGCTTGAACACTAGAAATTCAGTCGAGCTTCCTTCAAAAAAAAAAAAAACTTCGGTCGTGTTTGTGCTGAACCCGACCTGTTTTGCGGCAATTGTATTTTTCCGAAATCTCTGCAGATTTAGTATCTCATATAGAAATTTCTCCCCGCATAGCTGTAGACGCTGTTCTTTTGAACTATAACTGATAACTTTTGATTATGACTGATATTTTTTTGTCATACGGCAATGGACGATATATACGGTTTTAGACTCAAGAAATTATTTAAAAAATCCATTTTAAGAGGTCATTTTATTTCGGATAAGTTAAAAACCCAAAGAACAAGGTGTACACTTTAATTCATTGCTTATTGATCTACTATAAAACAGTGGAAAAATTGATTATATACCTTGGTATAGTTGGCACCCTTCGGATGGGTCAAAAGAAAGAAAAAAAAGGAAAAAATTACTAAAAATTATGAAAAGTGGTAAATAATCAAGGAACTCAGCTGAAGATAGATAAATAATCAATGACACTAGGAATGTGGGTATATCTTGTAGTGCCAACTATATGATGGTATATAATCAATTTCCCTAAATCAGTTGGTGGCGTATAGTTGAATTTGATGGACGTTATTAATATTTTTCCTAAGGCATGGATGAGATAGTTTGCAAAGAATTTCTACCAAGTTACATTTGCCCTCTTATCCTGTCATACTGGATATATATATACACACACCTCGGGAAAAAATAATAATGGATGCGTATGATTCTTTTGCGGAAGGTTTTATCAAACTTTTCTTAGGCTGCCAACTAACTCCACCATACTTGTTTGTAAGGAATTTTATATAGGGTGAGTATTTTTGGGCTATGGTTTATGTCTTATAGTTTAAAATTTTAAATTCTAACTGTTCACGAGAGGTAAGTACGTAGAGAAAAATAGTTGTATGCGATTTTGGTCGGTATAGCTAAATTCAGTATACTTTTTACTTACATCTTCCTATTGATCCTGCCTTAAAAATATCGTTTAAAAACTATTTATTATAGCATAAGTTGTTAGCCACAAGCCATAATATTTGATTTGTGAAGTAATCGCCAAGTCATGGTCCACGTTGGCAGAAATGCCACCGAAAGCACCTCATGTAGCATCAAAATCCACGCGGTGGTACGGACCTTTGAGATGCCCAATTATGTAGCTGAAATTGAGATGCGTGGAACTCACATAAAATTTCATGGTAAATGAGGTCTACAGTAAAATTTGCTGTGGTGGCTCTTGGTAGAGAAGAAAATCCAAATGCTGCATACCACTAGTCCAGATTGTTCTGATAAGGTATTTGGTGCAATGTGTTCTCATACTGTTCTGATTAAAAGAAATTGCTGCAATGCTGAACTACTTTTCGTTGTGTTTCATTTTATTGTTCACCAAGAAGTTCTACTTTGTTTTTGAGCATTTTTTAAGATTTGAGTTTCAAGTAATTTGTTCGAGGCAAGCGGAATTATTATTATTATTGGTATCATTAAGTAGATCTATCATACTTCAAATCTAGCTACATTGTATGCCAAAGTTGTCTAAAAACTCTATTTTAATCTGTTTAGACTGACTACGGTGGTCCCATAATTCATGAATTATAATTGCATTGTTGCTTTGTATGACCCTAAGCTGCATGGCTGGAAGAAATATGTTATCACTATAAAGAAATCAATCTCAATAGAATTCATGGAAGATGGCGCAATGCTAAAACGTTATTGCTGCTTTTCTTTTATAGCCATTATGCCGGATGGCAAATAGTATCCAACACGCAATCGAATACAAAAAGATTAGTTACAATAGATTTGTTGTAGGTGTGAAACTCAAACACAAGTGAGGGGTGGACATCGGCCGTCTGACAGGCCATTGTCCACGAAAGTAAAAATGACACGAGAATTTATACAAGCCCAGGAGCTGAGAGGACCGACCTACTCCTATTGGTGAGCCAACGGGGGCTTATCTCCGGGAGGGAGCCCCCGAGGGCTCACAGTTTGAATATGTTTTTTTATTGCTCAAGAGAGCTCTCAAGAGCTACCTCCATAAATGAGAGATATATGTGGTATTTATAGGCTCTTGAACATGTACAAATGACGGGAATACCCCTCTAGCTTATGAGTACAAGTGAAGTGTATTATTGTCTTTTCTAAGCACAATAGTAGCTCTTTGATCTATACATCACATGATTAGTCATACGCATTGTCACATGATAGGTGGGCCCCTTCTCCTAAGGCGCACTTATGATGGGCTCGGACTTGCTCCAGGAGGCGTTTGTCATTCCTCCAACAAGATTACGTGGGATCAGGAGATCAGATTATCAACTAATTTAACACGCTTAGGATTCTATCTATAACCTTGCATGTATAACATGTATTTCAATAGGCTCTCTCAATCTCAACTCCGCTGAAGATTGAGGTTGTGTGTTAAGCTTGAAAATCTTTGTGCAGTAAGAAGTTTTGTAAAGATATTAGCAACCTGATCCTAAGAAGCAATAAACCTGATTTCCGGTAGTTTATGCACCACTCTTTCTCTCACAAAATGAAAATCCACTTCTATAAACTTCGTTCAAGCATGAAAAATGGATTAGCAAAAAGATAGGTAGCTCCCAAATTATCACACCACAAACTTGGTGGATGACTCTAAAACATTCCAAGCTCTCGGAGTAAGGATTGTACCCAGACAACTTCAGCCGTTGCATTTGCTACAGATTTATACTCCGCCTCTGTGCTTGATCAAGACACAGTAGCTTGTTTTCGGGAACTCATGAAATTAGATTAGAGCCACAGAACACAACATATCCTTCTGTTGATCTTCGATCATCCAAACATCCTGCCCAATCAGCATCAAAGAATGCACTAATCAAAGTAGATGATGGCCCCTAAATTTTCAGGCCCACGGCTGAAGTATTACTAAGATATCACAAAATCCATTTAACTGCTATCCAATGAGAGTTGGTTGGTACTGAAAGAAATTGATATGTCTTATTGACAGCGTAAGAAATATCAGATCTAGTCAATATAAGATATTGCAGTCCTCCAACTATGCTTTTATACCATGATTTTTGTATGTCTTATAGTTCATGACCTTCAATCCTTGACAGTTTAACTGACAGGTGTAGAGACAGATCTGCAAATTGCATTTCTGCCTTCGGAAGTAGCTCATGAATATACTTTCGTTATGAAAGTGTAATACCATCCACTTGTTTGACAACCTCAATGCCCAAGAAATAGTGCAGATCACCAAGATCCTTACATCAAATTTTTCATGAAGATGATCTCGTAAGACCTCAGCAACTCCTTTCGATGAGCTCGCAACAATGATGTCATCTACATACGTGAGCATATAGATAGTAATATAAGATTTTCCGTAGATGAACAACGAGACATATGTCTTTTGACAGAGCGAATCCTAGTTCTTGTAACTTGGCACTGAGTTTTGAATACCATGCTCTTGGTGCTTGTTTTAACCCATATAATGCTTTATCAAGCCGACATACAAAACCCGGATACCTTTGATCTTCATATCCATGTACTTGTCGCATGAACACTTCTTCCTTAAGTTGGCCATGTAAGAAGGCATTTTGAACATCTAGCTATCGAGGAACCAGCCTTTTGAAATAGTGATTAACAACACAAGACATATCGTAGCAGGTTGAACAACTGGGATAAAATATCCTCATAATCAAGACCATACCGCTGTTTAAAGCCTTTTGCTGCTAGTCGTGCTTTATACTTGTCAATAGTGCCATAAGCATTCTTCTTGATTTTATATAACCATTAGCAATCAATGATGTTGATTCCTTTCCTCAGAGTAACTAGTCCCTAAGTCCTGTTCTTGATAAGTGCATTGAACTCAATATCCATGGCCTTCCGCCAGCACTCATGTTTAATAGCTTCATGGTGATCTCGAGGTTCTATTGTGGCCAAGGTTTGATGAGAGCTCTATTGTTTCCAAAAAGGCCAGAGGATGGTACCGTCTTTGCATTGTTTCGGTTGGTGAATGTGATCCTTTAGACGATTACGCATCTGATGGGTTCCTTCAGCATCCGATGCTACAATTGTATCCATGGGAGTTATCTGATGGGTTCCTTCAGCACCCGATGCAGCAACTGTATCCATGGGAGCTATTAATATATCAGCTCTATTTGCACCTCCAGAACTGCAGCAGTGTCATGAGAGTCCAGTGTTGATGCTGGTGACGATTGTCCCCTTGTCTGCAAAGGTTATGCAAATGACAAGTGAGTAGGAATAGGCAATATATTGACAACTGCACACGGCAAGTCCACAAATTTAGAAGGTGGTAGAAGGGTGGAAGGACACGGAGAGGAATATGGTAATTTTGCTCAAGAGAAAAAAGAAACAATATTTCATCGAAGATAACATCTCTTGAGATATATACTCGGCCAGTAGATGAATGGAGGCACTTATACCCTTTATGAAGATTATTGTATCCAATAAAGACGTAGCATTGACAATGAAATTGAAGTTTTATGGGCGTTATATGATCGGTGATTGTGTCAACAAGAATAATCAAAAACCCTAAGAGTGTTATAGTCAGGTTTAGTTCCTAAGAATTTCTCTAGAGGTGCCGATTGATGTAAAACATAGCTTGGTAGACGATTTATGAGATAACAAGCCATTCGAAAGGATCCCAAAAGAGAATAGGCATCGATGCATGAGTAAGGAGAGATAGACCCATCTCAACAATGTGTCTATGTTTACGTTCAGTAATGCCATTTTGTTAGTGTGTGTGAGGACAAGATACTCGATGAGCAATTCCTAATTGTTGAAAGAAAGTATGGAGTTTTTGATACTTGCCACCCCAATCATTTGAACAATGATAATTTCTTATTCAAAAGGCACTCAACATGACCTTGGAATTGCATTAATAATTTGAACACATCGGATTTATTTTTTCAATAAATAAATCCAAATAAATTTACTATAGTCATCAATAAAGCTTACATAATATTGAAAATGACCTATTGAAGGAGGAACACGACCCTAGACATCGAAGCAAATGAGTTCAAGAGCTGTTGCCTATTGACAAGCATCGCACATTAACTTATTATGCCTAGCTGAACATAATAGACCATTATTATGAATAACATGTTGGACGACGAAGAACGATGGGTGACCAAGCCTGGAGTGCCATTCTTCAAATGACGGTTTCTCTATGTGAAGGATGTGCTTGCATGAAGTATCAAGTTTTTTTAGGGAAAACAATAAGAGAGCCTCCTACTGTGGTATATTTATATAGAATAAAAATAATTTATAATATGTGCAGAGCAAAAAAAATCAAATTATAAATTCTCTAGCCAATTATAAATTTCCTCATGAATCAAGTTGAGCAGGAATTGTATAGAGACCTCCCTTGCAGTTGCCTCTAAGAAGAGTTTCCTTCATGACCATGCCCTTTACACAAAAGAAAGTATGGTGAAACTCAAAATAAACATGATTATCTGAGGCAAGTTTTTGGATAGAAACAAGATTCTTGTTTATACTAGAAACATGAAAGACATTCTTAAGATGCAAGGGATGTTTTGTGATTTGAATCTATGAACAACTAATATGTGCAATAGCCATACTTGATCCACTAGCAGTGTGGACTTGATCAGTACCTTGAAACTTCTCTTTCACGCTCATCTTGTCAAGCTCTGTAGTGATGTGGTGTGTGGCATCACTATCAGCATACCAATTTGAGTTAATAGTGTATGCCAATGTGATTACTCCTACTGAGCACCCTTCATCTTGATAGCTGTGATCAAACCTATGGTAGCACCTGAGTGCTGAGTGCCCAGGTTTGGCACATACTTGGGTCATCCATCGTGTCGACAAGTCTGATTTCCTCCAGCTTGATTGCCTTTTAATGCAAATTGATGATGCTGTTGTCCTCTGTCGTTTCCTCTACCATGCCCCTTGCCATGACCACTATTGTTGTCGCGCATTGCAATGTTAGCTGAGACACCTATGTTCATCTGAATGTCTGCAACTTGAAGAGTAAGGTGCATCTCATAATTTAAAAGGTGAGCATATAAGTCACTAAGTGAGATGGGATCCAGTCTTGTGGTGATGGAGGTCACAAGAGGATTATAATCTTGCCCAATCCAGCAAGGATGTAGGTAACAACTTCTTTATTGTGGAGCGGTTGTCCAATTGCAGCTAGGATGTCAATGAGTTGCTTCATCTTGGCAAAGTATTCAACGACAGAGTCTCCCTTCTTGGTGTTGGCGAGCTGAAGTCGGATTTGCATGATCTTGGGCCATGACCATGAGGAGAACATATTATTCAAGGCCTTCCAAACTTCTGCAGTAGAGTTGAGAAACAATATCTGAGCTAGTACCTCCTCGAAGAGAGATGAGAGGATAGCACTCAGGATGAGTTGGCCCTACTGAAGCCACTATAGATACGCCAGGTTGGTCACTTGAGTTATCTTGTTGTCAACTATTTGCGAGATTGTCATCGATGGCTGAGAGATGGATCCATCAATGTAACATAGCAGCTGTTGACCCCTAAGACAGGGCAAAAATTGTGCCTTCCAAAGCAGATAGTTGTCACTGGGCAACTTGATGTTGTTAATATGGACGAAAGATGGAGCAGGTAGAAGACCGGCAATGGTAGAAGTAGAGGTGAGGGAACCAGTAGATGAGTTGGCAGCAGAGGAAGATGTAGACATCTTGGTGAGGAGTTTTTATGGCTCTGATACCATGTAAAGAAATCAATTTAGATAGAATTCATGGAAGATGGCGTAGTGATGAAATGCTACCGCTGCCTTTTCATTTATATCCATTGTGTCGGATACAAATAGTATCCAACACGCAACCGAATACAAAAAGATTAGTTACAATAGATTACATGGGATCAGGAGATTAGATTATCAACTAATTTAACACGCTTAGGATTCTATCTATAACCTGTATACTATAACATGTATTTCAACAATCACTTTCAGTTGTTTGTTGTATGTTTCACTTGCAGAAGACCGATTATGGCTCGGTTCTTTTTAGCTTTTTGTGGCTTTTGGATTCGGTTTCTCCGGAAGTCAAAATAAACAGAATGACTTTACCAAGTGGCTTCTTCAAACAGCTTCTTGAGCCCAAAATCGTGTGCGTTATCCGCCGCTGTCTCAAAAAGCACAAATAAAAGTCATCAACCGTGGCCAAAAACCATCAGCTATAGCCCAAAAGAACATGGCCTATATTTTACTACTTAGGCTGAAGTGGTTGTGGATTGATTTGTAGTATTTCTCTGTCGCTGCTAACAATTTTGATTACTAAGATTGTAGTTTGTGACCCATACATTGAGTAAAAAAAATAATCAGAAAGGTGACTGTAATGATCGGACTATTAATTATCCCAAACAACATTTGTGATTTGTGAACCTATGTTTTCTCAACTGAAAATCGAAATGGTTACTGTTAATTATCCTTTTTCAAGTCCACCTTGAGGCAATGGAGAGATGATAAAATGTCTTGAAGGATGTATATACCACCTTTGTGAGCATCTATTTCATCCCAGTTATGCTCTATAATAAAACAGTTCATGTTATTGTGCCTCTACCGTTTCATGGACATATTTTTGGCTGATGGTGTTCTTGATAGCTGTTTTTGCTTGAGCTGCTGGATATTTCCCCAACTAAGAATATATTTTTTTCATTGCTTGTGCTGTTTTCTACCAAAAAAAATAGAAGCATTAAATGCAACCAACCAGCTGCTGCCACCTCATGGATACAACCAACCTTGCCTCACCAAAAATTTGGCGAGCAAAATTGCGCCCAAAATCTGTCCACTGGCTGCATTGCATTGCCAAATTTTTTGGGGAGTGCCAAAGTTTTGGCGTCAATTCAAACGCTAGCTAAATCACTAAGGTACACCAATATTTGGGTTTGGCACATTAGGGCAACAATCTAAACATACCCTAAATCTTCTACATGCTGACATTGGAATATCACCCCCTATTACGCCAGGAAGAAAGCGCCATGGGCATGGCCACGTCGCCCATACATACCCGCCGCGTGGCGCCGGAAAAAATCGTACGGTCGGATGTGGCACTTTTCTGTGTTTTTTCGAAATTGCGTACAGGTCCCTGGTTCTCGCGAAAAAATCCCTGGCAATTTTTTTAGCCCCTCCCTTTTGCGTGATGGCCCCTGCGGTTTTTTAAATTACGCACGGGTCCTCGTTTATTTACGTATAGGTCCCTCCGCGGTTTTTTTATTTACGTACAGGTCCTCGCTTTTTTGCAAAAAAACCCTTTACCTTTTTCGAAAATACGCATATGCCCTTGGATTTTTTAATGGCCCCCCGCGGTTTTCCAAATTACACACGGGTCCTCGTTTATTTACGTACAGGTCCCTCGTGGTTTTTTTTATTTACGTACAGGTCCTCGCTTTTTTGCAAAAAACCCTTTACCTTTTTCGAAAATACGCATATGCCCTTGGATTTTTTTAAATAATTTCTCGCGATTACGGTGCCTGGCGCGGCGTGCCGCCGCGCCTACGAGGCTAGTAACTAGTCAAAGAAGCAGTGTTAGGCGGTGAGCTGGGATGAACTCAAGTGAATGGTTTATGTTGTGACTTTTTGGGGGGCAAAGCTTCTGTTATGACATGCCTGTGATGAACCACGAACCACCGAGCTCAGCTGAAGGAGCATGTTGTAATGGGAGTTAAACCTTCATGGTTTGTATGTCTTAGTGGAGCGTCTATCAAGTAGAGTTACCATGCCCCATGTCTGATCTAGCTATGTATTCATTAAGATACCACAAATCATTGGCAGTATGTATTTGCTAGTTGCTACTTGATTTTGCATGAAAGTTGTAACTATTGCAGTTTAGCCATAATCCGACCCGACGCTGCGATGTCCTGTTCTCCCAACATTAGCACCTTGGCTGTAGGCGGTCATAACAATTTGCTTGAATGCCAACTTAAGGTGAGACTAATGCCCTGCTGTGTAATTCTGAGCATAATGCGGCAATTGTTATGTGATAAAAGGTGATCGCAATCTGCGGTGCATGCCACAGGACATGTGTCTGTGGGCCTGTTATTTTCCTCCGAATCTAACGGTTTTTGGTTTTTGCTACAGTACCTAACTTTTAAATGAAGTATTTTTTCAAGACGGGGTCTACAACTTAAACGATGTACACGTTAAAAGCATAACATCTGTACCATCTAAAATCGTAAGTGAGTATCTATCTCGTCGTAATCTGTACCGTAAACAGCCAAAATTAAAAAATTTAAACCAAAATCCATAAGCTGCAGCTGTTGCCAAACAGACCTGTCTTGGATCTAAAGCACAAGGTGGCTAGAAGACTGCCAAGGGATCTGGCTTCTGTGATGAGGATGGTTTGCTCTGCATTCCTGTGTCTGTGATGAGGCGTGTTGCATGTGTTGTGCCGAGCAACTGTGATGGTCAACTCACCCCAAACTGCTTGTCTGTAGCCTGCAACTGCAAGTACTCGTAAGTCGTAACATCAAATCCAGCTATCTTGTGCTCCTCACAGCTTCACGCACAACCGTGCGCGCCTGCGCGAGTTGTCGAAGCAGATGGCGGACATCGGCAGCTAAAAGCTGCTCCTGTACTTGATTATGGCCCGTTGTTTTCGCTTTTTCAAAAAAACAAACGATATAATTTTTTTATTTTAAAATAACTTATCAAAATAGATTTTTCAAAATAATTTATTAGCATCCAGTTTGTTCGTATAAACGTTCGTGCTATGATAAAAAAATAATCGTAGTCATAAGCTATCGACCACGGCCGAAAAAACTAGCCCTATACTATTGTTTTAATTAATATTCTGTGATTTAGCTAGAGTACTGTACACAACTGTTTTTCCATGATCTTTGGCATGTTTGTTTCCTTGTGGTTCATCTCGTTCTCCGTGCACAACTGCTGCAGTCTGTCTACAGCAGCCTGCTCGGACGCCAACTGAAGTTGAAATTGTGTCCTACTGCAAAATTCTGTAGACACACTAAACGATGCCAACGGAGTTGAAATTGTGTATTACTCAGCATACACTCTCAAAAGAAATCCAGTAGACCAAAAGTGACAGGGGAAGAAGAGAGAGAAATCAGCTGATCCGCGCGCATGCTGCTGTCGTTCCCATTCCCAATCCTAGCATGCATCCTTATCATAGGAAGCAAGAACTCGACCCTGGAGTGGCGTATTGAAGGATCACAAGACAAAATTCCCGAGTGGAGAAATATTAGCCTTTCCCATTGCTCATAAAACTAGCAGTACAAACCAGACACAGCATAGTTCAAACATAGCTGACTAGCATGCTGAAAGCAATGTCAGCTATCGCAAACCCTTTATTGATAATTCACATCATAATATTGCACCATGTGTATGTTGCTTACGAGAGAGCACAGGTGAAGAATACAGTATTTGGGGTCTACCAGAAGTCCAGAACACCTAGGAAACCACAGGATGGTCCTTCAAGAAGCCAATGAGGAGCTCATTGACCTTGTCCGGGAACTGCTCCTGCACGAAATGGCTGCCTTCAGGGATGTAGGTGATCTTCAGGTCCGGTGCAAACTTCTCCATAATGCTGTCTTTCAGAACAGCCTCAACCCCAGGGAACTTGAAGACGTAATCTTTTTCCCCCATGACAACAAACACCGGGACTTGGAACTTTGGATGTTCCATTGGTTGCCTCTTGCGGAGAGACCTATGAAGTGTACCATGCACCTAAGTTCTGTCAAACACCAATAAACCTAATAGTGCTGACTACTGAATTGCCACAATGCTACATAATAATCAACTCATGTTTACCTGTATGGCATCTCCAGAGGATATCGGAAACCCGATTTCTCATAGAGGGATGCATAGAAAGCAAGATCCTCCTCAGTGAACCACTCTGGAAGGGGAGTCGACAAGTCTGCGAGATCCATAATCTCTTGATCTTCTTTTGCTATCGGGATCTCGCTTCTAGAGAAGAGAGTGTAGATGGTGCGCACAACTCTCTTGACATCGTACCTGCCAAAGTCAGCCTCCGCTCTTCCTGGTTCCTACAAGCACAAGCTTTCACTGTCATATCAAAGGCACAACCTCTACCCATTTTTGCCATGGGAGTTTTCAGGTCAGAGAATTACCTGCCAACGCAAAATGTAGAAGCCTTCTGGCATGGTGGTGAAGGAGAGTCCACTAGGGCCGAAAGGGATGCCCAAACACATAACACCACATGTGCGGCTGGGGTGACGAAGAGCAAAATCATAGGCTGGCATGGCTCCAAAATCCTTCGCCACAAGGAATGCCTGACACGAAGCAAAATGGAATTTATCAGAAGAATCCCGTTCAAAAAAAAAGAAAGAAGAATTTATCAGAACACACCAACTGATGCATTTTTTGAAGCATGGAACATGCACATGACAGAGCTGGTTTCATTTGGGGGAAGTTGATAATTCTTATCTATTATAATGATAAATAAAAAAAATCACCTTTTACTCTTTGTAAGACCTCACCAGAAATACAAGACTGATTCTTGGTGCTACCTACGCCGTAATTTACCAGCTCCAGATCAGTTCAGTAGAACTGATAGTCTGATACCAATCAACGACTTAGCAACAACACGATAAAGGGAGCAAATAAACAATCCTTTGACAACAAAAACATGATGCAAGATTTTCAACCAATCCACTGAAATTCCAACTGAGCTGTGGAAACATTTCTCCAGTTTCGGGAGAAGCATGCGCACAGTTTCATGCAAATCAATATGTTTTTGGAACTACACGAAACTTGATACGATTTTCCCTTTTAAAACTCCCTTAAACAAAGTGAAAATTTCTGCATATTCCCTACAAATTATCCAAGGTTTGAGCAATTCATTTCAAATCCTTCAGATATGTAGTTTCCATCCGAATGTTCTTCCACCAATTATGCCTTTTGTTTACATGCCCTACCAAAAGGCCATATCTGAACTAGCAGGAATTCAAAGTGAGTATCAATTTACCCATCTTAGGAACTGAGGAGCTCATAGGCTCTCCACACTGACCTTCAGAGACCAGCACCAACCAAGAAACCATTTCCCCCAATCAGTACCGATTCCAGACACACTGATTTCCTCAAATTTGCCAAGAAAGTGGGCGATACCTTGGGGACGGAGAGGGCGTCAAGGATGGCGAGGAGATCCTCTACTAAGTCGTCGTACGACGCCGCCTCCGGGTCCGGCGGCTGGTCCGAGAGCCCGTACCCGCGCCAGTCCGGCGCGACAGCGCGGTACCCGGCGGCGGCCACGGCCAGCATCTGGTGGCGCCACGTGTACCATATCTCTGGGAAGCCGTGCAAGAACACCACCGTCCCCAGCTGACCTGCGCAGAACGAAACGACAATCGAAGAGTGGACTCTTCAGTGCACCGTCGAGCAAGAAAGGAGGCGCTAACCTTTGCCTGATTGGGCAACGTGGAGGTTGAGGCTTCTGATGGGAAGGTGGCTGTGCTCAATCTGCTGCTCCGTGGCCATGGCTCCGCCCTCTCCTGCCACTATCTGGTAGGCAGGTTGGTTTGTTCGTTTGTCTCTGGATCTTGTGGATATTTGTTGGGGTTTGAGGCTGGAGGGGACCTTGGAACTTGGAAGTGACAGTCCAAACGGGCGGCAGGCTGTTCATAACTGTACCGAACCAAATAAATCGAATCCGATATTTGGTATTTGATACGGTATACGAAAAACTTAATTTTTGGTAATCCATTGTTGTCAATGGTCATACACTAGGATACATTTATCAGCCTTTTCCGTTTAGTTATACTTGTACCTAAAAGCTGTGATTAAACATTTTAATATTGATCCATGAGAGCAAACCCCTACTCTTGCCATTCACAATTAAGCAATTTGATTGTTGTTCTGGATTGGATGAAGTTCTATATGTTAATTTGTAGCTGATTGTAACTCTGAGAAAACAATTAATCAAGTAGCATTGATTTGGTTACCATAACTGCACATCTTATTGATTTGCTACAGATTATTGTTTTAGTAATGCAGATCATTTTCATTTTAAAACATTTGTTAGTTTATCCAAGTGATAAAGATACGAGACAGTCCTGACTTATGAAGCTCTTTTTTTTATAGAGCTGGAGATTCATGATGTCAGCTATTTCTAATTCAGAGGAAATAAGTGCTGCTCCAGTCTTAGGTAGTTCTTCATCTAAACGCCATCGATCTAAAGCTTGGCAACACTTCGAGCATTTGGTTGAAGAGGACAAGGTCGTTTGTATACATCGTGGAGGACAGGTCATTTGCTTAGCCACATCAAATATTCACGTTCTGGTATTACAGATGATGCTATAAGAAAGTAGCTTGAAACTGACGTAGTTAAAGACGGGCCTTTTGCTTTTGACCTAGCGAAGACTCGTGGGTACATTGCGAAATATTTGGTCAGTGCAGGGTTTCCTTTTCAGGCAATTGAGGATCGTTATTTCCATAAACCCATGAGGACTATGCATCCAACTTTTAAGATTCCTAGTCGACAATCTATTCACAATGACTATGTAGAGATTTTGTTCTAACACAAGAAGAGCAAATTTCATTCTACCCTGCAAGAAGTGGACTCAAAGATGAGCTGTACAGCTGATCTATGGACTTCGAATCAAAAGTTGGGTTATCTTACACTCACTTGCCACTATGGGCCTGTTTGGCGCGACTGCGGCTTATAGCTTTTGGCTGAAATTTTTGAATTTTAACTGTTTACGACAGAGATTACGGAGAGAGAGATACTCGCTTGCGATTTTGGTTAATACAAATGTTAAGCTTTTAACGTGTAGTACAATTAACTTGTAGACCCCGTCTTGAGAAAATACTCCGTTTGAAAGTTAGGTACTGTAGCAAAAGCCAAAATCCGCTATATCTCCAAGGATTTTGTGCTCCACAAGAAGGTACTTTCTTTCAAACAAGTACCTCACCCTCACAAAGCTAATACAATTGCTAGGGTTATATATAGTTGTTTATCTGAATACGCTCTCAAAAGAAATCCAGTAGACCAAAAGTGACAGGGGAAGAAGAGAGAGAAATCAGCTGATCCGCGCGCATGCTGCTGTCGTTCCCATTCCCAATCCTAGCATGCATCCTTATCATAGGAAGCAAGAACTCGACCCTGGAGTGGCGTATTGAAGGATCACAAGACAAAATTCCCGAGTGGAGAAATATTAGCCTTTCCCATTGCTCATAAAACTAGCAGTACAAACCAGACACAGCATAGTTCAAACATAGCTGACTAGCATGCTGAAAGCAATGTCAGATATCGCAAACCCTTTATTGATAATTCACATCATAATATTGCAGGATGTGTATGTTGCTTATTATTGATAATTCACATCATAATATTGCAGGATGTGTATGTTGCTTATTATTGATAATTCACATCATAATATTGCACCATGTGTATGTTGCTTACGAGAGAGCACAGGTGAAGAATACAGTATTTGGGGTCTACCAGAAGTCCAGAACACCTAGGAAACCACAGGATGGTCCTTCAAGAAGCCAATGAGGAGCTCATTGACCTTGTCCGGGAACTGCTCCTGCACGAAATGGCTGCCTTCAGGGATGTAGGTGATCTTCAGGTCCGGTGCAAGCTTCTCCATAATGCTGTCTTTCAGAACAGCCTCAACCCCAGGGAACTTGAAGACGTAATCTTTTTCCCCCATGACAACAAACACCGGGACTTGGAACTTTGGATGTTCCATTGGTTGCCTCTTGCGGAGAGACCTATGAAGTGTACCATGCACCTAAGTTCTGTCAAACACCAATAAACCTAATAGTGCTGACTACTGAATTGCCACAATGCTACATAATAATCAACTCATGTTTACCTGTATGGCATCTCCAGAGGATATCGGAAACCCGATTTCTCATAGAGGGATGCATAGACAGCAAGATCCTCCTCAGTGAACCACTCTGGAAGGGGAGTCGACAAGTCTGTGAGATCCATAATCTCTTGATCTTCTTTTGCTATCGGGATCTCGCTTCTAGAGAAGAGAGTGTAGATGGTGCGCACAACTCTCTTGACATCGTACCTGCCAAAGTCAGCCTCCGCTCTTCCTGGTTCCTACAAGCACAAGCTTTCACTGTCATATCAAAGGCACAACCTCTACCCATTTTTGCCATGGGAGTTTTCAGGTCAGAGAATTACCTGCCAACGCAAAATGTAGAAGCCTTCTGGCATGGTGGTGAAGGAGAGTACACTAGGGCCGAAAGGGATGCCCAAACACATAACACCACATGTGCGGCTGGGGTGACGAAGAGCAAAATCATAGGCTGGCAAGGCTCCAAAATCCTTCGCCACAAGGAATGCCTGACACGAAGCAAAATGGAATTTATCAGAAGAATCCCGTTCAAAAAAAGAAAGAAGAATTTATCAGAACACACCAACTAATGCATTTTTTGAAGCATGGAACATGCACATGACAGAGCTGGTTTCATTTGGGGGAAGTTGATAATTCTTATCTATTATAATGATAAATAAAAAAAATCACCTTTTACTCTTTGTAAGACCTCACCAGAAATACAAGACTGATTCTTGGTGCTACCTACGCCGTAATTTACCAGCTCCAGATCAGTTCAGTAGAACTGATAGTCTGATACCAATCAACGACTTAGCAACAACACGATAAAGGGAGCAAATAAACAATCCTTTGACAACAAAAACATGATGCAAGATTTTCAACCAATCCACTGAAATTCCAACTGAGCTGTGGAAACATTTCTCCAGTTTCGGGAGAAGCATGCGCAAAGTTTCATGCAAATCAATATGTTTTTGGAACTACACGAAACTTGATACGATTTTCCCTTTTAAAACTCCCTTAAACAAATTGAAAATTTCTGCATATTCCCTACAAATTATCCAAGGTTTGAGCAATTCATTTCAAATCCTTCAGATATGTAGTTTCCATCCGAATGTTCTTCCACCAATTATGCCTTTTGTTTACATGCCCTACCAAAAGGACATATCTGAACTAGCAGGAATTCAAAGTGCGTATCAATTTACCCATCTTAGGAACTGAGGAGCTCATAGGCTCTCCACACTGACCTTCAGCGACCAGCACCAACCAAGAAACCATTTTCCCCAATCAGTACCGATTCCAGACACACCGATTTCCTCAAATTTGCCAAGAAAGTGGGCGATACCTTGGGGACGGAGAGGGCGTCCAGGATGGCGAGGAGATCCTCTACTAGGTCGTCGTACGACGCCGCCTCCGGGTCCGGCGGCTGGTCCGAGAGCCCGTACCCGCGCCAGTCCGGCGCGACAGCGCGGTACCCGGCGGCGGCCACGGCCAGCATCTGGTGGCGCCACGTGTACCATATCTCTGGGAAGCCGTGCAAGAACACCACCGTCCCCAGCTGACCTGCGCCGAACGAAACGACAATCGAAGAGTGGACTCTTCAGTGCACCGGCGAGCAAGAAAGTAGGCGCTAACCTTTGCCTGACTGGGCAACGTGGAGGTTGAGGCTTCTGATGGGAAGGTGGCTGTGCTCAATCTGCTGCTCCGTGGCCATGGCTCCGCCCTCTCCTGCCACTATCTGGTAGGCAGGTTGGTTTGTTCGTTTCTCTCTGGATCTTGTGGATATTTGTTGGGGTTTGAGGCCGGAGAGGGACCTTGGAAGTGACAGTCCAAACATGTCCAAACGGGCGGCATGGCTGTTCACAACGGTACCGAACCAAACAAATCGAATCCGATATTTGGTATTTCATACGATATACCGAACCAAACGGCATGAAATAAATGAATTTAATGTCGATTTTCTTTGTAAGCTATGGGCCCTCTTCAATAACTACTAGATAAGAGCTCAGTGGATACTGAACGCAAGAACTTAGAAGGTACCCTACCACATAGTGGCAAGCTACCAACAAGGAGCTCCCCCAATATATAATTACTAATAGTAATAAGTTTATTTGAACACCACACCACCCCCTCCTCAATTACAAGGAATGTCTAATATTCACCATCAACTTTGAAACCATCTAGCCAATCCTTAACTTTCTAGGACCTGTTCTTTTGGGTTATGACTTATAACTTTTGACTATAACTTATTAGTCTAATAAATAGTGATCGTTCAGAGAAGTTAAGAACCAAAAACCGTTGAAAAGCAAAAGAAAAAAAGCAAGGACCAGTAAAGTGGTCTAGATAACACCCATAGTCCCGTACCGTGAACCACCCTGGTTTGGATAGTTGTTTTGCCATGTTAGCTGCCATATCATCCTGTTGCCACATGGCATTACAAGTGGAAGTTGATATCAGCTTTCTCCCTCTCGCTCACCTAGGCATTCTCTCCCTTCTCCCCCAATCTCTCCTCTCAGTCTCAAGAGCTCAACCCCAATAGCAGCAACAATTATTTGACCAGATCCTCACCGGAATTTTTAGACCGCTGTAGCAACAGTAGGCGTCGCTACATCCTCACCGGCGATGCGGGCGCCCGCATGATAATGGCGGCGAGGCAGCCACTGCCCAAGCTGCTCGTCTTCCCCATGCAATCACCGAGGCGGTCGTGATTTGGCCAAGCGTTCTTGTATTGTTCTTGGTACGCTCTGCTTGTTTGGTTGCCACTAAATTTTAGGCTCCTGTAGTGGGTGATCCATTGGGATGTGTAGACTATTTGCTCCCATCTTGCGAGCTTTGGAAGGATATGTGCAATGTTTCGTACATTTCAATTCTATTGTTTGTAACACTAATCTCGCTCATAGGACAGATTAATTGACCACCGAGCTTGAGTGTTATTATAAGCAAAGATCAGCATTGTTTAGTTCATGTTCCTTTACAAATATGAGGAAGGATCATCTAGAGATATCAAATAGTTTTTAATTAAGGTGCTAAATGATTTAATGTTAAAGTACAACATACATAAGATAAGCTATAACCAAAGCATCTATGGGTTGACTTTCATTAAGATGATTCCCATAGTTTCTGCATTTCTTTGTCACCAATTCATCACTAGATTAATTCTCCCCCTCATCAAGCCTGTCCAAATGAGATAATTGAGGATTTGCCCCAACCTTTATTTGGCAATAGCTCATTTGTCCTATAGTTGACTTAAATTGATCATTTTCCCCATCTTTCAATTTTTATTTGATGATTTGCTCCATCTGTATTTTTCGCTCATTTTCCATTTATCGAACCCTAAATACCAATATGAAATGACTAATGCCCCTGCAACTAGACATTAAACCGAGCGATTGTTCCCCATTCCATCGCTTCCATCTTTGCTCTCCCAAGTTAGGGTTCCCCGCCTCCATCCCCTCCTCGCTGATCGAGACCGCCGACGACTCCACGTCAGCCGCTTCAATCTCCTCCTCACTGCCCGAGGCCGCCTCCCTCTCCTCCTCGCCGCCCGAGGCCACCTCCTCTCCGCCCCCCCGCAGTGGCGCGTTGCCCTCCACCGCGTGGCGCCGCCCATCCTCTCCTCGCCGCCCAGAATGCCGCCTCCACGCGTCGGCCATCTTTCTCCTCCTCGCCGCCCGAGGCCACCACCACGCGGTGCATCACCCCTCCACCGTGTGGCACCGCCTCCATCCCCTCACCGCCCGAGACCACCACCTCCTCCACGTTAGCTGCCTCCCTCTCCTCGCCGCCTGAGGCCACCGGCTCCTCCACGTCGGCCTCCTTCCTCTCCTCCTCGCCGCCCGAGGCCGTCGACTCCTCCACGTCGGCCGCCTTCCTCTCCTCATCGTCACCTGAGGCTGCCAACTCCTCTACGTCGCCCCTCCACTGCGTGGCAAGGATGGAGATCCTCGTGGGCTCCTCATGGGCTTGGAGATCCCGCACGCCAGGCACCCCGAGGCGCATGCGCCCGCCCTGTTCGATGGCGTGCTCGCTGCCTTCCTCGCGGAGGCGCGGGGTCGTGGCACGCCCCCGTCCCTCCCGATGCCACTAACGCTGGGGGACGACCTCCCAGTGAACCTGCTTTGCCTGTACCTTGACATGCGCTCTCACATCGGGTTCGCTGCCGTCACGTCTTAGGCTACCGTCGCCGAGGCGGCTGGCCTCGACCCGGCCTTGGACGCGGCCGTCAAGCTAGTGTACGCCAAGTATCTCTCCCTCCTGGAGTAGATCATCCGCAAGCTAGGAGCAGTGGGCGCATCCAAGCGGAAGAGGAGGTGCTTATGGGCATCCAAACTGTTGATAGATTTACTTGTGTGACGACCCGCGTCATTACCATGGGGTAATAACACCGGTCAACGGATTATTACTCGTTTTAGCCGATAAAACATCGCTCTAACGAATAATAATCCAATCAGAGTGTTGCAGCAGAACAATAATTAGAGACAACCCGATATTACAAGAATATCACCACGCAGGGCTACATTAATTACAACGCCTCCATGGCGGGAACATTACAAGATTTAGAAACGAAAATATTCTAACTACTTTCTATCCAAACACTACTCCAAACGGGGTGTCCACCTTGTCCCCATTGTAATTCTGAGTCCACGGTATTTCATCCAGGCTGAACTGACATATCCTAAACAAAGGAGGATAATAGCAAGGGTGAGTCTGTAAGTACTCGATGGCGTTATTAGCAAAATGCATGAAATGCTCATTTCCACACTCTTAGGAATATCAATCCCTATTCTCAATTTCTGGCTCAATCTTAGCCTCTTTTCCTTCCTCATTTTCTTTCCAATCACTTATAGAAAATAGGGTTTGTTGGTTTTAAAAGAATCCCAATTTATTATTTTAGAAAACTACTGAGCATTCGTATGAACAGCAAAAACCCCCATAAGTTTCTGTAATTCTCCTTTCCCGGAGACATGCATGAATTCATGATTTGGTAAGCATTGCGCAAGCTTGTATCACTTTACCCATCACCACTCTGATCCGGTTGGCTGTGTAGATCTCCGCATTTCCTTAGATGCGGTGCCCAGATCGAGTACAAGATGCGTTGCATCTATCTCGGTAATTATATCTCCACCCGTTACTCAACGACATCCGGAGCGGTAACACCCTCACGCAGACCACCGAAGCGACATTAACTGTTGGCTGGGGTGGTTTCTGACCCTCACCCAACACCCAACTGTGTAATATATCGCCTTGCACCCGTTCTTGAATATCTTGATCAGTCTTGGGTTCTTGCGATCCGCCTCCCCCACTTCTGGCCTACGTACCAATTCGGGTTCACGGTGTGGATCCCCACTCCGTGCATCCGGCTCTTGTGGGTTCTTCTCCTAAATAATACTTACCCATGTGGAGAATATAATACCTCAATAGAGCTACTAGTATGTCCGTCAATACGGGATGTTGGTTGATACGGTGTGGTACGGTCTGTTCACACGGAAGAAGTTTGTAATTCCTTATATTCTATTCTTATGCAGAGGTCCCAAACCTACCCACTTGTCACCTGCCCTGGCAACCTCTGCCCACCTTCTTAATTAACTCAAGTGGCCAACTGCTCCATCAGTTGCCATCTATTTCCTTTCTCTTAACTCTTATAACCATTGTTCAATTTAAATATTCTTTATTTCTTTCATGCAGGGTGATACTAAATTAATACAAAAATACTTGTTTTATGAAATATACTCTGAAGACTTGATCAAAGGAATGCTTGCCTGAACTTTAACCATATACTCGGATTCAGGTAGGATCAGGTGAAGTCCCTCATGTGACTTGGACTGTCGTCTGCAATTAAATACATCGGCTACGACTTAATTTACAAGAATATAATAAAAATACGAGGTGTCGATGTGTTTGTGCTCCTAGGTTAAGGCTTCGCTCAATATAGCCTAATTGCGGTAGTCAAGATTAATTTCGATACACTACTCGTTGTTCGACATTATCGCACTCGCGACAAGAGATATGATCGATCTAGTATGTACGCCCGGTGTTTTATTAATTCCTAGCCATTTTTCGATTACATGAGATTAGCTAAATGCATGCAAATTATAACGGCGAATATTACTCCTAATCGATCTTGCGCATGCAATTAATTTCTCGCATTTAGTACGCGTGACAAGTTAAATTATAAATCCAAAAGAAAATAGTCCTTAATTAATTAATTACTTAATTCCTTAATTAAGTTATACTCAGGTGTCCTTAGGGGATTCATAAATTCTACCTTAGTCATTTGCATATTTTTACAGCTTAATTGCTATTTAAATTATCGGGTATAATTTTAATCATTACCCGTAATCTTAACTTGACGAGTACTATTTATATGAGCGTGTGTTATTCTAATCATTGTAAACCGTTTTAAATCTTCTAACGGCTATGAATTTATTCTAACAATTCAAAATACTTATCTGCGGGTTCCTACAGTTTATAATCAACTAATAGAAATTAATTGGGCATTTAAATGCGCAATAGAGGGACCTAAATGATGTTAGGATAATTTACTTCACATGCATGCACTTTTCAGCCTATGGGCCTCATTTAGTTTATTTTTACTAACCAAGAATGTTTCTTAGGGAGGTTATATAATTTAGCACAATTTAGGTTAATTGGATATTTAATTATAACCTAGAATAATTTAATTGGCAAGGCATCAGTTAAATCGGTACCCGCTAAGTTTTTATTCTACAGATGGCAATTCATTTATTCTAATAATCACAAACACTAATTAATAGTTTCCTACTGTTTAGATGGACTTAACTGAACTATCTTCGTATTTAAACTCGCCACCAAATGGTCTAAGACTACAGTCTTTTAATTTAATCCGTACGCATCCAAATTTAATCGACATGTTTGGTTTATTTATGATGGTCATGAATATTTATTAGCAAGGTCTCATGAGTTTATACTACCACCAGAATTAAGTAGGTATTTAATTAGGATGTCAAATGATTTAAACGGTAATATACCAATTCAATCGATACGCGTAAGATTTTAATCTATCGACCGCCCTTAATTAGGTTTCATTAGTTGTAACTACTACTTTTGATATTTGGTAAAGTAACATGATTAGCATAATATTAACAAGTAATTTAATCTGTAATTGATTACTTAACGTTAAATATTTACGTAGACAAATTTTTATTATGCGCGCTTCTCCTCTCTCTTCCTTCTCTCTCTTTTCTCTTTTTCCTTTTCTTTTTCCTTTTTCTCTTTTCTTTTCTCACCCGCCGCCTTTCCTCATTCTTCCGCCCCCTTCTCTGGTGGCTCTCCCTCTCCCTTCGCTCGATCCAGATCGGACCCGCCGCCGCGCCTCGGTCTCTCCGGCCCTAGCGCCTCCACCGCCGACTCCTCCCTGCACCTCCTCCTTCGGTTCGGCTTCAAGCCGCTACTCCGTCATCCTCGAGTCGCCGCACGGCTTCACCTCCGCCGGCGCCTCCCCGTGGTCGCCTGAGCTGCTACGCCTCCGGCTCCCCTCTACGCCTCCTACTCCGGCCTCTCACCGACTATGGCTCCTCGCCGCCCGCACCTCGCGCTATCACCGGTAACCCTAGGTTAACCCTAGGTTTGGGGCTTTTGCCCGTCGGCTCCGATTTGCGCTTCCTCCTCCCTCTAGACTCACTTCTTCTACTCCTCCCCTATTTCTTGATTTGATTCTAGATTTTAATTTGTCTCTGTGATTTTGAGATCTACCCGGGGTGGTCGTCGGTGGCTCGGCGGCTCGAGGTCATGCCATGCGCCGGGGGAGCATGCCATGGCCGTCGGGTGCGTGGTGCCCTCCCTACACCACGGTGGCTCACCTCCTCGATACACCCTGCTCCCTCTGCTCTCTTCCTCTACCCTCTGTTGGTGTTCTATGTGATGGTTTCATGGTTGCTAGTGGTGCTAGTTGACAACGAATGGTGGCTTGCTATGTGTGGCATGCAAGATTTACTATTACGAAGTTGATGTTAATATTACGGGTGATCTGTGGGCTACCTTTCTTTGGTTGATCCGGGTTCTTGTGGGAAGTAATCGGGGTTGCTTGTGACTATCGCTCTCTCGGTGATGTGGACGTCGCTGGTGGTGACCTCCTCCTCCTAGGGCCGACGGTCTCGGGCTCGTGGTCGACTTCCTGCCGTCGCGCGCTCCCCGCCGGCCGCCGCCTGGCTTCGTCTTGTGGTCTGGCTTCTTGCCTGGGGAAGATGGTAGTCGCCGTCTTGCTTCCGCCTTGCTCCTGGTTGACTTGTCCCGAGGTTGTTTTGCGGTGGCCGGTGAGGCTTGGCTGTGGAGTCTGAGGGTTTGGGAATGTGGATGGGAGAGGTGTGGCCTGCTGGAGCCGTGGTCTTCTTCTCCCTTCCCTTTTGCTCTCGGTTGGTTTGGGGGAATGAGAACAGAGGCAGTGGGGCTTGCTCTGCGAGATATTTCTTCGTTCTTTCTTTGGTGTGTGTGATGTTTGGCTTGAGGTCGTGCTATCTCGGTCGTCGAAACCTTCCGATGGCTTGTGCCTCCTCTCTCTGCCGTGGCCTTCTTTGGTGGTTATGCCCCGATGCTTCTTGGTGGTTATGCTCTCTGTGGCTTGTGGCCGTCTGTTATTGCGGATGTGTCTTGGATATTTTCGGGATGGTCATTGCGTGACCTCTCATTGCTTTTGCTGGTGTGCGTTGGCCTGTTGTTGCGTTGTTTCCCTTACTGTGGCCGTGTGGCCTTCTGGTTGCTGTGGACTGGGAAAATGGTATTGTGGGATTTTTGGTATACCTTGGCTGGTCGCTAAAATAAAACATGTTTGTTTATGCCCAAGTGATGAGCCTACGGTTGTGAGAGGTGCCGACTGGCCCCCGGACGGTCAGGTATCTCCGTGAACGGATTACCCCGCCCGAACTTAACCTCTCGGGCTCTGACGGCAATTTGTATTTCTTTTCTAGACTTCGCTTATTTTTATTCGTTCTTTTGTTCGGTCTTTTTCGGTATTAAAAATTAATAGTTTGCTCACAAATGGAATAATGGTGTGGTGGCAGTTTGACGACAGATCCTAATGTATGAGATGACCTGAATGTATTCTGGCTTTCTCTTAATATTGATGTCTAGATGATATTGTATGTTATCTAAATGTAATTTCTATTCTCTGTTAATTCAGATGCAATTGAATATGTATGAGATGGACTTGGTGTAAACTAGATCATGCACTTCCTGGCTAAATATAATTATATAGAAATTGCTTAGTCCTTGAGATGATTATTTGGTTGAGACATTAAATTGTACATTTGTTGTAATTTGCATTGTCGCTATCATGTAATGCAAATTGTAATATTTTTATGACTTAGAACCGTCGCTCAACAGATGTTATGGATTTTACCAAACATTGATTGTAATTAATTATTGTTGTACTACGGACTGTTGTACATATATTTTAGTTGAGTTACAAATTATTTGCGTCCTCGCCGATAAAGTATTAAATGCATTACAGTTGTTTATCGCTCGTTGAACTCAATTTATACGACTGCGTAGAAAAGTTTTAAATTCATCCGTATTTTATTAGTTGCATAATTAATCCTGCTTAACGTCGTAACTCACCGGTTAGGGTTAATTAATGACGTGGGTTGTTTCAACTTGATTCTATGTTTGTGTTAATCAAATTTACAATTCAATTATAGCAGTCAACCCTTAGATTTATAATTCAATTATTTCGTGATGGTTGATCAATTGTGATGGTTCAGCTTGACATCTTCAGTTATCTTGTGATGGTTGAACAATTATGATATTATTTCGGCAAATCATCAAATTTTCATGCTGATGCCACCGCTGCTCGGGAATATTGTTTCTTGACATGGTCCAGATCATTCTTTGGCTAAGGGGGCACAATGGTCATTTCACATGGTGATTTACCCTGGCAAAAATAGAAAATGAGCTGAGATTCCAAAGAAGACAACTCATCAAGCATAAAATGAAAGATGGGATAAATTATCAATTGAAGTCAACTATAGAGCAAATGAGCTGATACCAACAAAAGACGGGGTAAATCATCAAATTTCCCCCCAAATATTACGCTCATAAGTTCTTATCCAAGCAAACCAAGCGAAAATTGGGAAAAGACAGATGAATCAGAAGGTAGAGCACTCCTATTTGTTCATCAGAGGCCTCGAGCTACACACAGCTAATATTGGAAAAGGTTTCACTCTTACCACAGTTCCGTAGACATCTCACCAGCATTTCTTTACTTCCTTTGCTCCTCTCTGTAAGAACACAGCTGCTTGCTTTGGTACTGCAGATGAAATGGGAACTTTGCTCTTTGTTCATGGCTTCCCTGAGGTGTGGTACTCCAGGAGGCACTAAATGGTTGCAGCAGCAGCAGCTGGGTTCCGTGCTATTGCACTTGACCTCCCTGGTTACGGCTTCTCTGAACCACCTGCTGACTTAAGCACAAGCGACATGGGAGGGCCTGATGAATGATCTCCTGGCCATTCTTGATTCCCTGTCCATTTCTAAGGTAAGCATAGGAGGAAAATTTGGTGTCATGCATGCATGAGATGCCCATTTAAGTTGGTGCAAATCCATAGTTGTACATTTAAGTCTTCTTCACAAATTGATGATTCTGACAAAGACGATTGCAATCTGCTCCTAAGAGACAATACATAAGTAGGTCCAAGGCTCTATAAAAGACAAGTTAGCAGAACCGTGCCATCTGGAAATTATTTGCCGTATTACATGCAACTTAAAAATGCAGTACAATGCCTAGATACAATGTGATGCTGACAAAAATGGTTCAAGGAGGTAGAAAATATAAAAAATCAACCCAAACTGATGCCAGGTACGATGCAAGCTGTAAATCAACCAGAAGTTGATGTCAAATTAATATTACCCCATTGGTAAATTTGACGATGGTTTCATTCATGAGTTAGTTCGGTTGATTACTGAGCAGTTTGTAAAACCTAATTCTTAAACAAGAGTCATTATATTCTGACAATGATTTAATGGGTGAAAGGTATTCCTTGTCGCAAAGGATTTTGGAGTCAAACCAGGGTTTGATCTTGCTCTCTGCCACCCAGACCGTGTACGTGGCGTTGTGACCTTCGGTGTACCACCTCTTGTGGAAAGCCTTGGTTTCAGTGGACCTCCAGAGGGATTTTACATATACAGATGGAGGGTAAACTAAACACTTCCTTGATCAAGTTTTCATCTTTTGGCAGTAAATCCATAATTAGTGCTATGCTTCTCAACATTCATGACACCAACATCTGACAGAGTTATAATCAATTCTTCTGATGAGACAATCGCACTGACCTTTGGTATTTTATTTCTGATTGTTGGTTGTGATGCCACTGTTTTACCTGAGTAGGAGCCTGGGAGAGCAGAGGCAGATTTTGGCCGGCTTGATGTGAGAAGGATCATGCGCACGATCTACATTCTCTTCTCCAAGAGTGAAATTCCCATTGCCAAGCAAGGGCAGGAGATCATGGACCTTGCAGATGAATCAACACCGATGCCTCAGTGAGTGGTTCACTGAAGACGACCTCTCAGCTTACACCGTTCTGTATGAGAAAACAGGTTTCATCACTGCTCTCCAAGTTCCATACAGGTGAGGATATGCAAAATATGCCAACTACTAGGTCCAAACATGCCCAAATTTGCTAAACTAATCTAACTTTCTTGATATAATGATGTTAGTATTATATAGCATTATGTAACCTTGGGACATAAGACTTCTACAAACACAAGGATGTTACTAACAAACTTCTGTTAATATCTCAATAGAACCAAGGCAGCAAAAGTAGAATGTGCAAATCCAAGGTTTGAAATGCCAATGTTTGTGATCATGGGTCAGAAAGACTACATCCTCAAGTTTCCAGCAATGAAAGAATACATGTCTAGTGAGAAGCTGAAAGAAATTGCTCCAGACCATGAGATCACTTACATCCCGGAAGGATCCCACCTTGTTCAAGAGCAGTTCCCTGACCTTGTGAATAAGCTTATGATAGACTTCATTAATAAACATGTGTGTGTGTGACTGTGAGACAATAACAAATACTTGGTACAGTCACATAAGATCAGCACAGAACTTCAACAAGTGGTTTTGTACGATAACAGAGTAATGTTTTTGTACTAAAATGTCAATGAATAATATCTCTGCCAGTAACAGGCAAATAAATAACCATAACTTGGATGCAGCTGATGATGAAGTAACCCTTGCTTCTTGGCTCACTAAATAGCAAGTATGATGGTGATTGGTAAAGAAAGGCACCTATAGGTCAAACCTAGTACTTGAGGCAAAAAGGGCATTACCTCTTGTCTCCACGGAAAAGTGACAGGTCCCGTTGAGAAGAATACATGGACTAGAATACTCATGTGCACTACCAAGAATATATAACTTTGTAATAGACGTGATGGTAACCACTAATTGTTACATCAAGATATGTGTGACAAAAAATGTCAATTCTTTTTTTTTCGGATTCCAATATGAAATGTTCCACCCGCAAGCAGGATGCAACTGTTTTCAACTTCCAACAGAAAATTTCTCGTGTTATTTGAAGAATTTTGGAAAAATAACAACCCAGAAGACAGAACCTGGAAGCTTCAGACACAAGAAACAATAGAACGTAACTGATATGCTAAACGGACATTTAAAGATTCAACTAACCTGTGCTGTAAACTTCCTTCTGGTGCTTGCTCACATGTATAAGCCGACCCCTGCTGGCATGTATATCTTCTAAAACTTTTAAGCAAACATACCATACTGAAACTGCAACAAGAAGCATATACTGGGCCAATGCCTACTCTTGTTAACCCTGATGGTTTTATTATAAGACAAAGGATAGGCTTCTCTTGAACTCACCTGGAGAACACAACAAAAACTACATTTTCTTCAACAAACAAATAAAAAGGCATTGCCCGACATAACAATGACCATTACAACCAGAACCCTCTCATACATATACTTCACAAAGGTTCAAGTTTGCACCATCAGGAACACTAAACTTTACAAAGACAGCAAGCTCAGCAAGGTACATATTACAGGGTATATATGAGAAGTAGGTAACACAACAGAAGTGCTTTGGATTGATAGTAGATGGTGTCTCTCAAAGTTCATAGGCCGGGAACCTCGATTCGGATGGGTTAACCATGTCTAAAAGGAGGTATGCCATCCCAGCCTTCCCCTCAAACAATGAAAATGGGCGATCACCACCATGCATGGCCCCCTCAGCAATCAATTGATCAGCTTTCTCAAGCAGAAAGCAAGCAAAGGCCTTAGCTCGGTAGAGGTACTCAACATTGCCAGTTAGCCTGTAGAGTGAGAGAAATACATAGGCATTCCCACTTACACCATGGCATATTCCGACTCTCTTGAGAAGCCCACGGTTCCAGACAACTTCAGCAGCCTCTGCAGCTGACTGCTTGAAGTGATCATCATGGAAGACCTGAAACACAAATGTCAGCTGCTCGTTGTGACCAAAAGGGGTATCCAAAAATTAATAGGCCAACTATTGCTTGGCAACTCATCAGTCATCAGTTAACCTTAAGCTGAACAGATGCAGAACCACCAATACGGGTATGCTTATATGCTGTGAATACAAATGGATACACACTATCCAAGATGCAATAGAGCAATTCTGAACAGATGCAGGCATTCAGCAATCACCTCATATGCTTTAGCAAGTGTAAGAGCAACACCAGGGGCCCCATGACACCAATGTACCAAGCGATCAGATTCGCTGCCATCGCTCGAGGGATAGTTGCCACTAGGATACAGGTTCCTGATCATGTATTGCAGAGTGTTCTTCACATCATCCAGTTCATCTGGCTTCAGTTCAGTGTGCATGAGTACATGCATGATTCCCGCAAGACCATGGGCAGCACCCCAGTACTTCTTCCCATGCCACTCATACATAAGCGGGCAGCTCCCCTTGTTTGACAGCTTTCTTCCCTCCTTAATGATGTCGTTTGTCACAGAACGCTACACAGTTGCAGTGGTTTCATGTGGTCAGATTTATAGTGCCTTTCAAATAACTTTATGGAAACAAAACAACTAATGCGAAAAAGAAGAACAGAATTACAGAACAAACATACAATGTGTTCGAGGGGGATTGTCTTCTTGCTGAGATGCTTATTCAAGAACAAACAAGCCCACAAATACCCTGCCCTTCCATACAGTAACTCATTTGGAACTTTCTCAGTGATTGTTATCTACAAAAGTGTAAACAAAGACAGCTCAGACTACAACATTAGGAATACCATCTTCTTACAACCATGGAGCACAATAGCACATACAAGTCAACACATTGTCTCAAAAAAACAAATTCCCAGTAAGCCTTACTGGAAGCCTCACCTCATCAAACGAGCTCAGATAGTGGGTGACCTGCATCTGGTCGTCGCAATGCTTGGCGATCACCGCTCCGAAAGCGCAGACACCGGCCCTCCCACAAATGAAGGTCAAAAACCTGCACCTTACACCGAGGCGACCCTTTCATATCAACTACTCCCTCTGTTTCACTATATTTGTTAACAGACCTGACCAACAGACTAAGGAAACGCTAAATATAAGAAATATTTAATAATAAATGATCATTCGTACCCCTATTAAATAGCATACCACAACCAATTACAAAACATTCAAGTAGTGTACAGAGTAAAAAAAATTGAAATAACTACACTAGATTCCTTCGATGGATAAATGTATTAAAACAGATAAACCGAGTCCATGGGCAAATATAGCGTGACGGAGGGAGTAGCTACCAGAATAATCTAACCAAAAGAACTAGGGATGAAACAGAAACAAGAAAGAGCAAGAGCTGATCGTCTTACGGCAGGCCACGCGACGCGGCGTCGCACGCTTGGACGATATCGCCGGCGAGGGCGAGATCACCACGGTTGCCGGTGACCTGGAAGGACTTGAACAGCAGGAGCGCCGTCCCGAGCGCGCCCGTGTAGAGCGTGTAGTCCGTTACCTGGCGCCGCGCCCTGCTCCACGTCTCCTCCACGACCTGCAGGAAGCGGGCGGGGAAATCAATCAGTCGAACACCTCGCGTGCGCCACGAAACCAACCCAAACAGCTTAAGCCACCGAGCGAGGCGCGCGGCGTACCTTGTCTTTGAGCTGTAGGCCTGCGCTGAGGAGCCGGTCGGAGAGGCTGGGGTAGGGGAGGGAGAGCAGGCCGCGGAGGTCGGCGGGAGGGTCGTCTCCGTCGGGGGCCTCGGCGACGAAGTCGGGGAGGTCGTTGGGGAAGAAGCGGTCGGCCATGGCTGCCGCACCGTGCGCGCGTCGCCGCTTCGTGGCGTGTGAGGAGGAGGAGGCTGGCGTCGACGACGACGACTCGGCGCGCGGGGGTTCACGAGTGGGAAGTCTTCCCTTCTTCCCACCACCGTTTCCCATGTTCGCTGCGGTTCTGCATATAAAAATGCTCTAGATTTTGCTAGGTTTCTCGGAATTTTCGGCCATTTTGCCCCAAGCGGCAGGGAATGCCCCATTTGGCTCCGCGTGCGTAGAGGTGTCCAGTGGGCCGAGCCGAGCCCGGCGACGTCCCGGTTCGTTATAGCCCGCTTAATAAATAGAACATGCTATGCTAGCCCGCAGATCATAGTCCGTACCGTGCTGGCACGGACACGCGCACGATTAAGCTGGGAAAAAAGAAAAAAATCAAAAAATTGTATAAATTTAAGAAAAATTTAGAAAAATTATAGACATTGTTAATCATAAAAATAATTATTTTCAATTGCATAATGAGCTTTATTAACATGTTAAATTACATGAGATGGTTGTCTCATTAAAAATTTTACCAAGTAAAAATTCAACTTGAGAAAATCTTAGTAAAGAAAAAAGAGTACAACCTATAAAGCTCATTAGTGACTACATGTGAAGAAAAATATTGAAAATCATATTCATTGCTATCTAGATATAAATTCTCAAAAGATTCTTCTAAATCTCTATTATCTGTAGTATGTTGGAGTCTTGATTCAGCTTGTTCCTAGTCTTTGACGGTCAGAAGGATTTCGACTATCTCGCTCGAGAGACTTGTTCGTCGCTCCTCGATTATTCTTCCAGATAGACTGAAGGCTGACTCCGATGAGACTGTAGAGATAGGAACAGTCAACAATCCCGTGCTAATATGGATAGCACTGGATATATTACTTTTCTGGGTTTGCCACCATAAGAGGATGTTCAACTCTTGCTCGAAGATGACGCTATCACTGTTGAGATAGCTTGATAGGTCTCTAGTGCTTTGACGCCTTCCTCCTCCTGACTGATGTGTATCTGCACCTGCACGAGAATCTCTAGAGGAAGAATCAAAAATCTTGGCCCATTGCATAGTCTCCCTAGAGCTGCTAGGGCTATCGGGGATCTTTCCAACGCACAGACCCAAATTTATTTTTATATTTCTCATATACCTCATATAATTTATCCTTAACTACTCTATAGTATGTACAATAGTCTAAACCAGTAGCATCATTTAAAAGTTATAATACATTATAAACCCTTGGAGTTTGGCCCTAGGATCCAAAATAAAGGTAAATGCATATAAAATAAGAATTTCCCTTCAATATTTTAAAAACATAGTTTTCATGGCAACTACAACATCTCATAGTATAAGATCATTTTCAAAAGCCTTTAGGTGAGTAGCAATTTCAAGAATGTTATGAACAATTAGAGGAGAGGTTGGATAGTATACTCCAGAAAGACAGTGTAGCTTTATGAACAAGTTCTAAAAAGAAAAATATTTTCTACCAACAACCCAATCGTCTTAGGTAAGTCTAGGGTCTCTAATTTGGGTTCTACTAGAGGAGCTACGAGATTGATGGCCTTGGGTGTGAAGGAAAACAGATAAGGTGCTCTTATATGGCAATATATGTTTAAGCAAAAGGTAAGTAGAGTCCCATCTAACAGGCATGTCTAAGCCAAATTTTATAGGACGGACGTTCATTGCTACGCAAAATCTCTTATATACAGCTATTCGTTAGTTAGAACAATTAATATATGAAATTGCATCTCTAAAAGAATCGATACAGGCATTTAATATTCTTAAACCAGATTTAACAACAAGATTAATAATATGATAAGCACAATATTGATACAGTAAGAAAGATTGTGCATAAGTATTAAACAAAGGAGTAAGAATTCCATAGCCTTAGTGTTTGCAGCTGTATTACCTAAAGTTCTAGAAAAAATCTTATCCATGAGGTCAAAATCTTCTACAACTTTAATAATACTTTCTGCAATATTTTCAACATTATGAAAAATATTAATTAATTTAAATCCTATAATTCTTTTTTCCATTACCCAGTCATCATTAACATAATGAGAAACAACACTAATACAATCCTCTCTAGCCCTACCACTCCATATGTCTGATGTCAAAGCAATAGAGAATGTACATGTATGAAACATTTCTTTCAATTTTTCACGACAATTGCTATAATATTTAATTAAATCTCTAGTTGTGGTTTGCCTAGATACAACACTAAATCGAGGGTTATGAGCAGTCGTAATATATTTTTGAAAAGCATCGGACTCACCAAAATTTAAAAGTAAATCTTGAGAAGCAATTAATTTGTAAAGAGATTCTCGGGCTATATTGCAGTTGTGTCTGGCGTATTTGTATTCATTGCCTTCTTTTGCAGCTTGCAGCATGCCGTTGCAGGTGACACGTCCCACCTGAAGATTTTGCAGACAATTCATTACCACAAATTTTACAAACAGCATACCTCACCGAATTCCCATCATCGTCGGTCTTGAATTTCTTGTCGAAATCGTTCCAAATTCCTGATATACTAGCTCTTGTTCTTTTTGCATCCGTGATATGGGTTGTGGATGTACTTATTGAGCCAGCAGAAGATGGAACATTTCTTCTGGCTCTCCAGTTTGTTGTAGCTATGGACTTTCCGCGGATGGATATCATTCTTTAAAGGATTGCATATCCTCCGCCGAGAGACCGAATTCGGAGAGTTGAAAATCGTAGTTCTCCATTGAATCAACTGCAAATTGAAATAGTAAAAAACAATTAACTTACTATTGAATCAATAAATAATAGCAAAAAATTAAAATAAGACAGCACAATTACATCTTTTGCAGCCCTTAGAAAATTCTTTGAAGATTTTTTAATTTTCTGGGTTTTGCACAAATTTCTCACTAATTTTGCCAAATTTGCGCAAACACTACCGGATTTTTCACAGCTAAACAGAGAGAAGAGGGTGAGGTTTGAGGTGTGCAAAATGAAGGCCGGATGCCCCCCTATTTATAAAAAAATTCATATTTTTTTATTTTTTTTTGCTATTTTTTGAATTTTTTAGCCCCAAACGGTCAAAAAACAGCTATTTTTAGCCGGGTCGTGCCGGCCAACCACGCCTGCCGCGAGGTGCTAACCGTATCCGGAAACCGGATTATCAAAAGCTTTGATCTGATCAGCGTAAGCCATGTGGTATTAAAAACGTGACACGTGTCCAAACAACATCCAAATTCCCAAGAGCACACAACACTAGGAGTCTAGGACCCCGCTCCAACTATCTGATGGCTTAAGCTTCTGGTTTTTTATTTATAACTGAAATTGTATTACAGTGGGTGTTAGCTTTTTTTGAGAAAAAATAAAAAAAACTATTATATTGTCATGAACAATACAAAGAAATAAGGTTGAAAAAGAAAAGCATATATATATATACATATATATATACATATATATATATATATATATATATATATATATATATATATATATATATATATCGTTATGCACAATGTAAAGAAATAAGGTGGAAAAAGAAAAGCAAAAAATATATAATAAGTTAAAATTAGAAGCTGGTATGTTTCAAGTGAATTCTGACTTAAATAAACTAAAAACTACAATAAATTAGAAGTTGAAATCGTTTGGAACGAAACTATAATTTCCTAGGGGCGGAACTTTATCTCGTGAACCTAGTAAAAACAGTTCCAAATTAAGGCCCTGTTTGGGGGTCAGAGATTCGAGTAGCTAGTGGAGATTACGAGTAGTCGGCTAGTCCGAGGAACAGTGGTCCGAGTAGCTAGCATGTTTGGCATCCTGGATTCTAGCATGCATTGGTATCCCGATAGATGTATTGACTGAAATGCCCTTAGTTGGGTTAATGTCCTGATTATGTATTGATAGAAGAGATATCTATGCTGTAAATTTGTAGTACTTAGTTCAAACATTGAAAAACTAATATTAAAATTTCATGACAATAAATTTGACTCCAAATCATAATTTTAGATATTAATATGGATAACTACCATATCTCCAAATCATAATTTGTTCCTATATTTTTTTCCAGAAGTTCAATATACGCAATGTGCATTATAATATTTCACTCGATAGCTGAATCCAGTGGCATTTTGCTGGTAAATAACTTGAGCTTTAATGGCACTAGCCCGCAGAATCTGTGAGAAGCTGGGTTTTTGCAGCTTCTCAGTCCCAGTACAATTGTGTCTTCCCCAGATTTTCAGTAGCTGGCCCAAAAGCTGGACTGTTTGGGAGAGCTTTTGACTACTAGAAGTAGCTAGCTTATCTAGAATCCGAAACAAACAAGGCCTAAGACCTTGATCTTGGACAGCGACTTCGAGATTGAGCTTGGATAGCAGAGCCCACGAACGCATATATATAAAAAAAGCAAAAGGCAAAGGAAAGAAAGAAGGGCAAAAACGCTAAGCACATCATCTCATGGTGTGCCCCTAAGTTTTGAGAGCAGCATATAAAGTTCTTCCTATCTCGTTTGCGCAACCAATATGGTACTAAAATTGAGATGATTCGCAGTTTTCGGCCACTATCTCGCCTCATGAAGTCTCCCGCAAAGGAGTTCCTAGATTTTGCTTCAAGTCCGACGGCCCAGCTTGTAAGAGCCCACTCAGGCGCACAGCCGCGTAGCGTGATCCACGGCCCAGCCGCGGCCTCCAACAGCCGTGGCCGCGCCCGCTGCACCACAATCGTGGAAAAACACACGCATCCACGGCTCCGCCGACTGAACCATTGCGTGCGGACGGCGGCAGCCGAGGCGACGTATCCAGCGCCGTTCACGACGCGTCGCGTCTGTGGCGGTGAGACGATAGCCAGAGATCGTGAGGATTCATGTGGTGGCATTTAACTTCGCACAGCTGCATTTAAGTCTATTCATGTTAACTTCTGCTGCTATAAGTTATTACAAATGTCTTAGTTTCTATAAATTGTTTCTATAAGTTAATATAACCGTCTTTGTTTCTATAAACCGCTTTTATTTATCATTACTATTCATCAACCACTACTTTTTACTTTCATATATTATAATATATTTTGTATTTTATTATATCACAATTCCGTAAATTGTACAATGATCCAATTGTTATAATGCCTTCCGTTACATATCTTTCTTATGTAATATACTATTATTCATCGGTTACTATTATTCATCAACCATTTCTGTCAATCATTACTATTAATCAGTTAATTAAAAGCTATCAACAAAATTAATCAGTTAATTAAAAGTTATCAACAAAATTCAATATGTACATGCCCTTATTCATGCCTTTCGCGTGCCTGTGCAAGGGACGTTCAGAACATGATGCAATGCATCCATCATCTGCAGCACAGAATGATTTTGCTTAAAATTAGCATTGCTTGTCTGATGTTGCGCAAGAGTTGCTGCCGATTGTGATTGGTCGGCTGCGCACAGCGAAAACGCTCCTGTTGTTTGGGATTTGGGGTCTTTTGGTTGGGCTTTTGGCTTTGGTTTTTGGCCCTAAAAGCCAAAAGCCCAACCAAAGGAGTTGCTTTTGGAAGTAGCTTTTTCAAAAGCAGCTGTTTTTCCGTAGTATATTTTTGAAAGCTGTTTTAACTCTACTTTTGGCTTTTTGCTTTCTGCTTTTGGAAATAGATTGAATAAAACGTTTTCATAGTTGTTTTAAAAGAGATAAAGACAAAAAGTATATTTTATACTTGTTTAACCAAACAGCTTTCAATTTTCTACTTTACATTTCTGACACAGACTTTCTCATAGCTCACAGCCCACAGCAGCTTTTCCCCACAGCCGCAGCTCAACCAAAAGGACGCTTGATCTCCCGGTGTCTGAAGTTGTCTACCATTCATAGTGCACAGTCGGCCCAACTCCAAGCCTCAGAAAAAAAATTGCATTGCAAAACTGGCGACATTCACGTCCACTTCGAAACTCTTTTTATGAATTTCGCGACATCATCTAAATCAAGATGAGCCTCTTAGCTCCTACATTCTTTTGTATTGTTAAACACAAAAAAAAGGGGGAAAAGTAAACTACATCAGGGCCTAGTGTACAAATTAGAGCTAGCGATTGCAAGCCATCCTCTCTCCTCCCGCCCTTCATTCTGCAACAAAGAACAGCAAGTACAGCAGTCAGCACCTGCTACCAGCTACACTGAAGGTTCACACTGATGCAAGGAACATGAAATAGATATTGTGGGCAAGAACAAACATGATAGTACATGCCATTGTCTTTTCCCCACTAATATTGCTATTAAAGAACACATACGTCATACGTGAACAAGCAACTCAGCACATGCATGAAAATAACGTACTTGGCAGCACTGTTAGTAGCAGCTAATGTGCACTCACTGAGGCATTGCATTTGTAAACTTTGTAGCGACCTAAACGAGAAAATTAAGATTCAGATGAGTAAATTGAACAAATATACTTCCAAACTTTTGAAAAATTCATGCCGATGGTTTTGATTTTGGTGGGAATTATGAATTTACAGCTTCTGCCCAAACAAGGGTAGATCTCCTCGATGTTTTTTTAAATATGTATGAGTTGTATTTAAAGTCATTGCCTCCACCCAATACATGTTTGATGCTCTTCCATCATTTTTAATCAAAGACGAGAAGCGGAGGGATAAAAGATGACTTAAGGATACATAAAGTGCATTGTAAGTTCCACAAGTACTTGTTTGTCAACCAGTATTGTACTTGTTTGTTCTTCACTTAAATATTGAGATCAGCAACTAGGTATTGTAATCTTCAGTCTTCTTATTAGGCTACTCTGTCTCATCACCTCTATCATTATGGAGACAATAACCTCAAACCTCACAGATTAAAATTGACTGATTTTTTTTATAAAATCTACAGGTGCAGGCATGTCTCATGCCATTACACTACACAGACTTAATTGTCAACAATCACATCAGTTATTATGAAGCTTCCCAAAATATCAAAGTAGTCGGTAACTAGTACCAGTACCTGTAAACAAGCTTTGCCTTGAGAACTTGAGCCTTGGAATAGATTCCACAGAAATAAACAAAAGCACCCACTTGCTTTAGTGTACTCCATAACCATGTAGAAGAAGAGTGTCTGCTATCACATTCCTTGCTTCAGAACATAATTTCTCTGCATCATTCCCTTCAACCGGGCGGTGAATAATGACCTTTACTGAACCTGAATTAAGGGTGCCTTCCATTCCAGAAGGCATCAGTTTCCCTGTCCCAAGAAGAGTAATAGGAATAACAGGAACACCTGTCTTTGAAGCGACACTAAATGCACCTCTCTGGGAATAATTTATAACCACATGTCATTACTCCATGAAAAAAGTGAAAGCATAATACACAGAAAAATGAAATCTCATTTGATGGAACCTAACCTTAAATACACATAGCTTTCCATCTTTACTTCTAGTCCCCTCTGGAAAGAAAAATACAGATGCTCCTTTTTTCACCAAATCCACACACCGTTTAAGACAGTCCTGAATTTAGAGAGCAGATGTTATGCTCAACATGGTGTACAAAGTTGACAAACCATATAATAGGAAGACATTGAACCCAAAAAAAGGATGACACTTACTAATGTTGAAAAATAAAACTACGCAAAATTGGTTTTCTGGTTTAGTCGCATGTTCAAACCTACTGTGAACAAATTGGCTATACAACAGAGTTGTTCATTTTACAGAAGATGACGGAACTGTGTTAACAAAAAGGATATGCTAGGCAACAACCAAAGGAAAACTTTCCCGGTGTCTCCCTCGAAATCATAGATAATCCAGAAACCCTTGTTCAATCACAAATTTATCGAAATGTAAATGTCTATTGAAAAAACAGGGATGAGGCTAAGGTCATACCAGCTGGCTCCTGCTGTCCATACGCCTCAAAGGAATGACACCCAAGAGATACATTGCCCACCCAATAATTGGAAACATAAAGATACTGGTCTTGCTTATAAACTTGAAGCACCTTCCTAGAGTTAGAAGGGTATAGATATCCAAGAAGCTCTGATGGTTAGCAACATAGACAGCAGGGCTACTGTTTGGAGGTAGATTCTCCATTCCTTCAACTTCAAGCTTGTAGAACATGGAAATTGTCAAGGTAGCCCAAATCTTCGCAATGTAGTGCTGAGCTCTCCTACGGTATCGGTCAAATAAGAGCACGAGTGGATGAACCACAACCATTACTACAAACAAAAAGATCGCCGCAACAGCAGTCACCATGTAGAAGCAAACCCCTCTGACCTTTGAAACCACCTGCAGGTCTGGTTATCAAATAAATAAAAGTAAGCACAAAGAAATCCAATTCTGGAATTTGACATGAATCTCTTGACTTTGTCCATGAACATGATTTCATTTTCATCCACAGATTATTTGTAAAACATGTGTACATGATTTTCCTAATACGTTGTATATTCTAGTAAGTAAAGTCTACTGCTTCTTAAATTTCATGAAACACAACGCTGGTATTAGCTGCTACAAGTTTTGTAAAAGGACTAAAAACTGCCGGTTCTCCCGCTCATTTTATCCTAAACATTCTAGCGACACCTTTCAGGTAGGTGGAAGTATAACCGTTATAAGCCAGCAGCAATCCATCATAGTAGTTAATCAGAACGAACTAAAAAGTAGTAAGTCATAGCTGCTGGTCCAGAGTGAAATGAAGGGCTGGCACAATAGTTTGATTCCCACGTTTCCTCTAACTGACGGAGCATCAGCAATGGCAATTTTGTCACTGCAGGTTCACATAATTTTTCAGCGCTCCATAAATTTCATAATTTGTCAAACTACATGTCAATGTTATCCCGATGCAATGCTACATCTAACACATGCTAGAACTTCCGGCAACATAACCCCAATGAGGCAATGCACAGCCCAGCGAGACGAGAATAGTCTTAAGAAATTCAAGACATTCTGCTCTAGAGAGCAGAGGAGGCTGGAAACCTGACAACGCCCGCGACGAATCCCCGGCGGCAGCGGCGGCGCCACCGGCGATGACATCCGATCTCACAACCGTTTCCCTCCGCCGCCACCTCGCCGCCCGGACCTGCGGGTTCGGGCAGCCCGCCGACACCCGATGCGGCCAGCCCTTCAGACCACCGCCAGCCACCACTGCGGAACAACAACCAACACACACAGCATCAACAAGATAAGACCAGTACTGGGGGGAGGGGCCTCCTGTAAGAGAGGTTAGCGTTGAGGCGACGGGTGTACCGTGAGCCGAGGGACCGACAGGGAGGGGCGAGACGGGGGCCAGGGTGGCGGGCCTCGGCCGGAGGAGGGTCCCCATGGCCTGCCTGCCTCCTCGCGCGCTCAGCCGCCGGCCTGCTCCGCTCCGCTCCCGCGGAGGCAGATTCGCCGCGGAGGCCGGCCGGAATGGACGCGGCGGGGAGGTGGCGCGCACGTGGCGAACGTGGGGTGTTTGGGTCTCGCGACGTCGCACGCGGCGGCTTCGCTTGGGTTGGGACTTGGAGAATCAGAGGTAGGGATGGCGTTGCCGCGTTGGGTCAAGGTCTCGTTAGCGGCGTGGTGTGCGGATAAAATCGTTGGAAGCGGAGACGAGATGGCGATACAAACGGTGGAGGTTTGCATTGTGAATTTCACCGAGCGGTCCGAGAGCATGCGCAATTTCTTATAGGTTTGTTAACTTTCTTATGTGATTTTGTAGCTGCGCTCAGTGGAATATGGCCGTATTCTTTTTTTGCCCTTTTTATGACTTTTAACTTTAACTTCTTTAAAAATCTAAATAAATGGAACAACTTATTAAAATCGTTTCTCCGCACGGTTTCCTGAGTCTAAAACCTAATTCATCATCCATATCGACGCCTCCGCTGTCCACCACCGTTTTAAAAAATACAGACAAAAAAATCATCAACTACAGCAAAAGAACATCAGACACAGTCCAAAAGAATAAGACATATTGGTTGAATGCGCAGAACAGATGCCCAGTGTAGCTCTATACGTTACAAGAACAAGAAAAAGTTAACAGGTCTGTTTTTTATACCGTAACTTATGACTTTTTGCTGTTTCTGAGAAAAACTTACTGATAAATAAAATCGCTATAATATATACTACAAAAGCTTGTGGTCTCTATTTTAAAAAGATGCTCCGTTTAAAAACTAAACACTTAATAAAACAATTTAGTATAGAAAAATTAAAAGCATAAGCCAAAAAGAAGAGACTGTTAGCGTGCTTCATGTCACTTGTCCAAAAATCCAAATACATTCGCTAGCACAGTTAGCATAGACACGCGGGGATCCTTCCTTTACTGACAGGTTTGGCATGACTTGTGCTACCTTCTGCTCTACCAAAAATCATATGCTGAATAGAGTCCGGCGTTTGAAACAGCACACCACATATTCCTTGAATTGAACGGGCCAAGAGTCCATAAAGGTGCAGACAAAAATTGCACGGCGACGGTGAGATTTTATTTCTAAGCTTCTTCAGAATAGGCATGTGTGGCCACTGATTGGTACTAGCACAAAGTACAACCTATTATGGAACGGCCGAATAACCGAAACAGCACACTACATTCCCTTCCCTAGATGTTATTTTACATTCAAATAAGAAAGGTCTACTTCCACGCTAAGAAAAGAACACGATTTGTGGGGGGGAGAACAAGAAACAAAGGAGATACACAAAACAGGAGCAAAAACAACAGGGGAACAAAAAGAATGAAACCGTGGTTAGCGCCCAAGTCAGTGCAGGCCAAACTCCATCCATCCTGCAGTTCCCCTGGTGACGAGCAACACTTCGTGTATGCTTAGCAGCAAAGAGGTCAGTTAATCTGTACAAGACCTCTTCACCCTTCTATGATCGTTTGCATTTTTCAATGACTTCTGTGACGGCTGAGTGTGTTTCCTCTGTCATCATATTGAGCTGCAGATGAAACGTCTGCAGGGAAAACATGGGCAAATAAATTATGAAGCAACACCAGCTCACAGCAGTTGCAAAAACATTCCAAAAAAACTTCAGGTCCAGGATGATCAATCAAAATGGATAAAATCTGGCGGCCGAACTGGGTATCCACTCATCATTTTAGAGATGGACACCAAGTTTACCTAGGAAGGTAAGCAGATTATGTCTCTCTTTTAATCAGTGCAAAAAAAAATTGTAATAAGGCAGTCGATGTGTTGGTTCAGTTTGGTGCTGGTCACATTTAAATCCAGAGGGGTGTAAAACACGAGAGAGAGAGAGAGAGAGAGAGAGAGAGATAGGCTTCCTAGATGCAAAGTACAGAGATGAATAAGAGTAACATCTACTGGACATGAGAAATTAAGGGTTTCCATAACAGAGTAAGTTCATATATCTTTCAACTTTTTCCCAAAGAGTACTTCAGGAATTTTAGAGACATACCACAAATTTCTCTAGCACTGGCACAAGAACTTTTAAGCTGTTATTTGGAAGGCAGCCCGAAATGGCTCCTCGAACCTTCATGCTGTTGCAGCAGACAGACAGTTCAGAAGTTAAACACCATGGGGCTGACATTATGAAATCATTTAGAAATTAATGAAACAGTACAAACACTGCAGATTACAAACCTTTCTGACGAAAGAAAGGCTAGCAGGAGGGCTGCATAGGCCTCCACAATCATCATTTCAGCTTCCCGTGCTCCTTGCAACAAAGACTCTTCATCATCCTGATTGTTTATAAGAAGCAACCAATCAAATGATTTATAGAACATCATACAATATGCATTGCTAGGTAGAAGGTAGTCTAGGTACTATAAAGAATCATACATTGCATTGGCAACAAAGAACCAAAAAAATGCTAATGTGCTTGATGTTTCGGCCAAAAAACTGTCCAAATTTGTGATTTAATTTTTTGGTGTTTCTTTGCCAACATGAACCATCCATTGATACAATTACAAGTATGTTGATTAAATTTGCAGCAATGAGAAGTGGCGTTAAGATGCCCTTTCAACCGATGTCAAACAGATGAAAGAAACATTATACCTCATACTAATTGGAAGAATAATGCACTCAAATACTGTTTGAAATGGAGTGGCAGTGACTTATGGGGTGTTTGCAATGGCTGCAGGCTGCAGCTGATCGCATTTGGCTGCAGCTGTTAGCTTTTGGATAAAAATGAATAGTAGTGGCTGAATGAAATGACTTTTAGAGGGGGCGAGTGATAGAAAAAGGGAGAGATGCGTGCGCGAAACAAGAGCGACAGGAGTGGGTGCGTAATGCGTCTGTGACCCCCTACTTTATCCTCGGAGCAAAAGACGGAACCGAGAGAAGTGAAAAGGCCGCTTCAAAAAGTCTGATATTCATATTGGCTTCTACAAGCAGAAACCAGAATCAGAAGTTAATACGAACATCCCCTTAGTCAATTGCCTGGATATGAAAGCCTTTAAATGTAATCGTGCATGAGCTAGACCAGACGATGTGAACAGCAAATGCCAGTCTGCCATTGACAACATTATACTACGTGCATTAGTTTCCATTTCATGGATAACAAGTGTGCAAATTTTATTGAACTAAGAGTTCACTATGCTGCTGACCTATGCTGAAGAGCAAAATAAAATGGTACTTCGAAAATAAAGAGCAGGTAATAAATACCTGGCTGTATCATTTTTGAATGTATTAAAAAACTTTAATGTTAGAATTACCGGTGATATAGCTCCAGCAGCTTCCCCGGCGCCTTGACTTGCTAAGAAGATTGAACAGAGGAGTGGTATAACATCCCTCTGTGCCTTTTCACTCTGTGGATTCTGTGATGGATCAACAGAAACACGGGCAGACGCAAGACGTACCCTGTAGCCAGGTTATGAAATAGGAGTGATTTAGAAATAGACAAACATTGACTAGATGGGATATAGAACTAGAAGTGCTCCTGACCCCAAGGAACTGCCAGAACAGTAACACAGATATGAATCAAGCAAATAGAAAGGACGAACTTAAGGGGCTTACCTATTAAGGCTATCTTTCTCCACAAGGTTGACAAGCAAGCCCAATATGGCAACCAGAAAATCAAGCTCCTGATCTCGCAATTGCTTAGTTTTGACTTGGTGTGCCCTGCTGTCTTGGGAAGATGACAGAACTTGTCCAATATTGTCATCTCGACCAGAGGACACTCTTTCTTTTGTATGATAGTTCTTGTCCATGGAGAAATCAAACGAGGGGAAATGCTTGATGATCAAGGAGGCCATGGTGTTAAGTCCACCACATGATGCAATCTGTTCACAACCAGATGGGTTGTCATTTGCTAAGTTCATAAGAACCTGCCAGAAAAACAAAGAGAAAATCAGATAAATGCCATTGCAAAGGAAACACCAAAATAGCCTCTTACTTATATGGCACAAAAAGTTTTTTGTTTAGTAAAACTCCATTAACTGTTCAAAATTTCCAATAATGGCCAGCAACATAAAAAGAGCAACTAAAATTAGATCATGTAGAGTTAATTATTTTGAAATGATAAGGTAAAGTTTATAGTGGTCTTTTATCAAATATCCTAGCAAGGAGCAGAAAAATGATAAGACAGAATACAATTATTATGGAAGATCTTGCAAATACTGTCACAAGAATGAAGCAATATAAGGGCATGTACAGTTAAGCTTAGGCCTACAATTCGAACGAGCTTGAGTCAGGCTCAAACAATTAGTTTATCCTTATAGTCTTAGTATCCTCCCACTTAAAACTAATCCCTAAAATACCTTCAAAGAGACTTAGCTGAAAGCCTAAAACCGTTCAGGGGTGGTTTATAAGCTTGCAAAGGCTTGTAGGCTGAACTTACCTAAAAACCGTTGGGACTTATCGCACGAGCTAGTTAGTTCAGCTGAAGCCTTGTATAAGCCAACAAGCTGGGGATGGAGTTTTAGTTTTTCAATACAAATGAGATTTAATCCTATCCAGTAAGCAACTCCATCGTCACCCTGTTTAATAAGCTTATTGCAGTTTTAAGGACAACCTTCAACCCTCAAACTAGCACCTGTTTGGTAGGTGCTGAGCCTGAGGCAGCATTATGTTAATGCTTAATCTCAACTAAAGCAGGCCTCAGGTTAAGTTAAACAGTTAACATACACTAAAAATTGAACTAAGCAGTAGAAACAATTCACAAAGTAAACACAGTAGAAACTAGGACAGATTCGGCTCGAGACTTCTTTCCTAAACCTCCAACCAAGATGATGTATCACAAGCAGTTACTATGCAGTATAAATGGTGTAAGCTCTTCCAGTGCATGTGATTGTAGAACTCCATACATGGAACAAATGAGCTAAAGGTTTGACAAGCCATATTGAAAATCTTGTGAATTGCCAAACCCATTTCAAAGATATGCAGCCAACTTGCACTCCCTTTTACCAAATTTAACATATGTTAGCCAACAAAAATCACAGAGGTAAACCAAGAAACTGTGACCACAGAATGTCTGTTGCAGAAGTGACAAGAAAGATCAAAAGGAAACATATTCAATTTACCTTAACTGATGTCAAAAGGCAGTCTTCCAAAAGACTGGGCTCCTCTTCAACATTAGAATGAGATGTTGCACCTGACTGATGATTATCTTCATGTTGACATGATTCATGACTTCCAATTGACACAATCCCACAATTGTCCAACAGTTTTCCGTTTGCTGATTTTGCTTGATGTCCCTGTCGTGATTTCTTTTCTGGACCAAATAGTTCCCAATTTGAAGGCTCCTGATCAACATCATCAAATGCAAAAGGATCAGGATCACCACCACCACCACTGCTCAAATCACTCTGTCCATTTTCTGATAGACGACGTCTTTTTGCCATTTCTCTGGAATTCCCGTCAGAACTATGTGCTTTTATAGAAATCCATCCACTTGAGCCTCTAATTGGATTGGCTTTATCAGAATCCTTTCTTATATTCAGCCTCAAACCAACACCATTGTTGTGCCTCTCACCAAATGAACCACTTGATGCCCCATTGCTTGAAATAGATGGAGAACAATCGAGTGACTTTTGTGACAGACCAACATCACTACTAGAAGAGATAGTAATATGAGAAACTTCTGATTTGGATGATGAGCAATTTTGGCGTTTCTGATTCAGCGAAAGGTTCTTTTTGTTTGAGTTCTTGCACTTGCCATGATCAATAAATGAAGTTGCACCCTTGATATCTGCTGCACAATGCGATTTTGAACATGTGACTATATTAAACTTGTATAGGAACAGATATTTTAGCCCTTCATATTAGACTAGACAGTGAACAGCATAATTTTGTGTACAGTATATACTTGTGCAAATGCATGATAGGCTAACTGCCGTGAAATTTACTTTGGATCGTGAATATAGAAAATGGTTGAAAACATATAGGTAAAATCTAATGAAAATTTGACATTAGCCCTAGATGGTTTTTTACTTTGAGGCCTACTATAGTTGGAAATTGCAAGGGCAGTCTAACTATATTGAGATAGTGCATAGAAAAGGCAACAAGACCAAATTTGGTGCTTGTTATTACCAGAGCGCCCCCCTTTACAAACTTTCGAAGATTTTGGATCTGTGCTGCTAGAAACAGTGGAAGAATTCTGGAGAGAGAGAGCTGCAGCAAAGGAAAATAGGCATCAGATCGCAAGTTATCAAAGTGGATGTTGAGCTTTACATTAACTGTGTAGGAAAATATTAAATTATTAAGCAAACTTACCTGATAATAATTCAATAATACTGATAATGACACCAACAAAAGAAAGTGGGGAGCATTTAGGACTCAATCTTCTACTCATGCTGAGCAAATGGGTCTGGAAGGAGCAAAAGGAGTTAAAAGAGTTTACACTACTAAAAGGAGTTGAAGAGTTTACACTACTTTGTACACAAAAAATAAAGGTAAGCAGAAATACAAGGTTATTGCACAGAAGAAACATGGAAAAGATATTGTGCAGAAGAAAAAGGGTAATAAACTGAACTGACAAGATATGGAAAATTACCTTGTTATGCTCGCTTAGAAATGTGGCATTCTCCAAAATTTTCAAACATTTCAAGAGGAGTGCAGCACTTTGCAAAGATGTTCCTTCCTTTAGGTCCAAGGCCAGTGTGGAGGTATCCTTTACAAGTCTCTGATACACAAGGTTTGCCACCAGAAGCGTGCTATTAATGCATTTGTTTAGATTAAGCAGTGTAATATGAATGCATTATATACGCCAAATGGACAAACACTTCAATGTGGGAATAAACAAAGTAAATATCGAAACGCTCAACATCCAAATTTGCAAATCAGAAATATGGCCAGTGTGTTCAAGTTGCTTACATATCCAAGAAAGGCAAGTGTTCCTGGAAATGTAGCATTCAACAGAATAATAATCGTGTAATGTCTCCATGCCATGGAACCCATGTTAAGTACTATCAACATGGGAGCATATAATCATTAGAGGTTCAAATTTCAAGAATTATTGGTTGATGGTTTATCCAAAACAATTTTCGTAAATCACAGTAAGACTGCCTTCAGAATCTAACTTTTCATTCAAAGCAATTTCCACGACATAATTATGTGCTGCAGCAAAGTTTTCAGGTACTGAAAATAGTTTTATTTTAACGCGCGGCTTCAAGCATGCTGGGGCTTAAAATGTACAAGCTACAAAAACTTGCAACCATCCTTTAGCATAGCAAACAATGTCAACTTAAATATTTTTTGCAGAAACATGTCTGAAAATAAACAAGATCTTACCTCCAGTGCTGAATGACAATTCACCATAACATCAAAAATATTAACAAGACCACCCAACTCCCTTAATGTTTCTTTGAAATTTCCTCCAACTCTGGTCACCATGTCAGATGTCTCTAAAAAAATAAAAAATTCAAAAGGATAACATTTCAGTAATGATAGCCAAAATTACTGCTAGTGAAGATGGATTCAAACTATGCAAAACAGATGTACTCTAAACAAGTCAGCAGTCAAAAGCAAGTGAAACAAGGGCGGTGTCCATACAAAGTTGTAAACAGGTGCTACTTAACTTATGAATTGATAGTTTATTTAGCTTGGCGATCAACATAAGGACAATCACAAGTGGAAATTATGATTAAAAAAACTTACCCTCTAATGAAAGATTAAAAAAAACTTACCCTCTAATGAAACAGCAGACAAGCATGCCTTTTCCATTGTCAACAAAGCAAGCCACTTTGAACACAATTCTGGCCTTGATGTTCCCTTGTCATCCCTGTCGAGTGGCTTGATCTCTTTACAGCTTAAGAGGATTTCTTCAACTTTTGAAATGATATCCTCTGAACTGGAATCAGGATCCTTATTTGAGCCATTAAGCATGTGAACTTTACTGATTCCAAGAAGTTTGGAACCTATAGATGTTTCTTTGGCATCAACAGCATTCATTGGAGGGTTTAGTAATTTAAGAAGAAAATGGATACAAGATTCTGAATCCAGCAAATGATTGTCTTGGACCTGAGTAACAAGAAAAGAGGAGATTGCAAATAAGCAAAATTGAAGCTGCAGGAATATACATCACAGGTATTAAAAGAGTAGCAACTGTTGGCCAATTAAATAGCATCCAACAAGCGAAATATATATAAAACTAAGGAAAGATGAATATCAACACTACCTGAAATTTACACTGTAAATTCTAATTCAACTTTCGATAAAAGTGATGCAAATAAAAGCATAGCATTGCTTAATTAATGTTCTTCATCACACATCAATCTAGTGAAATAAGGTGAATACTTCTACAAAAAAAAAGGTAACAATATAGTAGAGATAAATAACTTTGCCACAACATGATTATCTTTGTAACTTGTGAGATAGAAGAAAATTGTTTAATACGCATAAAAAACGGAATGCAGCATGCACAGAAGCATATCAATTGGGATTAAGAGGTACTCACATCACTTGCCAAAACAAATAAAAGAGCTGCTGCAGCAATAGCGCAGGGAGGATCATCAATGTTCAGAACCAAAACAGCATCGATAATTTGCTGAACCAATCTACAGGATATAAGAAAAGAAGGCAATTGTGACTTGTGAGTAATAAAATGGAAAACAGTGTAAGATTTGCTGAAAGATGAAGTGGTATATTGTGTTTTAGGAATTGAAGATGTTCTGAAATTCAATAGAAAAATGAAGCGTACATGATGCCTGATCAAATGTTACAATAATTTCATTCCATGAGAATTTACTTTCAGCAATCTTATCCATTTGCACAAGTAGAAATGGGTAAAAACATTGCAAGAATCTAGTGTGGTGATTCTATAGTCAAGGAACCAAGAATGCACTTCTTTCCGCACAATAACCTGTAAACTAAAGAATTGAAGCCCAATTCAGACAACAACAGAGTATCCTATGTCTTCAACTTACGGAAATCAAGACAGTCAACTAAAAATGCTCATAAAGCGTCAAAATGTCAGTATAGAACAGAGTTTAGTAGTAAAGCTTTGATGTTGTTCACAGCTCAATTAGATAGCAACTCCACACATTTTCATCAACATTGCACTTTTGGTTTACAAGATACCACAGTTCAGTACCAATTGGAAACCCTCCCAAAAGTTACAAAATGAATACCCTCATGGTCCCAGGAGAAATATTAAGCTAGAGAGTAACGGATGGTGTTTCTAACAACAATATTCTTCATAAATATCTGAATTGATGCCCAAGCGATCCTTTTAAACAAAACGTTTCTAGGCATTTCCAGTCACTCAGCATGCTTCCTTCTTCTAAAACCATACGATGTAGGAGCTCTTGGCTAAAAAAAGATACCAATCTGCTAAAACCTAAAAATGCTCCTAAACAACTTAAGCGCATACTTCTTAAACCCAGCTGTAACACTAGGTCCCAGACAAAAGAAGGCGGTGATAATTAGCTAATTACGCTTCTTAGCATCGGCAAACACTAAATTCTACATCATTGTCAACAATAACCCTGACAAAGCAAACAAATCGAGCACACAGTTCATGCCAAGCGAACAAACACGGATTGTTGCACTACTATATGCCAGTTGTTGTGACTTAGCTGCAGGAATTAGCTATCCATCGCAAGTTCGCAACGCAAAGGAATCGGAGCGAGCTCGCAGTTTGAGGGCCAAAAGGTGGTTCTTTTCCCAAAGAAACCCCAATTCTTGAGCCCTAATGCAAAAAATCCCAACCTTCCGACCAAGATTACCCCCAAGAAACAAGAACAAGAAGCCCAATTTTATAAGCCTAACACGACGATTCTCGATTTTCTACCCCGGAAACAAGAACAGGAACCCAATTACTATATTCTTTACAGAGCAAAAAAGAAAGGAGGCTCCTTGCGTGTACCGACCCCTGGGCCCGGAGGACGCGCCGGCGCGCGGCGGAGGCGCAGATCCCGAGCAGCGCGTGCAGGCTGGCCCGGCGCACCCGCCTCGGCGCGGTCGCGCGGAGCCCGTCGAGCGCGAAATTCACCTCGTCGACGCTCTCCATCATCTCCCCGTACTCCTCCGCCTCCATCAGCGTCGCGGTGGCCGCCGCGGGCTCCGCGGGCTCCGCGTACTCCCCTCCTACTGCGCCCCTCCCCCGCCGCCGCCTCCCCTCCAGATGGGGCGGCGGGTCCTCGTCGAAGTCCCACATCGACGAGGACTCCTGCGACGGCGGGAGGGGCTGCGAGGCCGACGACCCCAGAACGACAAGGTCGTCGCCGTCCCCGTCCCCGTCGAAGTCGAACGCGTCCTGCGAGGAGGAGAACCCGCGGTCCCCGCCCGCGCCGCCGTCGGAGAAGGCGCGGGATCTGCGGCCGTAGGTGCGCATGATCATGGCTCGTCGCTGCTGGGCTCCCGAGCTGCGCGTGCGCGCGCAGGAGAGGGGGAGAGATTTGGGCGTCGGGATTGGGTTTCGAACGTCGCTTTGCGGCTGATCCGGATTTGGGAGGAGAAGCTTTGGGGATTTGGATTTTGGGGGCGGAGATCGGGAATGGGATGGATGAGATGAGAGGCGGTGGCTCGTCTCGTCGCGCTGGGGCCGGCTGGCCGCCGCCGCGTTTCGTCCTGAACCTCCTCTCGTTGGAGGAGCTTCTCGGCCGTCGGATTTGATCTCGACATCGTAAGGCTGCGAAGTGGGTGCTATTTAAGCGTCTGAGGCCTAAATTCTGCTGAACTTTTAGGCCATGTGCTTTTGTGTTGAATTTTTTGGCTGTAGGTTTTCTATATAAATAAAAATAACCGGTGATATTCAATGCAAATATTTCGTTTTGAGGCAAGAAAATTTCATAATAATCTTAAAAAACAAAAGACTTCTAGAGATTATCACATTAATCGAAAGAAAAAGAGAATGATCTCCGTCACTTATTTTGATGGAGCCAGATTGTAGCGGTGCAGATTAATCGTACATGGATATGAGAGTTATGTAAAAAATGCAATTGTATTTTAATTATAGGAAGTATAGTCGTATAGCAAAAATAATTATATTATAATATCTAGCCTCGCAGTGGATCAGGTAAATCTGTGTCTGCTCTGACAACTCGCACTGTGCGCTAGAGCAGGGTTACTTTCGTCGGGCGAGAAGGTGTACACGGAGGCGAGGGTTTGCTCGTTCCAAGTTGTTGCTGCCAGCGGCGATGCGCGTGGTGACCTCTGAGATGTACAGTGATGCATGAGTGACCAAAATCGTATATGAATTTCTCTTCGTACTCTCTCTCAGGAACAACTAAAACTCATAAAGCCGCATCTCAAAATAACAAACCCATATAACAGATATTCTCACATTAGAACAGCCTTGTAACGAACTAAAGATGCCACCTGACTATTTCCATAGGTGTGATCTGAAATTAGTTTTGGTGGACACGTAGTTACCGTCGAAAAATATTCTACATATATTTGGTTTCACGGTGGCTATCTCCAAAGAGACTAGAAGCAAGAGAGATGGATTAGGTCCCATAAATTCGTACCTACCGACTATACGCTACGATTATCGAAAAATACTCGAGATAGCTATTGTATAGGATAGCTTATCTGCCCTGCTCTTTACATTCATGCCTAGAAGGCAGGTTATGGCATAAGACACAATCTACACGCACGTTGCAACGAACTTCTACTAGTGCCGGCAAACCGCAAGAAAAAAAACGCTATTGTTACTGCAAACTACTTTCTCGTTTTTTTTTACTTAATGCTTAGATTTTTTAGGATCTCCGAGATACGAAATTGACCGTTTTATAGTTTTACACCAAGATATATTAATAAAATTATAGTATTATAAAAATATCTTATAATAAATTTAATGATATAATTTTTATATAGATAATATAGATAGCTTTAAACTTATTAGTGATTAAATTTTAGAAAATTTTATGGTACAGACGCTAGAAAGCCAAACAAAAAGGAATGGAGAGAGTAAACTGTAAAGAAGGAGAGTGAGTAATTCACGTATAGGCGAGGGGCTAAATCGGAAGAACTGTTAGAAATAGTCAGCTGTCCAGGTGCCATCCCGTCAGACCGAAATAAATTAGTTTATAATTGATTATAGTTTATTTGATGTAATTAAATTTAAAAATTAAAAAATATGTTAGTCTATCATGGATATAACAAACGAATAAAAAAAAGAACTGAAAAAAAGTTGGAAAAAAGTTAAATGCCAAAAATAAAATAAAATTTAAAAATAATAAAAAATAAGTCAGAAATAAGAAATTCAAGCTAAAATACACGAGGCGTCATGTAGATCAGTAGCACCACCTCCATTGAAAGGGTCCATGAGCCGTGAGAGAGGCGTGCTGTTTGGTGTGAGTAAAGTGCGCCCACCAATTCAACCACTCCACGTCATCTGATCCAGCGTCTACTTGCGCCCACAGGTTTCCTTTCTGGTAGCTGTTCGTTCCCTCGTGAAAGCAAAAAAGATGGCCAAACGGAGAAAGAAGCTCCATCAATTTGAGAGCGCCTTCGTATTGAATTTTATGGATGGCACGAAAGAAGTAGTTTTTGAAAGAAGACAAATGGTGTAAAAAAGTGAGAAAAAGATACATATGTATAAGGAATAGATGCATAATTATTCATGATATTTGTCTTATCTCTAGAATAAGACGGTAATAAAAAAGATAGAGAAATGGAATATTTATATTAGATTTTGGTTTTTTTAAAACAGACACCCAACAGAATGGGGCGTTAGTTGCTTACACTGGACTGACTGGACTGGATTCACGAGTGACCAATTACTGCATGTGCAGAAAATAAACTGAAGATGTACTAGGGGGCATTTGCTGTTTTTGGACGCCCAAAACTCTTATTATTAATTACCAATCAAAGTAAAGCAAAAAAGAACTAGTGTTACAGATTACAATCCCATGTCCATCACCACTGCAAAGCCATCAAATATTGTACACTCACTTGTGACTTGGGCGCACCACACATCAAGAACCTAGCAGTTTGTGAGAGAGGTGTCCTGCAATTTTTTTCTTCCTTTTTTTGGTTGTCGAGAGAAGCACAGAAAACTGCCACCGCATGCAGGTGACGGTCGGCGCCATTGGCGATCAGGCCAAGCCGACGAGCTTCTCGCTGAGCTCCCAGACCTTCCTGGCCTTCTCGGGGTCGCTGGCCTCCTCGGAGAGCTGGTTCTCGAAGGAGGCCGAGTTGTTGTTCCAGCTCCAGTACACGCCGGACTTGGTGAGGCTGGGGTCGCTCACCACCTGCGCCAGCCGCTTGCCGGCCTCCTCCTCGGAGACGTAGCCCTTGGTGATGTACTTCTGGAACGGCGGGAAGAGGAGCCGGAACAGCGGGATGTGCTCGCGGAAGAGCCCCGTGGTGGCGATGCACCCGGGGTAGAGCGACGCGAACGTCACCCCCGTCTCCTCGTGGTACCGCCGGTGGAACTCCTGCATCGTCAGCATGTTGCACACCTTGCTGTCCTTGTAGGCCTTTGCGCCGTCGAACTCGCCGCCGTCGATCATGGCCGAGCTGCCCACGCCGTTCAGCCCGCCTGCCAGCCCCCTCAGGTCCCCCAGGTTCGCCTTCGGCGGCACGTTCCCCGCCAGCGTGTTCGTGTTCCCTGAAATCGATGAGCCCAAGAACCAATTAGCAGCTGAATTCTGGGACCAAGAAGCGTCGTGCACGGCGGAATAGCGGGGGAAGCAGAGGAGGAAGCTTTCTTACCGGTGATGGAGCCGACGATGATGAGGCGCTTGGAGGGGTAGTCGGAGCCCTTGAGGTCCTCGAGGAGCTCGCGGGCGAGAAGGAAGTGGCCGAGGTGGTTGACGCCGACGCTCATCTCGATGCCGTCGGCGGTGTAGGACGGCTCCTTGGCGGTGGGCTGGTACACGGCGGCGTTGCAGACCACGACGTCGATAGGCATCTCCAGCTGCCGCACGTTCTTGACGAACTGGCGGACGCTGTCGAGGGAGGCCAGGTCGAGGTGCACGATGGTGTAGCTGTCCTTCTCCATGCCGGCCGCCTTGGCCGCGCGCGACGCCTTGAGGAAGTCGCGGCACGCCATGATGACGTGCCACTTGCCCGTCTCCGCCAGGGCCTTGGCCGTGGCAAGGCCGAGCCCCGACGACGCGCCCGTGATGATCGCGGTGCCCTTGCGGAGAGTCTTCTTGCCGGCGGGAGAGGCGGGGGTCACCGACGGCGAGGACACCGCCGCCGTCTGCGCGCGGATGGCCACCGACGTGCTCGCCCTCTGCAGGTTCGTGACACGCATTCCGGTTATAAATAAGGGCATCGTACAATGACTTAACAATGCGCAACAGCGAGCAACATCGAGTACATTTTGGTCAAATTGGCATCGTAAACCATGAAATTCGACCGACAATACCGCTGCTTGTAAGTTTTTTCTGTAGTATCAGACCACGTACTCTCATTTCTAATATACCATTTAAATAAATATATTATACTTTTTTACTATTTTTGTATACTTAAATACGAATTCTAATATACTCTAATATGATTTGTTTGAATTTTTTTTGTCGAAACCTTTTATTTTTACTTATATACCCTTTTACATAAAGAAAAGTAATATATGAGCATGGCTAGAGTACAAGGGGTAGCACAGACGCTTTTCCCTTCCGCTAAAATGCGCAGGAACGCGCAAGGACTAGCAGTATTCCGCACAGCACAACCGCACAACGACATGCAATGCATATACCTTGTTGCGGATGCCCAGAGAACTGGCCTCCAATCTGAGGCCATCCGCGAGACGAACACCCAAGAACGCCGAATCCTTCACCGCTCCCTGCACACCGACGACCCAGGCGCGATTAGCACCGAAACATTCGACATGAGCGAGAGCGGACAGAACAGGATGCGATGACAAAACACTCCAGTTAATTGCCGATAAAGCGAAGCAAAAAAGAATCGCCGCATTTGCATCAGAATGCGGGAGAGAAACTGAGAACCACCGCTGCTCACCTCCTTGCGCGCGGACAGCGCCGGAGGGGCGAAGGAAGTAGCCGCCTGGAGAGCCATCGGAGCTGGCAACGCAAGAGATTGGTAGTAGCGGATAACGCGATCGAGCTGCAGCGTCGGGACGGAGAAGGTTTGGGGTTGTTCGGGGAAGGCTGGGGAAAAGCCAAGGAGCGGCGCCCGCCGCCGATTTATACCAAGCGGAGGTTTGTGGTGATAAGGAGATAGGGGGCGCGGCCAATAGGATTTCTCTGGCTGGATTTCCCTTCACGGGGATGCTTTCTCTCTCACATTCTCACTTAGTGGATATTTTTAAAGTTTTTTAAGTACAACAGTAGATGCATACACGCACCTACGTACACATACATACACTCTACTAGCTGAATGTCCGTACGTTGCTACGGATTTTTAAAAATTTTAGAACATATTTGTATGCATGTTCTAAAAAAATTTACCACCCGTTAGTTTCAAAACATATAGTATGATAAAATTTTAAAATCCGTAGCAACGAGTATTCAGCTAGTACAAAATTAAGCACTAGATGAAAAATACAACATGTACTCTATAATACAGTCTAGATGAAATCCACATTGACCACTAAATCATGAAAAGAAAGATATTTTGATGGGAAGGTGGGAAGATTCAAATAGTCTTTTAGGTATATGTCGTCATTGTCTTTTATGAGAAGGGGTGGGAGAAGCCGAATCAACCACCAACTCTTTCTTTTATAATAGTAAAGATATACACATTCTAACTTACACACACGTAGTTAAATTCACTAGTACATATTTAAGTAGAATGGGGACCTACATCTTATGAAATGTGAACATGTTTTTTTGACCACCAAACGTAGCAACATGTGTGTGTACCCCCTCATATCGGGGTCACTAAGCGTTACTCCAATGAGGTGCACTGGGATTTCAGGTCATGTTCTTTTCAGCTTTTAAAAGCTGCTTTTCGGTTTTTCTATAATAACTAACTTATAAACGGAGTATTTTTTTTAAAATAGGGTCTACTAGTTAATTATAGTATATAGTTTACTGACTTCATTTATATTGACAAAAATCACATGTGAGTTTCTGTTACTCTGTAATCTCTCGTATAAACAGCCCAAAAGTCACAAGTCGCAGCTAAAAACCATAAGCCGTAGCAAAAAAAAACAGACCCTGAATCCAGGCAAACGAGGCGTCCACCCACGTCAACGACCACCCGAGGACTCAAGCTTATGGGACGGGATGGTTCCATATCTACGTCCGTCTCAGTAATTGCTCAAGCTTGACTCGCTGTGCATTTGTGTTCACAGGGAGTAAAGATGGCTTATGTCCGTTGCATAAGCTTGAGTCCACTCGCAAGAAGATGACATGCAAGAATGAACTGCATGTTGTTGGTAAAAGGAAACTTTACATTTTTGACTTCGCAGTACCCTGTGGGATAAAATTTTTATGACAAATATTTACCTAATAACTAAGTAAAAAAATTTACGACAGATATTTACCATAATAACTAAGTAAAAAATATGAATCTTATTAATTCATCGCCTACAATCGCACATGACAAAATCAATCCATCCTTCAAATTCGCACGAATGCGGCAAACTAGTTCCAAGAAAAACACACGTGGTAATCTCACCACCCTTAGGCAAAAGATTATCACAACTAATCTCATTCACCCTCATTTGTTCAACCAAACACAAATTTAAATCATCTCATCCGCTTTCATCACACCAACCAAACAACGTCGTGTACCATCTCATTCAGTGAACCAAACAATCAACCTGTATCATCTCATTCAGGATCATTCTGTCTAAATTAAATAGAACCATCTTACCCACTCTCATCTTACGAACCAAACGTCTCCTTATTTATTGGAGTCTCTCTTGGCTAATGGTATGTATATTTTTTTCTTTGCCTCGATCGAGACGGTTCCAGCGAGTGAGTTGTTCGTGGATGGGCTCCTTTTGTCTGGTCTCGCGGGGAGAGGGGCAGGACCAATATCTGGAACGGATGAGATATCGCGTTTGGATTTAGTTTCGAGGGTAAATAGTGCAAGAGCAGCAGCTAAAGCAGACGGTGAGTGAATTCTACGGGGGGCTAGGAAGGACGGTTTGATCACGGCCTAAGAGGCTAACACGGTAAAACCACATCCGGCCTATTCCGCTATTCGGCCCAATTATGCCTACCCTGTTGTCTCTGTAGTTTCCCCCGCGAGTCAAAGCTTTTGCGTTTGTTCAAAGCATGATTATTTAGGCCCTACTCTATTTTAGTTCAAGCTTTTGACTTTTGCTTTATTTTTTATTTTTAAATTTTATCTTTTTTCTGATTTTTAGTTTTTTTTGAGCTTTTTAGCCGGTTCTTTTTTCTCATATTCGTTTGCATTGTCTGTGATGGGCTAATATGTTTTTTCTATTTTAAATTTAATTATGCCAAATAAGCCACCATCAGCTACCGTGCAATTTTAGCTATAAGCCACTTTCTTCATCTCGAATGAGCGGCACCTTAGACTCTGTTGATATTGTCTTTTGCTTCTGATTTCTATTTTAAAAAGTCAAAAATCAATATGAACACTTGATTTTTTTAAAACGGTTTTTCCACTTCTTCTACTACCATAATGCTCCGAAGATAAGACATAAGATCACGGGTATATCACCAATGGCGGAGCCGGTCGACGACCGGAGCCAGCCACTATGCGGGAGCTCGGGCAAAGCCAGTAGTCGTGCGGCGGGAGTCCGGCGTGAGTTTAGTAGAGCTCAACGGAGTTGCTCACCGATGAGCACGGGCTCTGTCACGCATATGTACATCTCCCTCATTTTTTGGCATCGCTCGTCTTTTCCTTCTAAAAGTCACTTTTTTCAGCCACTGCTCTTTATTTTAACCAAAATCATAAGACAACTAAAATCATTAGTAAAAACTAATACAAACGTCCATTAGTTCTCAATAATGATGGGATAAATTCCTGCCCGATGAAAACAGTACGAAAACTCTCAGGTTTCACTCGCCTAGCAATACAAACGTTCGCTGGAGTGGGAACTTCGTCAAATGCACCAGAAGAAAGAAATTGATGAGCTTTTGCTACTACAACCTGATGAGTCCGCTCCTTACTGAGTCTGAGCCTCCGTGCTTGGTACACCGATACGAGCGCAGCTTCTCTGTTCTTTTCTTTCTGCACCTTTCGTGTTTTCGTCGACGTGGTAAAGATCTAAAGTATTTTTTCTGTCCTCCTCATGTTTCTCTGGTACTGGATCTTCACCACATCGACGAAAACACGAGAAAGACAGTGAGAATGCTCTGGATCACTACTCATCAGGTTGCTGTAGCAAAAGCTCACGGTTTTGCAAACAGCTCGGTTTCTGAGGCACAATGCATGCACGATCCTTCAAATCACTACTCATCAATCCTCGCAGTATCGTACCCATATCCCAGCGCAACCGCATCCTGTGACGTTGCGAAGGAATGGTATTGTGCTACAGTTAGGGCCATTGCTCTGCAGCCGTTGGATCAAAAATGGGCGGCCAACAAGGAAGCAATGTACTGCAGCAAAATACTGTAGTGTACTGTAGCGAAATATCGCCGTGGACCTTTTTCCCTGTAGCCGTGCTCTGTAGCAATCAACTTGATTCCTTAGATTCTGATCGGATGGACCAAGACCAGGCTATGTCAGTGAACTGTAGCTCCCTGGCATTACTCATGTCATGGGCTCATGGCAGAGGATATAATAAACTCATGCAAAATGCTAAACTCAACATAGGAGCTAGAACACTCTTAAAAAACATAGGAGCCAGCAGGTCCAGAAACACTTATGCAACCATCAGTGGAGCCAGAACACTAGCATACAACCTCTAAAGCCTTGAGACTTCCAACAAAAAAACATATAGGCCCTGCTCAATATAGCTTATAGCTTAAAGCTTAAGCTCCGTGTGATCAACATTTCAAAACTTTAAGTATTATATTTGTTAACATGTATAAATTGACTACACGAAAATAATATCACTGGATTTATCTTACAAAATACTTTTATAATATATAGTTTTTATTATTCTTGATAGTATACTGTAATGCAAAACCATAGTCAAAGCCTTGTGTTGGAGACAATAAAACTTCAAATACAACTTACATTTTGGGACAGACGTAGTATTTCTTTGTTATGGATAGATTGCTACCGACTACAGATAATTTATCCATGTTCTTTCCCTCACTACCACAGAAATGGTCATCACAGGCGATTCTATGAACCATCTGAATTTATACGTCTGTGATAACAGGCAGTTATCATTTACGGTTTGTGAACTGTCTATGATAAGCTACCACACAGACGGTTCGTATAAAGAACCGTCTGTGAAGGAGACTATCACAGACGGCTCGAACCAAAAACCATTTGGGATACTCGCACATCATAGACGGTTCTAGCCATCAACCGTCTATGATGAGCGAGTATCACAGACGATTGGTATATAGAATCGTTTGTGATACTCTCTCATCATAGACAGTTGGTGGATAGAACTATCTGTGATGTGCGAGTATCACAGACCGTTTTTGGTTTGAGCGTCTGTGATAGTCATTCACAGACAGTTTATATCACAAAACCGTATGTGATAGTTCGTTCTATACTTAATTTTTTTTATTTTTCTACTAGCATCAGGAAATGTTAGCTATGCAATCTGAAAATAAGCAAATACAGCAACAACACAGCATCACATTCCATTTACATTAAGATTAGAATCCACCATTATAACATCACAAGATAACGAGCAGGTTACCCATCTAACTAACATAGCAAGAGCATGGCAAGAACACATCTCCTAATTCTAGAAACCTAACTCTTAAACGTGGCAACGACATAGAAAAAGCAGAGATCCTAGCAGATGATGTTAATGAGGCCTCTATGCCTAGACCCTCTCACCCCTGATGCAGCGTATGAGCTGTATGTCCTTAACGTCTGCCATCGCCGGCGCCGACTTGAGCGCTACCATGGTAGCTAGCTGCTTCCGTGGCGCTTTGCCTCCCATAGACTTACACGCCGTCTGCTTCGTGCAGGCCACTGGGGGTAAGGGTCGAGGAGGAGGACAGTGAGGATGCTAAGTTTGGGTGAGTATTTATAGAGGAGGGAGAGGTGGGAGTGGAAAATTTTTTGGCAGAAAGCGCAAGGATAGAGAGGTGGAGTTACAATCCGTGGGGAGAGGGTTGGTGGGTTTCTATTAGCCGGGATTGGATTGGGAAGGATCGACGGGCCCAACGGTCAGGGATATAATTATCACAGATGGTTTGAACATTTTTTTATTTCTTGAATGTAACATTTTGATTTCATGTTGTTTTTGGTTGCAACAATTTTCATTTCTTGAATGTAACATTTTGATTTCATGCGTACAACATTGATATTCTTATCCGTTTTTTTGCATTCATGGTTGAGAAATATTGCAAGATGGATAAAAAATATTGTGACTGACCGTACGATGACAGTCTCTACGACCACGGCCGTTACGATCACTGCTACTATGGCCACGGAATAGTCGATACTATTGATTTTTCTGACAGTTGTTTTTAAAACCAATTTTAGATGCATGACTATTTATTGATCAAGATGGCACAAAGACCCTTCTCAAGTTATTAGGCATGATTCCCCCTCATAGTACAACATCTATCATATCAATCCGGACTTTTCTCCAAACTCCGAGACCAGTAAAAATAAAAGGGAACCTAAGCTAAGTTTTCACCGTTGTCGTTAGCCATGTTGATTCTTCATTGCCCTTTGCATGCCATGGTTGTGTTGTTATTGATAGCCCATGACTAAACCTTTTAACCCATCTCAAATACACATGTTAGTCTCATATTCGACATTGTTATTAATTTTCAAATATTGTCATTAATTACCAAAATCAAAATTTAGGGGCCTAGATGCTTTCAGCACGTGTCCTCCCTCTCGCTCATCGGGCTAGGGTTTTGGGGGATTTGGGTGCCGTGCTATTTGGCATGGTGTGTTAGTCGGATCGGGCGCTGGTGGGGTGGTTGGATAGGGGCGAGGAGCTGAGGAGGAGGAGCTCGCGAGGTGTCACCACTAAATTGATGGGAGAAGAGAGAAGGAGACGGGCTCAAGATTGGCGAGGGGATCGGGGCCTTGGGATTGAGGGCAGGGGATCATGAGAGAGACATCGGGCAGGGGGGAGCTGATGACTGGTCCTACCTGTTGGCGCGTGATTTTCAAGTGTAGGAGTGGTGACAGATGAACCACCACTATCTGCCATCATCACTAATTTTTTCTTTTAAGTAGTAAACATATACATTTCACTGCTAGCCCTTGCTAAACTATACGATCTTGGAAAGCAAAATGGTATACTTCTATAGGGTGTTCTTTTGTGCTGCGACTGATGATTTTTGGCTACGCTTTTTGATATGGCAACAGACGACGGAAACATCAACTCGAATGGCGCATATGGTTTTGGATTCAGGAAGCCATTTGAAAAATTCGTTTCAAGAGACCGTCACATTTCGATGTTTGACTCTTTAACTTCTGGAGAAGTCAAAAATCAACATAGAAGCTAAAAAGAACAGGGTCTATGTCTGGTCTGCATGCACAGCTTAACCTTATGTTTCTTTTCTTTTTCTCTGCCTCCACAGGGTGTATTAATTCAGTGTAGAATTTTTGTAGGATGATGCGGTACTCTATCACCCATACCACGAAAATTTTCTTATCTTTTTTTTTTGCGCAATTGTGATGCAAAAAAACCAGGGTACTCCTGTGGTCGCCTGTCGGCGAATCATTTACCGACCGCGCTGTTTATATATCATTTCAGCTCTGTTTATTTTGTGGTTTTTAACTCTGGTTTCTCTTAAAACCAAAATAAATGGGATAGCTCCTCCAAACGGCTTCCGAGCTTAAAACGGTGTGTGTTGTTTGTATCAACATCTTTATCGTCTATGACCATTTTAAAAGTACAGATAAAAATTATAAGTTATAGTAAAAAAAAAATCACCGCCGAAATAGCAAAAGAGCGCGTACACAAACGATGCAGGAAAGCTTCCGAGGGAAAGAAGCATCGATCATGCACACTACATGTACGTACACTTGACCGACTTACGGTGTTGGAAAGCCGAAACGTGTCGATTACGTCGCGACAGCCCAGCTGCCAACTTGTCTTAATCCGGCTACGTTTTCTGACGACGAGAGGAGCGCACACTCCAAGCGCCGGGAAAGGCAAGGCGGCGCAAGCAAAAGGCAAGGCAACCGACCGTGCGCCTCTGCAAAGTAACCACTGGTTACTGAGTGGAAGACTCGAGACGACGAGCCTAGCTTAGCCGGCGATCGAGCTCGCTCGCGACAAACTCGCTGTTGTTTTCGGTCCTACTCACTAACTCGTCTGAAGCGGGAAAAGGCGCGCACTTCTCGCCGGTTTCTGTCGCCGTCGCCCGCCCACCACCCGAGTATGAAACTACACGTCCATGGTGGAATTAGCTGCCCCTCCTTCCCCAGCAAGAAAACGATGCACTCCGGCGGCTGTCCCAGGTGTCGAGCGAGCCTAGCTCTTCCGCTTGAAAACACGTGAATGTTTCCCGGCTGTTAAATCCCAGTTGTTTCAAACGGAGCTGTTCAGTCTCCCATCCGAATTTTATACGGTTTATTTCCGTTCTCAATATATAGAGTTTTATTCGAACTGAAGCCTCTTTTGTAAACGCTATAAATATATCTGTATCACATAGAAAGAACAAGAGCCTTGCTGTAAAGTGATTTCTACCTTCGTGTATTCATGATTTTTATCAAAGAGTTTTTTATGTTAAATTTATGTCTCCCTTTCTTTCAATCCTTTATGTTTATTGTGCGTTTTGTAACAGGAGCCTAATACTATTGGACAACCGAGGCACGGTCTCTCATTGAACGAGAATTACTCCCCGAAGAAAGAAGACGGATCATGTGACAGACGAGTTCCTCTGGCTCTTACGATGCACACCTGGCCCGGCCGTCACGTGTCCTGTGATGGCCAAAAGTGCGGTGTGGTCTCGGCACCTCCACGCCTCGGTAGCCGGTGGCTCTCGGTCCACGTTTGCTCGTGCGCGCTTTTCCCCGTTTGCGCGCGCAAGCTGATCTCCCTTCGCTCCACTATGACCTTAACTCCTAAGCAAACCCCCTCCCCTCTCACATACATCTAGTCACCGCTCTTCAGAGATTTTAGGATCTATTTTTTACGACTTTTAAAAATAATTTTTAGTTTTTTTACTACAGTATCTAACTTTTAATTATAGTATTTTTTAAGATAGAATCTACAAGTTAATTGTAGTACACGTTAAAAATCTAACATCTGTATCAACCAAAATCGCAAGCGAGTATCTCTCTCCGTAGTCTCTGTCACAAACAGCCAAAATTCAAAAATTTCAACCAAAATTCATAAGCCACAGCTAAAAAGAACAGACCCTTAAAGTTCAAACTTCTAGCTTATTTTATACTATAGTGAATTTTTTTATTATAGTTGATGGTAATATTTTAGCATAATTAAAATTAAGAAAAATTATATCATCAAAAATAATACAAAGAAATAAAGAAAACAAGAAAATACAGAAAATATTAAAAATCAAAAATTAAAAAAAGGCAAAATTAAGAAGCTAAGATCTAAAGCTCTAACGAGGAGAGACTAATAATACAACAAACCTTGACGGCCGCGCCTATATAACCATCACCAGAACGAGCACTGAAACGCCTCCATGGATCATAGCCTTCATTTCTTTGTTCTAGGCTCAAAAGTAAAACACTGACTGAGCACAGCTGGTAGATACTCGCATAGCATAGGTAAGTGAAGAGAGAGAGAAAGAGAGAGAGATTTGTAGTCTGTAATTAACATTGTTAATATTGTTAAGGAGGAGAAGGAAGGAGCTGAGGAGTGTCCGGGAGGGGGGCGGCTCACCGGTGCGACAACGACATGCGCAGTGCTTCGCCGTGGTACTCCCCCCGCAGCAAGCGCGACGCCGGCCACTCCGCCGCCATCAAGAAGCTACCCTGGCCCTCGCCGCGCCGCCCGGCCAACCATGTCGTCGTCCTTTCTGGTCTCTTCTTCCTCTTCCGCTTCGTCGCCCCTCTCTTACCTGATCCCTAGGCCGCCGCCGCCTCCTCCTCCCCTCATGGTACAAAGCTTCGCTTATCGATAGATACATGTAGTATATGATGCGGATGAGACGACTCACGTGCTCGCGCGCGCGCGGTGTTCTTGGCTGCAGGGACAGGGATACGCTACCAATGGAGTCAGCGTCGGTGTGCAGGCAAGTGGCGTTGACGCGGCGAGTGCTGCGGCGGCGGTGCCGAGGGATGGGGCCAGGCACGCAGGGCACCCGCCGCTGCTGCGCCCGCCGCCACGGCAGTGCCCGCGGTGCCGGTCCGCGAACACCAAGTTCTGCTACTACAACAACTACAGCCGCGCGCAGCCGCGGTACCTCTGCAAGGCGTGCCGCCGCCACTGGACCGAGGGCGGCACGCTCCGCGACGTGCCCGTCGGCGGCGGCCGCAAGAACAAGCGCGGCGGCGGCAAGGGCGGCGCCAAAGTGGCCTCTACCGCCTCGGCGTCAGCGACGGCTGCTGCAGCGATCAGCAGCGGAGGTGGCGCCAACGCGTTCCCGGACATCTTGTGGCAGATGCTGTTCCAGCCGGCCACGGCCGTCGGCGGAGGTGGCTACAACATTGACCTGAGCGCGTGGCAGCAAATGGCCGCTGCAACGACCCCGCAGGGTGCCGGCGATGTCGGCGCGGTTGGAGCGACGGCGCCGGACTCCAACTGTGGCGGCGTGCAGTACTGGAACGGGTGGCAGCAAGATGACATGCCCGGTCTTGATGGGGCTTGATAAGTGTAGTGCTAGCTTGTATCACAGTGATCTATACGTGCCTAGCTATGTACGTATATACGTACGCGTGTAATACATACGTACTAGTATACCACTGTAGCCTGTTCAGCTACATATGGTGCTTCCTTAGCTGGTGCTACTACTGCCACTACGTGCCTACAGTACTAGTTATGGCCCAATTATCCTATTTGTAAAACAGGGTTCAAAGTTTGGATTGTGCAAGCTTGTCAGAATGTTTTCATGCTACTCACTCTATTATAGCCTACTCATGTGTACTGGCCAATTTGTCAACCAATTACGTGGTCCTTTTAACTCACTTCTTGTAGCGCCTGAGATTTAAAAAAGCATAATATTTCAAAATGGCAAAACCCTAAACGAAACAATCTATATCTCTAATTCCTCTCTTTCCCATATCTAACCCCTCTCTCCCATCTCTAATCTCTCTCTCTCGTGGGTGGCCATCGGTCGGCGGCGGCCGCACCGATTGGCGACGCGAGGGCGGCAGCGGGCAATGCGGCGCGCGATGCGTGGCGTGGCGGCGCGAGGCATTACGGTGGCGGCGCCGGTCGGCGCGAGGGCCGACGTGGGCGGTGCGGCGATAGGCGGCGGCCGACGATGGCGGCGGCCGGCGATGGCGGCGCGGTGACCGGTTTCCACGGCCACGTGATTCGCCGCCCAGATGCAGCCGAATCATGTATTCGCATGGTGTTTTGGCCAGCCTTGTAGTGGGACGTCGTTCGGTTGGCCGAATGAGCGTTCGGTCAACCGAATGGTGATTCGCACGACAAAAGCTTAGCGAAGGCAAATTTTTTCGGTCGAACGCACTTTCACCTGTCTTTCCACGAGATTACCTTAGCACTGATCTGATTCATCTCCGTTCCACATTGTAGGTTCGCACGCGGTCTCCAAAGGGGCGTTCAGGCAGTTGCACACATTTGATCCTTCGAGTAGCGAGTCGGCCGAACGTGCTCAAGGCAAGTACTTCGCGGCTGTATCTTTTCCATTCCACATATCATCTGTTCCATGACTATTTATTACCATTGCCATTGAGTACAATCATTATATTACTAAAGTTTACCTAGTTATCACTATATCACTAAAGCTTACTGTTGTTGTGGCTACAGGCCTAACAGAAAGAGAGATGGTAGTGGAGAGTAGGTGAACAATGTCCTCTAGGGTTTTTCCCTCTTGGATTCCACACATATATATGGTTACATGGAGAACACTTTACAACTATACCCTTACATCCGAATACCCTCCATAGGGGTATATATGCCATTGTACATGTTCCATCTTGGGCCTTAACACGTCCTAACAGGCCGGTTGGGCTTAGGTGGGGGCCACCCCTACAACACTTACCTAGTTATTATGATATCATTAATGCTTGTCTAATTATTATCATACTGCTAACGCTTGTCTGGTTGTTATCATATTACTAATGCATGTTTGATTATTATCATACTACTAGTGCTTGCTTGGTTGTAGACTTCTAATATTTTATTTATACCATGATGTTTTAGGTTATCTTGTTTCACATGCTTTTAGGTTTACTAGAATACTCAGTTAATAATGTTCTAGAATTCATACTTTTAATTAGTATTTTAGAACTCAAGCTTAAATCATTAATGGAGGTAGCTTATGAATATATTTCAAATGTAGGTTTAAACCACTAGCAATCTTTTAACATTAGGATTGTTGTGTTTATTTTTCCTGATATCATGATTCTTTATTTGTATGATTTTATATGTGAGTCATGAATGACATTTATACAATACCTGTTAATCTAACTAATAATCGGTCACCACATAATAAAATTTGGATGGTTGCCAACCCCTATGTGAGATATGTTATAATACATCTCTTAAACTAATTCTTATGCCATTATCATCATATTATCATTCCACATCGCCCTCGTATCGGGATTTATGTTTCTCCATTTCCAACCTTAACAAATCATTCCACTTATCATAGCGTTATCTTAGTCTTTCCTTAGTTCTCTTAAATTCATACTGTATAACCTGTTAACAACAGTTACCTGACCTGGGGTTACCCACATATAGGAGGAGATTTTCACCCACCTGGTAACGTACGGGGGCGTATACTTTCATTACCCAGGATATTACACCCCCGTCTGCGGTTATACAGTCGAGAACAGTGTTGTGCCTGACTACTCTCGTATAATCGGGGTGTGGGAAGTAATCGCTGGTGCCACTGCTATAATTTGCTAAATAACAATTATCTTTGATTCCACCGTTCATGTTGTCTCGTTACTTAGGATATTACATCCCGTCTGTGGTTATATAATCGAGGATAGTGTTGTGCCTGACTACTCTCATATAATCGAGTATGCGAAAAGTAATTGCCGGTACCATTGCCATAATTTGCTAAATAACAATTATCCCTAATTTCAACGTTCTTGTTATCTCTATCTCCGATCCTTATCAATAGTTAAGGTAACCTAGTTTCATTGTACTTAGCCTGTGTCAATTACTTACTTGCATTACTTATCCTTCGCACACTTTGCTTGCGATCGTTGTCGGGTATTTGTTGAGACTTTCAAATCTCACGCTTGCTCTTTTCATTCTCAGGTAAAATGCCAGTTAAGTGATAGTATCATGCATGGATGAGAGCACTCGAGTTTTCAAAGCTTTATTTCTGCTTCCGCTGATTTTCTAAAAAAGTAGTTTGGTTATCCCATTTATGTTATCGTTTATATTAACATTTTATGTACTCGAGTGATAGTATCATTTATGTTATCCCATTTATTCTTCATTTGGTTAGAAGTAGATCAGTCATATATTTCAAACCTTTATTTCAGCTTCCGTTGACGTTCTATAATAGTATCTCATACTAATAGTATCAGTCATAAAATACTTTTAAAATTTTAATTTCCTTGCGATTTCTATTGTTACTCTTATTATTTATTCCTTAGTTTAGCGATGACGTTCTATAATAGTATCTCATACTGATATGTGAGGTGCTACACTTCTTAAGGCAAATACTCACTGCATAGCTAACTCATGTATCATCAGTAAAACAAAGCCGGGGGACTCCCCCGGTTCTGAGCTATGCCACGTCATGGTTTTAGCGAAAACACCCCTGTATTTTTTGAAATTACATAAAGGTCCTTCGTTCTAGCAGAAAGGTCCATACCAGGTTTTTTTCGAAAAGCACCCTCCACTTCACCGAAATTGCATATTCTTTGCGGGATAGCACCCTGCAATTTTTTAAAATTACATACGGGTCCTCGTTTAGTTACGTACATGTGCTTATAGGTCCTCGGTTTTTTTTCAAAAAAGGCCTTCGGTTTTTTCAAAATTACGCGTGTGTCCTCGATTTTTTTAAAAAAGCTTCACGAATTGCCGTCTCTTTTACTTCGGTCCATATGGTAGCTAGCTCAGCGTGCCGCCACACTTATGTTGCTAGTAATCTACATTTTTGACAGATTTTCCCCAAGTGCATAACATGTATACAGCTAGTAAAACCACTGCGATCGAGTAACGGGAAAAGAAGCGATGGTATTCACAGGGAAACATCCCTTACATGACGGCAGCCGGGCAGGGTGGCCCAGTGACCAATGTTTATACACATAGGTGCAAAAGCTAGAAGAAAAAAAAATACAAAATGGTTACCAAAACTGCTACAGTATTACACAATGTGATTTGTTTCTTTGAAATGCATTACATCAGATCAGCAGGGACCTGGGTAGATCTTCAGCTATATGGGCTCATGCCGATGGTGGCTTCCCGTCGTGGGTGGGACACGCGCGCCTTGGAGAAGTAGAAGTAGTAGGCTCCAGTGAGCACGCAGGTGATCAAGGCAAAGGCCGCGCCGGCTCCGAATGTGCCCCCTTGCACCGTCTCACAGTCCGGTGGGTTTTTGAAGAAGACTGCGCAGTAGCTAGTGTGGTAGGTAGATTGCACCAGCCCCGCCAGCAAGCATGCCTCCGCGATGAGAAATGTCAACCTGTACAGCAGCAGCCAAAAGTTCAGTGTCTGTCCACTGTGTATTAATACTGTTGTGGATGAAATATTGTTCACTGGCCGCTTAATTAGGCAACTCAACTATTCAAGAGAGTTTATCATATGAATACAAACATTTGAAGAGGTCATATTACTTGCATTTTCTATTTCTGTTTTTGGGCAAGACGAGAATATTCTTGCACTCACTGTAACATTCCAATTACTAGATAAACATAGTAGTAAAATTAATTCGTAAAAGTTGTACAGGATGCTCCAATAAACAAGTATACACATTACACATGCCTCAGAATGTCAGAATCACCATAATTTATTGCAATAGTAGGTGCAGAAAATAAGAAAAATGGACAGTATGACATGTAATTGGAACACTGTTTCAAATGCCAGCTGTATCCAGGATTCTTAGCTAAATCCCTGTTTTTTAATAAATCGGACAATTGGGGTCTTGCAGTTAAAAGATTGTTTGTAGGCCAAGTTATCAAGGTCAGACATTTTTGGCCAAGTTTTGCAAAATATTAAAAAATCATAATATTTCTGAAGATAAGGAAAATGTTCAAACTCACAACTCAACTCGGTTCTCGCAATGATCGACTAAAACCGACCGATTGTTATTTTATGTTGGTAAGGAAAACAAATCGACTATGGTAGTTCTCAACCTACTGATTCCAGAAATTAACCTCTCTCCTGCACCAATTCGCATTTGCAAATGCTACCTAAACAAATTCATTGAGGGTTACATATCAGAAGGCCAGGGACAGGGTTAGGCAATTCCATTTCTGAGATTCTGTGTTTCTGATCCATCACAAGGTATATATGTGTACTTGCACCCTAATGCATTCTCCTATTATAACCCTGACGAGCTAAAATCAGTTTCATATTGGCATGGCAGCATCAACCTCACACATGTGCAAGGATGAGGAAATATCCATTGGGAATTTGGGACATTTATATCTGAAGACCATGTATTTGTTCCCACATTCCACAACGCATGCCTGACTGGTTGGAAATAGTTATTTAAATGCTTTACTTGTTTCCTAAAAAAAAAGCAAACATCACTGTACGGATAAACAAATGCTGAATTTGCTGATACAACCTCGAGACAGGGGTAGTTTGGAGCTCATGCAGGCATATATATGACCTGTTTCTTCTTTCTTTAATTAGTATGTGTCTTGTGCAAGCAGTTGGGAAAAATGGTTTTATTACTAGATCGAACTCAGAATAATACCAAGATATAAGTACCAAACCCAACAGATCTTAAACCATAGCGTGGTCATAAATCACAACGCAGTCGTCAACCACAGCGCAGTCATAAACCACAACATGGTCGTAAACCACAACGTGGTCGTAACAACTTCTGAGTAGCCGTACTAGCAGTTTTGGGCACAACTACGAAGTTGGGTGGACGGTCGAGGTTTGATTTCGAATGTGAATTCGATGGAGATCAGACAGTGTACGAGTTGCTACTGAGATCGGACGACGTCCAAGTAGTTGCGGAGATTGTTAGATTTAATCTTGATGAGTTGTAAGTGGTCGTAGAAGTTGTAGGCGAAGCCACACTCGATGCCATGGTCGAAGCCACATTCGTAGCAGTGGTCGAAGCCGTAGCTGAAGCTGCAGTCGAAATGGCAGAAGTTGAAGTCGGAGGCTCCGAGTACTGTACACAGAGTACTGTGCATCGAGTACTATAGCTCCGAGTACGAGGTAGTCGAAGACTCCAACACGAAGGCAGTCGAAGACTCCGAGTACGCAAGAAGCTGTGGTCATAACATCAAGATGATGCGTCATGATCGAAGGCACCATGGTTGTAAGCCATAGTCAGTAGAACACTGTTGCACTCAGAAGCAACTAAGTGGCTTAAAAGATCGAACGACGTACGAGTGGCCTAGGAGCATCGGACGTCATCCGAGTGGTGTTGCTCAAGACTCGTAGCGGTACGGTCGAAGCTCCTCTCAATTACAAGATGGTCGGAGAGTTCAAGCGGTCGGAGAGTTCAAGCGGTGGAGCGATCGGAGGGTTCAATTGGTGGAGCGATCAGATATTTCGTGGTCGAAACAACAATTAGCGACCACGAGTGGGTTCCTGGGGCCACGAGGATTCCATTTTTGGGCTCGAGAGCGACTGGAAGTTAGGTGAGCGTCGACGGTAAGGTCTTCTCTTCTCAAGACTTTTGAATGGCACAGGGGCTAACGACAAGTCAAGAGGACAATAGCGTTAGAGTTTGGGCACCTATGGGGTTAGAGGAAACTCAGGGAAGTGGTGCCTTGGGTCGGTGTTCACCAAGTTGAGCTATCCACGATGAGGCCTCAAGGTCGGGCGGCGCGCGCTAGTGGTCAGCGTGGTAAGGGGCTCTAGGAGCAAAGACAGTGGTTTGGTGGTGTTCTTGAGAGTATAAAGGTGCTACGGGCAAAAGCAATTGAAAGTAATCGATTGAATAGACGGAATCGAAATTGGCTTACTTTGAGGTCTTCGGGTGGTCGTCGGTGAGGCTTCGGTTGAGGGCTCAATTGGGGTGTGGGGTGGCTCACTGGGTGACTACGTGATGTCTGGAGGGGGTCTTGGGCTTTTATAGCCATCCCATGGCGGTTTGGCACAGGGTCGGGGCAAAGATGGTTTCGATGCGAAGCAGAGGTTGGGAAGGTGCGGGAGGACGCAACGCGACTGGTAGAGGGGAGGTACGGGCTGTCTCGGGCGCAGCATTGCGGCTGTCAAAAGCGGTCAGAGGCGTGTCAGGTTGGCTGAGAGAGAACAGAGAGTGGGAAGAGCTACGATGGCGGCAAAAAGATCAGGCGGCGAAAATGCAGAGGGGTGGAAGTGAGGCGATGGGGCGAGGCGTCCATGGTGGTTGGCCAGGTGTGTGCTGCGGTATTCAAGGGGCAATGTACGATGGCTTGTGATGGCAGGGAGGGGCCTCGCGGAGTCAAGAATTGTGGCATGGGGAAGGTCGGCCGTGAGACCGGGGATAGCAGAGGCGATGGTGAAAAAAGAAGGAACGACGGAGGCTGCTCTGATGTGCGGCCTGGAGCAATTAAGAGGATGTCAGGATGGGAATGCTATGGTGCTACGGTCTCTGACCGGATGTAGCGGTGAGGCAGTGGTGTGGAAGGACCGAGAAGGCACGGTGATAAAAATCGGGACAGCATCCAGGTGGGCGGTGATGTTTGCCGGTTTGTGAATAGTGATTGTCAACTTGGTTTGATCAAATGGCAGAGAGGGACGAGGGAATTGGTAGAAGAGGCTATCAAGGATTGAGATGTGTATTGAATTGAGTAAGAATTTAAATGAAAACGAATTTCAAAGAAATTTAGATTGCTTTTAAAATCTGATTTATTCCAGATTTAGACTGTAACATCTTGTCGTAAGTAGCCACAGCACACAACCTTTTACATAAATGTTTGTTTCAATGTTTCAGGTTGTTACCACTTAGCTCAAACAAAAAAGCTGTCATCACTTTTTTTTTAGAGGAGCTGTCAACACTTAAAGACATTCTACTTGGTCCCATCATACTTGGCTCCTGGAGTTGGGGCACGGAGGGGGTAGGCTGGCCGGTTGCTGGTTGTAGGATGTTGTCAATTTCAACTCTTATACCTTACTTTGCATTGAGATATTTTGTATATATCTGTTGGATTCTTTTAGGTTTGTTCGCTTTTAATCGTAGTGTCTTTTAAAGTATAATTTACAAATCGATTATATTACGTGTTGTTCTAATTTTATCTATATCAATCAAAACCACAGACTCCTCAAATTTATGATTTAAAAATTTTAAATAAAAACCCATAGCTCAAAAGGACCACCCGACTCCTCTATTTGCAATGCATCACTTCCTGTGTTCCTGAGAAGAAAAACAGACCTTCCCTAGACGGGAGCTTGAGGTAAATCCCAAGACAAATCGGATTGGCATTGAGCCATGGATAGAGCTGTCCAAATGGGCCGGGCCTACCCGGGCCGCACCACAACCCTAAGATCAGACCCTACCGCTTTACGACACGGCTCAGCCACTAAACCCGTAGGGCCGTGCTCGCCGGGCGCAGACTGAGACGGCCCACCCCGCCCAACGGCTCTAAACGGGCTGTGCTGGACCGGCACGGCACGGCCGGCTTGTTTATTTCGAAAAATAGCCGTTTTTTGACCGTTGGGGGGGAAAATTCGGAAAAAATAGCAAAAAAATCGGAAAAAATCTGAATTTTTTTCTATAAATAGGGGGGCATCCGGCCTCCATTTTTCACACCTCAAACCTCACTCTCATCTCTCAGTTTAGCTGTGAAAAATCTGAAAGTGTTTGCGCAAATTTGGTGAAAATTTGGGCAAAATTCCGAAAATTCAAAAATCTTCAAAGATTTTTGTAGGAGCTGCAAAGGAGGTAGTAGTGCTGTCTTATTTTAATTTTTTGGTATTATTTGTTGATTTAATATTAAGTTAATCGTTCTTTGATATTTGAATTTGTAGTTGATTTAATGGAGAACTACGATTTTGAACTCTCCGAATTCGGCCTCTCGGCGGAGGATATGCAACCGTTTCAACAAGCGTATCCATCCGTGGAGGATATACAACAACCGGAGAGGCCCGGTGGCGCAGGTCCTTCAATCGATCCATCTTCTGCCGGCTCAACAAGTGCATCCACAGTAGCAAGCACAGTGCAAAAGAACAAGAGCCAGTACATCAGTAGTTTGGAATAATTTCGACAAGATGTTCAAGACCGACGATGATAGGAATTCAGTGAGGTATGCTGTTTGTAAAATTTGTGGTAATGAACTGACTGCAAAATCTTCAGGTGGGACGGGTCACCTACAACGACATGCGGCAAGCTGCAAAAGAAGGCAAGGAATACAAATACGCCAGACACAGTTGCAATATAACCCCGACGGCTATACTACTGTTAAGGATAAATTATATGAGGTATATGATAAATATGAAAATAAGTTTGGGTCCGTATGCGTTTGAAAGACCCCGTAGTCCCTAGCACCTCTAGGGGACTATGCAATGGGGCAAGATTTTTGGTTCTTCGCCAGAGATTCTCGTGCGTGTTCGGTACACATCGGTCGGGAGGAGGAAGGCGGCAGAGCACTGGAGACCTATCAAGCTATCTCAACAGTGATAGCGTTAGCTTCGAGCAGGAGTTGAACATCCTCTCATGGTGGCAAACCCAGAAGGTATCATATCAAGTATTATCCATATTAGCACGGGATGTGTTGATCTGTTCCGCCTCTACGCCTCCTCGAGTCGAGATTCGCCTATCTCGGAAGAATAATCGAGGAGAGACGAACAAGTCTCTCCAACGAGATGGTCAAAGTCCTTATGACCGTCAAAGACTGGGAACAAGCTGAATCAAGACTCCAACATACTGCGGATAATAGAGATTTGGAAGAATCTTTTGAGAATTTATATCTTGATAGCAATGAATATGATTTTCAATATTTTCTTCACATGTAGTCATTAATGAGCTTTATAGGTCAGTACTCTTTTTCTTTACCAAGGTTTTCTCAAGTTGAGTTTTACTTGGTAAAGTTTTGATGAGGCGACCATCCCATGTAATTTAATAAGTTAATAAAGCTCATTATGTCATTGAAAATATTTATTTTCATGATTAACAATGTCTACGGTTTTCTATAATTTTTCTGATTTTTTTCTTAATTTTCTACAATTTTCTACATTTTTAAATTTTTTTTTTTTTTTAACGCCAAGACGCCCGTTAAGCCTTACACGCGTTGGCCCAAGACGCAAGATGGGATCGGCCGTGCACGGCTCGCGACCGACCGCGGCCGCGCCACTGCACAGACGACTCGTTTATTACACGGGCCCCTAACGGGTCGTTTCTAAACGGGTCGTTTAAACCAGGTCGTCTTGAGGTCGAGTCCGTCTTGTCTGGCCCAAGACGCACCATTGGCCAGCTCTAGCCATGGAGGTGTCTACCGGTTTTGTGAGCAGGCAGATGTTCACCAAAGAGTATTACTACTTGAGATTTTGTGTTTCTTGTTGCAGCGCACCTCCTATCACTACAAGGTTTCCACCGACCCTACGTGGCGAGTCAGAAGTCCGAACTCAACGCGACCCCGTTCCAACTTACGATCCAGACCGCGACGCGGCGCGGTCAGCGGCTCGCGCGCGAATCTCAAAGCACCCAGCAACCCCGACGCGGCGAAGTATCTCTCCTCCCTGGGCTAACGCGACAACTTCAACTCCCCCAAATTTCCTTCACCCACCCCACCCCTCCTCCCCTCCGGCCACCGCGTCCCGATGGCGGTGGCGGCGAACGTGATGCTGGCGATCCACGAGAAGAAGACGACGGCCGTAGACCTATACCGCCCGCTGCGCCTCTACATCGCCTCCACCTACTCGGAGCGCGAGGCGGCTGCGGCCGACGACGACCTCTGCACCGTGCACGACCTCCGCGCCGCGGCGCTCGAGCAGCCCTCCCTCCCGGACCCATCCTCCCTCGAGCAGCGCCGCGACGCGCTGCTCTCCTACGCCCGCGCGCTCGCCCTCGTGGAGCCCCGCTTCCCCATCTCCCCCGACCGCGGCCACGTCCACTCCCTCTCCTTCACCTGGCACGACACCTTCAAGACCAACAAGAAGTCCAGCCTCGCCTCCATCCACCTCGAGAAGGCCGCCGTGCTCTTCAACCTCGGCGCCGTCTACTCGCAGATCGCGCTCGCCGCGGACCGCGCCACCGACGTCGGGATCAGGACGGCGTGCGGCGCGTTCCAGAGCGCCGCGGGCGCGTTCGCGTGGCTCAGGGAGAGCGGGGTCGCCGCCAAGGCCGTCGTCGCGGGGGCCACCACCGTGGATGTCACGCCAGAGTGCGCCGGTATGCTGGAGAAGCTCATGCTCGCCCAGGCGCAGGAGTGTTTCTTCGAGAAGGTGATAGCTGGCGGGAAGCCGCCTGCGCTATGCTCCAAGGTGGCGCGGCAGGTGCGTGCTTACTGCCTATTGGTCGGGTTGTTTTGTTGCTACGAACTTGCGATGATGGCAATGTGTTAAAGTGATCTTATTTAGATTGATGTTGTAGGGAGCTCGGAATGGTTTGGGAGTCGTTGTGATTACCAAGCATAAGTGATTTTGAGATAGCATGTTGTTGTTTCGGGAATTTGTCTAGTATAGTGTTGACAACAAGTGAGTTTTGACATACTGAACACCAATTTAGGGAAGTCTGTTTATCCTGACATCATGATTAACCTGATATCCCATGTGGTGATTAAATTGTTTGGTTGAAAACACATTTCGGAGACAATTGGTAGTGACTATTGGTGGCGTTCACTGATTGTAACTTTCAGTATGAATGATTTGCTGGCGTTCATATGTATCTCCCAGTGGCAGTGAGATTAGTTCGTGCTATTGATTTGATTAATTATGTACAATTTGCATGATTGATGCTTTATTACTGCTAATTCAACACATCCTCACTCGTGATATCACATTTCTTCGCTTTTGTGTAATTTTGATGTCAATGTGCTACTTGCCAAATTCTGATTATTACATGTTCATGTATCTTTTCAGGTGGGCATATTCTATGAAGAAGCTTACGCTGCTTTGAGTGCACCTCCACTTAGTCAACACTTTGATAAGACATGGATATCTCATGTCCAACTGAAGGCAGCTCAATTCTATGCTGATTCTTGCTATAGATATTCATTGGATCTTCACGAGAGAAGAAATTGCTCAGGAAATTGCACGTCTAAAGATTGAATGAGCGCCTTGGCAGATGCCAAGAAGGTGGCCAAGGAGTTGCTGCCCCATTTCTGGATTCTGTCAATAAACTGGAGAGTAACATGAAGACCAACTTGGAGAGGGCGCTGAAGGAGAATGAACGTGTTTATCTGATGCGGGTTCCAGATGCTGGTTCTTTGGGAGCGCTCCCTGCAGCATCCCTTGTAAAGTCTACTTCTTTGGCTGAAGCTCTAGATGCTACCAAGGAGAGGCTTTTTTCATCACTTGTGCCCGATGGCAGCATGAAAGCACTTTCTAAGTACACGGAGATGGTAGATGACATCATTCGGAACCAGGCGGAGAAATTGCAGCAAGCTAGTGAGATTACTAGAGTCAGGCTGAAGGAAATGGACTTGCCTGATTCTATTCATTCACTGGAAGGTAATATCAGCTTACCTTTAGATCTGAAGGAGGACGTTGAGGCTGTGCAGATTAGTGGTGGCCCTGCTAGCTTGGATGCTGAGTTGCAGCAGCTTAGGGATTTGAGTAGGGTCAATCAGGAGCTACTCGTTCAAACTGAAGAGCTGCTGCAGAAGGAGGCGAATGAAGATGCCCAATTTCGGACACAATTTGGGAGTCGTTGGACTAGGCCTCAATCAAGCACCCTAACAAAAAATATTCAAGATAAATTGAATCTGTTTGCTGCTAATCTTAAGCAAGCTGCTGATAGTAATTCTCAGATTGAACGAGGTCTTAAGGAGAACTATCCCTTGATGTCTATTCTTGACAGAAGGCGGTGAGAGTTTAAGATTACATTAAACTAAGAAATATTCTTAAGATTTAAGAAGATTGCCCTTTTATAATTGCTTCACAATGAGCCCCAAACCTGTTTTTTATCACTATCTCTGGATAGTTACACATTGCTGTTATATGTTGCAGATAGAGTCTGCACTTCCAAGTATGTCAAGGCCTATCATGTCCTTGGATGGAAATGAAGATGCTATTGTTGGAGCCCTTAAACAAAGCTTGGTATGTACATTATTTTGTCTTAGCTTACAAATATTTATTAGGCCTCACTTGTTTTGAACTTAGCGAAGCTAATTTTGATGTGCCGACACAGAGGCAACTGGAATCTCTAGGAGCACAAAGGGCAGGTCTTGAAGACATGCTTAAAGAAATGAAGAGAAAGGTACAGTCCTTTCCTATTGTGAAACTTATTTTGATAAATGTGTACATAGACTGCTATAAGCCCAATGATAACATTAATTTACAAGAAATGTGCCCAGTTATCTTCTCAGTAGACAAATCGTGCTTATTTATGATAGTGCTGCACTAATACTAATTTGTGATGAGCTGCTATAAGCGCTTTGCTTGTATTGTGCTACTGTTGTTGCAATGAGGCATTTTCTGCTATGTGCTGCCCTTTCAATTTCCACTTTCAAGATTTCAGGGAGGTCCTGCTACTTTGCTTTTGAAGTTTGTTGGTCCTTGCAATGGCTGAATTCAATCTCCATCTTTCATTACTTATAAAAACAGTGGTCCATACTTCCTCTGGCGTCGCCACATACATTGATTTTGTGCATTCATACATAGATTCATTTGTACCAGGATGATATACTGCCAAAGTTGATGGCTGGTGTTGGATCACATGATGACCTTTTTAAGAAGGAGATTGCAAAATACGATCCAATCTGTGCTGAAATTGCTGATAACATTGTGGCGCAGGAACAATTATTGCTACAAATACAGGTAAGCCACCATTCCTGATTAATATTGGTGCAGTCCATTCTGGGACTTTGTTTGTTTTAGAAGTCTGTGGTAAGCATCATTCTACTAAAAATTTAGACTTGGATATCCCATTAATGATGTATGCATATTGAAAATAAGTAACTAGTACCTTCAATGGTTTTCAATTAAAATGAGTGGATACTAGCAAAGAAACAAAGACAATTGACAATTATTTTGAAGAGTCAACTATGCTATGTTTCCTTGTTCTTTCTTCCTGTGTCTAACACTAATATTTTGGGTCCTTGCACAGGCACAAAATGAACAATTTGCTGCTGTATTCAACCTAGAGGATTACAAAGGTACCCCTTTAGATTTGTTAATCAAATGGATGGTAGATATCATGCCCTTAGTGAAGCTGGTTTTGTAGCCATTCTTGAGTCCAACAATTACAATGACATCCTAGACTTCCCCTAATTTAGAGAGCGGTGGCCAGCAAGCATTTTGGTTATGATGCAACTATTTCTGTTACCTTGTGTTGATGGAGTTTTATTGCTTCAGCCATATTTGCACCAATTTTAGCAATTTATCTGCTTTGGTTATCCATGCAGTGTTCTGCTGCCTTTCACCATATACACTTCAAATATCAGGCTAGGTGTTGCTTGTACGCATGATTTTTCCTTCTGGATATTGTTTTCAGTAAAGTTCCTTCAATGATTCTGCTTCTGTTTACTCCTGTTCTCAAGTTTGACATAAGATGTGAAGAATCACATATGCTGGCTCTGCTTTATAGTTTGAGCTGCAAAGGTTCTTAGTATGTACTTTTAAATCATTTCATGGAAATTATATCACAAGTCGGGTGTTATTTTGTGCATCTTTTGTTTAGACCTGTAAAAAATGTATTGTGTAGTGCTGATTTGTGAAACTAATTTTGCAGCTGCTCGTGAGAAATGTTACAAGCAAATTGCTGCCGCTGTTGCTAAATACCGGGAAACTAAGAAGAACATAAATGAGGGCCTAAATTTTTATGTGACTTTACAGGTATGCCGTATGCGTGCATCTCCATTGCATTTTGGTTCCACTGTAGTGAAACTATAAATGCTGGTGGTACCTCTTAGTAGGTCTGCTGATTATATTCTTGAATGATCCTTTCGTGCAGGATGCAATAGGCAGAATTAAACAGCAGTGCAGTGACTTTATAATGACCCGAAACATTCAATGCCGTGAAATGATGGAAGATGTGCAGAGAAAGCTAGCAGGTTTCAACTTCTCTTCTTCCAGCCACACGACCATGCCGAGGAACACTTCTGTTCCGCGAGATCAGAACAGTCCATCACCACAACCACATGCTCCTCATGCTCAGCCCCCCTATGCTGCTCCACCTGGAGGAGACTCAAGGCCTGGGTACCTTCAACCAGAGCCAAGACCTGCATACTCACAGCCATACCCCTCGTATGGCATGCCACCGCAACGGCCGCCATTCGGTGCACCACTCCCCGGTCAGTACGAGCAGCCGCCACATCAGCCACCTCCCTATCATGACTATGGTCAACCAGCATATCCTGGATGGCGTGGGCCATACTACAATGCACATCAGCCGCCGCAGCCACAGCAACCACCATATCCTCAGCCACCATACAATGCCCCGGAGCTTACCCTCCTCACAAGAGCAACTACTACAGGCCTCAATGAGAGATCTTGTTTTCATCTTATCGCAGCAACTATTTGTTTGCTTCTTTTTCTCTGTATCGTGCCCTTGTGAATTGCATTCTCTGGTATAATGTCATACTGCTTGCAAGTTCGGGTGGTGTAATACCAATTGTGGCCAGGTCGGTTAGACAGTAGCCTGTATGATTTGTGCGTACAATAATGTATTGGATTTGGTATACACTCAATACTCCTGCAATCGCAACATCACAAGGCCTGCCATTACTTGGCTTCAGTATTTCTATCTTTTGCCAGGTCTACTGGGTAGCATGCCCGTACTTTAGCTAAAGGATGTCAAAAGAGAAATATTGAATGTACGAAGTGTAAAATAGAATAGGTAGCACAGTTCACCAATATAATGGAGAAAAATGCAGGAAATATGCAACCCGTTTTCTCAGGTTGATCGCTTATTGATTGAAATCAAGCCCCCTCCGCGAGAAGAAACCATAGTTTCTTCCACGGGAGAAATTGAAACGGCAATAAACTGTTTCCTCAAATTTCGGCTTTCCAAACAAGCCCCATTTCCCCAGTGTTTTGGCTGATTGGTTAAGGGCACGTTTCTTTTGGGCTTTGGTTTCACCTTGTTCGAAAGTTAAAATAAATAAGTGATTTTTCAAATAATTTTTAAAGTGAACTTTTATCCACCTCGAGAAGGCCGCCGTGCTCTTCAACCTCGGCGCCGTCTACTCGCAGATCGCGCTCGCCGCGGACCGCGCCACCGACGTCGGGATCAGGACGGCGTGCGGCGCGTTCCAGAGCGCCGCGGCGCGTTCGCGTGGCTCAGGAGAGCGGGGTCGCCGCCAAGGCCGTCGTCGCGGGGCCACCACCGTGGATGTCACGCCAGAGTGCGCCGGTATGCTGGAGAAGCTCATGCTCGCCCAGGCGCAGGAGTGTTTCTTCGAGAAGGTGATAGCTGGCGGGAAGCCGCCTGCGCTATGCTCCAAGGTGGCGCGGCAGGTGCGTGCTTACTGCCTATTGGTCGGGTTGTTTTGTTGCTACGAACTTGCGATGATGGCAATGTGTTAAAGTGATCTTATTTAGATTGATGTTGTAGGGAGCTCGGAATGGTTTGGGAGTCGTTGTGATTACCAAGCATAAGTGATTTTGAGATAGCATGTTGTTGTTTCGGGAATTTGTCTAGTATAGTGTTGACAACAAGTGAGTTTTGACATACTGAACACCAATTTAGGGAAGTCTGTTTATCCTGACATCATGATTAACCTGATATCCCATGTGGTGATTAAATTGTTTGGTTGAAAACACATTTCGGAGACAATTGGTAGTGACTATTGGTGGCGTTCACTGATTGTAACTTTCAGTATGAATGATTTGCTGGCGTTCATATGTATCTCCCAGTGGCAGTGAGATTAGTTCGTGCTATTGATTTGATTAATTATGTACAATTTGCATGATTGATGCTTTATTACTGCTAATTCAACACATCCTCACTCGTGATATCACATTTCTTCGCTTTTGTGTAATTTTGATGTCAATGTGCTACTTGCCAAATTCTGATTATTACATGTTCATGTATCTTTTCAGGTGGGCATATTCTATGAAGAAGCTTACGCTGCTTTGAGTGCACCTCCACTTAGTCAACACTTTGATAAGACATGGATATCTCATGTCCAACTGAAGGCAGCTCAATTCTATGCTGATTCTTGCTATAGATATTCATTGGATCTTCACGAGAGAGAAGAAATTGCTCAGGAAATTGCACGTCTAAAGATTGGAATGAGCGCCTTGGCAGATGCCAAGAAGGTGGCCAAGGGAGTTGCTGCCCCATTTCTGGATTCTGTCAATAAACTGGAGAGTAACATGAAGACCAACTTGGAGAGGCGCTGAAGGAGAATGAACGTGTTTATCTGATGCGGGTTCCAGATGCTGGTTCTTTGGGAGCGCTCCTGCAGCATCCCTTGTAAAGTCTACTTCTTTGGCTGAAGCTCTAGATGCTACCAAGGAGGCTTTTTCATCACTTGTGCCCGATGGCAGCATGAAAGCACTTTCTAAGTACACGGAGATGGTAGATGACATCATTCGGAACCAGGCGGAGAAATTGCAGCAAGCTAGTGAGATTACTAGAGTCAGGCTGAAGGAAATGGACTTGCCTGATTCTATTCATTCACTGGAAGGTAATATCAGCTTACCTTTAGATCTGAAGGAGGACGTTGAGGCTGTGCAGATTAGTGGTGGCCCTGCTAGCTTGGATGCTGAGTTGCAGCAGCTTAGGGATTTGAGTAGGGTCAATCAGGAGCTACTCGTTCAAACTGAAGAGCTGCTGCAGAAGGAGGCGAATGAAGATGCCCAATTTCGGACACAATTTGGGAGTCGTTGGACTAGGCCTCAATCAAGCACCCTAACAAAAAATATTCAAGATAAATTGAATCTGTTTGCTGCTAATCTTAAGCAAGCTGCTGATAGTAATTCTCAGATTGAACGAGGTCTTAAGGAGAACTATCCCTTGATGTCTATTCTTGACAGAAGGCCGGTGAGAGTTTAAGATTACATTAAACTAAGAAATATTCTTAAGATTTAAGAAGATTGCCCTTTTATAATTGCTTCACAATGAGCCCCAAACCTGTTTTTTATCACTATCTCTGGATAGTTACACATTGCTGTTATATGTTGCAGATAGAGTCTGCACTTCCAAGTATGTCAAGGCCTATCATGTCCTTGGATGGAAATGAAGATGCTATTGTTGGAGCCCTTAAACAAAGCTTGGTATGTACATTATTTTGTCTTAGCTTACAAATATTTATTAGGCCTCACTTGTTTTGAACTTAGCGAAGCTAATTTTGATGTGCCGACACAGAGGCAACTGGAATCTCTAGGAGCACAAAGGGCAGGTCTTGAAGACATGCTTAAAGAAATGAAGAGAAAGGTACAGTCCTTTCCTATTGTGAAACTTATTTTGATAAATGTGTACATAGACTGCTATAAGCCCAATGATAACATTAATTTACAAGAAATGTGCCCAGTTATCTTCTCAGTAGACAAATCGTGCTTATTTATGATAGTGCTGCACTAATACTAATTTGTGATGAGCTGCTATAAGCGCTTTGCTTGTATTGTGCTACTGTTGTTGCAATGAGGCATTTTCTGCTATGTGCTGCCCTTTCAATTTCCACTTTCAAGATTTCAGGGAGGTCCTGCTACTTTGCTTTTGAAGTTTGTTGGTCCTTGCAATGGCTGAATTCAATCTCCATCTTTCATTACTTATAAAAACAGTGGTCCATACTTCCTCTGGCGCCACATACATTGATTTTGTGCATTCATACATAGATTCATTTGTACCAGGATGATATACTGCCAAAGTTGATGGCTGGTGTTGGATCACATGATGACCTTTTTAAGAAGGAGATTGCAAAATACGATCCAATCTGTGCTGAAATTGCTGATAACATTGTGGCGCAGGAACAATTATTGCTACAAATACAGGTAAGCCACCATTCCTGATTAATATTGGTGCAGTCCATTCTGGGACTTTGTTTGTTTTAGAAGTCTGTGGTAAGCATCATTCTACTAAAAATTTAGACTTGGATATCCCATTAATGATGTATGCATATTGAAAATAAGTAACTAGTACCTTCAATGGTTTTCAATTAAAATGAGTGGATACTAGCAAAGAAACAAAGACAATTGACAATTATTTTGAAGAGTCAACTATGCTATGTTTCCTTGTTCTTTCTTCCTGTGTCTAACACTAATATTTTGGGTCCTTGCACAGGCACAAAATGAACAATTTGCTGCTGTATTCAACCTAGAGGATTACAAAGGTACCCCTTTAGATTTGTTAATCAAATGGATGGTAGATATCATGCCCTTAGTGAAGCTGGTTTTGTAGCCATTCTTGAGTCCAACAATTACAATGACATCCTAGACTTCCCCTAATTTAGAGAGCGGTGGCCAGCAAGCATTTTGGTTATGATGCAACTATTTCTGTTACCTTGTGTTGATGGAGTTTTATTGCTTCAGCCATATTTGCACCAATTTTAGCAATTTATCTGCTTTGGTTATCCATGCAGTGTTCTGCTGCCTTTCACCATATACACTTCAAATATCAGGCTAGGTGTTGCTTGTACGCATGATTTTTCCTTCTGGATATTGTTTTCAGTAAAGTTCCTTCAATGATTCTGCTTCTGTTTACTCCTGTTCTCAAGTTTGACATAAGATGTGAAGAATCACATATGCTGGCTCTGCTTTATAGTTTGAGCTGCAAAGGTTCTTAGTATGTACTTTTAAATCATTTCATGGAAATTATATCACAAGTCGGGTGTTATTTTGTGCATCTTTTGTTTAGACCTGTAAAAAATGTATTGTGTAGTGCTGATTTGTGAAACTAATTTTGCAGCTGCTCGTGAGAAATGTTACAAGCAAATTGCTGCCGCTGTTGCTAAATACCGGGAAACTAAGAAGAACATAAATGAGGGCCTAAATTTTTATGTGACTTTACAGGTATGCCGTATCGTGCATCTCCATTGCATTTGGTTCCACTGTAGTGAAACTATAAATGCTGGTGGTACCTCTTAGTAGGTCTGCTGATTATATTCTTGAATGATCCTTTCGTGCAGGATGCAATAGGCAGAATTAAACAGCAGTGCAGTGACTTTATAATGACCCGAAACATTCAATGCCGTGAAATGATGGAAGATGTGCAGAGAAAGCTAGCAGGTTTCAACTTCTCTTCTTCCAGCCACACGACCATGCCGAGGAACACTTCTGTTCCGCGAGATCAGAACAGTCCATCACCACAACCACATGCTCCTCATGCTCAGCCCCCCTATGCTGCTCCACCTGGAGGAGACTCAAGGCCTGGGTACCTTCAACCAGAGCCAAGACCTGCATACTCACAGCCATACCCCTCGTATGGCATGCCACCGCAACGGCCGCCATTCGGTGCACCACTCCCCGGTCAGTACGAGCAGCCGCCACATCAGCCACCTCCCTATCATGACTATGGTCAACCAGCATATCCTGGATGGCGTGGGCCATACTACAATGCACATCAGCCGCCGCAGCCACAGCAACCACCATATCCTCAGCCACCATACAATGCCCCGGGAGCTTACCCTCCTCACAAGAGCAACTACTACAGGCCTCAATGAGAGATCTTGTTTTCATCTTATCGCAGCAACTATTTGTTTGCTTCTTTTTCTCTGTATCGTGCCCTTGTGAATTGCATTCTCTGGTATAATGTCATACTGCTTGCAAGTTCGGGTGGTGTAATACCAATTGTGGCCAGGTCGGTTAGACAGTAGCCTGTATGATTTGTGCGTACAATAATGTATTGGATTTGGTATACACTCAATACTCCTGCAATCGCAACATCACAAGGCCTGCCATTACTTGGCTTCAGTATTTCTATCTTTTGCCAGGTCTACTGGGTAGCATGCCCGTACTTTAGCTAAAGGATGTCAAAAGAGAAATATTGAATGTACGAAGTGTAAAATAGAATAGGTAGCACAGTTCACCAATATAATGGAGAAAAATGCAGGAAATATGCAACCCGTTTTCTCAGGTTGATCGCTTATTGATTGAAATCAAGCCCCCTCCGCGAGAAGAAACCATAGTTTCTTCCACGGGAGAAATTGAAACGGCAATAAACTGTTTCCTCAAATTTCGGCTTTCCAAACAAGCCCCATTTCCCCAGTGTTTTGGCTGATTGGTTAAGGGCACGTTTCTTTTGGGCTTTGGTTTCACCTTGTTCGAAAGTTAAAATAAATAAGTGATTTTTTCAAATAATTTTTTAAAGTGAACTTTTAAAATAGATTTCTAAATCTAGATATGTATCATTCGTGTTGACGACTTCGTCTCCTCAAAAAGTATATAGAAAAACTATGAGCAGTATGAAAAAAAACAGGACCTGATGCGATCGTTTGGCGACTCTGTAGATTCTTAAAAATAAAGGTAAAAGCTTGAGGGTGAAAACTAGCGGTGCAAACGAAGCGGATAATTTTAGTCCGTCCGACCGACCGAAGGTTTACGGAACGAATACGGAAAGAGTAGATGGATATCTAGAACTATCCGTGTCCGACTCCGATTCTAAGAAAAAATATGAAATAGGATAAGTGATATCCGTCCGTATATATCCGTATGTAAGTGATATGAGGAAATATGTTACGATTTTACCTAGGAACAATATAACATATGGACAAATTGTCACATCTAAATAGGCGGGAGTACTAAGTGTTTTTCCTTCAATATCTCAGTAATTAGTCTCTTTATGTTCGCTCTGATTATACCATACTGTCTAATATCATGTGCAAAAAGGTGGATAATTTCTGTTCGACCGACCATCCGAAAATTGTAGAACAGATATAGGATGGATAAATAGATATCTGGTATTATCCGTGTCCAGTTTTAACTTAAAAAAAATAAAATAAAATATAGATAAACCATATCCGTCCATATCCGCTCCGAGCATCCCTAGCGAAAACAGACAGCCTTTTACCTCCGGCTCTCCGCCTCCCTCCCGGATCAATTGGGGATCAGACGATCACTTGATCAAAGCATGGTAAATTCGCGCTACGTTTGCTTGTTTTGTACCGTGTTTCCCATTCTTCAATGTCGTCTCACTCACCACGCGCGCGGCTTCGAAACTTTCCCAGCGCTCGAGCAGCGGGAGCGCCTCCGCCCGGAGCACCGGCGACGGGGACGACGGCGATGCCACCGCCGGCGAACCTACACCACGGCGGGACGTCACGGGGGCGCAGGTGACGACACAGCTAGCCCTTGTGCGGCTGCTCTCGCTCCTCGATTCGATTGGTTTGTTCTCTGCGCACGTGTAGGGTTCGCCGCGGTGCAGCGCGGCGGGTTCGAGCCCGACGGTCGCCCGCTTCGTCGACATGGGTTTCTCCGAGGAGAGGGTCGCCATGGCTCTCGAGCACAACGAAGGTGGACGAGACCCGGAGGCCATCGTGGAGTGGCTGCTTGCGCATCAGGTGAGCTCTTGCTCAGTTACGCTTACTACCGTTTCGTGTTTTGATTGCTCGATGTGAGAACTGTGTGCCATTTCAACAATCTTGTACAGGCCATGGATGGAGAGCGTGTGGAGACTGGGTGCTCGTCCGGAGTTGGTGATAGTACTATTCTGTCACGCGGTGGGGTTAATTTGCTAGGTTACACCGATGACCATGTCAACGAGGAGCATTTCCACTTCCATGATTCAGAAGATGAGGTTGTGCCTCACTTGTCCGGTGCCCTTCATTATGTTATTTAATCAGCAATGTAGGGAATTTCTAGCCGCTTTTTGGAACCATTCTATTTGGCAGTAATACTATCTCTTGTTTCTTGCTGTAATCTGTTGACTGATCTGAAGAGTTCAGGGTATGAAAGTTTTTCAGAGAAAGGGTTTAGTTCATCAAGTGAGGGTGTTGATATGGCCGATTTCGCAATGGACGATGAGGTATTCCATCGTTGTTGCAGCAATTACCTGCAGATATATGTGCTGAAATCAGTCATAATGTTCAATACCAGAATGTGGATGACCTTTTTGCCATGTTTTCAGCAGGTGTTTGCTGAAGAGCTGTCAGAGAAAGATAGGAAGTTCTTGAACCTAGTAGAAATGGGCTTTACACTAGATGAAGCCTCTTCAGCAATTGACAGATGCGGTAACTATTGAACCTTTTCCTCGATGACAACAGCGTTAGAAAGCAGCTGCAGTGGAAACAGATTTTCCCCTAGTACTATTGCTTATAAATTATAATTTAGTAGGGTTTGAAGTCAGGTTGCGTTCTTTACTGGTTGAACAGCTTATACATCAATGTATCTGATAAGAGATTATCTGAAACAAGGTGATGGTAAATCTATTGTAGAGAATATGGATTTTACAGCAGTGTGTGTAAATAATGTGTCGGTAAAAAATTGAGACTATAAATGATTACATGAATGTGATTTCCTTCTGCATCAAAATATTTTACAGTTTTGAGACCTTTCTGTTTCTTGGACTTCCAGCGCCCCCGGCCACCTCGCTCTGACTTAGGGTTCAAAAAATATTTTACAGTTTTGAGTGAAACATCTCCAAATTTGCAGCTATATTCCCTTGATGTTTACTGGTGTCCACTATGCAAACATAAAAAAACTTGGAAATCAGAAGTACAATGCTAATATCGTAGCAGTTTCGTTCATCATTTGCTTTTACCTAATACTTGAACAAGACTCCTCTTAAAAAAAAAGGAACAGGAATGCCCTCAAGTATACCTTGCCATCTGTTTATTGCTGTTAGTTTGGCTACATAATCTCTTGTAGATGTGACTAAAACCTTATTCAGAGGCTGCTTTTATTAAAGTTGCTTTCAGATATTTGCAGAATAGTGTTGAAATACACGGTGAATTTGTTTGCATTGTACTTGTACCTCATTCATGCTGTTAAAATTTGTGCTAGGTCAACATGAACCAATTTCAGTACTAGCTGATGCAATATATGCTGCACAGATGGCTAAAAAGCTCGGTGTCTATGGTGGAGACTTTGCTGATGTGGAGCTTTCAGCTGATGAGGTAGCTTTTATTTCCAAGTTATGCTTGCCTATGATAATCCTGTGCTTTAATTGATTGAAGAGATAAATCTCTAGAGCTCCTTGTTGTGTTATGCCAACATATCCCTGTGATTTGTCTTTCTGTATGCTACTCTTGTAAGATGAAATCGGTCGCTAATGCATCCCATCACTATTGTTTCCCCCTGAAGTTTCACTTATTCCTTTTCACAATGTATCTCAGACCAGGGGCCTTGGAACCTCCAGAGGTGTCAAAAGGAAGAACATTGTTGATCATTTAAGTGACCAAAAACGGCATCATAGCAAACAGTTGGGACAAGGACATTCTAAGAGGGCCTTTGGTAGTGGACCAATGGTTGGTTTTGGTCTTCCAAATGAAACTGTGCACATATGTAATAGAACACTTTCTGATATAGCTGAAGGCCCGCCTACTTCTACTTTGAAAATGTGGCATGTACCCCAAAAGGTGTCTGGGACAAGATGTCTCGATTTCTCTATGACATAGAGCCCGAGTTTGTGGATTCAAAGTACTTCTGTGCTGCGACAAGAAAGAGAGGTTACATTCACAACCTTCCTATACATGGCAGATTTCCTCTCCTCCCAATGCAACCAAGAACAATACGGGATGCCTTTCCTGGACGAGGAAGTGGTGGCCACCATGGGATCCAAGGGCGCAGCTGAACTGTGTACAGACCGTGATGGCCGCTGCAACATCAACTGTGAAGGTAAGATCGGAGCTTACTACTTGTGATGGCACGCCGACTGAAGCTGTCCGGAAGAAAATCCTTGATGAATGCAAGAAGTGGAACCTCATCTGGGTCGGCCAGAACAAAGTTGCTGCACTGGAGCCTCATGAGGTGGAATCCCTGTTGGGTTTCCCAAGAGATCACACCAGAGGCATAAGCAGGAAAGAGAGGTACAAGTCTCTTGGGAACTCTTTCCAGGTGGACACGGTGGCATACCATTTGTCAGTCTTGAAGGCACTGTTTCCTGCCGGCATCCGTGTTCTGTCGCTCTTTTCAGGCATAGGTGGAGCAGAAGTAGCTCTGCACCGCCTTGGAATACACTTGAAGGTGGTGGTTTCTGCCGAGATCTCCAAAATGAACCGAGATATCCTGAGGAGCTGGTGGGAGCAATCGGAGCAAACCGGAGACCTGATTGAGATTGGCGATGTGCAGAGGGTCACTAGTGATTACCTCGAGACCTTGGTAAGGAGAGTTGGTGGGTTTGATATGGTTGTTGGTGGAAGCCCTTGCAACAACATCGCTGGTAGCAACCGGCACTTCCGTGTAGGGCTGAGGGAGCAGTCTGGCCTGTTCTACCACTATTTTCGCATACTGGAACAGGTCAGGCAAATCATGAGAAGGATGTAGCAGCAGATCTCGCCACATGAAAGAAGTTTTTTGGAATCAAACAGTGCCATACTGCCATGGTAACCTGAGTGGTGGTGTTTTGTATATATAGTGCACAAGCAAGGCAGCGAATAGCTTTGCCCTACCTTGGCTTGTCGTTTTAAGGAGCATCAATCTCTGAAGGCGTTCAATGCATGAGTTGTTCTGGACTGGACGTTTTACCCATGAAATAGTGGTGCACTGGTGCTTGTATAGATGTTTTTGGCTTTTGCCCTGTTTTGTACATGTGGCTCAAGAGAAACTCTATTGACTCGGCCGGCATGTGTTTTTTGCCTAGTTACCGCGCCTACTTGCTCTTCTTGCCCACATTTTGTTATATAACTAAATGCAAAATTGTTATTTGGTTACGCTTCTCGATCTCTAGACCTTAGAATGTGTAGTGGACGACCTGACGAACTGTAGCGATGGATCTTGTTAGATCTATGTGTATGGCTGGAAGTGTATGCACACTCAAAATGTTATATCAGCGTCACAAAGGTCTAGCAATTCAAGCTCCAGGCTACGTTACAAAAAACGTAACGAAGTAACATGATAGTGCTGCCTCGGTTTTCTTGACACACTTGACTTTCCACGGTCTTTGAAGATAAACTTTTATTTATAGTTTTGTACCAACACATTTATAAAATGTTATGGAAGTGCAATGTTATAAAAAATATTTGTTATGATAAATCTAACAATACCATTTCAACACAATCAAACTAAATCTTAAAAAATATTATTAGTTAAAGATTACGAGGTTTGACCGATAAAAAGTTAACAGTGCGACACGCTGTGCTCCAAAGGGCTGACAGCCCGGGCTGCTGGCTTTTTTGTGAGGCTGTTTAGTGTAGCCTGTAGCGGTTATTATTTTTTCTAAATAAAAAAGTAAAAAAATTAGAAAAAACACCACTAAATCTTTTAGGGCAATGCAAAGAAATAAAAAGGAAAACAAAAATCAAACAAAGATAAAAATCTAATTTTAGAAAAAAACTGAATCGTTTTGAAGCAGCTCGTGCTAGTTAAGACAAAGTGAGTTAAGACAATCTGACTAATACTACTGCGATAAGCTGCTATGAGCACTTCGCTCGTAGTGTGCTACTGTTGCTGCAATGAGATTTTCTGCTATGTGCCGCCCTTCCAACTTCCACTTTCAAGATTTAAGGAGGTCCTGCTGCTTTCCTTTTCAAGTTTGTTGGTCCTTGCAAATTTGCAATGGCTGAATTCATTCTCTATCTTTCATTACTTATAAAACAGTGGCATGTGGCGTCGCCACATACATTGATTTTGTGCATTCAGACATGGATTCATTTCTACCAGGATGATATACTGACTAAGTTGATGGTGGTGTTGGATCACGTGATGACCTATTTACGAAGGAGATCGGAAAATACGATCCAATCTGTGCTGAAATTGCTGATAATATTGTGGCACAGGAACAATTACTGCTACAAATACAGGTATGCCATCATTCCTGATAAAATATTTGTGTAGTACACTTTGGGACTTTCTTTGTTCTAGAAGTTTGTGGTAAACATCATTTCTGCTCAAATATAGACTTGGGATATCCCATTAATAATGCATGCATATTTAAAATAAGTGATTAGAGCATTAATGGTTTTCAATTAAAATGAGTGGATACTAGCAAAGAAAGAAAGACAAATGAATTGACAATTATTTTGAAGAGTCAACTATGCTATATTTCCATGTTCGTTCTTCCTGTGTCTAACACTACTTATATTTTGGACCCTTACACAGGCACAAAATGAGCAATTTGCTGTTGTATTCAACCTGGAGGGTTACAAAGGTACCCCTTTAGATTTGTTCATCAAATGGATGGTAGATAGCATGCACTTCGTGAAGCTGGTTTGCAGCTGTTCTTGAACCCAACAATTGCGATGACATCCTAGAATTCCCCTAATTTAGAGAGCGGTGTACCAGCGAGCTATTTGGTTATGGTGTAACTATTTCTGTTACCTCGTCCTGATGGGGTTGGGGTTGTTCAGTTATTGCTTCGGACATATCTGTGCCTATTTTAGCAATTTATCTGCTTTAGCTATCCATGTGGTGTTCTTCTGCCTTTCACCATATATACTTCAAATAGCCAGCTAGGTGTTGCTTCTATGCATGCTTATGTTTTCTAAGAGTAACCAAGAAGATTCCTACACATGGCAGATTTCCTCTTCTTCCAATGCAACCGAGAACAATACAGGGTGGCTTTCCCTGGATGAGGAAGTGGTGGCCAACATGGTATCCAAGGACGCAGCTGAACTGTGCTCAGACCATGATGGATGCTGCAACGTCAAGTAAGAATGTCCTTGATGAATGCATGTTGCGCTTACTGCTTGTGATAGCACACCGACCAAAGCTGAACTGTTTTCAGGCATACATGCCTAGGTGGAGCAGAAGTAGCTCTGCGTTGCCTAGGAATACACATGAAGGTGGTGGGTTTTGCCGAGATCTCCAAAATGAATCGAGATATCCTGAGGAGCTGGTGGAAGCAATCCAGGCAAACTGGGGAGTTGATTGACATTGGGCATGTACAGAAGGTCACCAGCGACGACCTTGGTGTGGAGAGTGCTTGGGATTTGGTCTGGTTGTTGGCGGAAGCCCTTACAACAATTGCTGGTGGCAACCAGTACCACCATGCAGGTGTGTAGGGCTGCAGGGGGAGTAGTTTGGCCTGTTCTGTCACTATTCTCACATATTGGATTGGAGCAGGTCAGGCAAATCGTGAGAAGGATGTAGCAGCGGATCTTCTGAAAAGGTTTCAGAGTTGGAATGACCCTGGCTTGCTCATGAAAAGGCAACCTATATGTTTACTCATGAAATAGAGGAGCTTGTGTAGTTTGTCCAGTTTTGTACATGTGCTTGAGAAAAACATTTTTTGTCAATTACTGCATTTGCTCTCTGTAGTCTTGCCCAATTTTGGTATAAACAAATGCAAAACTGTCACGCATCTTGATTTCAGACCTTGGAATATACCGCAGACGAATGGCAGTGATGGGTCTCGTTACATCTGTGCTTACTGTTGACATCCACTGTCAAGTTATTAGAGCGTTACAAAATGTTTTCTACAGCATTCTGCTGTAGCTGAAACAGCCTGGGCTCCTGTTGACCTATAAGTAAAATAACAACACATCTCATCTCAAAAAATAACAACAGCGAGGTCAGTCTCAGAGAGAATCAGATGTGCCATTCATTTGGTCTCTGACCTTCAATAACAGCCCTTAGAACAACAGGTTCAAGCATCTAGATTCCATATACAATTACAGAGCAAAGGCAACTCTTGTCAGGAGATATATGATACGGCAAGTCGAGAACGAGGGAAATAAGACCCGCTTCGTCGACATGGGTTTCTCCGAGGAGAGGGTCGCCATGGCTCTCGAGCACAACGAAGGTGGACGAGACCCGGAGGCCATCGTGGAGTGGCTGCTTGCGCATCAGGTGAGCTCTTGCTCAGTTACGCTTACTACCGTTTCGTGTTTTGATTGCTCGATGTGTAGAACTGTGTGTGCCATTTCAACAATCTTGTACAGGCCATGGATGGAGAGCGTGTGGAGACTGGGTGCTCGTCCGGAGTTGGTGATAGTACTATTCTGTCACGCGGTGGGGTTAATTTGCTAGGTTACACCGATGACCATGTCAACGAGGAGCATTTCCACTTCCATGATTCAGAAGATGAGGTTGTGCCTCACTTGTCCGGTGCCCTTCATTATGTTATTTAATCAGCAATGTAGGGAATTTCTAGCCGCTTTTTGGAACCATTCTATTTGGCAGTAATACTATCTCTTGTTTCTTGCTGTAATCTGTTGACTGATCTGAAGAGTTCAGGGTATGAAAGTTTTTCAGAGAAAGGGTTTAGTTCATCAAGTGAGGGTGTTGATATGGCCGATTTCGCAATGGACGATGAGGTATTCCATCGTTGTTGCAGCAATTACCTGCAGATATATGTGCTGAAATCAGTCATAATGTTCAATACCAGAATGTGGATGACCTTTGCCATGTTTTCAGCAGGTGTTTGCTGAAGAGCTGTCAGAGAAAGATAGGAAGTTCTTGAACCTAGTAGAAATGGGCTTTACACTAGATGAAGCCTCTTCAGCAATTGACAGATGCGGTAACTATTGAACCTTTTCCTCGATGACAACAGCGTTAGAAAGCAGCTGCAGTGGAAACAGATTTTCCCCTAGTACTATTGCTTATAAATTATAATTTAGTAGGGTTTGAAGTCAGGTTGCGTTCTTTACTGGTTGAACAGCTTATACATCAATGTATCTGATAAGAGATTATCTGAAACAAGGTGATGGTAAATCTATTGTAGAGAATATGGATTTTACAGCAGTGTGTAAATAATGTGTCGGTAAAAATTGAGACTATAAATGATTACATGAATGTGATTTCCTTCTGCATCAAAATATTTTACAGTTTTGAGACCTTTCTGTTTCTTGGACTTCCAGCGCCCCGGCCACCTCGCTCTGACTTAGGGTTCAAAAAATATTTTACAGTTTTGAGTGAAACATCTCCAAATTTGCAGCTATATTCCCTTGATGTTTACTGGTGTCCACTATGCAAACATAAAAAACTTGGAAATCAGAAGTACAATGCTAATATCGTAGCAGTTTCGTTCATCATTTGCTTTTACCTAATACTTGAACAAGACTCCTCTTAAAAAAAGGAACAGGAATGCCCTCAAGTATACCTTGCCATCTGTTTATTGCTGTTAGTTTGGCTACATAATCTCTTGTAGATGTGACTAAAACCTTATTCAGAGGCTGCTTTTATTAAAGTTGCTTTCAGATATTTGCAGAATAGTGTTGAAATACACGGTGAATTTGTTTGCATTGTACTTGTACCTCATTCATGCTGTTAAAATTTGTGCTAGGTCAACATGAACCAATTTCAGTACTAGCTGATGCAATATATGCTGCACAGATGGCTAAAAGCTCGGTGTCTATGGTGGAGACTTTGCTGATGTGGAGCTTTCAGCTGATGAGGTAGCTTTTATTTCCAAGTTATGCTTGCCTATGATAATCCTGTGCTTTAATTGATTGAAGAGATAAATCTCTAGAGCTCCTTGTTGTGTTATGCCAACATATCCCTGTGATTTGTCTTTCTGTATGCTACTCTTGTAAGATGAAATCGGTCGCTAATGCATCCCATCACTATTGTTTCCCCCTGAAGTTTCACTTATTCCTTTTCACAATGTATCTCAGACCAGGGGCCTTGGAACCTCCAGAGGTGTCAAAAGGAAGAACATTGTTGATCATTTAAGTGACCAAAAACGGCATCATAGCAAACAGTTGGGACAAGGACATTCTAAGAGGGCCTTTGGTAGTGGACCAATGGTTGGTTTTGGTCTTCCAAATGAAACTGTGCACATATGTAATAGAACACTTTCTGATATAGCTGAAGGCCCGCCCTACTTCTACTTTGAAAATGTGGCATGTACCCCAAAAGGTGTCTGGGACAAGATGTCTCGATTTCTCTATGACATAGAGCCCGAGTTTGTGGATTCAAAGTACTTCTGTGCTGCGACAAGAAAGAGAGGTTACATTCACAACCTTCCTATACATGGCAGATTTCCTCTCCTCCCAATGCAACCAAGAACAATACGGGATGCCTTTCCCTGGACGAGGAAGTGGTGGCCACCATGGGATCCAAGGACGCAGCTGAACTGTGTACAGACCGTGATGGCCGCTGCAACATCAACTGTGAAGGTAAGATCGGAGCTTACTACTTGTGATGGCACGCCGACTGAAGCTGTCCGGAAGAAAATCCTTGATGAATGCAAGAAGTGGAACCTCATCTGGGTCGGCCAGAACAAAGTTGCTGCACTGGAGCCTCATGAGGTGGAATCCTGTTGGGTTTCCCAAGAGATCACACCAGAGGCATAAGCAGGAAAGAGAGGTACAAGTCTCTTGGGAACTCTTTCCAGGTGGACACGGTGGCATACCATTTGTCAGTCTTGAAGGCACTGTTTCCTGCCGGCATCCGTGTTCTGTCGCTCTTTTCAGGCATAGGTGGAGCAGAAGTAGCTCTGCACCGCCTTGGAATACACTTGAAGGTGGTGGTTTCTGCCGAGATCTCCAAAATGAACCGAGATATCCTGAGGAGCTGGTGGGAGCAATCGGAGCAAACCGGAGACCTGATTGAGATTGGCGATGTGCAGAGGGTCACTAGTGATTACCTCGAGACCTTGGTAAGGAGAGTTGGTGGGTTTGATATGGTTGTTGGTGGAAGCCCTTGCAACAACATCGCTGGTAGCAACCGGCACTTCCGTGTAGGGCTGGAGGGGGAGCAGTCTGGCCTGTTCTACCACTATTTTCGCATACTGGAACAGGTCAGGCAAATCATGAGAAGGATGTAGCAGCAGATCTCGCCACATGAAAGAAGTTTTTTGGAATCAAACAGTGCCATACTGCCATGGTAACCTGAGTGGTGGTGTTTTGTATATATAGTGCACAAGCAAGGCAGCGAATAGCTTTGCCCTACCTTGGCTTGTCGTTTTAAGGAGCATCAATCTCTGAAGGCGTTCAATGCATGAGTTGTTCTGGACTGGACGTTTTACCCATGAAATAGTGGTGCACTGGTGCTTGTATAGATGTTTTTGGCTTTTGCCCTGTTTTGTACATGTGGCTCAAGAGAAACTCTATTGACTCGGCCGGCATGTGTTTTTTGCCTAGTTACCGCGCCTACTTGCTCTTCTTGCCCACATTTTGTTATATAACTAAATGCAAAATTGTTATTTGGTTACGCTTCTCGATCTCTAGACCTTAGAATGTGTAGTGGACGACCTGACGAACTGTAGCGATGGATCTTGTTAGATCTATGTGTATGGCTGGAAGTGTATGCACACTCAAAATGTTATATCAGCGTCACAAAGGTCTAGCAATTCAAGCTCCAGGCTACGTTACAAAAAACGTAACGAAGTAACATGATAGTGCTGCCTCGGTTTTCTTGACACACTTGACTTTCCACGGTCTTTGAAGATAAACTTTTATTTATAGTTTTGTACCAACACATTTATAAAATGTTATGGAAGTGCAATGTTATAAAAAATATTTGTTATGATAAATCTAACAATACCATTTCAACACAATCAAACTAAATCTTAAAAAATATTATTAGTTAAAGATTACGAGGTTTGACCGATAAAAAGTTAACAGTGCGACACGCTGTGCTCCAAAGGGCTGACAGCCCGGGCTGCTGGCTTTTGTGAGGCTGTTTAGTGTAGCCTGTAGCGGTTATTATTTTTTCTAAATAAAAAAGTAAAAAAATTAGAAAAAACACCACTAAATCTTTTAGGGCAATGCAAAGAAATAAAAAAAGGGAAAACAAAAAATCAAACAAAGATAAAAAATCTAATTTTAGAAAAAAAAACTGAATCGTTTTGAAGCAGCTCGTGCTAGTTAAGACAAAGTGAGTTAAGACAATCTGACTAATACTACTGCGATAAGCTGCTATGAGCACTTCGCTCGTAGTGTGCTACTGTTGCTGCAATGAGATTTTCTGCTATGTGCCGCCCCTTCCAACTTCCACTTTCAAGATTTAAGGGAGGTCCTGCTGCTTTCCTTTTCAAGTTTGTTGGTCCTTGCAAATTTGCAATGGCTGAATTCATTCTCTATCTTTCATTACTTATAAAACAGTGGCATGTGGCGTCGCCACATACATTGATTTTGTGCATTCAGACATGGATTCATTTCTACCAGGATGATATACTGACTAAGTTGATGGTGGTGTTGGATCACGTGATGACCTATTTACGAAGGAGATCGGAAAATACGATCCAATCTGTGCTGAAATTGCTGATAATATTGTGGCACAGGAACAATTACTGCTACAAATACAGGTATGCCATCATTCCTGATAAAATATTTGTGTAGTACACTTTGGGACTTTCTTTGTTCTAGAAGTTTGTGGTAAACATCATTTCTGCTCAAATATAGACTTGGGATATCCATTAATAATGCATGCATATTTAAAATAAGTGATTAGAGCATTAATGGTTTTCAATTAAAATGAGTGGATACTAGCAAAGAAAGAAAGACAAATGAATTGACAATTATTTTGAAGAGTCAACTATGCTATATTTCCATGTTCGTTCTTCCTGTGTCTAACACTACTTATATTTTGGACCCTTACACAGGCACAAAATGAGCAATTTGCTGTTGTATTCAACCTGGAGGGTTACAAAGGTACCCCTTTAGATTTGTTCATCAAATGGATGGTAGATAGCATGCACTTCGTGAAGCTGGTTTGCAGCTGTTCTTGAACCCAACAATTGCGATGACATCCTAGAATTCCCCTAATTTAGAGAGCGGTGTACCAGCGAGCTATTTGGTTATGGTGTAACTATTTCTGTTACCTCGTCCTGATGGGGTTGGGGTTGTTCAGTTATTGCTTCGGACATATCTGTGCCTATTTTAGCAATTTATCTGCTTTAGCTATCCATGTGGTGTTCTTCTGCCTTTCACCATATATACTTCAAATAGCCAGCTAGGTGTTGCTTCTATGCATGCTTATGTTTTCTAAGAGTAACCAAGAAGATTCCTACACATGGCAGATTTCCTCTTCTTCCAATGCAACCGAGAACAATACAGGGTGGCTTTCCCTGGATGAGGAAGTGGTGGCCAACATGGTATCCAAGGACGCAGCTGAACTGTGCTCAGACCATGATGGATGCTGCAACGTCAAGTAAGAATGTCCTTGATGAATGCATGTTGCGCTTACTGCTTGTGATAGCACACCGACCAAAGCTGAACTGTTTTCAGGCATACATGCCTAGGTGGAGCAGAAGTAGCTCTGCGTTGCCTAGGAATACACATGAAGGTGGTGGGTTTTGCCGAGATCTCCAAAATGAATCGAGATATCCTGAGGAGCTGGTGGAAGCAATCCAGGCAAACTGGGGAGTTGATTGACATTGGGCATGTACAGAAGGTCACCAGCGACGACCTTGGTGTGGAGAGTGCTTGGGATTTGGTCTGGTTGTTGGCGGAAGCCCTTACAACAATTGCTGGTGGCAACCAGTACCACCATGCAGGTGTGTAGGGCTGCAGGGGGAGTAGTTTGGCCTGTTCTGTCACTATTCTCACATATTGGATTGGAGCAGGTCAGGCAAATCGTGAGAAGGATGTAGCAGCGGATCTTCTGAAAAGGTTTCAGAGTTGGAATGACCCTGGCTTGCTCATGAAAAGGCAACCTATATGTTTACTCATGAAATAGAGGAGCTTGTGTAGTTTGTCCAGTTTTGTACATGTGCTTGAGAAAAACATTTTTTGTCAATTACTGCATTTGCTCTCTGTAGTCTTGCCCAATTTTGGTATAAACAAATGCAAAACTGTCACGCATCTTGATTTCCAGACCTTGGAATATACCGCAGACGAATGGCAGTGATGGGTCTCGTTACATCTGTGCTTACTGTTGACATCCACTGTCAAGTTATTAGAGCGTTACAAAATGTTTTCTACAGCATTCTGCTGTAGCTGAAACAGCCTGGGCTCCTGTTGACCTATAAGTAAAATAACAACACATCTCATCTCAAAAAATAACAACAGCGAGGTCAGTCTCAGAGAGAATCAGATGTGCCATTCATTTGGTCTCTGACCTTCAATAACAGCCCTTAGAACAACAGGTTCAAGCATCTAGATTCCATATACAATTACAGAGCAAAGGCAACTCTTGTCAGGAGATATATGATACGGCAAGTCGAGAACGAGGGAAATAAGAAGATTGAGCAGAACAACCTTCGCTGATAAAATCCCCTAAATTATTTGTAATTAAACATAATCTAGGTTATCCCGCTCAATCTAGTTAATGTGCCAACTATTTAGCGTTCCGAGAACATCAGCATGGCAATCAATCTGTAGTTAAAAGAGAGCGCCACGCAGTGACCCCTGTTCTGTTGTCCTCTGCCACAAGACTAGTAGAATTTAGTTCCATCTTGGATAATGGACTGTGCGAGAAGACTGGGATGGTTGCATGCTCTGGCTGTTAGCGCCAATGAACCCTTGCACAAGGCTCTGTGCAGCTTTCACTTGATCTGGCATACCCTGGATATCCACAATGGATTCAGAAGAACCAGGATGAGATTCAAGTAACTTCACTCTTGCACCGGAGATCTGGGATCAAGCAGGAGAGCTTGCATGAGGAAAACTACTGGGCTATCACAAGAATTTAATGAAGACAGGATCAAATGGAACAAGAAGAATAGCTGCTATACCTGGCGGATCTCCGCTAGATTGACACCACCAGTTCCAATAACTGATTCCAGAGAACCATTTGGAATCCTCAGTTCGACAGAGACACTTGAGTACCTGCCAAAGGATCATCTTTCAATGAAATTTGTCCATGTAAAATTCACATTTATGTTTTGGAAGAAAGCCAGTCTGTGAAAGCCATACCCAGTAACACCTGTCAACCTTCGATAATCCTCACGTCCATGTATCTGTCCAGCAGCCTGAAGAGAATGAAATTTAGATATATTCAGAACTTAATATTTTCTGATAAACATAAGCAGAACCAGGCAACAAGGTTAGTAAGAAATATGAGAAAAGACCAACACCAATAAGAAAAATGGTCAACATCAACAGCAGCAGAGAACAACTCAACAGCCAATACAAGCAAACGATAATAAATGACTAGTGTTGCACCATCTTGTCCACAGTATAGAATGAACAAAAGTACCACAGAAGTGATGGCTAGGAGGATGAATGTGGATCACCATAGCATACACTAAAATATGGATTATTTTTTCAGGAACTGCAACCAATTATCAAACAAAATAAGCATAATGCAACAGTCTTGTATACAGTTTCAAGTTTCTAATGAAAACATAGGCGAGGGCCATTTGTAAGAGGGATGCTAACGCATTGAAAATGTACCTCAACATAATCATAAGCGTTGGAATTTCCAGCTCTGGTGATGCCTAATTGTTGCACATTACTATTCCCAGCTCTCAAGTGCCCTAATTGCTGTGTACCCCTATTAAAGTAGCTATCAGTAGGTACATGGCCACGATAAGAACGATGGGACATATAATCCACACCAGGACTAACAGACGAGGGCAGTTCCCTAGTAGGCAAGTGAGCAGGTGCAGGATATCTGTCATACGAAGCAGATGGTGGAGCGTTGCTAACAAAAGGAGGACTTCCACTAGGATACTCTCTTTTAGAAAAGTAATCCGCAGGATATGCAGGGAAGGATCATGAGGTGTATTATTTTCAGTCTCCCATATGGTATATTACTGGCAGGTCTTCCATATGGTGGATCATTGGCAGGTCTTCCATATGGGGGATCATTGGCAGGTCTTCCGTATGGTGGATCATTGGCAGGTCTTCCATATGGTGGATCATTAGCAGGCCTTCCATATGAGGGGTTAGCAGGTCTTCCGTATAGTGTGAATTCCCTGCTGGGCAAGATATCAACAGGAGGACCATCAAAGGGGCAACAGCTGAAGGATTATTGGCAGAACTGCCATCTCTGAAAGTCCTAGTCCTAAGCCTCGAAGCAATCTCTGTGAGGGTTCCTCTTGCAATAGCTGGAGGCCCAGCAACCTGAAAGCTTGGAACAAATGTAAATGCACAAAAACAAGTTAACAAACAAAAGTGCAGATATTGAAACCATACAGACATCTTGATGCATCTATGATCGAATATAAATCACCTGCACAAGCTCCTCATCAAAAGATAAGTACTTTGGTTTATCCGCCTTCAAATAAACTCGGATTTCAGCCCCAGTTCGCCTTCTCATTTCAGTAATTACCTTCCCACCTTCCCCAAGAATACAACCAACTTTGTTTGACGGTACAACAAGCCTAGTAGTCAAATGGTGTTTCTCAGAAGGTGCGCTTACTTTACTATGGAGCAAAATAAGTGCCTCAATTGTTGGGGATATTGGATCAGTCGGAATCTGGAAAAATATATAGAAGGAGATAAAATTGTGAGGACTCATAATGAAGATTGGTATGAGAAGGGGATGGCAATTGGGACAACCATCTGCATGTTACCTCCTTAGATGAAACAACAATGAACCTTTCTCCAGAAGCACCTTTGTCAACTTCTTGCACCTGAATGCGAGCACCAGTCTGCTGCTCTACCTGCCGAACATTGGCCCCACTTTTCCCAATAACTGGACCAATGTGCTCAGAAGAGCACAGAATTTTAATAGAAAACTCTTCTGCTTCAGCAACAGGATACTGCAAGGGCCTGTTTCTATATGGATCAAGCAAGGGTATTGGTGGTGGATGATCAACATTCAGGTGTGGCAACATTGGATTTCCATGAGGTAGTGGTGGTGGGGACTCGAGCTTCCTTTGTGTGCTTGCATCTATGATTTCTTCAAGAGGTGGATTTTCTTTACGAGGATGTTCATGGAGACGAGTAGATATTTCGTAGAGAGCTTTTCTTACAAGAGAAGGTGCTCCAGATATCTGAAATAATATAAGCATCAATGCTATTCATGTCCAAAAATAACAAAGAAATCATGCTTTAATTGACAAACACACCTTGGTAAAATTTAATTGCAAAATGAAACTACACAAAATTAAGACAAAATTTCGCTGAGACAAGAACACCACACCAGATGCAAAACTCCATTATTTAGTAGGACTGTAGGACAGATCAATATGACCACAGTGAGTGATTTGCTTTCGTAAGAGTACACGAATATGAATGCAAGTTAACAGGCACCATTACGTAAGGCCATGGAGCAATGGAAGCAAAAGGAATTTACCAAGTTGAGCACAAGATAACAAAGGATTTCGTACTACTAAAACAAAGTTACCTGTACCAATTCATCACTTTTAAGTGCACACTGGGAAGGTTTTCAGATGGTAAGACACGGATCCCTGCACCAGTATCATTTCGCAATTGTTGTATAATAGAGCCACCTTTTCCTAGCAGGCAGCCAACTTGGTTGCCTGGAACCAAAATTCGAGCAGTCACATCATCAACAGTTTCAGACCTTTCATGGACAACTCCATCATGGAGATCTTCATCTGCCACAATCTTATCATGTATCTTCAACAAGGCATCTTGGGCAAAACAATGGGGCTTCGAGTTCTCTAAGGCATCATTAGAGATATTTTCTGCAGCTTCATCAGCTTGTTCAGACTGATTTTGGTAATTGAAGATAATAATTACTCTCTCGTCAGCACCAGGAATGGAATCAGCAACCCTTATCTTTGCTTTAGTTTCCTCTCTAAGGGCCTTAACAATGTCACCACCTCTCCCCAGGACAGTGCCAATCTTTTTTACTGGGCACAATATCCTGTAAATGGTTTCTATTGGCTGAGAGGACATAGATCCGTCATCATTCCTGGAGTTTAGCCGTTTCCTCTTTCCATCATCTGAATTGGAATGTGTCCTCTTTGTGGGAATATTTGAATTATGTCTTCTAGATTTATCATAATACATCAGCACCAACTGTATAATTCACCTTTGTCTACATAAAAAAAGGTCCATCAATATAAACAAACTGTACAGGTATATTGATAAGCAGGCAATGCAGAAATAAAGGATGTTGCACACACTAGGAATCTAGGAGATGTCTGATGATGACACATGCATATCCTTGTAGTTTGTGCATACCCCAAAATTGAGAAGTTTCCATTAAATGGTATGGACTATTTTGGCCTATGGAATACTTGTATGGGTTGTTTACAAGTACAACAACAGGTATTGGCTGTACACAGATCAAATCATCTTGGTGAGCATATGTCACACTAATTAAAAAGATACCTTACTCGCTATTTTCTTATCATATATTCACTCAGAGCTCTCCCATACTGTATTTCTTTTAAATAAAACATTACCACTGTGTAATTTTGTTCCATTATGACAGCATCTTAATTGGTCGGAAAAAGAAGGTGAATTCAAATATGCACATCCCAAGTATCAATAATTTTGGAGGTACTTTAGCAGTGCAAATCCGGCATAAGAATTAGCCGCCGAAGGTATTTAAAGCCCAAATTTTCAGAAACACAGATCAATATATCATGCAAGCATGCCCCCCAAAAGGAACATTGTAGTAAGGTACCACATGTAATTTTAAAAAATAGAAGAAAGCATTGATAAGTGATAAATGTAGAGTGCATAGAGGCAATAAATGACTTAGCATAAGATTGCTTCACTTATGTTTTCACAAAAATAGAATAAAAGGAATAAGTAACACAGCATGAAAATTAACCAATCATCCTCCAATAGATATCTAAATGATCAAAACATGTTATGCAATTGTAGTTCTGTTGGTCCTACATGCAAAAATATCCTAGATGCACCAGGGTAGAAAGGCTGCTAGGCAACTGGACAGCTAAGGCTTGTATTTATAGTAACATATTCAGCACAAAGTCATCAAGTCATAAGTAGCATGTGGAAGCTACAATCCTCGGCTCAACAAGGTCAGTTATCCGTAACATTGCATTAGAAGCAAAAGGCATCCTAGCATAAGCGACTTGCAGCAGCTCTGTGTAAAGTGACCTCCACAGTAGCTTGGCTTTGCATCCATAAATGGCAACAAATGATGTGATAATTACACCTTATCAGGCAACCACCTAAAGCGACATGCCAAATTGCCAACTGTACAACGTGCTGCAGCTCTACTAACATGTAACCAAAGAAATCAATCCATCACTCCAATTTAACCGCATAAGGGCAGTTATTAGAACACTTTCAGCATGTTAACGAAATATTTAAAGCAACTCCACTTACATAACTCACAGTAACATGCCAAAGATGCAGTTTGACCTCACATATCAGCTCACTATAGCATTCACGCTTAAATTCTAATTGTGAAAAATTCAGCAATCTCGACCTACATTCAGTAAATACGCGCCAAAGGTGCCAAATTGACCACACAAGTCCACTTACAAAGCCATTTGCACAGAACTTTTGACCTGCAACAGCTTCAACGACATCCATCTAAGACATCAAACAGAAGCGACATTCCTTAATTCAATTCAATCTGCATTCTCGCAGACCAACTTATTGGAGCATACATGTCAGCTATCAATCCACAAGCCAGAATTTAGCCTAGAAGCACCTACAAATCATGCGCCTAACCTACTCCGTTCAGGGCTTTAATGACAGGGAACATTTTTTTTCACAAATTTCCTCCATAGCCCACAAATGCCATATGCGTTACCCATAAAGCTGTGATTTTGATCTTACAAGGAAAATCATAACGCACAATTAACACCTTTCTCCCCCACCTCAACCCCCATCAAACCACCACCACCACCACAACCCCAACCCCCTAAGAAAACATGCAGGAGCCATGAATCGCGAGACGCTAGCATTCCGGAGCCACGGACGCCCAATTCTACAGACCCTAAGCGATCCCCACCACCGCCACCCACGAAAACCAAGAACAGGCTCCAGACTCTAATCCCCACCAAATAATCCCCAAAACAACACCGAAAGAAACAGTCGAGACCCACGCGCGCGGGGGTCACGCGATTAGGATGACCAAGCTACGGGCGCAGGCTTCCAGAAGGTTCTGGAAGGGGGCAGACGAGTGGTCACCTGATGGGGTGGTTCACCGCGCGAGGCCTCCTCGTCGTCGTCGTCGACGCAGACAAGGAGAACGCAGAGGCTTCTCTGCAGTTAAGCCTAGGTCTGGAGACGCGACCCCACCCGAGAGCGCTTTAAAGATGAGCTGAGCCAAGGTTGCTGTCTTGCTGATACCTGTGTCTGATCGGACGGCGATAACGAGCCCAGGTGGCCTGAATATGCAATCGGACGGTTGCGAATGGGCCCTAAATAGCTTATGGGCATGTGTGGCCAGGTACATCAAGGATGATTTTTTTTATAAATAATCTATTTTTATTTGAAATAACAGAAATATGTCATATCGAATTTTTTTTACAAAAATAGACTCCAGTCGTCTAACCGTCAGGCGATTGGAGCCTATCGCCCAAAGGCCGCGCGACAAGCAAGCAATCTGCTGGTCGTTCGGTGAATTATTGCAGTCGTCGAACGGTCGGGCGACTGCAGTTACTGTCGTCCATCAGTTAGACGACTGCGCTTCCAGTCGCCGAAGGGTTAGGCGACTGAAAGCGTAGATAAAAGGACCGTGTGGCCAAGCGGTCGAGCCCGCTCAACCATGTGGTGAACATAAACGACAGAAGAGATGGCAGAAGAGAAAAGAAGATGGCAGAGAGGAGAAGGAGAGGAAAGAAAAGAGAGGAGCGAAGAGGAGAGGGAGGAGGGGAGAGGAAGGAGGAGAGGAGAGAAGGAAGCGACTCTTGTGAGGTATTTTTTTTGTTGTATTTTAAATTTTGTATATGCAGTAGATAGTTTATTTAGTGTTAGTATGAATAGAAAATTGTAGATGTAGACAAAAATAGTTCAACTTTGGTATAGAAAATCTAGTCAATGTAGTTTTAGAAAATTAGTAGCCATAGTAGCCTGTACTTGTGTATAATTTAGTGAACATAGTTGTACAAAATTAGCATCGTTAGTAAATTGGCATATGTACAAAATTGTAGTCGTAGGAAATTCAGTCAACATTACGTAGAAATTAATCGTCCGTAGAAATTTGTAGTTATTAAAAATTAAGTCAATATTTTTAAGAATTTCATAATTTGCTTTGTAAAAAATAATAATACATAATATTTATGATTAATTACGAATGAATGTAATGTCGTTAGTACGTTGGAAAAATATGTGTACCATTGTAATTGGTATATAGGCATTTGAATCAATATGGCATGTAAATTGTCGAAACCATTAGGATTATTTGTAGTAGGGGATAGCTCGAGTAGCGAGAAAAAAGCGGCGTCGGTGCGCAGTTTGCCGATAGGAAGTTAATGCTACGAGGTTAGTGTAGTTGGTTACAATAGGCGAACGATCAGTGAAAAGTTAATTACAGTACATCCATACTTTCGTAGTGTGTGATGCGATTTAACTAGTTGCAAAATTGCAAATATGTGCAGGCGGACATTAGCAGTGCCGATACCCACTACATTGAGAGTGCATTACGGTATTGGAACCGTTCGTGAAGGTCCGAATGGTGCGGATTTGAGAGATTTTGCGCAAGCCACTCTGGTACACCTAGAGGGCGAGAATGCTCGAATCGTAGATGTGATGCATTGGTTTACCCGCAGTTTTTCGTTGGACTCTGAGGTGTGCATGTTATCATACAAGGGCTTTGTAGTCGGTCTCCCACGGACATCAGATGAGAGTTGAGAACATTGATGCACACTGTTGCGTGGAAGGGGTTTGTGCAAGGGTACTGACGTCGTGGATACGAGTGCGTGATGCTTGTGCAACCATGCCCAGTAGAAGCTGTGCAAGGTCGTGTAGACAGCCATCATCCGGGAGGTGCGAGCAGCTCGGGCGGCCCGCATGTTAGCGAATAGAAGGAAGATGCTTGTGACGAGGCCGATGCGGTACATAAAGGAGAGAGAGAATGGTCACGCCATGGTGAGGGAACAAGGCAAGCCGATGAAGGAGAGCATATGGAGTATATAGTGCATCAGATGGAGTACGATGACCAAACGGCTTGGGCTGAAGAGGAATCTGTACAAGAGGATGATGAGGACAATTCGGATGAGGATAAAGCTCCCGTCCCGTAGGAATGGAACTACTTTGATGCTGAGGGTGTTTCCGCACATGACGAGCACGAATCACCATGAGAGTATCATGGGACAGACGTTCGGTTGCATTCAATATTTGTTGGCAAGGCATTACTGCAGGATGCCATCAAGCTGTGGGCCATGTCTATGTAGCGGACTTTTCGGGTCGTGAAATCTAGCTAGGAGAAGTACACCGTGAAGTAAAATGCGAGCAGACCGGTTATCCTTGGAGGGTGCACGCACGTAGACCCAAGTATAAGACTCACTGGATTGTGTTGAAGGTGGAGCCACACTCATGCATTCTCAGTAGTGTTTTGGCGAGGCATCGTAACCTAACGTCCGCCTTTATAGCCGATCTGATGTATGGAGAGATAGTGAAGAAATACATGGATGACACACACATCGTGGTAGCTATCGAGAAAAAATTCAAGTACAAGATTAGCCACGCGAAGGCATGATGTGCGTAGCAGAAGGCATTGGAAAAACGGTTCAGGTCTTTCGAGGCGGCGTACGACAATCTTCCTCGTATGCTTCAGGTGTTGCAGGACAGGAACCCGGGCACGTATATCGCTGTGAAGGACAAGCCTTCTACAAGGCCGCCAGGTTATACGGTGTTGTAGAGGGTCTTCTTAGCATTTGTTGCATGCATCGAGGCATTCAGACACATGCTGCCTGTGATATCAGTTGATGGAACCTTTTGACCGGCAAATATAAGGGTCAAATCCTAACGGCCATATGCGTTGATGGAAACAATCAATATTGCCGCTGGCCATCGCATTCGTGGAAAGTGAGAATTACGAAAGCTGGTTGTGGTTCCTTAGACATGTGAGGGTTGGAGTTGTCGGCGCTCGTCCTGGTGTGTGTGTAATCTATGATCGCCACGCTGGGATTGTGAAGGCTATAAGAAAACTTTAGGAAAACCCTGAGGAGCCCTTACTTTGGCCGGATATGAGGAATAGATGGTGCATTCTTCACCTAGGGGCAAATTTTTTCAAGCAGTTCCCGAAACAACCGTTGATGAAGCTGTTCAAGAGGCTGGCTATGCAGAACCAGCAGAGAAAATTTGATGTTTTGTGAGCGTTGTTGGACGAGCATAGCAGGAAGCATATCGACGAGAAGAACGAGGGGCCGGTCATGCCTGGGGCAGCACACCTGGAATGCCTGATAGCATTCGATGAGCTTAACACATCTGGTTTGAGGAGGAGTTCATGGAACATCAAGTGTTTCTCGCAGTGGATCGGGGGAGAACCATTGGAGAAGTGATCGCTGATGCACGACACAGACGACACAAGGTATGACATAATGACGACTAACTTTGCGGAGGTGTACAATTGGGTTCTCAGATGCCTTCGTTCTCAGCTTGGCAAACAGCTGCAGCTCTCATACCATTCTAGTGATTCTGTGTCTCTCTAGCCTTTTGATCTTGTTCATTCTGATGTATGGGGTTCGGCCCCCTTTGTTTCGAAAGGGGTTCATCGCTACTATGTCATTTTTATTGATGATTATTCTCTATATATTTGAATCTATCTTATGATTTCTCATGGTCAGATTCTTTCTATTTATCAGTCTTTCGCCAGTATGGTTCGTACTCAGTTTGATTCAGCCATTCGTGTTCTTCGTGCTGACTCTACTGATGAATATCTATCTGTTGCTCTTCGTCGTTTCCTTGTTGACCAGGGTACTCTTCCTCAGTACCCTTGTCCTGGTGCTCATTCTCAGAATGGTGTTTCTAAACGTAAGCATCGCCACTTACTTGAGACCGCTCGTGCTTTGATGCTTGCATGTCATGTTCCGCCTCATTTCTGGGCTGAGGCAGTTTCTACGGCTGCTTATCTTGTCAATCTGCAGCCTTCATCTGCTCTTCAGGGTTTCACTTCGCTTGAGCGTCTTTCTAGTAGGCCTCCTCAGTACAATCATCTCTGTTGTTTTGGTTTTGTCTGTTTTTTTCTTCTTCCTCCTCGCGAGCGCACCAAGCTGACTGCGCAGTCAATTTAGTGTGTTTTTCTTAGCTACAGTTCTGAGCATAACGGTTATCGCTGTTATGACCCTATTGCTCGTAGGATGAGAATATCTTGAAATGTCACTTTTGATGAGTTTGGTCCTTACTACCCTCGGTCTTCCTCCACCAGTTAAGCGTCTTCTAACATGCTTTTTTTTATTTTTCCTGACTCTTCGCTTCCTCCTCTGACTTTACCTTTGTCACCCTCGTCTCTTTCACCTCCATCTGTTCCTTGCACTTCAGACTCTCTTGTTCCTGCTCCCACTACCTCTTTTGTTGAGGTCGTCCCTCTTTTCCCGCTGCACTACTTTCGACGTCCTCGCCCTGACACACCCTCAATTGTGCCTTCTTCCGCCCCTTCCCCCCTTCCCCTCTTCCGTCACCGCTAGGTCCTGCTCCAGTCTCTACTCCCTGGTATGATATTCGTGATCATCGTTCAGTTAGGCCTCCTGAGTGCTATGGTTTTATAGTTGCTGCTCTTGCTAAGCCTACGACTTATCGTGAGGCTATTGCTCATCCGGAGTGGCAGCACTTGATGGTAGAAGAGATTGCTACTCTGGAGCGTACTGGCACTTAGGATCTTGCTCCCCTACCTACTCGTACCACTCCTATCATGTGCAAGTGGGTGTACAAGATCAAGACTTTCTTGAATGGTTCCCTTAAGCGCTACAAGGCTCGTCTTGTGGCGTGTGGTTTTCAGCAGGAGTATGGTCGTGACTATGATGAGACCTTTGCTCCTATTGCTCATATGACCACTGTTCGCACCCTCCTTGCTGTGGCTTCTATTCGTCAGTAGTCCATCTCTCAGTTGGACGCCAAGAATGCTTTTCTCCATGGTGAGTTGCGTGATGAGGTCTATATGCAGCTGCCTCCTGGGTATTCTGCCCCTGATGTGATGGTTTGTCGCCTTTGTCGCTCTCTTTATGGGCTCAAGCAAGCTCCTCGTGCTTGGTTTGCGAGCTTTTCTTTTGTCGTCACTGCTGCCGGTTTCACCGCTAGCGATCACGACCCTGCTCTTTTTGTTCACACTTCTCCTCGTGGTCATACGCTTCTTCTTCTCTATGTGGATGATATGATTATCACTGGGGATGATCCACGCCATATTGCATATGTGAAGAAGCGTCTTGGTGAGCATTTCTTGATGTCTGATCTTGGTCCCCTTCGTTACTTCCTTGGGATTGAGTTTTCTTCTACGCCTGAGGGCTACTACCTCTTCCAGGAGAAGTACATTCAGGATCTTCTTGCTCGTGTTAGTATCACTGATCAGCGCACGGTGGATACTCCTATGGAGTTTGGAGTCCATCTTCGACCCACTGATGGTGAGCCACTTGAGGACCCCACTCGATACCGTCACCTTGTTGGTAGTCTGGTCTATCTTGGGATCACTAGACCGGATATTTCCTACTCTATCCACATCTTGAGTCAGTTTGTTTTGGCTCCCACTCAGATTCACTATAGCCACCTTCTTCATGTTCTGCGATATCTTCGTGGGACCATCTCTCGTCGTCTTTTCTTTCCTGATTCTAGCTCCTTACAGTTTCAGGCCTACCCTGATGCGATCTGGGCCAGTGATCATTCTAATCGCCAGTCTCTTTCTACCTACTGTGTCTTTCTTGGTTCCTCTCTTATTGCATGGAAGACTAAGAAGTAGACTGCAGTTTCTCGTTCGAGTAGTGAGGCTGAGATGAGGGCTATGGCGTTGCTGATTGCCAAGATCACTTGGTTACGGTGGCTCCTCGCAGATTTTGGTGTTTCTGTTTCTGCACCGAATCCTCTCTTATTAGATAGCACATGTGCGATCAGTATTGCTCGTGATCCAGTGAAGCACGAGCTTACAAAGTATATTGATATTGATGCTTATTACATGAGATCGCAAATGCAGGTACATGTAGTTGCTCTTTAGTATGTGCCTTCCGAGATTCAGTTGGCAGATTTCTTCACCAAGGCACAAACAAGCTCTTATCCTAGTTTTTATCTCTCCAAACTCGGTGTTAGACATGTAGAGGTTGCAGAGTTACCATATTGTATAAATGGTTCATTGTATATTGTCTTATATGTATTTTTGGCCTCTTGGCCCATTGAAGCCCACACTTGAAAAGTGACTGGCGATATGATGGTAACTCTTATGTCAAAAAAAGAAAAGCAATATGATGGTAAGATGGTGCTTAATACTCTTTCCAAAAAAAAATGGTGCTTAATAACTATGCATTGACATCTCCTGCTCCAGGAATCTGAACATTGCCTTGGAGATGATCCTTAAGCTTGTTAAAAGCTTTGGTGCTACTATATTTCTTCAACTTTATCGGCTGCTCCACCAGTTGGTCATGCTTTCGAGAGCTGAAAAAGGTGAATGCCAGTCTATTCTCTCTGACACGGTAAGCCCACGCTTTCACTTCAAAAGGCATTGGTTTCTGAAATCTGGAAATCTCATTAGCAATTCGAAGAACTAAAAATGTCACCTTTATGCATCCTTTTCAAGCCGGCAAGATGTGGTTGGGACGGCTCAGGAGCCGAGCTCTTTCTTCGTGACATCATTCAACTGTCAAGCAGATAGATGGTAGCCATACCACGAATCGCGAAATTTCGCCATCTATTTCTTTCGTCATAAAAGATACTAGCCCACGTAGGATTAGCAGCTATAACGAAAGAAATATATAGGAAATACAAGTGCCATCTAGGGCAAAAATTTATAGCATTTTCTGGTGCCATCGGATTTGCAGTCAGATAGCCAACATAATCTCTTCATTTACGACAGAGGATGCAGATATTTCAGCTCTGTATCATTGTGTCAGGCAAATGTACATGACATTTTCAGCTTGTATATTAACAGCTCAGTAAAAGTATAATAATTTCCCCCTTTTCTCTATAGATCTCTGAGCATTTATTTCATGTGAAATATATACATAATTTATCATTTACACATGGATAATTTTTTGACGAAAAAGCATTTGTTTTATGAGACTCTGTGTGTATCACGCACAAGCCTAAAGCTTATAATACTGTAATACGAATTTGCATGCAAGCTTACATGTACCGTGCAAGCTTACATGTACCGTGTACATAGACACTCGCGGATGGCGAAAAAGAGACAGCGCATGGGCCGGTAGGGCTATAAATGGAGCGGATAATTTTCGTCCGTCCGACCGACCGAAGGCTCATGGAATGAATATAGAAGGGGTAGATGGATATTCGGCATTATTCGTATTCGATTTCGACTCCGAGGGGAAAAAATATGGAATATGATACGAAATAAGTGATATCCGTCCGTATATATCCATATATCATATATCAAGTGATATAAGGAAGTCTGTTACGACTTCACATAGGAACAAGATAACATATAAACAAATTATCACATCTAAACAGGCGTAAGTACTGAGTGTTCTTCTTTCAACATCTCAGTAATTAGTCTCTCTATATTCGCTCTGATTGTACCATATTGTCCAATGTCTTGTGCAAAGAAGCGGATAATTTCCGTCCGACCGACCGTCCGAAAGATTATGGAACGGGTATGGAATGGAGAAATGAATATCTGGCATTATCCGTGTCCGACTCCAAAGAAAAAAATATGAAATAGGATATAGGATAAGTGATATCCGTCCGTATCCACTCCGATTGTGTCCCTAGCCCTTAGGCAGAGATAGACCCACATAGGCACAAGCATGATCAACATCTGCAAAAGATCCCATACCGTACCGAGGTGGGCGCCAGCCCTCGCTTGGATCTGATCAGTTGGGTGTGAATCGGACGACTCATAGAAGCGAGCAGGCGTAAACTGAGCCTATGTTTAGTAACACATCACCTAGCGAGCGAAGCGAATACATGTTTATAAACTGGGGCGTGACAGCTTTGGTGTCTCTTCGGAGACATCCAATAAAATTAGAACAATACAGAGAATATTAGCATAGCCCCTGCGCAAGTATGACACATACAAATCGAGAAATGATCTAAATTTTTGAGATTTTGCACTTCCGATCCTTTATTTTGCGCTTCCGGTCCTTTTCCCTTTCACATATGCCCCTGCCGTGTTTCTTTTCGCCCCTTTGCATGTACATTTTCCTTGAAGTTAGGTCCTTAGAGCCCCGTTCCCTTGCATTTTTATCCCTAAAGTGGCATTTCATATGTAGATCCCTAAAGTGGCATTTTTATCACAGGAGTGCCCTCAAAGACTTCTCTTTCCGCCCCATGCGTCCACTCTTTTGTTACATTTAGGTCCTTCCAATGGACCAATAGACTGTTCGATGTTATTTCTACTGCAATGGCATCTGCATAATTGCATTCGTGTGCTGCATTTTCGTGTCCTGATAAGTCCCCATAGCCTTTTCTTTTGTGACAATCAGGTCCTTATAGCTTTGTTGTTTTCAGCAGTTAGGCCACTATTTTGTCGAGTAAGCTCAAAGAGTGGCTGGCATCCACTGATCTACCACCCAATACGCAGTTAGATCTCTTACGAACCACAGTAATTAGGCTATTTGGACCTAGCTTAGATTTGCAACTAAAACACAATACAGAAAATGGGCTGATCAACCCCCAAAAATTTAAATTTCTACAATGATATGTTGGGAACTCGTCCAACGCTGCAGCATATTTTTAACACAAGTATTTCATCAATTGGACAACGGCATTAAATCGTCCAGAGCAGACATTTCACAAATTGCACGAATACATGAAACCTGAATAAAAGTTTCATTAAAATAGAATCACTCATAGCACAAGGGCATGTTCCTATGATCCTATCCACCAACAGCAGGGAAACCCATGGGATAGAATTGAGTCATAGAATTCTCCAGTTACATGCCCAAGGCAAAATTACAATTTTCGCAATGAAGTAAAATGAAATTTTGGCAACAACCATAAATTATCGCACAAAACTCATCAAGATCTGTTAAAAGATTGCTGTCCGGCTGATGGGGGTTGTGTAGGGGGAGGTGGGGGAAGTGACATCTGCATTTGCATCGGCATAGGCATCTGTGCTAGAACACCCCTTCCATCACCGCGATCAGCTTGACCTGAAAGATCCCTACCTGGAATTCCTGGGTTCATTGAGTTATCAGGAATGGCCCCAAAACCAGCTTGCAAGAAGGCAATCCCACCACCTCCTTGAGGATCACCTGCACCTTCAGCCATTCCCTGCCCAAGGGGCATCGACTGAAATGGATGATTTCCCATCAACCCCATGGCCCATGGGCGCTGAAGCCCCTCGGGAAAGCTTAAAGGACCAGGTGGAGGAGGTTGGACCCCGACACTGAACCTTGATCCAATCCGGCATCTGGTAGTTGCATCTGGAAAGGAGCACTAAAATACTGCGGATTTCCGTCTTGTTGGAGAGGAGGGTAATTGAATGATGTGTTGGGGATTAAAGCCTGATTCATATTCATAGGCATCACGAAGTTTGGCTGAGGAATTGGAGGAACATGAATGGTGAATTAGGCATCACTTGCTGCTTGTCTTTAGTACCATGGTCAGATTCTTGGTGAAGTGGAGTTGCCCCGGGTGCATTCTCAGGAGGCCAGTTATAGGGCCGGTCAAATCCTTGAGGTGGGTTGTTTTCAGGCTGACTATCCCCTGGCGGGTATGGGTGGAGACCATGGAATGATGGCGGTTTTGCCAGCATAGGGGGCCTCATTGGGGTTTGTTCCCTGGACTGGTGGTAGCGAGACCGGTCTTCACGATCTTGCATGTGAGAACTTGAAGTGGGTGGAACACCTGGCCTTGGAGGAGCACGTGCAGTAGACATTTCAGGCATTTGATATTGTCTTTGAGTATCCCCTCCAGAAGCACGGGAGATGTTAGGAGCATCTGACTCCTTACGTTCTTCCTTCTCAGGATTAGTTTGGAGGAGGTTGGCATGGGCTTCAGGTACATGAGACTCAAAATCTGCTTTCTTCAGGAAAGACTTGAGACACATAGGTGCAGCACAGATAAAAATCCCTTCCATCATTTTCACACTCTGAATCTTCTGAATACGCTCATCACAACTGCAGAAATAAGTAAATAAAAGTCTCAAATGCAGTCTCAGGCCAAGCTGATCTTAACCAAAAAGCAGTTATCAATTTTAATTAAAATTTTGTCATTCTAAGTACAGTATTTCCAGGGCGGGAACTTATAATTGCTTATGCAACATTTGATTATGTGTTCAAGGGGTACAGCAACATGATATAAAGTAAAGATACAGGACATATCACTGTTTAACCAAGTTTGTAGCTATTTATGCTAATGATCAGCACATCCCATGGATATATATACAGCAATACACCAGGACATAAGAAAATGAGTCGACAACAAAATGCAAAGTACGCCGAGGTTACTAATAGTACTGCACCATTTTAAACTTATGCATGCTAATATATCACATGAGCTACTTAGGTGAAATTCCTTCATTAAGAAAAAAAAATAACATCCTAAGAAAGGAAACACATATGAACCAACGGAAGCTCAGAGTTAATTCACTTTTGCCAGCTCTAACATGTTAAGCTAATAAATCATTGAGTTGTTGTACGCTACACTAGCATGAACTACTGTGTAAGTCAATCAATATACCAAGAAGATGAGAATGAGACAAAAGCAAGTTAGGAAAAGTTCGGGGAATAGAATGCTTACAGATAGCAGCTGGAATCACTTCTTGCACAGGTTAAACAGAAAGCATGTTGACAAGGTATCTGAAAAAAGAAGGAAGTCATAGCGCTATTCTCAACTGAATATATTAGCAAAAGAGCTATGAAGTGAATGAACACATACAGACTAATCATTTGGTCAACAGGTAAAAGTAAATCCATATATATTCAGAGATATAAATATTCAATATTGAAATACCACAACAGGTCAGATGATTGTGACCTATTTTAACACAATTAAGTCCGTCACACACTTGATTATGCACTGCTTCGAACCCCCCGAAAAAACAAACTTGCTACGACCACTTCAAGCATTAAAATAACACTACCAACTGGTACCAGAAGCCCATCTCATGATGCAAATGGGTTAATAGTAGGTTAAACATTAAACAGCATGGAGTTAATATCCATCCTACAGGCAAACTACCTGCAATCCCCCAAACCAATAGAAACACTAATACTGTAACAGAACAACAATATTACTTTCATCCCATATGGCTTTAAAGTAGGCTAGCAGGTTGTAAGTCTCCCTTGACTACCATGAACAAATGTTGTTGTTAACATAGCATCATCAGGATATTAACTAAGCCTCTAATTTTACTCAACCACAGCGCGAATAGCAAGAGTCGCAACTTGAAAGAGCACACAAGCATGTGAAGGTTTAGGGCTACATACGAGGCGGCCGTAGATGGCGATGGGGAACTCGCAGCGTGAGCAGATGTGGACGCGCTCGCCGAGGGGGCGGCGGGAGCGGCGGCCGATGGTGCGGGTCGCGCCGACGGCGGAGGTCGTCACAGCGCCGATGCTCTTCGCCACGGCGAGGTCCGCGATCACCAGGTGGTCGGGGCACGCCACCGTAACCGAGTCCGGAGCACCGCCCGCCGCCACCGCCGCGGACTTCGCCGGGGCTCCGGTGCCTGCCCCAGCCGCCGTGCCGGAGGCGGCGGCGCCGGAGTCCGACGAGCCGATCTTGCTCAGGCGGATCTGAAGCATCGCTAGGGTTCTTGTTTTTCTCGGGTCGGGGTTTTTTTTTGGGAGATTGTAGCATTTGCATACATAAATGTGAAATTTGATGATTTGTCGTTTATCTCATTGATATGTGACGGCGGGCCTACATATCATTGAGACATCATAAGGCAAATCATCAAATGCAATGAAAGGTGTTGCAAAAGATCAATTACTTATTTTTTTTGGTTTATTTGCTTTGCTCGTTTCGATGTCGACTTGGGCGTGTTTGGGCCGGGAAGTAATTTTGCTTTTTGAGTTGCAGTTCGGCCCGCTTGGACAATCGGGGTGGAAGTAAAAAAAATGCCTTTTCCTTTGTTTTCTTAATGTTTTTCCGTTTTCGTGTGAACGTGGATTAGACTTGTTCATGCGCAACCGGGCCGGCCCAATTGTGCGGGCTTAGACCGGGCTCACGCCTATTTTTTGCTCAAGGCAAAAAGCTCGAGAAAGCAATGTAAACAATGGGTGTGTTTTTGTTCTGTAGTCGAATAGTTTATAGTTATATCAGATGACTTTTAGTCTAAGCGTGAGTGTTTGTATGAATGAATCGAATGTCTATGAGTCGTCCGATAAATCGCTTCGAAAAGACTGGCTCGAAGCGACTAATATTTTATTTAGAAAAGAATTAGACACTTCTTAAAAAAATTATCCGTGAAAAAGGTTTTTTTGATCTTCGGGCCCGGAACTTGAACAGATTTTATTGCGGAGTGATTAAATTACAAGTGAGTAGTATATGCTGTTTGTATTGGCAGCGTACATCACAACTTTAGGTTTTCATCCTAATATAGGGAGTAAATCCATCCATCTGAAGGGGTTACTGTACGCATCCAAATAAGCCTTTGAACAAGCCAAACTGACGCGCCGATTAAGAGAGTGTTCATATTTATTTTTACTGATGGCTTTTGGTTATTGTTTTTAACTTTTAATTAAAAATAAATAGTAATAGTTTAAAGAAATATTTTTTATAAGGAAAGGACGAGTGGTGGAAAAAAGTTAAATAGAGATGCGTACGAATGACGGGACTGAGAGGAGTGGGTGTGTGATGTACCCGTGACACCTGCCTTATCCCCAACGCGAGACAATAACGAGAGAAGTAGAGAAACCGCTTCAAAAAGCTAGACGTTCATATCGTCTTTTGGCTTTTCTCAGTAGAAATCAGAAGTAGAAGTCAATACGAACAGAGCCTAAACTCTAGCGCATTCTCCAGCGATGGTGGCACGTTTCAAATGATGTATTACTTGCATGTTAACCGGCATCAGAATAGATGGAACAAACAATTCCACACAATATGACAAGAATTAACTGGAACGTGTGGAATTGTGGTTGTGCTAGAACGAAGACTCTTCTGTGCCATTTCATATAGCGGGATTGAGAATTCCAACTGGTATCGGAACAAAATAGATAAGATTGATCTACGCTCTACCATTAACTAATAATAGAGGGGCTAGATTCTACAATCTTTTCTTTTTTATAATTCATGACAATCTAAATAAATAATGAGAGAAAAGATTGTTTTTCGAGTACACAAGATGCACACAACAATTGTATACTCTAAGATAAATTTCTTAGGCAAAGCTTATTTATCCTGTTGTCATTTATCATTTAACCATTAACACATAACGGAGGAACTAGATGATAACCTGATTATGAGTATATGTGAATTACACAAGCTATATATACTCAAATGATATGTTTCAAGATAAAGATCCTTAATATGTAGAAAGATGAACATAGATCAATACTAATGAAACCACAAAATATAGAGTGAATATGTCTTTAGGATCTCTGACTACATTATTTTAATCACGTCGAATATAGAGTGAATATTTCATCGATCTTCGACCACATTATTTTAATCCAGTCAATTCGACTATATTGGTTTCGACCACACCGGTCTCGATCACACTAGTTTCGATCATAAAGATATTCGAATACGTCGATTCCGACCACACTGGTTTTGATCACAAAGATCTTCGACCACTCGATCACACAGATCTTTGACCACACAGGTCTTTGACCCCATTGGTTTGACCAAATCGGCTGTCGACCATGAAGGTCTTTGACCACCAAAGCATGCAGTAGTTCCGTGATTACAACGCCAGTAGTTTTGGTCAGTGGTAGTACCGCAGACTACACTGCGGTAGTTCATATTTCCCTGAGAAGTGCAGATATTTTAATAGATTTTGCAAAACACATTTGCAAACAACAGTATGTTGCACACAAGGATCAAACATGATTCGCAACAAGTTGCAAAACATATTTGCACATTTTTCAAAATCATGACACAAGAATTATATATGAGCTCCAATTATTTGCAAAAGACATTTGCAAATATAAGCATCATATCACAAAGAATGAAGACATGGACTTCAAACACTTGCAAAACACATTCGCAAATATAGGCATCATGTCAAGGAGAGCTAGAAGAGGTGATGTTGAGCTATCAACATATGAGACTCAATATAGTAGAAAAAACCCTTCTTAATAGTACGCAACCTATACTAGCAACCTGGTCTTCCAACCAAACATCAAGACAGGCAAAAGATTAGGAACACATCATTAGCCTTACCTAGTTATACCTTTTCCTTAGCATCTTCTTGAAGCATGATGACACACACCTGCACTTCAAGTCTAGGTCCTTGTCACTTGAACTCCATCAATACATGATGGGTTTTCACTTGACTTGATGATCAACACACGATCATCTCTTCTTGGATATGCATCAACTTATGATGCATCCTTCACTTGACTTGATGATCTCCAACATATGAAGCCATCCTAAATCATCCTATTTTTGTGAAACCTAACATATTCATCCAACTCATGAAAAATATTAGTACACAAATCTATTGTCATCAATTTTTGAACTTCACCATTAAGTCATAATGGAGGGACTATATTCTACAATCTTCTTTTTTTGATAATTCATGACAATCTCAACAAATAATGAGATAAAAGATTATTTTTAGAGTATACATGATGTGTACAACAATTGTATACTCTAATATAAGCTTCTTAAGTAAAGCTTATTTATCCGGTTGTCATTTATCATTCAACCGTTAACATATAATGGAGGAACTAGATGACAACCCGATTATGAGTATATATGAACTACACAAGCTATATATACTTAAGCGATATGTTTCAAGGTAAAGATTCTTAATATGTGGAAAGATGAACATGGATTAATACTAATGAAACCACAAAACATAGAGTGAATTCCCCTAAATGTGTGCATACAATAATGTGTAATAGAGGCATATGCACATATTCATGTTTGACTATTTGGTGAAGTTCAATCTATATTTTAGATCTGAGGAATGCAATAAGAAATAAGAATGTGATATAGAATACATATCTTTTATGATTTTCACATTTTCATCCAAATGAGACTAGATAGTATCATAATCAATAAACAAGTTACTTTCATAATTAGATTTATCATTATCGCCAAAATCAACTCAATGGAACTTGAACTTACATGCACCAAATTGTAAAATCAAATCCACGCCTATTTCTTTGCACATGCTCACTAGTTGTTATAAAATTCTAATTTCTGAGACCTAAACTCTTAATTTTTTAGATAATTTTAGAACATACAAAATTATGAAAAAAATATAAAATCAATTATAATGTGTAATGGGCCTTCAAAAAAATTCATAATGTTCGGACCTCATTTTCTATATTAAAAAATTCCTATAATTAGTATAATTAAATGAATTTTTGAGAAAAAAATCAGAATATTTAAAATTATAAAAAAGTATACAAGCAAGTACATTACCTCGGGAGGCTCCACGAAAATATTTATTATTTTTAGAGCTCATTTGTTATATGTGAAAATTCCTACGAAAAGTATATCTAAATGGATTTTCCTGAAAATTGCTACAGTACAACTATAGAGTTGCTACAGTGCTTTGGAGACCTCATGCCCTCGTCGGAAGTAGCAGGAGCCTACTGCAGCCCCAGGCGTAGCAAGCCACCATATGCGGGCCTCGACCGTAGCAGGCGGCTCATGTGATCCCGGGCACAGCACGGCCCTCATGCGCTCCCCGGGCGCGGGAGGTGTCACACGTCGGCCTCCTGTGCTCCCGCGCTCGGAGAGGGGGCAAATCGGGAATTTCGGTCACCGGAGGCCGAAGGGCTATATTTGGTATTTCGGTGACTCGTGAGATAAAAAATGCCAAAAATTCCTAGCTATTGATGTCAATCCAATTATGACTTGTCCCAAACAAAAAAAATCTGGAGCTTGACGTACACTCAACCCTCCCAAAAAAACGTTAAACTAACAAAAGTAGAAATCACCTGTTTATAATCGCACCGGTAATTCTATGTTAAATCATGTTCCTCGTATTTATAACCTAAGAGTCATTTTAATATACACCATCATCTCTTGTAAGAGACAAGTCAGAACCACGGAGGCCCCGTGGACCGGCGCACAGCCCCTAAGGGTGCGGTTATACAAGAAATCGGGGCACTTCTTTTTGGTCATGACTTGTGGCTTTTGGTTGCGACTTGTGACTTTTGAAACATTTTATACGAGAGATTACAGAGTAATAGAAATTCACGTGCGGTTTTTGTCGATATAAATGAAGTCAGTAAAGTATGTACTACAATTAACTAGTAGGCACTATCTTGAGAAAAATACTCTATTTAGAAGCTAGTTACTGTAGAAAAGTCAAAAAACAGCTTTTAGAAGCTGAAAAGAACAGGGCCTCAATCCCTTCTCCTGCCGTACACATGTCGATGGAAGGAGATGTACCAAGGCCATCGCGCAATGGCGCGCTGCTGTCTGCTCATTGCCACTCGCAACGGACTACTCACGATCCAGCCTTACAAGCTTCAACCACCGCAACCGACGCCATTGAAACCCCTCCCTTCCCCAGTCGTCTCTCTCGCCCCCCCATTCCGTTGTGCTGCCCCAATCAGCTCGCGCTGCGACCTAACTTTCTGTCCATGTGGAGAATGTTTTCGTCTCTTACCAAAACGCAACTCCATTTTTTCTTCCATTGCCTTTTTCCTTTCGCTGTGCTCATTCAATCACAACAGCTTGGCTTTTCTGTTGAGCTCTCCTACAAAATTAATGGATGGATACCTCCAAGTCTCCAACAAGTTGATGATGTCTGTTCTGTAGACGCTTCATTTTCAGTGTCATCTTGGTACAGTGATTTGCACTGTCTGAAATCTGGGTTACGGTCTGATCTTTGTAAAATTCATGGAAGAAGTTTGTGAAAGAACATTAGTTAGTCTAGATGAACAAACAGGCAACCTAAACTAACAAGTACAAATTGCATTTTCTCACTTTTATGCTACTTTTGACAATTCGCAGACACTCCATTACTTGCAATTCAGTTGGCTTAGATGACATGATTTACTCTCTACCAGTAAGCGGTGTAATTGCGTACCAACTATAGATGCTTCATGTCGATCGAATCCGAACACTATGTCGTGCGCAAGCACAAAAAGCACGGCTGCAAATTGAATTCCAGAATGCCGTGCAGGGAAGGGAGCCTCACCTCACCTCACCTGCCTTCCTTCTTAATGCAGACAAGTACTACAAGATCCAAGTTCCAGCACCCAATATTTGGCCTTCACTTAGCTTCTTGGATTCGCTCAGTCATGGTGGAAATATCTACTTGCCAAGATATTTCCTGCACACTGCTCACAAAAGATAACATAAAATTCTATGCTTCTTCCATTAAACTGGCTGAGCCTGAATTCCTGTGCCAGCTGCAGTGTTGCACTAACTGGATAACGATGGCTGGCTTGCATCAAGTTATTGCTAGTGCTCAGTGCATTAACTTCTACATGTGATCCGCACAGCACCAGCAAGCATCAGTTCATGCTGCTGACAACTTACCTATCCTTGCATTAAGGAGAGATCAGATCAGGATTAGCCCATCACCCCCCAGTCTTAAGCTACACTAGTATCTTTCCTATTCCTCCCTTGTCCCAGTCACACAAACCTTTCAGAACAGCTTGTTACTGTTAGGATAAACACTGCTTGAGTTCTTCTTAATAGACCACTGCCACTTGTAAGATTCAGACCAATCATGATAGCAAATAGTTTGCTCTTCAATGGCCATACATATCCTATGTCCTTTCTTGGGCTGTTCTTCTCCGTTTACATACAGTGTGCTGCCCTGACAAGATCCCTGGGAGATCTTCAGTACCAAGCTGTTATATGCATTGTTGCCATTTATAGCACTATTTTGACAACCCACTGCTGCAGGATGCCATCTTAATAGCTGAAGGAAGGCCTACCTCTCTCTTGGCACCATCAATCAGATTTTTCACCACAAAAGGAGCACAGATTATGGATCATTTATATTCCTGGCCATATTCTACTACTGTGAAAAAAGAAAAAAGAAGTTGAAACAAAGGAGGATAAAGCTTGCATTCAGCTGCTAGTACTATAACACACTCATTCATTCATATTACACCGTTTTTAATTTAGTTTTAGCCTTTTCTGTCCCCCTCTTCAGTTCAGGCCATTGTTTCTTGGATGATTCTTGGATGATCAGCCGGTAGGTTTGCCGGTTGGACGACGTACCCGCGGAACGACGGCGTCCGGGTCGCGAGCTCCGCACTGTGCTGCCGCTTGTGCTGCACCCTCCTCCTCGCGATGTAGCCGCGCACCCACGGCGTCACGTCCTCGCTGATCTTGATCATGGCAAAGAAGAGCAGGCGGTAGATGATGATCATGCTGAATAGCACGGCCAGGTCCAGCCACTTGGATCTGTTCACGTCGATCTGGAACACGTTCTCGAGGATGTACTCTCCCGGGATCTTCGGGAGCATGTCGTCCTGGTTGTCGAATATCAGGCCCTTCAAGTCATTCTGATACTGGCCCTGCAAGATCAACAAATGTTCGACGCGTCGCGTTAGTTTTGTTCTTTCTTGTAGAGAACTTGGTGTGATTTCAGCGATAGCTTTCTGTAGAGTTTTACCTGCAATGCCCAGTAGTGGAAACTGACGTATGACATGGGGTACCTCCAGAATGGCTTAGGGATGTCGTGTGGAAGCCTGAAGTATCCTGATACCAGCATGAATATCCCCTGTTCAATTCCAACAATTGTTTCTCAATAAATGTCGTGTGCCTTCGTCAGAAGAGAATATAAGCATCGGCATTATGATGTTGCAGTTCCATGCACAGTGTCGAAACTAATCCCAGAAGTTTGGATGCATTGCATGTTTCAAACAGTACCTGACAGATGATGGATGGGATCAAGTGGTTGGGATGTTACCTGAATCCCTGCCCCGATGATGATGCCCATTAGGAAGTTGGGGATGATACTGGCAATGGCCATCATCAAGCTCTCGACAACGGTGACGCTGGCGTAGAGGCACAGGACGAAGAAGATGTAGTGCGTGAAGCCCGGATGGAGGCGCACCATGAAGTAGCACAGCGTCCCTGATATGAAGGTAATCAAGATCAAGAACGGCATCGCCGAGAGAGTGTTGCTGATGACAAATGCCAGCACACCGTAGTGCCCATTGAGCCTCTCCCTCTGAAACACCTGAAAAAAAAATCAGCAGCACAGTTAGAATCTGAAGAACTTCTTTGATCTGATTTGATGCTTCAGTGGTTCCACAAACCTTCATGTCTTCCACAAAAGATGGGAATCCTCCAATCGACATGAATGTGACGAAGCCAAAGACGAAAGAAGCGCACGCACCCCTTGCCTAATAGTTTTCACAGTTTTGTCAGATCATCAAGCTTAACATCAAGTATTCAGTTCAGGATGACTCTTTCAGGGCCTAAATTCTATCTTAAGAGATATGTCAGTATCAACTGAATAAAGAAATTTTACCAGAATGGAGCTGTATCCAGTGCCAACATTCAGGTAGATAGTCCCAATGCAGATGGTCACAACAATGTAAATGACAAGCCTCAGCCAGTAGTACCCAAAGTCCCTCGACATGTTAATGAACGATCGCTTAGTGAGCGTGAAAGCTTGCATTCCAAAGCTAGCTTGGCTCCCTCCTGAATCCAGCACTGTTCCTTTCTGCAATGGTAAACCGCATGAATCATCTTAGTTCCATTGTATTGAAATGCATGCATCTACTAATTCACCAAAAAGACTAAGCTGACAAGGAAAGATGTGTAATTCACTTATATTTTAATCCTCTTCGTACGTGTAGACTCCCTTAGTGCTAAGACGTGAAATAAAAATGACTGTAATTCTTTTTCTTTTAATTGTGCCGGTCAGGTCTTAAACTCAAGACCTCTTGGCGCTGATACTATATTAAGTTGCATACATTAATCAGTTTACCCAAAAGTTTAAGCTGATGAATAAAAATATGCAATTCACTTATACTTCAACCAATGGCCTACACGAGGTTGAATTGTCAGAAATTGCTGAAGAAATCAAGTACTTACAACTCGTGCCATCTCATCGACTTTCTGCTGCGCAGTGAAGTAGTACTGAGAGTGCTGGTAGTAGCTGATCAGCCTTCTGATTGCCTCCGAAGTTGTGGTTCGCTGGAGCGGATCGTCAGACCTTTCAAACTATGTATAGCAAAAGAGACAAAATTTTCAGTCAAGACATCTACCAATAAGTTACAGTAAGTACCAGGACACTGACTGAATTCTGAAACTTACTCTCGTCTTCATTGATCCTTTCAGAGTGGCCTTGACCTTGTCGAAGTCTGCGTTTATGCATCTGAGGAAATGATCCGATGGATTGCGCAGCGCTGGGCATGGGAAGCCAGCTTGGGCAAAGAACTGCAAAATGCACAGGGCAGTAGAGGATTCAGATATCCCATTGGCTTTGCAGAAACATGTACAGCTAAAGAGATGTCCGAATTCAGATATACTACCTCACAAGCCTCAGAGGCCTGCCCAAAGTAAACTGCTTTGCCACCTGAAAGAAGATACAGACGATCGAAAAGCTCGAAGACCTCGCTGCTTGGCTGATGGATCGATGCGATGACGGTCCGACCATCCCTTGCCAGTCCACGCAGCGTCTGCGTCACGAAGAATGCTGAAGCACTGCACAGTTGTGTGGCACATCAGTTACTTGGACACATGATAGCTACCGGAACTCTTACAATAACATGACAACAAAAGGCAAGTCAACTTCTTCTGAATGTCACATCAGATAATGACTTGAATACTACATGCTGAACAAGCAAAGCACAAGCTGTACACATCAGATATTCAGATTTCAGCTAGATTATATTACCCTCGTACTTGCATGAGTAAGGCAGGTGAAATGTCATTTCCCTTGATCTAGTAATGCAAGTGAATTACAAACAACCGAACTAAAAGACCAAGACTGAAGTGGTGAAAGAGACATGATAGATACAAAGTACATACCTATCGAGACCACTGGTGGGTTCATCCAGGAAGAGCAGCCTAGGCCTCATCAGTATCTCCAGGGCAATGCTGACCCTCCTCTTTTCACCACCACTGACCCCCCTCAGGTGCCAGTTGCCGATGACCGTGTCGGCGCAGTCCTGCAGCCCCATCTCGACGATCGTGCCCTCCACCAGGGCACGCTTCTCCTCCCAGGGCATGTTGTCGGGGAGGCGAAGGCGCGCCGAGTATGAGATCGTCTCCCTCACCGTCAGTGTGCCGATCAAGTTGTCATCTTGAGTCACATAGGCCTGGAATTACAAATTGTCATTGTCACTTTCAGTATCAAGATGAGAATTTTTTTGCGTGATCATGATATTATGATAATAGATGAAACGAGCGAATAAGTTCGTCCCGAACAGATCACGGATAACCAAATTGAAATCCATTCCTCCTGGATCATCTTTTTTTTTTACGAAGGACAATTTATTTACACAATATTCTCCTCAATACTAGCTAGTTACTGGTTGGTAAAGAAGCTAACTTACAATTTATTTACACAATATTTGTCTCAATACTAGCTAGTTACTGGTTGGTACAGAAGCTAACCTACATACTATAAGACAGTGGCAGTTCCAACAGAAACCAATGAAGCACAAGTCATCAAATTAAATATCAGCAACTACGTACCTTCCTTTGGACTCAAAATAAAAAAACGCATGTAAACAAATGATTTCAGATAACATGGACACACACACTGAATTTACAAAAAAAAAAATCTAGCTTCTCAAGAGATCATGAGTTTTTTATGAGCACACTCCTGAAAAAACTGGTGAACCACAACCCAACTAGCTGGTTCCCAATCCACTTTTCAGGGAGCATAAGAGTTCCCTTGTTTCCTTACCAACCAATGGGTGTTAAATCCATCACCAAAAACACATACCCAAAAAAAAAGATGACCAATCCAAAAACAGGCAGGAAGTAATTCAGGCAGATCTCCCAATCTTGACCAGAAACTGCTAATCTATCTCCAACAGGAGCAGATTAAGTGCAGTTAAGGAGAGAGTAACCACCAAAATGGCAATGGCCAAGCAGCAAGATCCAAACACAATTCAGGATGGCCAATGGGAACATACAAGCAGAAGCCAAAAGGCAGCAAGGCTCCAAAACCTGGCACGTGACAAATGACCCCTTTCTTTCTCCTTGTGAATATGGTTTCCTCAGGTGATGCAGAAAGATCCAAACACAATTCAGGATGGCCAATGAGAACAAACACGCACAAGGAATGGATGCAACAAAATAAGATAGTAGCAAATGTCTAGCTGGCACACCACCATCAACTAGCTAGATGGTACTTAGTTGTATGCCCAAATCCACTAAAAAAAATCAAGGAATTAACACACATGCTTAATTACACAAAGATCTTTCTTTTTTGAAAAAAAAATATGCAAAGAATCTTCTTTGTAAGAAAAAGAAACACATGTTGCGCATTTTTATTTTTACAATTTCCATCGAGGTATATAATAGAGTTGGCTCTCTCTTCAGAAATACTTCAAAATGTACAATGTTAAGGTGTGAAATTAATGCACAAATATTTTTAAAGCTAAAAGACTAGAGCATATATGGCAGTGCTAGCTACTACCTCTTGTGTTGTAATAAGCACAGTTAATTTGCCTTGAGAGAGGGCCAATGATAATACGCTCAACACATGCATTGACGAGGACGGCGACGAGCTCCGGAACGCGTACGTACCGCGGCGCCGAAGGAGAGGTTGGCCTTGCGGCCGTTGAGGAGGATGGTCCCGGAGAGAAAGGCGTTGGCGGCGAGGCGCCCGGCGAGGGCGTCGAGCATCGTGGACTTGCCGGAGCCGGAGGGCCCCATGAGCGCGGTGATGGTGCCTGGCTCGGCGTGGCCCGTGAGGCCCTCGAGCACGGTCTGCGTGTCGCCGCTGCCGAGCGCCACGGTGACGGTGAGGTCCCGCCACGCCAGCCGCGCCGACACGTCCCCGAGGAACTCCGCCGCCGCCTTCTCCCGCCACAGGGTCTCGCTCAGCGGGCTCAGCGCCGGCGCCGCCGCGGCCCCCGCCCCCGCCGCCTTCCTCCCGTCCTCCAGCTCCGCCTTCACCTGCGCCACCGCCACCCCTCCCTTCTTCATCGCCTCACCCCCACAGCCTCGATCTCTCTCCCAGCAGAGCAGGCCGATGGAGCAGCAAGGCACGAAGTTTCGCGTTTCTTGCCGAGAAGGACGGCTCTCCCAGCTCCCGCGCAGCTACGTACGACGTACGCTCGCAGGCACCATGCGAGAAGTGTGCTGTTTCTTGCCGCAGGCTGCTCGCTTGCTTTGGTTGCGGTGTTGTGTGTGTTCGGGGTGGCGAGTTTTATGAGCGAGAAGGGAAGGGAGAGAGGTGGATGCGAGGGAGTTAATGGTGGAGTAGTTAGAGAGAGGAAGTTACGAAGGGTGTAGGGTTTGACCTAGGGTCAAGCAAGAGAGGGGGGCAGCAATAGCATGCATGCACCCATGCAACGCAGATGAAGAGGCCTTGCTTGGAGGCAGTGGCCGTCTGGTGTGAGCTAGCATGCAACACACGAGGAGGTGGGAAGGACCTTCGGTGCATGCAACCAGGGTGCCAAACCGCCCAGTGTCATGCACACACGGTTTAGTTCCTTCCTGCACACATTTTTTTCTCACCAAGTACCATGGGTTTATGGTTCTGGAAGAGGCCAAGTTATTACTAGTAGAGCAGGGGCAGATCAGGGCTCGGCGATCCTGGGCCTCTGCCCGGGCTTATCTCTGAAAGTTGCAACAAAAATATTGGTTTCGTTAGCATGTGAAAAGTATGGTGATATTACTAGGTGTAGTCTGTTACTAGCTTTGTCCAAACTCTGAAAGTTTTCTAGTGGATCTAATTATGTATTTCTAATGGTATATTATGATCTCAAGCAAATCTAATACGGGAAAGACAAATTAATCAATGTCGTTGTTCCACTTTTGAAGAAGTCACTACCGTTCTTCGCCCAGGCTCGTCAAATTCTCTGGGTCCGCCACTGTAGTAGAGTACACTAATGGAATAACCTTCTAGAAAATGGATTTAATCTGCAGCGTGTTGGGGCCTGGTTTCTGAAATGGTATATGTCAAATGATCAATTTCTCCTTTGCGTTAGGATTTTTTATCATTTGACACTGCAAAGATGTGTATTTCAAAATTTATCACTTCATATCTCACCGATATATTGATCTTATGGCCACATATCAATAAGACATTAGTGACACGTTCTGAAATAACACACTTTTAACAATAGTAAACAATCTATTCCCCTTTAGCTTATGTTTCAATGTAGGCACGAAGTTTCAAGTCTCCTGAGAATCATGCATTACGAATTAGGGCATCCACAGTGTATAAAAATAGAGGGTCTTAAGCCACCTTAATGTCGACCTTATACATTACAGGGGTGACCTTAAGCAGGCCATAAACAAAAAAACCTTAAGACCAGTCTTCAAGCTAAAGATCTGACCATAAGCATTAAAATACAATTTTTCTTTATCTGCCAAGTGGAACCATCTTAAGGTCCATTGGGTTATATACATTAAAGCGTTGGCCTTAAAATTTAGATGAGACCCATCTTAAAATCTCTTGGATCATATACACTATGAATACCCTTAGAAAAAGACGGTGCCTTATACAAACCTTTTTAGAGGAAGTCGTGGACGGAGTGAGACCTTCAGCAAAATGTGAAAAAGTGGTGGTGCATCCTCCCAAAACGAACGGGTGATCTTTAGTAAGAGTACTGTGCGAGGCAAGACATTTAAACCGGTTGGCACATTTCGTACGTACTCGTCTCACGGCAAATTCGCATCTCTGATCAAAAGAGAGAAGCCAAACCTCTTTTCATTAACCGGCATCAGGATAAAACGCCATATGTTGAAATTAACTCCCACTTAATCATAATTAGTTAAGAATACATTTATCTGTGGTGAAATCAAACATGTGCACATGTTGGGCAAGGCCAAATTAACATGCCTCACAAAAGAGTAACTCGATCCCTGAACTAATTGATTCCAACTCGGAAATGCATGCTTTTCTAACATATGTACTACCCCTGTGAACATAGATACCACTAAATAATCGGTTCTGTTCTAATAAGCTTCTGGCTTCAGAAAACAAAAAGCCGTTTACCACGTGTTAGCTTTGTAGCACGGTTTTTTCTTTCTCCTCTTTTTTTGTCTCTTATATTTTTTTCTTTTGTATTAACTATGGGATATAACAGAGGTTTTTTTATTTTTTCTCTTTTTTGTTTATTTTTCTTTAATTAAATATCTTATAAAAAGCTAACACCTACTGTACCATTTTTTTAGGTAAAAACATAACACTTTTGAACGGAACCATCATCGATAGCCACGCCTCTCCGAAAGGACCATCTGTCAGCATGTTATACATGGGGATTTCACAAATCCATTTCATAAAATAGGGTTGATACGCGTAGTGGTTTTCAGTATAGTGCCTGTTATTTTTCTCCGAAGCTGATGGTTTTTGCTATAGTATCTAACTTTCAAACAAAATATTTTATTAAGACATGGTCAACAAGTTAAACGATCTACACGTTAAAAATCCAACATCTGTACCAGCCAAAATCGCAACTGAGTATATATCTCTTCGTAATCTGTACCGTAAACAGCTAAAATTCAAAAAATTCAACCAAAAGCCATAAGCTCCAACAAAAAGAACAGGCTCATAACCGGTTGGCTCCTCCTATGGGTTGGGGGTGGGGGTGGGGGGCTGTAGTTTTAATGTGTGAACAAAAGGAGCTGGTTGGTAGGGGCTGTGATCTAATCTACTCCTACACCACCAGTGGGAAGAGGAAGCATGGCAATTGGCAAGTGGTTCTTTTTTCCTCTCAGCAGTGGGGGATGCATGGATGGATTCAGGACCTATCTCCCATGCAAATGCATATGCAGCCCAAGCAGGACCTCAATTGCATTGAAGATGGCAGTTGGCTGTTGGTAGCACATTAAGTGCAGTGCTGCACATGGGACTGTTGTTAGTGTGGATGGATCAAAGAAACCTAGCTAGCCTTCTGATTGATTTATTTTGGACTCATCGTATAGAATCATACGTTCAGAAATACTCTTTTATATTTATTAATTGATGGATTAAGGTTTCTTGGGAAAGAGATCACATGGATACTGTAGAGAATCTATCGAAACTGCTAGGATGTTGTTGTCGGTACTTTAGCCCATTCTTTCATGCTGGCGAGGTTGAAGAACCAAGAAAATGTGCCGACGGGGACTTGGCAGTAGGGTCATGATTGTTGTTGTTTTGAATTCGTATTTCTATTCTTCTTCTTCTTCTTCTTAAGAAAGAAAATATATGTCGATATTCTATTCAACAAAGAAAAAACCAGTGATTTTAAAAAGTACATGCTCCCTATGTCCCACGGCATAGGTCTAAGTCTACTATACATACCATCAAAAAATCACTAAATAAAAAATAATGTCATTATATCATACATACTTATATTAAACAACCTATTACAACTACTAATCTATTTTTCTGCATTAAACCAGGGGTATTGAGTGAAAATATTACAATAACTATATTTTAATTCACTTAATGGAGTTATACTATGGGACGACACTTACCAAGAGACTGACGGTCTTCATGAAACCCGAATTTAGGATAATTAATGTTTTTATATTATTGCTCAAGGAAAAACTTTTTTTTTACATTTTCATACTTCATCTAAAATTTAACCCCTGAAAACCGTTTTTGCAAAACAGCCTCGTCCCGAGCTCGAAAAACACGGCAGACGACATCTGTCATCTAACACACCTAAGGAGCTCGACAGGGACGAGATGGTATGGGAGCGTGCCGGCGTGGCGGGACATGGCGTACCGCGGCAGCAGGAGCGCTAGCAAGCTCCCACTACTCGCCATTGCTGTCAAGCCCCTTGCTTGGTGGCATAGCCGCCGGCTTAGGCTCGGCGGTGGCCGGGCAAGCCGGTAGGCGGGGCGTGGGCGGGTGGGGCGCGGGCGCGGGTAAGCACGCTAGTCGGCTTGGCTGCAGCACGGAGAGATTCCTTCTCGCATGGGCAACCACGATGACGTGACACGACGTTTGATTCTTGTTTTATTCGCTTGGGGATTCTACTACTGTTAGCACCAACGTGTGCTCGCATGGTAATGTCGTCATGAACGCCTTCCCACACACACAAAAAATGGGAGGCCTCAATCTGCCCTCTCAACCGAACCACGCTCAATTTCTTTCCTGCCGAGTCTGAGAGCAGTGAGGGAGGGGACGGAAAGAGAGATTGAAATGCATGTTTTCAATATATTTTTGATGTCCTTTAGTTATGATTTACGATCCTTCATAGTTGGAAGCATTGTGGAGTAGGTGAAGACATTCATTCATATGTAAGCAACACGCTTAATATATCATTAGCATAACGGTTGTTTTGTAATGTGGAATACGCTAGATGGGCATGTTTAGTTGACAGATGTGTTCATGTAATTAGCCATATTTAGGGCATGTTAGTGGCAAGAATGCTTATTTATTGTAAATAATTACAAAAATATGGGCAAAAATAGCTAAAATATTTTTATGTATGTCTGCACGCATATATTTATTGCTCTCATGCGATTACAAAAAGTTATAGAAAATGATGGTTTGGTATATACTGTTAGTTGTAGTGTCTGTGTGTACATATTGTATACATGCATTTAGGCATATTGACCCCTTTTGTAAATAGCTCAAGAAATACATGCCATTATTTGTAGTGTTCCCAATGTGTGCACAATTTAGGAAATATATACGTAAGTCTGCACCGTGATTATTCTTGGTTATGGTTGGTTATATTTAGCATCACTGAACACCGACATATTATTTTCTGTATTGCAGGGAATGGTTACTGGTGGCAGTCACGAGTGTGGCACGTTGCTAGACCCATCTTGGGATAGGCAACATCATTGTCGGACATGGTCGACTGGTGATGGATGGAGCTTGGGAGGATTGGTCTCTTGATAATCCCTACGTTCTAGTTTCGCTGAGTCTTTGGTCGACATCGAGACTAATGTGGTCCCACTGTATAGCTGGGGCTCGACTGTTTTGTGCGTGACCTATATGGGTTTGTGCAATGGCTCACAGTGTGCCACTATTGATCCAAACCTCATCGTCTGCTGCATCTTGTTGCAGATGTGGTCGTGAGAGCACTTCTTTTTGGTCGGTCATAGCTACAATTACGAGTTTCATTGCAGTTCTACCTTCCATTGAACTAACAAAATATATTTCTTTCCATAGGACGCCAGTAATTACACAGAGGACTAGGTGCAATAGATATTCATTCCTCAATAGATTGGGTCCAGTCAATTGTTCGGTACACCGATTCTCACTTGGCCACCACCACAATACAACTTGCACGACGTACGACGCACCTCGGACAGGTTGACCTTCCCTCAGTACCAGTTTCAGCACCAGAGAAAGTGGGCAGCACGCAACCCTTGGCTAGGTACTACGTTTGGTGCCAGCTCTTCACTCCAAGCAAGTCAAAAAACTGTTCCACTAACCCTGCATTTACGCCCCAAGTGTCAAACTTAAATATGTACTCATTAACACTTTGTCCCTATTGTAGCAGTCTGAAATGGAATTTGTTGATGTGTGTAGTGCAATTTTGCAACCCCATGGTTCTCTCAGTGATTTGACAACACATGTAATCATTTTTTGTGTGATCTGACAACACGTATTAGCTTTTCTCAGTGATTTCATAACATGCACCAACTTTCCCTAGTGATTTGACAACACGTACCAGTTTTTCTCAGTGAGTTGGTAACAAGCACCAGCTTTCGAAGTGATTTGATAACATGTACCGAATTTTCGCAGCGAGTTGACAGCACATACCAACTTTTCACAGCTAGTTGACAGCATGTACCGGCTTTTCTGACCGAATAGATGGCACGCGACACCTTTTCTCATTGATCAGACATCAAGCACTAGCTTTATGTAGTGAAATACCAACACGTACAAGCTTTACTCCCAAACAATGTACATTGACTGCCTATAAAATTCAGCTAACCCCCACGACCGGATCCAAGACTCCACTCGAGCTGATCTAAAAATAAGAGAAGAGGAGAGAGAAGAGAGCACGCGTATAGGATGTTACCGCGCCGCTGTTAGGGATGTTGAACTACAGAGAGATGCTTCACAAGTGGAGACGGGTGGCCAAGAAGAAGGGACCCTACCTTGATAATTCTTGCAAAGATGCACCTGTGCCACCAGAGTTTTTGCAGCCGCAGTGTGACTGCGGCAATCCAGCACATATTATGCAGTCCACACACCCCGCAATCGTGGCCCAGCGCGCACTACACGTGCGGCGAAGTTCTTGTAAGCACGCATTGGCATTTTTAACTAGTTTATACGGATATTCACCTAATTGCAAAAAATTAAATTGACTGCATGGCGCTACCGAGCCGATGCTACAACCGAGTGCCCCAGCCCCTTTCCCACTTGCCCCAGCCACCTGCCGAGCCCGGGCTGCTCGTTAGCGCCTTACCGAGCAAGGGCAACTCAATAGCGCCCCTACTGCGCCTTCCGAGCTTGGGGACATGGCTATTTTTGTAAAAATGGATATCTGAGGGCTAAATTTGAAAAAGTAGCTACAATGCTATATACATGAACTGTTCTGAGTTTGCAGTAAATTGTGATAATAATTCAGCATAATATTGCAGCAAAGCTGCACACATATATTCTACCCCTCATGTAAATCTTTCACTTTTGTCCCTGCTACATTTATCAGAATTGCATATCAAGCCTTGTACTCCTCTTGTAACTACTCTATCCGTTCATAAATATATGGCGTTTTACAAAGTGTGAAGTCAATTTTTTTTAACTTTGTTCACTAATATATAAAAATCTATTTGTATTGGTCATGTGAAAATGGTATCATTAGATTAGTCACTAAAAATATATTTATATTATTTTATAGAAGTACTATTCAGTGGCTACGCGTGGAATAAATACGCGCCCTTGACCGACCCAATCAGCCAATGGCCCCACCATCCCACCCCACGGACGATTATTAGTGTTTGTTAATTATATAAAAGTTACTATCACTTGCACATAAAATTATCGTATATAATTCTTGAACCGAGGAATCAGTAACCATTTGACCTTCACATCAGTTAGTGCTTCATAAACCAAGTATTAATGCAGGCATAGTTGGAACTAGTATCACTGAGATGCCACGTGCAGCGTTATGAGTTCTGACAGCTGCACGCGGTGTGTTGTAGCGAAGCTGTGGTGCGGCCAGTGCAGCGCAGCGAGAGAGAGGAGGAGAGAGACAGTATAGATAGATAGATAGATAGATAGATAGAGGGGGGTAAGAACGGTGCTGGAGGGCGATGGCGGCCACGCACCGCAACTGCAAGTACTGCGATTACAGGCCACAGAGGTGGGAGTTATTTCGACAAGTACGCAGGCACATGCATGCTGCATGCCGTATACGCCGCTGCCAATTAGCTGCCCGTGTATTTTATTTGATCTGGCCCGTTGGTGTTTAGGAGTAAGCTAGCATTGACGCAATACAAGCCTAGACATCTCGTGGACCTAGCCACTTAATTAGGGAGGTGTGAGTTGTAAGTAGTGCTCATCGGAAGACCGCCGGAGTAGCTCCAAGTCAAAGCGAAACCTATAGTATTCTCTTCCACCGTCAGCCACCACCACCTATATCCCCGTCTTTGAAAGTCCCAAAATAGAACCACCGTGTCAAACCGAACCCACCCGTGCTATTCTCGGTTGCCAGAGAGCCTTGCTGGTGCTACTCCGCTTGAGCCGCCGCCTCTCTGTTTCGCGCCAGAGAGAGCTAGCCAGAGGAAGACGAAGCAGGCGTGGCCGCATCTTGGTCATCCGCGCGTCGTCCATCGGGCGTGTGAGCGTGCGCTGGGCCGTTTGGCGGTGCATGGCTTGGGCTGAATCGGCCGACCCATTTGGCCGGGCCAGTTTGAATCTATGCGGGTCGTGCACTGCTTGAATAAGGCCGGCCCAACACTGTTTGCTACTATAGCAAACACTGTTCATCTGAGTCCAAAAACACAAAAATACCCAACATCAATCATTTTTATGCCATGAACCCATTTTTGACCTCCATTCCACCAATCCCATCTCGAATAAAATCCAAACCAACTCTATTTGATTTTTATTGCATTTTACTCCTTTTTATTTTATTTATTTTCCTAGCTTAATTAGTTTTAAGCACGAACCTTATATTATTTAATGTGTTTGCGCTAGTTCCCGAGTATTCCGAGGCGATCGTGCAATGACTAGATCCGCACATTGAAGTGTACGAGACAACAGAGTTTGTTGAACAGCAAGACAAGCTACAAGTTTTTGATCATGTTGAATCCCATGAAATTTAAATTACTTAATTTCAATATTTGCATTAATGTTATTTATTTAAAATAAAATTTTAGAATGATTTGCCAATTAGTTATGTCCTACCACTAAAAAATGCCCTGTTTAATTTAAGGTCACATTCACCTTGATAACCTTAGTAATATTTAATTATTGTATAAATAATTGTAGGATAGCTCACTCAAGTTTTTGTACTACTAAGTGACTTGGCATTTGACCGGTATAATTGTTAAAATGGTTCTAGGGTAAGGAGGCATCATGGAAAGCCACGAGATAGTTGGAGTCCACGACCTTACCCTAGGGTGGAGGCTTGAGCAGATGGGTGGTAGTGCTGTCGAGCACAGAGGATCTGGGTTGTGGTTGGCAATCTCAAGTAAAAAGTAAGAACTGGAACCTTATGCTGAGTAAGGGACACAGTGATCACTCAATCGCAAGTGTTGATTTGTCAACCCTGATCTAGTAGCTACCCAACTCGATTGAATCTCTACAGGAGGCAGAGGAATATATGACGGGGAGTTGGTATGGAAGTGGTGTAACCATACCTAACAACAGTGAATACCACTCAGAACAGGCAGAAGTGTTTAGGTCTAGCCAGTAAATATTGGGTCTGCGTGGGGATTTACCGGGTAGAGGCTATATAAAGGATTGAGCAGTGAAAAATCTTGTTTTCTCAACTCAGTCGCACGCTAGCTGAAGCGTGCCTATCACGTGACATTGAGAGCATGAGAAACCTTGTGGGTAAATCTGAGCAACTCTGTAGAGTGAAATAAGTAGTATTCGAATACGTCGTGCTTCTGGTCAATGAAGGTGTGTTTATTGGGTGATTCCAACAATGAGACATCCGTGATTTCATTATGTTTTAATCTGAGTAAGCTGAGTTATCAAGTGTTGATTTCCTCTAATCTTGAGAAGTTTTTATTTGTGTTTTCTTGTTTAAAAACATTTACAAACAAAATTGCATCCATCCTCGTTAATAAAACCAATATATTTCCATCCTTTGACATATCCTGACAATTAGTTAAAGTAGGATTTACCCTTACGACTTGCTGTATATGGTTGTACTCATTACTTGCTAAACAACAAACAGAAGAGCAATAGACATCGATGAGCAAGCTGTTGATTCGGATTCGGAAAGACCCTATTTCTTTGGTGACTAGTGGTTTTGTACTGTAAGCTAACTTTAGGCTTGCAGGTCCTTGCATTCAAAACTAGGCTGTTAAGACTTATTTTTATGATAAAGTTTAGTCCTTTTTGTAAGTATGTACTAAATTGATATTTATTTATATATAATACTCCGCAACTAGATAATTTTGGAGATTACCAGCGTTCTCTGTAATAGAGGCGTTACAGTGTACACATTCAATTTTTAACTCTGACCGATAGTGATGACGACGAGAGGGCCGGGGCCGGGGGGCATGACGCCATATCTACCGCTTTTAAGAGGATAGGGTAGATGTATAATGCAGCAGTACGTACTACCTTATCAATGCCATGTTATACAGACCTTCAGTGCATTTCATTCGCAAGCAGTGAGTACATACAGTAAGATTTTTTTTTAACTGACAAGCAGGGCCTACATCATAGCAATACATGTTGGCTAAGTAAGTCTTTTTTTTTTTGCCTTTGTTCAAAAAAGTCATAATCCAATATAGATAACTGGTTTTCCAAAGCGACTGCTCTACTTCTCTTGCTTTGAGGATAAAGCAGAAGGTCATGAGCGCATCACATACCCCACTCCTCTCGCTACCGTCTCACTCACGTATCTCTCACAAACTTCCCTCACCATTCACGTCCTTCTTCTTAAAACAATTTATTTCAGTTATTATTATTTATTTTCAGCAAAAAACCATTAACCACAGCCAGAAGTCATCAGCTACGGTCAATATAAGCATGCCCACAATATAACCATTTTGATGTTTTTAAGGCTCCGCTCAACCGGCTTAAACCCTCGGTTATAGAAATCAAAAGTAATTTGAAATGCATTAGTTTTTTAACTTTGTTTTTATCTTTTTTTTTGTACATTGTTCGTGATGATATTTTTTTTAGTTTTCTCATATTTTTACTAAAAAAACTAATCATCACTGTAGTATATTTACAGCCAACGTCGAATGGAGCGGGCCTAAAAACAAGTGTTTTCCTAACTTATTTTCGAAAAGGGTGTTGCTTGCAGTGGCACTGGCACAGCATGTGACATTTAGGAGCTGCATGCCTCGTGCAAGGCACGTGACGTACGATGTGACGATCGATCCTGGCAACGCGGTGGACAGTGAAGTGGCAAGGTTCATTTAAATTTCCAAGGCAAGGGCTGAGGAGCTGCAACAAGAGTTCATTTTTCCAAATATGTTTATTACCATTCATCGTGCTGTAAGGTTCATGCGCAAAAGAAGGTTTATATTTAAAAATAAGCTCACAGAGGTTTTGTTTTTTAAACAGAAATATCCAAGAGTGTTGCTTAACCAAAAACAAAAAAAGAAAAAAAATCACGGACGGATACAGAGGTAGGGGGGCTAAGGGAGTAAGGGTAGTACGAGCTAGGACCAACGACAAGCGCACGAGGATGCCGTTCCAACAGCCAGCAGGCGAGGGGCGGGTGGTATGTACCGAACCATTCTTACTGTAAAAAAAAGTCTGTTTCAGTTCGGCTTGTGGTTTTTGGCTTATTTTTACTATTTATAAATTTTATCTTTTTTAAATTTTTGATTTTTTTGAGCTTTTTACTGGTTCTTTTTTTGTATTCGTTTGCGTTGTCCGTGATAAACTAGTATATTTTTTATTTTTAATTTTTTTAAATTTAATTACTCTAAGTAAGCCATCTTCAACAGCAGTGAAATTTCAGCCGCTACAATGCAATTCAGCCATAAGCCACAGCCCAACCGAGCGAGTCGATCATTATAGACGGTTTTATTAGTTGTCCGAGTTTATGAATTAATAATAACATGAGGTCATCACAGACAGTTTTCAAACTGTCTATGATGCAAACTGTTACAAACAGTTTCAACAACAAACTGTCTGTGATAGTTGACTATCACATACGATTTTTAGTAGAAACCGTATATGATATCTTATGTATCACAAACGGTTTCAACTACAAACCTCTGTGATATTAAACTATCACAGATGATTTATAGTTGAAACCGTCTGTGATAATCAGATATCACATATGGTTTCTACTAAAAACTGTCTGTGATAGTCAGATATCACATATAGTCTCAAATTTATTTGAAGTCGGCCTATTCCAACAGAATTGTAGCGATGAACGTAACCTGTCAGTACAAATATCAATGTTGTGCATACATATATAAATTGATAAGTATGGAATAATTATTACAAGATTAACAAACTTGAGGATCATTGGTCTTCGCGGAATTAAGGAGTAGTTGGGACATTACTACGAAGTGTTATATAGGATTAATGTGTACCAGCGAATACTGAGAAATCTAGATTGTGTCACAGGGCGTTGATCCCTCCTTTGAATTTTTATACCTCTCAACGTACGTGACGAATGACTTACGTGATTCCAAAAGGAGGCTCAGTCACAAATAATCCTGCTAAAGTAATAGGTATTAGGCCTAAAACGATTCCACTTAAGAAACTACGACCAGAATTTCAGAAACAACAATTAAATGTTTTATTCGAAAGGGCCAGACCTATATAGAAGAAAAGTAATCCAGTTTTAATTCTTATGTTTGTTATAAGAAAGAAAAATGGGGAAGAATAAATAGTTTTTTAATTTATTGCAACATGCGTTGATTCTTACCACTTAATCTTAATTTAATTGTATCTTTCCAGAGAGGAGGTCACTTTTCCCGATCCACCCCGAAGGTTTTTTTCCCTCTCTCGCCTCATCATCGTACCCAGTCCTGCTATCGGCTCAGCTCTATCTATTCATCTCTTTTTTTTGATCTCTCTTGTTCATAGATCTTGAAAGCGGATCAAGAGAAATTTCTCAAAGGATCTATCTACAGAAAGATCTAGATCTCTATCATCATCTATCTCTATATCTAAATATCCTGTGTCTAGAATTTGATTGCAAATATTTTTCACACTATCTAGATTGGCTACATAAACATTATATTATTATTTTTATTGTTCAAAATAATTTCAGAATATTATAGTTTTATCAGCCTATAGTAATATAAATTTATAAAAAATAGCGGTCAAAATGGTATCTCAATGACCGTAAAAGTAAAAAATGTCAAATAAAAAAGATGAAGGAAATATTTATTACTTTTATTGTGGATTTGTTTTTTCGAAAACACCCAAAAGCCTTGAATTGTCGATTGGAGAGGGTTTCCTTAATATCTGTAAGTAATTCGAGAAAATTTTATACGGCAATAGAACATGCTCAAGCTCGCTCTGCTCTCTAGAAGACTAGAACGAGCACCCTTGGATAAGCTCAGCAAGAACGAAAAAAAAGAGAAAGGAATGAAAGGATAATAACAGTCCCCAAAAAAAGTTGGATGCTTTTAACTCAAAGTCTCAAATTCTGGCCTGTCACGCAACAGACGACATGGGCCCTATAAAAGGGCCGGTGGTACACGTATGGTGTACCACTGTTCATACGCCGTTCGTTTTTCTCGCACTGGATTTCTTTTTTTCTTTTTCTTTTGCGATGGATCTGCTGACATTCTTATTGCGAGCATCTGGATACAAAATTATCTCGAATAAATACACGCAAAATGACCTATCTCTCCTTCCGTCTAGGCCGCTCGTTTCGGTTTGAATTTCTGGCTTCTAGCTTATTTTGTACTATTCATAAATTTCGTCTTTTTCTATATTTTTGCTTTTTTTTTTGAGCTTTTTTGTCGGTTCTTTTTTCTCGTATTTGTTTGCATTATACGTGATGGGCTAACATATTTTTTCTATTTTTAATTTTTTAAATTTAATTATACCAAATAAATCTCTATTAGCTACAGTGTTTTTTCAGCCAGCTACAGTACTTTTCAGTCATAAGCTACTTAAAAAAGCTCTTTTGAGCAGGGTTGACTGTATCATCCTCTGCCTTTCAGCTCAAACTTTTACAGTCATAGCAATTGTTTTGTGCTTTTTTTTTCCCTGCAGAAACAACTGCAATTACAAGCTTGTTGCGGTTTAAGTTTCTGTGCAATTGGGAGTTTAGCACTGGGCCAGAATTGAACCAGTGTGCTTAACGTACAAGGGAGCTTCATGGATCATGAGTTTGGCACAAGCCCAGGATAGGCACATTTCGAACCTCTTGAACTGTTCTCCTTTCTGAATTACCCATCTCGTACAATTCCATTCCTTCAGTTAATCCCTTCCTCGGTTTCCTGCATGATTAATTTACTGGAAACTTGCACTTAACGTAGCAGCCAATCCAAGCTTTGGTCACACGTTTTTTTGTTTAAAAGTCGAAAACACGGAGATATTCCACATTTCACGTGCTCTGTTTTTGTTTTCCTTTTCGTTTTTCGCAGAAAGCAATCTTTGAGCAGCTCTGATCTTGAAATGTTCAGCTTAGTAACAGCCCTTCTTCACGAGCTCAAATTAATCAACCATCTTGCTACAACTACAAGCAATCGGATCATGGATGATACCCATTGATTCCAGAGAGAGAATCACATGCCATATGTGGTGTTCAGTTTGGCTTATTTTGAGTGGCTTATGGTTTGAAAATCATGGTGGTGAAAAAAAAACATCAGGTGACGGAGGCTTATTTAACATAATTAAATTTAAAAATTGAAAATATAAAAAATTTGTTAGCCAATCACAGACAACGCAAACGAATACGGGAAAAAAAAAGAATCGGCAAAAAAGCTCAAAAAAACCAAAAATTCAAAAAAAGACGAAATTATGAATAATGTAAAAATAAGCCAGAAGCCAAAAGCTCAGCCATATTGAGCGGGGTTAAGATCAATCACGTGGGCTCATGTTGCCGGTTTGACAGTGCTACTCAATAGTATTCGATCGATCCTGCGTGCACAGTGCACTGCGCCAAAGGAACCCGTCTTTAGACCCAACCGTATTGACATCTGCTTCTAATTTTTGTTTAAAAAACCTAAAAATTAATACGAGCATCTAATTTTTTAAATTGGCTTTTTCGCTTTTCTCACTCCGGAGATAAAGTAAGAATTATAGGAGTATCATACACCATACTCCTCTCGCTCCTGTCTCACGTATGCATCTCTCCTTCACTTTTTTCACCGTTTGCGTTTTCTTTCTAAAAATCACTTATTTTAATTATTACTATTTATTTTTAGTAAAAAAAACATCAACCTTAGCTGATACGAGCAACCCTTAGTAGACTAGGGCATATTCTTTACCTCACAAGCCAGCAGCTTTTAGCTTTTGCTACAATACCTAACTTTCAAACGGGGTATTTTCTTAAGATGGGGTCTACAAGTTAAACGATCTGCACGTTAAAAGCCCAACATTTGTATCAGACAAAATCGCAAGTGAGTATCTGTCTCTCTGTAATCTGTACCGTAAACAGTTAAAATTTAAAAATTTCAGTCAAAAGTCAAAAGTCACAGCCGAAAAGAACATGCCCTTAAGTTTGTACTGGTCTACTCTAGCACCGTGTAGTCCCAATTTTTTTTTTTATAGTTTTGACCACTAGGCTATGCCGGCTTCCCCGTATATATGGACACGCCAGTGGAGTGGATAGTAACAGATGGTAATGCGAAATAGAGTAAGTACATCAACCAAGTTCAAAAGTAAAATTTGAGGTGATTTTGTAGACTTGACTTTCTTCTTATTTTTTAAAATAATATCCTCAATTTGTTTTGTTGTGGAACTCACGTGTCGATTTCCTAGGTTTCCATGATTGATTACTATGGTGGTAATAAACAGCAAGATGACTCTAACACCACTGGCTATGGGAGGTGGTGGCTTGGCGATGGGTGGCGGTGGCAGATTTAGGGAGGGATGGTGGCATGCGAGGAGAGCCCAGCTAGTGGCGTCGGAGGCGACGGTGACAATACCAGTTGCATGTGACATTGAACATCAGGATGGTTACAAAATTAATCCTACACCTAAACACTAAAACAAAAAAATTACCTCACGGAATTCCATCTATATTTAGGACATATTTATGTCGATTGAGGCTGATGGCTTTTACTTGTAGCTGATAGTTTTTGGCTGAAAATAAATAGTAGTAGTTAAAAGAGGTGGATTTTAGAAGAAGAGACGAGCGACGGAGAAAGTGAGGGAGAGATGCGTGTATGAGATAGGAGCAAGAAAAGAGAGGTGCATGATACGCCTTATGACGCTCTGCCCTATTCTGAAGCGAGAAAAAGTAGATAAGTCATTTAAAAGGCTGAATGTTTATAGCGACTTTAGAAACAGTATTCGATATGAACAGGCGCTTACTCGCCGTATCCAATGGATAATATGTGCAGAGTTGCAAACTTGTAATCACATGACATCAGCGCTTTCACGCTTCGTAGAGCCCACGGTGCTAGGAACCGAAATGGACATGACGTGGAGTGGGCACTCCTAGGGGTGCAAACAGGTCGGGTTAATTCCGAACGATCCGGCACCGAATCCGATTGGTACCGAATCCGATTGATACCGAATCCAAAGAAAAAATATAGGTTAGGATATGGTAACAGCAATATCCGTCCCGAATCCGATACGTCTTCAAGTTTGATTTCAGGTTAGTGCTACTATTTGACGTTTCATTTTCTTTTGCAATGGTAAAATAAAATCTTCCACATCAGCTATTAAGTAGTAACATCAAGTTCTTGACGATCGTCCTCCTACTCCATTTGTTGTCTTGCATGTATTCCTTACAAACAAGTAGGGGTGCAAACGGCTTGGGTTAATCCCGATCGATCCGGCACCGAATCCGATTGGTACCAAATCTGATTGGTACCGAATCCGAAGAAAAAATATGAGTTAGGATATGGTAACAACAATATCCGTCCGAATCCGATCCGTTTGCACCCTAGACACTCCTGAACCCACCAGCCTTGCTGGCCTGCCTCATCTTTTCCACTCCTCTTTTCGACTTTGGATAATGAAAGCCGCTGCCTGCTATGCCCAACTGTCCCTTTTTCCCTTGGCTTCCAATGCAACAAAAAAATCTGTCTCGTCTGTCTCGTCGTGCTCCACCGAGCAACTGGCATGGACGGTATCGCCCCGGCCACGGCTCGTGCTGCTCGTGTATACCGACGTGTTTGTTACGTGATTTCACGACGTCAATCCACATTTGTACGGGTCTCGATCCGAGTGAAATTCTAGATGATCTATGGACGGAGATAGTAGATAGTTGACACAGATGGATTGTAAATTTTACCGTCCCTTGTGTCGATTTGGGCACAGACATGGTCTACATGGTACAGTCTTGATTACCGGCTTCTATCACAATACATCGATAAAACTCAATAGAATAGTACTATAAAAGTACTAACGACGAATAAGCAATATAGAGAGTGTTCTTTTGTGCTACGATTTATTAAGTATAATAAATAATAATTATTAAAAAAAACCGAAGTAGAAAAAGACAGCCGAAAATAATGGAGCAATGTTACTTTCAATATCTACATCATCATTACACGATTGACGTGGGAAGTCTCGCGTGCGACTTATTTGTTACAAGATTTCGTAGTATCAATTGATCATGCAGGTGTGGACTCGAGTGAAATTTTATATGTTTTTGTGGACAAAGCAGAAATATTGAAATTGAGAGATGAAACATATTAATGAATCATCATGATACTGAAAAGTGCCAATTGTCACTGCATTATCAAATTGAAGGAGTAAAACACAATTTTCAGAGCCATCTATCCCGTAAAGCCCATTTTGTGGTGCGGTTGCTCTCCCTAGCCCCTCTTCCTATTGATCATTTAATAAATGCCATAAAATTTCTCCCCAAAATATCTTTAAAACATAATTATTGGATCTCTTCTTTTCGACTACGACTAATGATTTTTGCCTCTAAAACGAGTGCTTGTGCGAACAAATCGAATACCAATAAACCACTCCAAAAAAACCGTCCCAATAAACCGCTTCGAAAAGACGGCAAGAAACTATCTCATTTATTTATTTATTTAGAAGAAATAATAAACTATAAACCGAAAAAATAGAGCCAATGAACCCAGGACCGTACTATGTGAACACCATCATTGTCCACTAATAACAAGCCACACAACTTTGCGACAAAAAAACGCTTAATATTCTTTGAATTTAAAGTCGGCATGTTAGATTGCTCGCAACGGGAGATCCTTGAGATTATTCCGCAAACCTCTGCAGCGTAATGAAAAAAAAAGCCCCACGAAACATGTGATTAAGCAGTGGTCTATTGTCAGCACACAGCTGTGATGACATGGACAGGGTCGCAGCGGTGGGCAAAGTCCATTTTCCACATAATCTCCGATTAGGATTTCGATCATTAATGGCGCCACGTCACACCAACGTGTCGCTTTCCTATGGTGGCACCGACGAGCTGAGCTGCCTAATCGCGTGACGGTGTGGGTCAATTTTGTCAAGGCGTAGAGTTTTGTATCCGTTAAGTAGAGAGGCATCAGAGATGCTTGCTGTCAAGGGGCACGGAATTCTAATATGATCCAAGCAAGAAGTCAAGTTTTGTGGATTCGCAGTGGATATATGCTGGATGGTAGCGGTTCTAGAAGCAAGTTACTAGAAGCAAGTTAGGCACAAGGCAAGATGGTTGTTATGACTACAAACTGAACAGTAAACCAAAAAATAACAGAGTGATTATGATAAATGAGCTATCCTTGCCCTGCCTTTATGACCAGGGCGCGTGTGTGTATATATATGCCTATAAGACATGATTACAACAATACCCTCATAGTCGAGTTCAACAGTGACCATCACCTTGCAACTGAGGAGTTCAACAGGCTTTAAAGCCGTCGTGGCCATCGTGTCGCTGCCCCATGTGCTCGCCCTGCTGTGACAACACTGCCTGTTTTGCCGACGCTCCACCGCGTGCTCTTGCCATATACACCGGTTGTTGCCGCCGTCCATTGCCGCCCTGTTTCCCTTCTACGTCGGCACCGATCGGTACGTCGTCCCATGAACAGCCCAGCTACAAGCGCGTCATCCATTACCATCGGCCAAATCACTAAGCGCTGTAGCGGAATGGCCCTTGGTAAGGAGCATTCCAACCAGCCAAGCGGCGACGCCTCATTGAGCCGCGGTGGCTCTTCCAGCCGCCAGGGGTCGTCGACGACCGAGGTGGAATATGAACTTATTGGGTGCAACCCGTCGACGGCCAACAAACGGTGGAATGCAGCGATAAAGCCGGATGGCGTGTGCACGAATCTGCTGGAGCAGAGTCTGGCGACCAAGGAAACGATACGGTCGCTGGTCCATGAGGGGAAGATCTCGGACCGTAACGTGGTTTGGCTGCCCTCCGCTGAGGAGACGGAGCCCTATCCGACAGAGTCGGAGGCGGTGGAGGACAGCTATACCAAGGGAAGCAAGATCGGTTCAGAATATGACATGTACGAGATGGATGCCCCTTATGGAAATTGGGAAGAGTAGGGGACGGTCGATAATCATTTACGTGATTCCGAGTATTTCCACGCAATCTTTTATTAGGATTTTGATCATTGATGGCGCCACATCACACCAACATGTTGTTTTCCTATAGTGGCACCGTGTGAATGAGTCGCTAATCATGTGAATCTGTTCACACAAATGACACTGTAGCCTTTTGTTTTAAATTTAGCCATTGGATGTCTATTTTTGCAAATCTAGCCCCTTCTTTCGGCCTACTGAGTTCAGCAGGGACCTACTAAACCAGGGGAGCTCAGCAGGAACTCCCCTAGCTCGACAGGTCACTAGTTGATTAGTGTGTGCTTTAATTAGCATTAATCATATTTAATAGTACTAATCATATTTTAATTAGCACTAATGATGAGCTTTAATTAGCACTAATCCATGACATTAAATGATGTCGTTGTGCTAGTGCTGTGTAGCACCTGTTGCCACTCCGCAGCACCTACTACCGAGCTCGGTAGGTTCAAGAAGGGGTCTAAATTTGCAAAAATGGATGTTCATAGGCAAAATTTGAAAAAAGATGGTTAAAGTACCATTTGTGTGCACAGTTCAATCGTGCGGCCATGTAGGTCAATTTTGTCAAGGTGTAGAATTATATTCGTTAAGTAGAGAGGCATCAGAAATGCTTGCTATCAAGGGGCATCGAATTTTAAGATGATCCAGCAATTAGTCATAGGTAGGTTTTTTTGGGCTATGACTCATGGCTTTTGGCTTATGACTATTCAATTCTGGTTGTTCACGAGAGAGATTACGAAGAGGGAGATAGTTGCATGCAATTTTGGCTGGTACAGCTGAAGTCGGTACAGTATCTACTACAATCGACTTGTAGACTCTGCTTTGACAATACACACCGTTTGAAAGCAGGTTACTATAGCGCCGTACATAATCCATAAGTGGACTTGTAGGACCGGATGAGGCAACAGAGGGGGGGTGAATGGTGCCCATAAATTTTTCCTCTAAATATTCACATATTCCTTATTCTCCAATAGCTACAAAGCTATGAAGATCCAAGATATGAGGTCTAGTAGAAGATGGAGGAATTGGACTATCTAATGACCAAATCGAGCATCGTGTGGTTAGATTACGACCACTTGGCGGAAGCTCAAGCGTAGTCGAATACATCCACTCCAGAGAGACAGGTGCGCGGTAACAGCGACGCTTGTTGGGAAGACAACGTGGTCTAGACCGACACCATGGTCGAAACCGACAACTTGGTTGATAGCCCGCATGCGGTGGTCGTAACTTTGACCACTCGACCGAAGAGCATCTTGGTAGGCAATCGATGATCAAGCGAATTCAATGAAGTCGATAGCCACCAAAACAAGACCGACAAGATCGAAGATGAGTCCGGTCGGAACCGTCGTGATCGTAAGCCAATGGCATGGTCGTACGATCAACATGGTCGAAGACCGACTTGCACCTATAACCGACTGCGGTCGCAGACACCTCATGAGACCGTGGGGCACACGACTCACGAGATCTCGACCATCAAGCACTCGGAAACCGGTGCAAAGAAAGCGATGATCTATGTCTTGGCCGGTCGAAAATCGAGAAGAGCGAAGGCCAAGACTTCGTGATCGCAAGTCGTGGTCAAATCTCCAAAGGAAAGCCAGTCGACCGATGAAACCCGAGAAGACCAGCAGCTTCACACTAAGTCTTTTCCGTGATCGATACCGACCGGGGACTGAGTCACTTGACAACAGAGAACCGAAAATAGAATCAGGTCGTGAGGTCTTAGCCGTGGCCGATCGCCAACTTGTGGTCGATAACCAAAGCCGAGAAGATATCTGCAGTCGAATCCGACTGTCGCTCGACCACACAACCGAAAGACTCGATTCAACAGCCTTGGTCGTAAAAACCGAAAATCGGATGACGAACAGTGAATACTCTATTTTGTCAGCGCACGACCGCAGAGCAAAATTTGAGGAATCTTTTTGCACAGAGGTCGAAACCAACTGAGACTTGAACTCTAACTTGTATATGATCTCTAGAAGTGAATTTACCAAGAAAAGGAAAGTCTTTGTTTCGCCAAAGAAAATTGATGCAATCGAAAAATAGAACAGAGACTCATCAAGCGGCAGATCGAAGACACAGGATTTTTCCAAATCAACTTCCGCTCTCGGAATGAATCGCCAACTAGCCTTGAGACAGATTCCCGCCTCGAGCAAAACAAATATAAGCCAACTCTCAAAGGAAATACAGAAGGAACTAAGAATGAAGAGATGGCAAATAAATCAATGAAAACATCTCAAGAACAGCCTCTCAACCCGGATCACAAACACGCACCCATCTCATAGATAAACTCTAACAAGTACAGAGATGAGTCCTCTCAAATCATAACACGGAGGTTTCGCAACCACTCCCACAGGAGGACAAGCTCTAGCCCTAGAGCACACACACACAGATACACTCCCAAGGGAGGGAGGGCGCCTCCAAGGCCTAGCCGACCAACTCACTATAACTCCCCTCCCTCTCCCTTTTATAGCCTCACATCCGAGACTAACCCTAATGGATCCATCCATTAGTCCACACTGGGATAACCGTAAACCCCACCTAACACCGGTTTTATCACTCACTTTGCCCGCTAACTCAAATGCTTTGCCCGCTATCCTATGAGACCCGCACTTTGCCCGTTAGCGCCATGCAGAATCCACTTCTTTCTCGGTGCTTTACGGAGGACGGCTTCCTTTGCGCTTTGGCATTTCTCCAAAATGCCCTCACACCGCCTTCCTGTCCAAGCTTGCAACCACCTCGCAAGACTAGGTCTCCTTCGGCTTCCCCGGTGCTCGGACCCCAACACCACCGTGTCTCGTCCCGACCATCCTAGCCTCACTGACCTATCTCCGACCGGCCGCATCGGCTCGGTTCCTCATCGCCCACCTTGAGCTCCGGTCTTCTTTGGCTTCACCCGTGCTCGGACCTCAACATCTCCCATGTTTAGTCCCGACCATTCCAAGCCTCACCAAGACTTGTCTCCAAGATCATCTGGTCCCTCGACTCCTCCAGAGTCTAGTCTCGATCCGTTTCGTCGCACACGACCGCACCCAACCTCCTGACTGCCTGGACCTCGGCTCCTCCACGAGCCTAGTCCCGGTCCTCCTCGTTGTTGCTCGTCGTGTCCATCATGGGTAGCTACACTCGGTTCCTCATCTCCCGGCCGCAACCACCTCACCACCTCGATCATCTTGGCGTCTCCGACCGTCTCGGACCTCAACACCTCTTGTGCCTAGTCCGGTCCTCCCACGCCTCACCATGAAATAGCTCAAGTCCTGCAGCCACAAGACAAGCAAACCATCACATAGCACCGCACGAAAACACACGCACCATCAATGGTCACGTTCAACAAGATCTCGCACAATCACGCAACATTCTAGTCGTACACCCCATACGACCACTCGAACACTCAATTCATGAAGTGGTCGAAGTCCTAGAAGACTTCTTAACAACCTTCGACCACACAAAGATGTCGTCACGACCATCTCAAAGCTCGTTACGACCATGCAGACACATGCCACAACCATCACTAGCCGGTATGACTTTATCGCACAAAGTCTAGACCTCATACGAGCGCTCTGTTACACCAACCGAGACACTCGAGCCCAACAGAAAATAGATTGCAACAAGACCGTCAAAATGATGAACCAATAAGTCCACAAGGTCCATGACAACCGCAGAACCCATACGACCAAACCCCGCAGTAATCGGGTATCACACGAGCCCATACGACCGGTTTGAATGAACTCAATCGACCACGGTCAATCTGCCGACAACGTGGTCGAATCCGATCGTCACAACGTGGTCGTAGCACACCCAATCGCCAAAGTGGTCGAACGCCAGGCGATACAACGTGGTCGTAGACCCAAGTCACGACTGCCGACCACGTTCAAACCCGTGCTAACGTGGTCGATGCATCGATCACACAACGTGGTCGAAGACCCTAGCGCCCAACGTGGTTGATACTCCAACCGGTATAACGTGGTCGACCGCCCGACGTGGTCGAGGCTCGATCCCACAACGTGGTCGTACTCTGGCGTGGTCGAACCACTGAGTACCCGAACTGCGCCAACGTGGTCGATGCCGAATGTCACAATCGTGGTCGAGCTTGAGCGCCACAACGTGGTCGACTTACCGAGCGCCGACTACCGACCACGACCAACGGGGTCGAAACTTCACAACGTGGTCGTAAATGACCACGAGGCCTCGACCATGGCCAACGTGTCAGTAGACTCCACAACGTGGTCGTGCGCTACCGGTTGGTTCTTGATTTCGCTCAACGTGGACGATACTTCTCGAATGACCTCCGACCACGGTCAAATTTGCCGAGAATGCCAAAGCGTGGTCGTATACAACCGAATGACTTCCGATTACGCCAAGTTTCCGAGGAAGCCGTAACGTGGTCGTAAACCACCCGAACGACTTCCGACCACGAACAAAATGGTCGTACAGCTTTGGTTGGCTTCCGACCATGTCTAAAACAATCGTACTCCCTTCTGGTGCCCTTCGACCACGCCCAAAGTGGTCGTATATGCCAGCTCAAACCTCAAAAACCAAACTCAATCTTTCTAGATCAAGAATTAATTACTCATCACAACCATGGGGTGACCTCCACATGGTCTCACAGGACTTGAACCCACCCCAAGCTTTGTGGATTCGTAGTGGATATATATCTGTTAAGTAGAGAGGCATCAGAGATGCTTGCTATCAAGGGGCACATAATTCTAAGATGATCCAAGCTTTGCTAGTTGGGTTTGAATCAGCTTGCCGCATTTGGTTTTTGCCCTTTGCTACCATAATGTGCTTTCAAATGGTGTGTTTTAAGGCATGGTTTACAAGTCGATTATAGTGCACATTGTACCGACTTTAGCTATACCGGCCAAAATCGTATACGATTGTCTCTCTCTTTGTACTCTCTCTCATGAACAGCTAAAATTCAAAAATTATAAGCCAAAAGCCATAAACCACAACACAAAAGAACCCACAAGATGAACCTTGTAGATGGTAGCATTCTAGAAGCAAGTTAGGCATAAGGCACAAGATGAAAATGATGCAATTTAGTGGTTAAAATGAAAAACAAATGCTGAATTGTTAGAGTATCGACCGCTTCTTGGATAAATCTTAATATTCATCCATGTGCACTACTACAAAAAGGCTAATACTAGACACCTTATCACAGACAGTTGACCAAAACCATCAGTATTAAATGCAATCACAGACGGTTTTGATTTAGAGATTGTCTGTATTGCTGTCAGCGCTAAAACCGTCTATAAAGATGAAATATCACAGACGGTTCATGGTGAAAACCGTCTATGAAGTATCATAGATGGTTATTAACAAGAACCGTCTGTGATATTATCAAATATCACATACGATTTTTAATACAAACTTTCTATGATACTTCACAGACGGTTTGTATTAAAAATCGTTTATGATAACTAAGTCATCACAAATGATTTATATTAAAAACCGTCTGTAATACTTTGCCGCCCGATTTTGTCGCCCCCTTTATTCAAACTTTTAAACTAAAGTAGCTTCGCGACCTCTCAATTACTGATTGGTTCTACTACCCAAATACCATTATATATGTTGCCCACACGCCTACCCCAAACACTCCAAACCGAAGCACCGCCTAGCTACCTCCCCAACCCGATCGATGCGTCGCCTCCTCCAATGACGCTGACTACCTCCCTGAGCTCCTCTGCCTCTGATTGTGACCCCTTCCCTCTCTTCCTTGATGCTTGGATATGAAGTTTTTTTGAAAGCCATGCTTGGATATCTCAAGCTGGAGGCGGATTTGGTGCTAGGTGTGGACGATGACAAGGAATGCACCTATGGTGGCAGATACCTCAAGCGCCAGGCCGTCTTCTCCTGCCTCACCTGCATGGCCGTCGGCGCCATTGGGGTCTGCACCACCTACAGCCTCGCTTGCCACGATGGCCATGAGGTGACCTGTCTCTGTGTTCCAGTGTATTTTGCCATGTAAATATCTTGTTGCTCTTGTGGTTGAGTGTGTTGGTTCTGGATGCAGCTGGAATGCTGGATTAGCGTCTATTGGGGTGAGGAAGAGAACATGGCAACAAACGGCTTACAACCACGGCATACGACCATGGCTTACAATCCGGCTTACGACCACCGTATACCAAAGCAATCAAACAACAACACATACAACCTAAATAATGAGCCATCAAAGACATGATGCCAATCATAAATAGACTTGCTTTGGTTCATCTGCATTATCTGATTGCGTTGTTTTATAGCGTAATTAGAGAATGTTGATGAACTGAAGGATGTCTATTTATAATGTCGCGAAAACACAATCACAGATGGTTCTTAACTAGAACCATCTGTGATAATAGACTATCATAGACGGTTTATAGTAATAACTGTCTGTGATAACTGTTATCACAGATGGTTCTAGTTAAGAATCGTCGGTGATAATGGTTATCACAGACGGTTTAAAAACCGTCTATAATGCTCTTAGAGTATTACTAACCCATAAACACAGACGGTTCAGGAAACTGTCTGTGGTGATATTTTCGAACCGTCTGTGATGAACTTTTCTGTAGTAGTGGTGTTTTCTAATTTGTAAGATCCATGGAAAAATCTATGTCGTCCCAGTAAGGGTAATCGTCTAATAAGTGATGATTCTAACAATGGGGTGTTTATAGGAAAGGTTACCGAGACATATGCATCATGCCATCGTGCTACAAGCTACGAAACTTGAAACTAGTATCATCAAGATGCTTAGTGGCTCATGTAACCTATATATATATATATATATATATACACACCTTAGGGCTTAGATTATTGTTATTCTGTACTAATGGCCGACATCATTAAATCATTCTCCAAGCAAGCTTTCGCAGAAAAGGATTGCCAGAAATACACAAGCAGCAATGGAGAGAACAACAGGCAAGGCATGCGAGTAAAGATGCCCTACTACTACTACCACACTAATTATTGTGGATAGCATCTCTATTACACTTTTCCAATGTAGGCTCACATCATCCCACAGTTGGATTCCTCGACTTCCACAGAAAAAAAATGCCACTAAGTCAGCAGGCTATAGCAAATATAATATCAACCAAATCTTACGTGGCAGAGAGAGAAAGGAAGAGAGAGAAGGAAGCTGGCTACTAAATTACAGCTAGCTATAGCACGTAAAAATATACATTTTACTCTCTTACACGTGGGGCCAAATAGTTATTGTAATAGCTACCTTATTGTATGAACTATTTTTTTGAAGGCTATAGATGAAATGGACAAGTGTTATAGCCACTAGTTAACTATACTATTGTACTTGCTCTTACAAGATTCAAGCTCCAGCTAGGTAGGCTTGGGATCGGCCCCCGTCTGCCAACTAAGGACTCATGCCCATCCGGCCAAAAAATCCCATTGCTGGAATTTGAGAACAAATTATGCCAACTATATCTGTGTAGATGTAAAGCAAAATTAATATAAATTTGAGAACAAATTATCAAACTTTTTGAAAGCAAATCATGATAAATTCAATAGCAAAGTCAGTCTAAATTTGGAACCAATTCATGATACTATTCAAAGCAAATACGGAATTATTTGGACACAAATTTCTTTTACAAATGTAAGTCATTTTTGTTAGAATGATCTCAGGGATTTGGCCCAACGGCCAAATCCCAACCCCTTATCTTGATGGCGCTACGATCGGGCGCCACACCGCTTGGTCAGTGGGCCCTGTCGCAAGCGCCACAATAAATAGAGGTGGGGGCCGGGGTGGCACGCACGACGAGGTTCACCGTGCCACCACCTTCCCCACGTACAAACCCCTAGATCCGATCTAAGAGGGGGCGCTCCAGCGACGGGAAGTTCCACCGTGCCGCCACCGCCAGGAGGTCGCCACAGACCGGGGGCGCCCGCTCTTCACCGACCGTCACGCCGCCCTAGCGCAGATCTCCGCCGACACACCGCGATGGCAAACTCTACTTCCTCTACTTCGGACGGTACCCCTACTCCATCTCTCTCTCTCTCGGTTTCTCTCAAGAACCCCAAAAGAAAAGAATCACACATTGGTATCGAGCCTTGATCGTAGATCTAGATGGGAAGAATCAAACAAAAAGGATCGGCTCACCCGGGGCCGCCGGCCGAGCCGCCGCCCATCCATGTGCCGCATCGCCATCTCGCACGAGCGCCGCCGGGTGTAGCCGGGAGCCGCGCCGCTGCGGCGAGCCGGGCTGTGCCGTCGCCGCCGCGCTCCACCGCCGCCTCGCTTGGGGTCTCGGCGTCGCCGATCTTGCCCGCCCGGTCGCCGCCATCTTTTTCCCAAGCGGCCCGCCCGCCCGCGTCTTGCCGACCTCCGGCCGCCGCGCGCCTTGCGCGACGGAGCCGCCGCCGTTCCTCTCCTGCTTTTGCGGAGGTAGTTAGGGTTTCGGGGCTCGGTTTGTACCATCGGTCTTCAGAATGAGCCGTTGGATGGCATCCAACTACCGAGATCGACGCGTGGGGCGGCAAATTCCGCCCAGCCCAAGTTGTGGCCTCAGTGCGGGGAGCACAAAAGGCGGCCGAGCGGCCGCCGCAGGCCGTGCCACAAGACCGGGCCGATCGGCCACAGTTACAAGAAAATCCGAGATGGGATTTAATTGTTTTTCAGAAGTGTTTTTTGATGAATTTCAATGAAAAGTTGATTAAAAATCTCTGTAAATTTTCACACCAACGTGTTATTTTTTTTCCAGAGATTAATGTGTACAGTAACATTGCTTCTGAATGATGAATTATTTTTTAGAATAATTACAGTTTCCGCTGCAAAAGTTAATGATTGATTAATTTTCATTATTAAATTCGAACCAACGGGAGAATTTAATTTTGCAAAACAGATAAAATTCTGATTAATTATGATATTGTTATTTTCGACCAACGTTGATAATAACATTATTATAATTTTAATTGAAGTTTTATCGTTATTTCTATTTCTGCCCAACGGTGATGTAGATTTAATGTATAAATAAAATTGTATGTTGTTATTTTGACCAACGTTAAAATAAGGCATATAATTTTGCTGTTAAAAGTATTTTAATTTCAATTGATGATTTTATGCATTATTTCTATTTCTGCCCAACGGTGATGTAGATTTAATGTGTAAACAACTGTATGTTTTAATTTTAACCAACGTTGAAACTAAGGCATGCAGTTATTGTTGTTCTCACTATATATGAATTGTGTTTTCAGGAGGATACTCTTTGATGGGCTACATCAGAGATATCCATGTTCTTAAAGGAGACAACTACGGTGAATGGAAGAAAAAGATTGATCTTGCATTCATCCTAGCTGAGGTGGACTGGGTAGTCACCACACCGTGTTCCACAGAGCCTGTGGCACTGGTGAGGGATGAAAATGAGGCTGATGCTGCTTGGCAGACCAGACAGAGGGACTTTGCTCCCATAAAGATGTCATATGATCTTGATCATAAAAAGTGGGTCACTGCCAACAAGAAATGTTTGGCTGTGATAAAGAACACGATTGAGCCTGCAATTGTGGGCTCAATCGCAGAGTGTGACACTGTCACAGAGTACCTTGACAAAATAAAGAGTCAGTTTACTGGCTCTTCAAAGACTTATGCTACACAACGACAAGCGACTTGTGACAGAAAGGTACTCTGGTGGTGGCAGTGGCATAAGAGAGCACATACTAAGGATGAGCAACTTGGCATCCAAGCTTAAACCAATGGATTTGGCTCTCAAAGATGAGTTCCTTATTCATTTGATTTTTGCTTCTTTGCCGAAAGAGTATGACACCTTTGTTGTCAACTACAATATGCAGCCCGAGAAATGGGACTTAGAAAAGTGCATAGCTATGTGTGTGCAAGAGGAGGAAGGATTTAAATCCTCACATGGTGGTTCTGTCAACTATGTGAAAGATAACAAGAAAAAGACTTTCAACAGTAATTTCTCCTCAAAGAACAAGGGAAAAACCTCTGTTTTTCAGCCTCAACAGAATAATTTCTCAGTGGAGAAAGATCAGTGTCTTCATTGCAAGAAAAAGGGACATTACAAGAAAGATTGTCCCGATTTCTTGAAAATGATTATGTCAAAGAAAGGTGAGAACATTATTACGTTCATAAATGAATCCCTGTATGTACAATATTCAAAATCTACTTGGTGGATTGATTCAGGTGCAACTGTTCATGTTGCTAATAATTTCTGAGGATTCCGCTCGACGAGGAATACGCAAAGAAAAGAAAGATGCGTTAAAGTCGCAAATGGAGTCCAAGTGAAGTTGAAGCCGTTGGCGATCTTTCATTAGAACTAGTGATGGCTTCACTCTTTACTTAGAGATGTTCTTTTGTTCCCTCTTCTGAGAGGAATTTGATTAGTGTTTCATGTTTGGACAATGATGGTTATGATTGTAATTTTGGAAATGGCAAGTGTGAAATAATGTTTAATAAAGCATGTGTTGGTTTTGCCATTAAACAAGATGAGCTTTATTTATTGTCACTTGTGAAAGTATGAATTCGTATGTGATGTGAATGAGCATGTATCCTCGTCCGAGAATACGAATGAAAAAGAAAGAGAACTCATAATGAATCGTCGAAATTATGGCACCGTGTTTAGGCCATATTTCGAGGGGAGAATAGAAAGACTAGTTAAGAATGATATTCTTCCTCTATTAGAGTTCTCGGACTTAGAACAATGCGAGAATGCATTAAAGGAAAATATGTAAAGAAAATTAAGAAAGACGCCAAAAGAAGCACATGAGTTCTACAAATTATTCACACGATATTTGTGGTCCTTTTTCGTGAAAAGTGTGGATGGATATGACTCGTTCATAACATTCACGGATGATTACTCCGTTATGGATATATTTATCCAATCAAAGAAAGAAATGAAGCCTTGGATAAATTCAAGATATTTAAGGTCAAGTTGAAAACCAACACGATTTAAAGATTAAGATAGTCCGATCGATCGTGGTGGGAGTACTACGGTCGACATACCCCATATGGACAAGTTCACGGACCTTTGCAAGGTTTTTACAGAAAATGGCATAGTAGCCCAAGATTCTACACCGGCGAACCTCGGCAAAATGGAGTAGCCGAAAGACGAACTGCACCACGATGGATATGGTGCGGTATGATGAGCTACTCCACACCGCCGCTGAGTTTATGGATGGAGCGTTGAAAACCGCCATTCATATCCTCAACAGAGTGCCTAGTAAGTCGGTGCCCAAAACACCGCATTTAATTGTGGATGTGAAGAGTTCCTCACTAAACCACTTACGTGTGGGGGAGTCTGCTTGAGGCTAAAGTATTTAACCCAAACCTTGGGAAACTTGATCCCAAAGCATGAAGTTGCCATTTCATTGGCTATCCCGAAAAGTCAAAAGGTTTTCGTTTCTCCGTCCGCAGATATACAAAGTTTGTAGAAACGAGACACTGCCTTCTTAGAGGATGAAATGATGAGGGGAGCATGGTAGCTCGAAGATTGACCTTGAAGAGAAGCGGGTGTATGCGCCCACTCCGATGATTCAAGAACCATTCTTCGACTACTGTCACCGCCGCACCGCGGTACAAGACAACGTGGTGCCAAGACTGTTATTGTTCCTCCGTGGCAACAATAAATGAGAATGAAGAACATTCTTGAGATCATATAGAACCAATTGCCACAGATGAGGGGAGCAAAGACCTCAAATGTAAGATGTACCAAATGTGGAGGCCCGAGGAGGTCTCAAAGAGTAAGAAGATCGCTATTTCTGATGATTATCAGATTTATCATACAGAGGAATTTCAAATGGAGGATGATCCCACCTCATTTGAAGAAGCCATGAGAAGCGAAAATTCCTCAAAATGGCTTGAGGCCATGGAAGAGGAAATGAGGTCCATGAATGCTAATAAAGTCGGGACTTGGAAATTATTCCTAAAGAAGCCAAAACAAGAGGGTCAGTAAATGGGTCTACAAGACAAAGCTTGACTCCCAAGGAATGTAGAAAGATACAAAGCGCGACTTGTGGCAAAAGGCTTTACGCAAAGAGAAGGATTGATTACAATGAGACCTTTTCTCCGGTCTCATGTAAAGATTCTTCGTAATCATAATGGCATTAGTTGCACATTATGATTTAGAGTTACATCAAATGGATGTAAAGACGGCATTTCTTAATGGGGATTTGGAGGAAAATGTTTACATGGCACAACCGAAAGGTTTTGTCGTGGAAGGAAATGAAAGAATGGGATGCCGCCTAAAGAAATCGATTTATGGGTTAAAGCAAGCTTCAAGACAAGTGGTACTTGAAGTTTGACAAGACAATAAGAAAATTTGGGTTTAAAGAGAATGTAGAGGACAAGCGTGTTTATGCAAAGTTTAAAGATGGGAAGTTTATCTTCCTAATCTCAGACGTGGATGAAATTCTCTTGGCTAGTAGTGATGTCGATCACTCTCGGAGACAAAGAAATTTTGTCCTCAAACTTTGATATGAAAGATCTTGGTGAAGCTTCGTTCGTTCTAGGGATCGAAATTCACCGGGATAGAAACAAGGGGGTATTGGGACTGTCACAAAAGGCATACATAGAGAGAGTATTAAAGAAATTTGGTATGCATAAATGTAGTCCTTCACCTGCACCTATAGTCAAGGCGCGAGATATGGGGATTTTCAATGCCCCAGAACCAAGATGAGATCGATCAAATGAAAGCGGTTCCATATGCTTCACCGTCGGAAGCTTGCGGTATGCTCAAGTGTGTACGCATACGACTTAGCGTTTGTTACCGGGTTACTTGGCGATTCGAGCAATCTCGAATAGAACATTGAAATTGATAAAGAAAGTCTTGCGTTATTTACAAGGCACAAAGGCCTCATGTTGACATACGAAAAATCGATACACTCCATATAGTGGGGTATACAGATTCTGATTTTGCGGGAGATGATAGAAAGTCTACATCCGGATATGTATTCACTCGCGCGGAGGAGCTATATCGTGGAAAAGCTCAAAGCAAACCGTCACTACATCGTCCACAATGTATGCCGAGTTTGTAGCATGTTATGAGGCTACAGGCGGGTGAACGGCTTAAGAAGTTCATACCGGTTTAAAAGTGGTTGACGACATCAATAGACCACTTAAGTTGTACTGCGATAATGAACCCGCAGTAACGTATGCCCACAACAATAAGTCAAGTGGTGCCGCCAAACACATTGACATAAAGTATTATGTTGTGAAAGATAAAGTCCGGATCGATCATAAGTCTTGATCATATAAGTACAACAGAGATGTTAGCGGATCCGCTTACAAAGGCTTACCACCCAACGTGTTCGAGAACATGTAGCCGGCATGGGTTTAAGGAAAGCCTATGATTCTGGACTATAAAAGGCCCAAAAGTTTAAAGTAACTATTTCGAGCAGAGGTGTATTGTAGTCATGAATCTATCGGCAATTGACCGTGACGATGAGACATGTTCTATACACTAATCTGTGATGGAATGTGTAAAGGCAAAAGTAATTAAAGATAAAAGTATAGAGTGAGATCATGGGGGAGAATGTTAGAATGATCTCAGGGATTTGGCCCAACGGCCAAATCCCAACCCCTTATCTTGACCGCATACGATCGGGCGCCCGGCCGTTGGTGGTGGGCCCTGTCGCAAGCGCCACAATAAATAGAGGTGGGGGCCGGGGTGGCACGCACGACGAGGTTCACCGTGCCACCACCTTCCCCACGTACAAACCCCTAGATCCGATCTAAGAGGGGGCGCTCCAGCGACGGGAAGTTCCACCGTGCCGCCACCGCCAGGAGGTCGCCGCGCACTGGGAGGCGCCGCTCTTCACCGACCGTCGCTGCCCTAGCGCAGATCTCCGCCGACACACCGCGATGGCAAACTCTACTTCCTCTACTTCGGACGGTACCCCTACTCCATCTCTCTCTCTCGGTTTCTCTCAAGAACCCCAAAAGAAAAGAATCACACAATTTTCCTACTATAGATTGCTCTGTAGCTCATGTACAACTTAGACACAAGACAAAGGGGAAAGGGAAAATAGGACGCATTCAAAATTGATTGGTTGCAGAAAGGCAAAAAAGTCATATATTAAGAAAGTAAATGAATCTATATCAGAAAGCAAATTGCGTTTCTCAGAGCTATATTTTTTTACGTGCTTTCATGTTCCATATGAGGTTTCCCAACAAATCAGTATAAAAATCGAGAGCATGTTGGAACATAACATGCAAGCAAGCTTGGGAGGAGATCAGTACAAAATTGTAAGCAAGCTAATACAAATTTGAAAGTAGGTCAAGATAAATTAGAAAGCAAACAGATGATAACCTAAAAAATTGGGAGGAGTTATCATAATTTGCTTGCGATCCTAAAAGAAACTGCTATCAGGATTTTTACTACAAATGATGGTAGTGCCACAAATGATGCTTATCATATATTTTTTGCTTGTGATGTTGATAAAAAACTGCTTGACAATAAATATTAGATTGCTTGGTGGAAACTATATTAGATTGTATACACAAATTATTATAGCAGGATTGCTTGTTATATACAATTTATCAGATAAATAATAAATTTTGAATACTTAGCCTGATATTTAGAATTTTTAATTTTACATGATTATACATGTCAGTTCTTGTTTGATAAAACAAAAAAATTATACAAGTTTTGCTCTAGTTGACCTATTTAAAACTACCTATTGTACTATCGAGTGTTTCCCCTCTATTGTGAAGCTGATCATATGGTCCTGCCTACCCATGGGCCCATCTGGCATTACCTTCACACAGCACAAGCATGTTTAAATGAATTTGTTTAAAAAAGGGGGAAGCAAATCTTATATAAGCACATAACAATAACTTAGGAAGCAATTCATGATAACTTGAGGAGCGTTTTCACAATAACATAGGAATCATGTCATAATAACTTAGGAATCTTGCCATAATAATTTAGCAAGTATGCGGCTGTAACACACCAGGAACCATATTACCCTGGGATAATACTAAACTACACTTACGAGTAGCTAGATTACAAAAAAATCGGAAAGACCTCCCCAGATAAAAAAAACTACACGAAAGCATGATAACATAACATATAATAAGGAATAGCAAAACAACATAAGAATATAAAACTGCGCAATAACATCCTTTATCAACCTAGCTTTGAGTACTCAAACCCCACTAAAGCCAACCACGATCTAGCATTATTAAGTTACAGTGCTCAACGACTGAAATAAAGAAATGATTAAAAATCATCTAACTTATTATAGTAAAACTCATGAAGACTTGTGTAATGGAGCTGTGCTGCTCTACCCTTTCCAAGCATGCTCAAGGATCACCTGGGAGAGAGAATACAGGGGTGAGATGAAATCTTAGTAAGCAAATTGCTTAACAAGTTAAATAAACTGTGGATGATTAAGCATCAAATTAATGACTCGTGGTACAATAATAAAACATTAACAATTAATTCTCTTCATCCGCATTGTAGCCTCATTCAAATCCAAAACCACAACTAATACCAACAGCAACTACAAGAAAATACCCCATGCCGCAGGTGACTCTCACGAGCCAATACCTCTTAAAACCGCATAATAAGGTTTATTCTCATGAAATGCATATGTATGTAAATGATCCATTGAACTCTTACCTGGCAACGTAAGAGTACGCATCGTACTACGAAAATGTACGATGTTGTACCGATACGGTCGTGGCTAGGTGCAACGACATAGCTTCAATGCAAATGACATGCTATGATATGCATGATATGGCCACGATTGATTAATTAGGAATATAACCACATGGACAACAATATATAAAAATAAGGCATATAGCGCACCAGGGCATCTTTATTTAAAGGTGGATTAATTACCAAATCTCAACAATTATGGTGAAGGCAGTTAATTTAATAAGTTAAACTGTAGCAATAACCGCTATGTTTACTTGCTTCTACCGAAGGGGCAAGAGCTCAAGCACGGTCAGGAGCGAAGCCACCTGATCACAAGTCACCACTCAGTATAAAATCTCAATATAACATTCATAACTGAAAGGTAAATCATCACTATGCTCGAAACCCAACTCCTTCTCAAACTGTCGTTCCAATGCTCAGCTCACTGTAGCAGTGGTACATGTCTTTGTCGTATATTTTTATCCACTAAATAGACCATAGAATCAAATAGCATTTTTGAAATCTACAGAACAAAATCTACAACTTTCGCAAAGACACCGAATTTTATTCTGTGATTAAAAGGGTGTAATTCTCAATGGAAAACAGGGGACAAAATCTACGTCTCTTTTTTCTCTCTGAGTTATTTTTGTCATTTAGCTCTTTATGGGTTGTGCACACGGATCCACTAAGTGACGCTCAGCCGGTCTATAGTCGTGTCCTTCATGGATTGCCTATATGGTATGAAACTATTGGGATTAGTTGAATAGAATCCAGACGTGCATTTATAGCTAAATTATATATAAATGAAATTCACTTATTAACAAACCAATATGTAAAGATGAAGGACCATGTGAGAAGGTTTCGTTTAATATTGTGATGAACCATTGCAATGTTTGTGGAGTGGTCAATTGATTTTGCAAAGATTGCATTTGATTTTGGCTGTTTTTTTGAAGTGTCAGGAAAATCGAAACTACCGTAAGTGTTTATGCGGTAGTACCATAGAGCGGTAGTACCAGCATTGTGAGCGTGATAATACCGCAGAACGGTAGTTCCGGTCAGAGATGCTGAATGTTTTTTTCTAGAGAGGTCCAGTTCAGGTTTGCAAGGTGCGAAAGTACTGGCATTGTAAGTGCGGTACTACTGATCATCCTAGAAAAATAGGATTTTAGGATTTGAGTCATGGATTGAGTTGGAATGACCTAGGTCATTGGATTAAGGTTCCATAATACATATCTTGGCTAATGTAGGTCAAGTTGTGAAGAACTTGTGCCTGAAAATAATTTCTTTGTCTTTGGATGTGCAGGTCGCTTGGAGTAAATTGTGGTCAATGGCGATGATTAGGGCCAGGCTCATAGAGGAATTGATGCCCAAAACGATCGAGTATGCTGGGTGAGACGGTGAGCTCAAGTATGGCACGAGAAAGGCGGAAAATTTTGAAGGCGAATTCGAACAGCGAAATGGCGCCATGTGGCTTACATGGGCCAAGTGAGCCGTGGTTCGGTGGAACCGGGGTGGGAGAGACTTGGCGATGTGTGGTAAGCTAGTAGTGCACCTACACGTGGCAAGCATGGCAATTGCTTGCAGTGGTTAGTGATGGCCGGATCAAAGAAAAGTATTTTGGTAGTTTAACCAAAATATTGGAAACCATCTTGGATCAAAACCGCGGCGTATGTGCGATGCGTTGAAGAGCGGTTTAGGACAAGGTGGAGCAGATTTGATAAGGCAGATTAAGCCTAAGGATTTAATGGATGCACACTTATGTGCTTTGAAAAGCGTGCATGAGTGAACTCGTGTGAGTAAAATCAGTGTGTGAGGTTAACGAGTTTCTCCCATAATAATAGTGGATAGTATCCACTAAGGTGAATAGGTAGCTGGTTGCCAACCTATAAAAGGGAGCTGGAAAGGAGACATGTGAGGTTAACCATCCAACTCATTTCTTGTGCTTTCTTCTCTAGGTTTAGGGTTAGGGTTTGAGAGTGAGTACCTTGAGTACTCTTTGTCCTCTAAGGTGGAGTGGTTATAAAACTTACATTCTCAAGTAAGCAATACATCAATCTTTGTGCAACTCTTTAGTTTTCCTTGTTTTTTGATTGATGTGCTTGACTTTTGGTTAGTTTGATCTCTCTTCTTTCTTTTTTGTGATCTTGCTGTACTAAGAATGTGTAAAATATGAAAATAATCCTTAGAAATACAACTCCACCCATCTAGGCACTTTGATAGCAAGATTCACGAGAAAACCCGTTTTTTGCCTCAAAGTGTGATTTCTTGATCCGATGGTTTTTGACGTGATTTTCTTCATGCTCTTGCTTGCTGGGACATATGGGAGCATATCTAAAGCCATCTTGTCCATCGTCCACCCACGAGCAAGTTGTATTCACCAATTTTGGTTTTAGCTCGGTTTCGGTGCACCTTTCCTTCAAACTGAAAAAAGTCTCAGTTTTGGTCATAATTTTCATGATCGTTTGTTAGAATAGGTTCTTGATAACCTAGAGAAAATCCCTACAAAATTTTATGTCATTTGGATCTACGAATCAAAAGTTCCATCAATTTTTGTTTTTGAACTTGGACTGATTTCACTGTTCATCGACAAAATGAAGTACCGCAGTTATAACAGAGGTACTTCCTATTTTCGAAAGTACCGCAGTTATAACAAATGTACTTCCGATTTTCGTGATTTTTCTCTAAACTTTCATATGTTTGTTTTGCTTGTTTGGTGTTAGTTTCTCATTACAATCTTCATGGTTTTATAGCTATTAGAGTGAATGAGTGTTGAATACTTGGAGAAAAATTAGAAAACATCATTCATCCTTCTCTGTTGCCATATTCAGTCTTTCAAAAGATATACAATCTATATGTTCCATCAATTTAATTAAGATCCATAACTTGTCAGTATCCATCCTTATCAATATACGTATCATCCATTAAAAGTATGTGATTTATAGCTACGGTTATATATCCATACCCACTCCAATTCCAATTAATTAATTTCACCTTTCCACATGGATTTCCATTCTCATTCTTCCGCGAGAAGACTAACAAAAGAAAAGTATAGAAAAGCTTATCTAAATTTTCCGTATAATGGATAAACAAAAATGTGGTCATAAAAGCAACAAAAAAGGTAAATTACAGGTAAAATAGCACTACCAAATGAGCGTTACATCTACAAGAGAAAAGCCTAAGAAAACAAGCCAAATCCTTACAAGTTAGTTGAAAAAACGCCAAGCAACTTTTCAATACTCAGATGGATTAAAAATCTAATTCTTTTCAGCTTATGACTTATAGCTTCTTCGAACAAACAAATAAAATGACTTCTTTGCCGCTATTTTGAAACGGCTTATTAAAACAACCTTTTCAAAGTGGTTTATCGACATTCAGTTCATTCACAAAAACGCTCTCACTAGGACTAAAAGTTATTAACCGTAACTATAAACTATAAGTCGTAGCCAAAAAAACATATTGCATGCTTAGGGGCAGACATAGTAGGGCCAAGATGAGGGTGACACAAGCAGGGGCGGAGGCAAAGTGAAGTCAGGACTCACAAAATGAGCCACATTTTTGCATATACGTAAGATTAAGGTGTCGTTCGGTTGGGTTGAAATAAGCTAACTTATGATTAAAATTGTATTGTAGTTGGCTAAAATTATACTGTAACTGATGGTGGCTTATTTGGCGTAACTAAATTTTTAAAAAATAAATAAAAATAAAAAACAGGTTATGCCATCACAGATAATGCAAACGAATACAGGAGAAAAAACCGGCAAAAAATCTGAAAATACCCAAAAACCAGAAAAAGACAAATTTTAAAAATAATAAAAAATAAACTAAAAATCACAAGCTTAAATTAAAATAAGCGGAGACTAAGATGAATGGTGGTGCGCCACTATGGCTTTACGCTTTTCTTTTCTACAGCTAAACGGTTCGTGGCTTTGGATATGTGTTGAGTGGGCCCGGAGGCATGAGACGATGTAACGAGTCAAAGCTGGAAACGGGAAACGAGTCAAAGGCTTTGGATATTTAACTGATTCGGTTAGTGTTGAGGGTTAACGGGCTATTGGATCTAAATTATCTACTTTGGAGAGAGAGGAGGCTGTGGAAAGGAAGAATGTAACTATCCTTTTTTCAAACTTAGATATATATTACAAAATTCTTTCTTTGAAAATGATTTTTCTAGCTTGATTTATCGGCAACATGGAAAAACGCAGACCTGTCCAAATGGCATGACGCGTAATTACGATTCTACCTAGGACCAGAATTGAAATGGTACGACAGTATTATATAATCATCAGATATACGATACGAAATGGTGATACGGACAGCATTCGGATGCTTACGAGCCGTGAACCGGTGAAGAAACGTGATGGGTTCGGGCGGCGTTGCTTCTACCGGGTTACCGGGCCACAGACCCGGCCCCGTGAGTGACGAGGGAATGAGATTGCGGGAAGCGTTTGTTTTGGAGCCCGACAAGGCGATGAGAGGGGACACAGAGCAGAGCAAACCGAAACCGGTTTCATACCCCGCGGCTTCTCCCCCTCGTCAGTCCGAATAAATGAGTCTCCACGCCTTCCTTCTCCTCCTCCTCCCAATCCCCTCTCCCTCTCTTCAATCTTGGCGGTAGCACACGCACAACCTTGGTTCTTGCACGGCAGTGTGAAGTGTAGAAGATTTTGGCCGGATTGATTCCTCCTGCATGTTCTGTTTCTTGGGGGCCGGTTCTTTGTCTGGAGTGATTGGATTGCCGTGGTCTGTGGAGTGGGTGGTTTGGTGATTGGAGGGAGCAGAGTTGTGTGGGGAGGGGAGGAGGAGGGGCCATGGGTGGGCAGAGGATGGAGGAGAGGAGGTCGTCCAACCTGGAGTGCTTCTTGGACTGCACCACCCCCGCCGTGGAGACGCACATTCTCCCCAAGGTGACGCGATTGCTCCCTGTAAAGTTCGCGCCTTCGATGTTCTTGGCAGGTGCCGGCTGTGCCTGGCATGATCTGTGGTGTCCTGGGAGTTCAGGATTCGTCATTACTCTTTTGCTGGTTTGCGTGCATCAGTTGGTGTGGGAAGGGGGGAAATCACCTTTTAATTGCTGAATTACTGCTCATTTGTTCAGTCATAGATGGATCATGCTGCCCTTTTTTTTCTAACGGTAAATGCCTTTCTGAAAGGGAATAATGATAGTGTGCTTGTGTTGTATTTGTTTCTTCATTATGAGAATTGTACTACCAAGTTGTACCCTTTTTCTCCTGCCTAATTGGGATGTAGCGGTGGCGACGGTTGTCAGCTTAAAAGTCTGCTTTGCTTTGTCAATTCTGCCTGCTGTTCGACTGTGATCTATCAGTGAATGCCTTGGATCTCAGGGTAGCTAGGTAGGCTATGCATATTTGTCGTCTTAGTCTGAGTGTGCGACGCTGCTCATGTTGATCCAGACGAATGGCCGATTCTCGACCGACGCTTGGCACCATGCCGGGATGGACAGCGTTGAGTACTTCAATCTTGCAGACCTCTGGGAGCAGTACTACGAGTGGAGCGCGTACGGTGCGGGAGCTGCGGTGCAGCTCTATGGAGGGGACAGAGTGGTCCAGTACTATGTTCCCTACTTATCAGGGATACAGCTATACACCAACAAAGTCCTGACTGCATCTAGGTCTGGACAGAAGATACAGCATACTTGTGCTGAAATTTTGAGTTCATGCAGTTCTCTAGATGTAGACCGAACCAATTCTCTGATTCCTGTAGGAGTTTTGGTGAAGATAATGGCATCGACTTCTGGAGTGATGACGAGGACAACGAGAAGATGTCAAGATCCTGGAGTTCAACATCTGGCGACTCGTTGTTCAACTGCGATGTGGTAGGGGGGAATAGGAGGCGTCCTGGGCATTTGTATTTTGAGTTCTTTGAAGTTTGCTCTCCTTATGGAAGGATCCCACTCATGGATAAGGTGAATTTTTATGTCCTTTCTGCCAGCAGTATATCCCAGTTGTGCTGTGTATCGCTATTCTTAGATCATCTGCTGTTGCTAGGTATATGAGCTATCCCAGGGCTTTCCTGGGTTGACATCTCTGAAGAGTGCTGATCTTTCGCCTGCTAGTTGGATGTCAGTTGCCTGGTATGATCAAACTTACATCCATTACTTCTGTTCTTTTGAAAAAATAAGTTGGCAGATGAACAGTTATATAATTTAGGAGTTTTTCAGAAATATCATGCTTTCATGATTGTTCTATTGTCCTTGTTGCTTATAATTCTAGATTGCAAGCAGTGGAGGTCATCCTGTACCAAATCAGTTTGGTAGTCGATTGAAGTGTTAATGTTTGTTTTTGAGTTTTGACACTTCAATAATCCTTTTTGTCTTAGTAGATATTGTTTCTAGGCTCAGAAATCCATTCTCAGTTGTTAATTTTGTTCTCGGTGATGATAGTACTCACCACTGTCATTCATGTATGCTATTTTAATTAGGTATCCTATCTACCACATCCCCTGCCAGCGCAATGCGAACGACTTATCTGCGTGCTTCCTAACTTACCATACCATTTCCTCCTCATTTCAAGGTACGCTGTTGTTGCATATCTGATGGGCCACTTCTTTTCAATTTTTAGAAGCTGCTTTTCGATTTTTCTATAGTAACTAGCTTTTAAACGAAGTGTTTTTATTGTATATGTTGGTACACAATGGGATAACTACCGCTAGATGAGGCCAAAAGACGTGGCTTGAGGAGAAAGCGCTAAAAGAACGAGGGCGCTCGATAGAGGGAGGGAGGAACTCAGCTAGAAAAGATTAGATGCATTCGGAAGGAAGACGTTTCTTTGTTTTATTCTTTCTTACTTGAGAATAATGGTTACAACAGGTTTCCTTATATAGAGAGTTCTTCTAATAATTATGGATAAGATCAATATAAATAATATCTTTCATAAGCCATAACTAATAGATATGATGCCAAACAATTAATCCTTATATTAAGAAACTAATCAAACTATTTAGAAAATAGATAACTTAGTAAGGAAGAAACATTTCTCCTCATATGCCTACTGCTACAGTACCTATGAGTACTATTTATGCACGGTAATTTTTGTAGGCAACAAATTCTCCCCTCCTTCGCACACAACTCATCCTCGGGCTGTGGTGGTGGCCATGGTAGCCATCCTTGGCAACCCCACCGCGACAAGCAGTCATGACGCCTTGTGCTAGTTCGTAGAGGTAACCAATGGCGGTTGATAGTGAAGGCACAAGAACTTTAACGCTGCCCAACGTTGACAAAGACTCCGATGAAGACAATGAGCGCAGGGTAGTGATGCTACCCTTTCCACCACCAGATGCAATGGATGGGTGAGGGATACGACGACGTCGCAACCTTCCACATGTCACTCACCGCGTTCTACACCTCCAAAGGCATGGCAATGGTCGGCGGTGTGGAGTACACGACCACTGTATAGCGGTAGCATTCTTCCTCGGTGAAGGCATCATGTCCAGTGATGATGTCGACACTGGAGACAATGGCCATGGTGCATTCCTCGCAACAGCATGTCTTGCCTCCTCGATCGTTGCACTTATCTCCTGCAACCTTATGAGGATCTGGTCACATGCAGCCCTTACGGACTTGATATCACCGGCAATAGAAGCCATGGAGTATTGACGATTTTGATACCAAATATTGTATTCGTTGGTACACAACGGGATAACTACCGCTAGATGAGGCCAAACAACATGGCTTGAGAAAGCGCTAAAAGAACGAGGGCGCTGGATATAGGGAGGGAGGAACTCAACTAGAGAATATTAGATGCACTCGAAAGAGAGATGTTTCTTTTAGTTATTCTTTCTTACTTGAGAATAATGATTACAATAAGCCTCCTTATATAGAGGGTTCTCCTAACAATTATAGTTAAGATCAATTTAAATAATATCTTTCCTAATAAATAGATATGATGCTAAACAACTAATCCTTATCTTACAAAACTAATCAAACTATTTAGAAAATAGATAACTTGATAAGAAATAAACATTTCTCCTTGTAGGCCTACTGCTACAGTACCCATGAGTATTGTTTATGCGCAATAATTTCTGTAGGTAACAACGAGCCGGCATGATTTGGCAGAAGGGGAAGGGTTTTAGGGAAAATGGGAGATCATGGACTGGCAAGAACTTGGGGAGATACTACAATAACTCTTTATTCTTATTGCTTGATTAGAATAGTATGGCTCCTCTCTTTATATTGATGAAATTAACCCCTAACAACATGGAAACTATCTGATCTAATGCAACTAATCACTAAGGATAAAATAATATCTATACTATCCAAATATAAATATACGCATCTAATCATTCCTAATATAAAGATATGTTGTTGCCCCCCTTTTTGTGCAGCCCCTAATGGGTCGTGGCCTCCTAGCCCACGTCCCTAACACTTCACCCTCCTTTCGCAACAGCTCATCCTCGAACTGTGGTGGTGGTCATGGCAGCAACCTTTGGAAGCCCACACCGAGACAAGCGGCCGCGATGCCTTGCATCAGTGCATAGTAGGCGGCCGATGGTGGTGGACACAGCCGATGGTGGTGGACAGTGAAGGCATATGAATCTTAGCGCTGCCCGACATTGACGAAGGTGCTACCGATGAAGAGAGCGAGTTCAAGGTAGTGTTGTTGCCATTGTCATCACAAGGTGCAACAGATGGGTGAGAGACACAACGTTGTCGCGACCCCCTGCACATGACCCACCACGTTCCGCACCTCCAAAGGCATGGTGCCAATCACCCATGTAGAGAGGTTGGCCGCTGGACAACAACCTTCTTCTTTCTTGACGAGGGCGCCATTAGCGTGACCACGGGCAACGAGGTTGAGAGAAGCATTGTTGATGGCAGCGGAGGTGGTGTCGGTGGTGCCTACGCAGACCGCGCAGCAACAGCTGCCTGTGCCTTCTTCTCATCTGCTGCTATCATCTTTTTCAGCATGCGCTCGATCTTGCGGCCAAAGGCAATGGCCTTGTAAAATGGACACTCGGTATCGGAAGCTATGGTGAATGACTCTGATACCAAGTTGTTATGAATCTTAGTTCATAACACGGTAAATACCATCCAGAGAGGGGCGACATGGCTCGGATGAAGGGGAATGACTTTAGGGAAAATGGTAGATCATGGATTGGGAAGAACTTTAGGAGAGACTACAATAACTCTTTATTCTTGTTGCTTGATTAGAATGGTGTGTGTCCTCTCTTTATATAGATGAGGTTAACCTCTAATAATATAGAAACTATCTGATGTAATGCAACCAATCACTAAGGATAAAATAATGTATATAATATCCAAATATAAATATATGCATCTAATCATTCCTAATATAAAGATATGCCCCTCTTTTTGTGCAGCCTCTAATGGGTGTGGCCCCCGGGCCCACGTCGCTAACACTTTTCAAGGTGGGGTCTACAAATTAATTGCAGTATACACTATAGTGACTCCATTTATAACGGCCAAAATCGCACGCGAATTTCTCTTACTCCGTACTTAACACTCACAAACAACCAAAAGTCATAAACCGTAGCCATAAGCTGAAGTCAAAAAGAACAAGGCCAATTAGTACCAGTTTGATCAACTCTCATGGCATAATTTCCCAAGGTTTATGTGCCAGTGATGCATGAACATTGATTATGATGCTATTGTTATCAATACTCATCCTTTATTTACGGTGATTTCCCTTCACGTTGCTATCAATACTCATCCTTTATTTGGGGTGATTCACACTTAAAACATTAGGCCTTAACTATGTTGTCAATTTGAAAATTGATAGCTTACTCAAAGTTTTGCATTGGCCACATGTGATGATGATATGCATACAGAAGTATATTGGTACAACCGTACAAGCACAGAATATATGCGTGTAACTTAAGGGAAAAAAACTCCCCGAGTCATCGATATTTGTTTAAAGTTTAAAGCATGCTTAAACAGAGGAGTGGCAGCTTGGTAGCCCTGGACTGGAAGAAACTTGTGACTGTAGCTTTAGACTGATCGATTGAGTGGTTTTTAGTGTTCAGATTATGTACTGTGAATATGGGAAAGTCACACCGATGTGCTTATCGTCTTCAGTTATGTTGCTATATTTCAGAAAAGATGCATATTAGATATGTTTTTCACTACATATTGGTATGCCGTGTTATCTTAAACACAATTGATGGCTCAGCTTGCAAGAGTATGAGAGTTTTCTGCAATTGTTTGTTCAGCTTGCCATTTTGCATCTAAATCTTCAAAGCTGGCTTCAAAAGGCTTCATGTCTTAGCTTTTAAGTTTATAGATAAGGAAATTACTTACAAAAAAAGCTGGTGAAAGCAGTTTCTTTGCCCGATAAAGGGGAGGAAAGAGACTGCCTCGCACATACCATGACTTCATTGCTTATTCTTAGACATGCAGCTGTTTCTTAAAGACTAGAAACATCTATGTTCATGTAGGAAGAGTTCTTTTATATACTTTTTATCCATCTCTGGTGCAAGCTTGCTTGGATTGCAGTGTGTGCAACAGCATAAAAAGTAATGGTACTAGACAGTCTAAATCAAGCCAGCTCTCTGAGCTCGACAGTGATATGCATATTAAGAAGAAACATACTAGGTACTGTATCCCTTAATTACAGCTGTGCTAATGATGAACTTACTACTGTTTTTGAACCGCAATGAGCTGCACTAATGATGACCTTAGTACTGTTTTCGAACCGTGGTAATCTGTATCCTGTGATTCATCCACAGATCACGCGCTCGAGACCATGACCAATGGCTGCTGTCCAGCCGCCAGTGGGAAACAGAACGACCATCTGAACAAGACCAACACTGTATCTCGGTTGGCAGATCACAGAACTTGTTTTCACCAGCTTATACCATCTTTTTCGGTCTAGACATGGGGTGCCCATGTCTCTTCAAGCTGTGTAAGTTGTTGGGGCCTTCGCCAATAACACGTGCCTAATCTTCAAATTCCTGTCTGGCACCAACGAGTTGTTACAGGTGCTTCGGTGCAGCACCCATCTGTGACAGAATCTCATAAGATTGCAACAGCCTCTTACTTCTCGCCTACAATGCTTTTGTAGTTAACCATATAGATGGCAGACAATGTCAGAAGTGCACCTCCAATCTGTACAGGTGAGAAGGTCTCTCCCAGACAGAGGAACCTGAAAAGGCAAGAGGTGCCGCAGAAGAACAGTTAGAAAACATATCTGCATTTTATAGTTGTTAAAAATTGATAGTTCAACATATTGTGAAGAGTCTTACCCAAAAATGGAAGCAAACATAGGAGCTAAGAAAGTAAGAGAACTAAGTGTGGTCAAGCTACCTGCAAGAATAAGAGAAAACTAGTTATATGGAATGCCTAATAGCATAAATCATGGAGAATACCAGTAAGTTCTAACTGCATAGGACTGGTGGAAAGCGATCTTACCTCTTGTAGCATTGTAGAAGTACACACCATAGCTGACAGCAGTTCCAAATATAGACGTATAACCAACTGCTAATATGTCACTCCATGTAAGCTCTTGAATATGTCCATTCAGAGCAGGATCATGATTAAGAACAGATATAAACAACAAAGGAAGCCCACCTATTACCATGTGCTGCCATTAAGTGAACATTAGCATTTTATGCGGTGTGATGGCAGACTTTTGTAATTAAGGAGTATTAATATCATCAAAAGAAGGGTGAAAATTACAATCATCTGTAAGAAGGTAACATCTACATTCTGATGGAACCATTACACATGTTGAAAGGCCTAAGTTGATCTGAGAATTCCAACAAAGGCTCTTCAAGTTTCATTTAATGTTGCAATCTGTATGCATTTGCCTTTCCAGTACGTGAGTAATTTTACCAGCAACAGCATAAAAAGTAATGGTACTAGACAGTCTAAATCAAGCCAGCTCTCTGAGCTCGACAGTGATATGCATATTAAGAAGAAACATACTAGGTACTGTATCCCTTAATTACAGCTGTGCTAATGATGAACTTACTACTGTTTTTGAACCGCAATGAGCTGCACTAATGATGACCTTAGTACTGTTTTCGAACCGTGGTAATCTGTATCCTGTGATTCATCCACAGATCACGCGCTCGAGACCATGACCAATGGCTGCTGTCCAGCCGCCAGTGGGAAACAGAACGACCATCTGAACAAGACCAACACTGTATCTCTTCCCCCGTTTGGACTTGCAGCACACAAAATACAGGGTTCTCTCTGGACCAACCCCAGGACAGGAGACCATAAGAGGATCGTCTCCCTCTTCAGTGCGGCAGAATCCTGGCTTAAGCAGCTTGGAGTCCAGCACCATGACTTCAATTACTTCATCACTCACCCCATGTGAACTACCGATTAGCTGGGAGTAGCTTTGCAGAGAGCCCCATGGCTGCAGACCAAGATCACTTACATCCACCGACAACAGAAGCAAACCGTCTACCGTATATTTCCCTCGTATAAATGAGTAACATTTTTTTTAGGGTTGAACAGTAGGAAAGGATTGTGCTGTATATATTTATACTTAATAAAGATATATGATACGCGAGATGTTTACAGAGAAGCTCAAAGATTATGCTAGATTGCTAAGCCATTCTGAAATATAAGGAATGTATTTGGCTTTTGCCCGATGGATAACCATGGCAAACTCATTCTTGAATAATTGTCTCCAAGATTCAAAAGTTGGATCAATTCCTTGGAATACTTTCTTATTTCTGACACGCCAAATGCACCGAGATGTCAGTATGATGATCTCCATGTAGAATGGTTTTGCCAAATTCTCTTTAAGGTCCTGAATTGCTTCATGAACAGACATTCAAATTGCGTGTTGAACATACGTAGTTCCAACAAGGCTGAACAAAAGGGCTACTCCAAAAGAGATGGTGCAGAGTTTCTTGCACATCTTGAGCACAATGAGTCTAACATTCGCGGTATAGATTTATATGGCTTGAGTTTATTGCAGCAAATATCAAATATATCAAGAATTAAAAAGTTTTTTGTGTTTCTTGGCTGAAGTTTAACTGGTTGTGTACAAAGTTTTGGAACTAATTTGATATCGAATATTGTGGTTGGATTCATACTGTAGTTACCTGCCTTGTGTACTTAACTGCCCTAGAGAATGTTGTTTGTCCAGGATGAACTGCTTTTGCAGAGTCCAGTTGTCCAGGATGTCTGAATATGAATAAAGTACAAAATGACTTGTAAAAATTAAGAACCACTTTTCACCATTTTACAGATGATGTCATGCACAATAATATATAGAAAAATTTTGTTCGTGCCACTCAAAGTATGTGTAATATCATTTCTGCCATCGAAAATCTACTCATTCCATTTTTGCCGTCCTTCCGTCTATGCGCATTTCATTTTTGCCACTCCGTCAAATTAACCGGCACGTGTCACCTGCCACGCATGACCAAAGTCTATTGATTTGATGAAAAATTAGACGGAGTGTCCAAAACGAAATGCGCACAGATAGAAGGATGGCAAAAACGAAATGAGTAGATTTTCGATGGCAAAAATAATATTGCACATAATTTGAGTGGCATGAATGAAAATTTCCCTATATCTTTAGATTTCACCTAGCAATAGTGGAAGAATTCAGAACGTCCACATAAGGCAGCAGTTATTAGTACTACTATGAGGTTCAGCTCAAATAGGTGCGCCAATCAAGATCATATATTACCGCAAGGAACTAGTGTCCTCCAAAGGAACTAGCGTCCTCCAAACGAATTTTTTTATAAATAATCTATTTTTTATTTAAAATAACATAAATATATTTACGCCAATATTTTTTTATAGAAATAGGCTCTAGTCGTCAACCGTCGGGCGACTGGAGCCGATCGTCCAACGGCCAAACGACAATGAAGTTGTCTGTAAGCCGTTGGACAACTGAAGCCTGTCGCCCTTTGGCTGGGCGACAGCAACTTGCATTCGCTTGGTTGTGCAACGACTACAAACAAGATTTAGTATGGGTTAATCCATTTTGTGAATTTTGTAGATTACGACTAGGAGATAATCTGTTGGATTCGTAATAAGAGTTTATGATCCTTTCCTTGCACATGATGGAACCCAGCTTTCTTGACCGCACAGGACCTTAACTCCTCCCTGAGCCTAGTCCCGGTCCACCTCGCCGTTGTTCATCATGTCCTCCACCGGTAGCTTCCGTTCTGGCTCCTCATCCTCTCGGCTTGTAACCATGCCAAGCCTCGGTCATCTTCAGCGACTCCTTGATTGTCTGGACCTTGGCTCCTTTTGAGCGTAATTTTGATCCCTTGACCGCTGTGAACCTAAGCTCTCCTAGCTTAGTCTCGGTCATATTCGTCTCACCATGACGTAGCTCCAGAGTCCTACAACCAACACAAACAAGCAAACAGTCACGTGGCACCGTAAAATACATAAGTCATCAATTGACACAATTAATCCATATAATGCATCATGCAGAATGTATGCAACCAAACAACTGATCCTATATCTAAGACCAAATAATAAATCCATATACACACAACCAACAACCTAGATCAACCAAACTCATCGCAACACTCAAATACATAAATTACAAAACCCTGACCGAAATAAAACAGTCTAGCTGGTCTGACCGCTTGGTCTCAGCGGTGAGACCGCTAACCACAAACGGTTGGACCGAAGTTCCATCCTGGTCAAACCAGCCCCAAGGTCAGGTCAATCCGCTGGCCAACAATCTCGACAGTAAACTTCTCTGTTGTACTGTGCATGCAATCAATTAATGCTGACATGCATCAATACCTCTCATCAAGGCAACTCAAGGAATGACATCACGTATAACAGGAGGATCAATTCAGCTGAACAAGACTTTTGATAGACACCAACTCACACTCAAAAGTCACTAATTAAATTTGGTCTCTCAAACTGACCTCCTTAATGCTTGCATGCATGGCCAAATTTCCGACAAAATGCAAATGCAAAATTCCAACCTTTCAAAAATCAAACTCAAACTCTACAACCCATTAAATCAAAAGTCAATTACTCATCACAACAACAGAATGAGTTCCACGTGGTCTCATAGCCTCATTATTAATTCTGCAACATTGTCCACTAAGTCCAGAATAGTTGCTACTCTAGTGAGCAAGTCTGCTAGCACAAACTACAAAAGCACTAACAAAATAGTAACATCTAAGCATTATTGTAGACGCGGGACTTTGCACCAGGTAGGGCTCATGTCTCATGACTAACATGCAACTATCAGCCTCTAAAAAAACATGCAACTGTAAGTTTGGTACACACATGTGCCAAATCGCCATAGAATCGATTCCTATGAGAAAGGCTTCAGTGAGTGAATTTAAAAAGAATTGTTAAATTGCTCACTGAATTTGATCTAACATATGTGCATGACCTGACCAGTAATTATTCAGTGGAGAAACAAATTATCACACAAATCACTACATCACATACTAGCTCTAAAAAATTATATCAGACTGTAACTGTAGAAGAGGGAAGGGAAGGGTAGAAGACGGCGCTTAGGGCCGATAAACTCACAGCACCAATGGCTAATTCTCAATAGGGACTATTGGTGGAGGGCGGTGGCCAGCAACAGCAAAGTTCGAAGGCATGCTAAAAACCCAAGCACTCGATCGGGTTCTGGGACGGTGGTTGTACCTTACCCGGTGTACCGTCTCTAGTCACCGCTCCCCCTCGACTCGCAGTGTCTCTCCGTACGCACATCTGATCGGAAGCTAGAGTGCATTTGATAATAATAATAGTGATAGATCTGGCTAAACAGGCCACCTAGCATAGCCCGTCTGGCACAATTAAGTTACTGGTCTATACCTTGCTAACCCACGTGCCTGCTATCCAGCCCAGGCATGGCACAGAGAGGGACGGATCATGCTGAGCCGACATGGGCACGCTTTTCCCAACAGGCAGCGATGACCAGTTAAGCACGGTAGCTCGGTTGAGCATGGTTGTCAGTAGAGAGGAAGGAAGCGTACAACGTTGGCAGGAACACAGGAGGTGCTGGCAGTCACAATTTAGTTTACTACTAGTCACAAGTAAGTTTACTGCCGCTCGCAAGTAAATTTATTGTCAATCACAAGTAATTTTACCATGTTGTGTACACAATTTTTCCATGTTGTGTGCACAATTTTATTGTCATTCATGTAACGAATTACTTTATATAATGTACAGAAAGGAACTAACAACATATAATTCTAATCCAGCGAGCTGTGCATCCTAAGGTACTCCAGAATATCATAGAGGAGATTGACAACGTTAAGCACGCGGAATAGCATGTAGAATAGTAACTCTACCCTGCATACATTGCCCTTCTCTTGCATACGAAAGGAATACATCATAACCCTAGATTACTACATATTATGAAATAATATACTATATGTAATAGAAGAAATTACTGATTACCAGTTCTATGGCAGTTTGGATCTTATGTCCTTCGCTGTCGTAAAATTCTAGGAACTTTATGGAGAAGAAGGTGCATTTGTTCAGGAGAACCTATTTCGACGTGGCGAACATCGACCTTCTCCAGTTCACAAACTTTGAGAACTTTCCACTGGTCATGACATGGAAGGCATCATTCAAGCGTGCAACTACCTTGCTGCTGACTGCACGATGATGATCATTGTGGTTGGTGCATTTTTGAACGTAGTTGTTCGAGTCTAGCACGTCGATGCGTCTGTGCATAATGTTTATGTAGTACATCGACTAGTGGGAGTTATGAAGCAAGGGGAGGAAGACTTAACAATTGAAACAAAAGAGGTTGACAGTAATGTGAAGACAAAATTTACTGCTTTCATAATGTAAAATTATTGTAACTCACCAATTTTACTACCTTAGTGTCCATCTTGTCGAGTTGAGCTCCCAAAATACTCACGGTGAGCACGCTATTGTACTTTTCATTTTCAAGAACTCCTCGACATTTAGCAGCCTCTACAAAATATAAAGCCATAACCATTTATCTGATATTTGTCACAACCATTTGTCCCATATTTACTACATATATGTAACAATTACTGCCAGAATACAAAGAGTTTCCTGCTTAAAAATACGTACCAAAAGTTCCCATGAGGGAAAAATTATGTAGCCCACACTCTCTGACATCAGCTCCACGCCGTCGTAGCGCATGCAGTCGATGAAGAAAGACACGAACATTTCTTTAGTCATTTGACCGTGTCGTGATGTGCTAACGGTCAACAATTTTGAAAATCCGTGCCAAATTATGCCCAATCGTGCCATCTAGCTCACTAATAAGCTTACTACCATACGCAAGTAAAATTATTGGTAGTTTTTTACTGCTTATAAATATAGTACCCAATCGTGCCATCTAGCTCACTAATAAGTTTACTACCATACGCAAGTAAAATTATTGGTAGTTTTTTACTGCTTATAAATATACTTCCCCGTTAATAAATTTACAGCCAGTTTTCCCCTTTCCGCCCTCGGCCTGTCCACCCTCATCACCTCTCCCTCACTCTCACCCAGCTCTAGGGTTTCCCCTGCCCTGTCGCCGCGCCGTCCCCCTCCAACTCGTAGCACCATTCGCAGATAAGCTCACTACCATTCACAAATACTTTTACTGCCTATCGCAAGTAATTTTATTTCCCTTCACAAATAATTTTACTGGCCATTCAGAAGCAATCTTTCTATAAATGGTCAAAACAATTGGAAATCCGTGCCCAACCATGCCTTAGCATGCCCAAAGGCTAGACGAGTTGTGCCAAACCATGCCATCCAGTCCACTAGTAAGCTTACTGCCATTCGCAAATAAGTTACTGTTAGTTTTTTATTGCTAGTAAATATATTGCCTTGCTAGTAAATTTACGACCAGTTTTTCCCCTTTCTGTCCCCAGCCCGCCCGCCCTCATTCCTCATGACCTCGTCACTCGCACCCACTCGCTCCTTTGCTCACATCTAGCTCTATGATTTCCCTTACTACATCGCCTCCTCCTCTGCCTCTTGCAAGGTCCGTGAGCATGCTAACGAATAGTGACCCTCTCTACTCCTGCCCTAGCGTCCGTCTGGGTCGGTTCCATCCTATCTGTCAAGAAGCACGTCAGGGTCCAGATCTGCGCCGCCACGCTGCCACGCACTTCCTGACTCTCGGTTAGCCATGTAGTGTTGTGGTAGAGCCCTCGTGGGAAGATGCCACTCACAAGTATTTTTACTATCAATCGTAAGTTATTTTACTACAGGTTGCAAGTAACTTTATTGCCAGTCGTAAGTAAATTTACTGTCAAGTTACCCGTACGCTCTCGGAAGAGTGCATTAACAATAAGTAATTTTATTGTCATCCTCATTCAATTTTACTACACTACGATAGGAAGGTTATTGCACTCTTTTGAGCAGATCTAGCCTCTTGGGAGTGGGTCCAATAGGAGGTTTGGGGTAAATGACGTGTCGTGCCGAGCTAGACTAGGTTGTGCCTCAGCACGATACTGTGTGTGCCATACCGGGCTGACCCGCCGTGTAGAGGTTCCAACCTAGGCGTGACAAGCCGGTACAACCTATTTAGTGTTCATAACGTTCCGTGCCAAGACTGGGGCAATAGTACCGTGCCAAAGGCCAACACGGTTGGTCCGGCCTGTTTGGTCAGATCTGAATATGGAATAATAGAGGGTCTCATATGCAAAAGCGCCCGACTTCGTCTGTCGACCTTCAATCTGGACCGTACGATGTGATGGGCCGGCGACAGGACGCCCCGGATTGGATCGCGAATTTTATGTGCAATCCAACTGGGGAGGGTGTAATTGGTAATAATAAATAGCAGAGAGTCTCGTGTGCAAATATACCCCCGCTTCTCCGATGCACCGACATTTGACGGCAGCTCACATACACTTACAGGTTACAGCTTATTTCTAAATCACATATAACCAAATGGCGTCTCGCTCACTTGAGCTCTCTATCAATCCTTGCAAACCATCTTCCTGGATCCTGATCGATTGGCTGCACTGCCCAATATGGACTCAGCTCTGCTTTCTTGCGTGGTCACTTTGGTGTCAGGACATACATCTTGCAGTCATGCGGCGCCACCGAAGCCGATATTTGCCGCCGAGCCGAGAACGACGAGTGCTGCACAAGAGATGGAGGTTGTTGCGATGAACTCTGAAATCTGCAGTGAAATATAGTATGGCCTCTGAAGAAAGCTAGCTAGCTTACCGCCCATAGATCACGAGCAGTGACCGCGGTAGACGCTGCAAGCCCAATGTTCGACCAGTGAGCAGTGATGGTTGCCTGGTACCGCTGCCTGTTCCAGAGAACCACGGCCTTCCTGTTGTTGCTGAGGGGCCCGGCCCAAACCTACAGAGAAATTAACACAGCACTGTCGGTTTCAGAATCATGCTAAGGCTGCACTGTGCTGTGGGACAAATTGCTTATTGAAAGCTACCAATGCAGAGGTTGAGGAATACCTCCAAACCGTTGTCGGATTGTACTTTCTTTCCTTGGACGCCTAGTCTGTCTGTTCAGAAAGTCACAGTATGAGTACACTGAAAATTCCAAGAAGTATGGTTAAGTATGTGGAACAGAAGGCTTGCCTTGGTTGACAGCGATGACCTCCCAGTTGCTGAGTATGTTCTTCGTCTGCTGGTTCATCGAGCGCACGTCGCACCCGATCAGAAGAGGAGCCTGCACAATTCAAACCAGGTTTGCAGTGAGGAAATGCAAAAAAACATTAAACATTGCAACAACATTGTAAACACACAGAAAAATGGATACCTTGGCGAGTGCCCAGATGCTAAAGTGTGAGCGGTACTCCGCTTCAGACATCCCACCGTTGCCCACTTCGAGCATGTCAGGATCTGAGATTGAAGCACAACATCATCTATTGATTACTCGGGAGCTCTCCAATGATTTAGGCGCTCTAGGAACAGATTCATCTGAAACTCTTACCATTCCATCCACCAGGTCCAGCATAGGAAGCCCATCTGTCATTCTGGTCTGCACGGGATATCATACTGAAATAACAGGGTAATTATGGTCAGTCCTATCAATTTCAGTAGTTATGTAAGCAGAATTCGGAGGAGATGAAATGAGCTGCACCTGCCCCAATTGTCGGCGATGTCATCAGTTGTTCTCCAGCTGTTGCCCAGGCTGCCTGCCCATGTAGCAGGATTTGCTCTCCCCCTAAACAGCAACAACACAGTAGAGTGAATCAAAAACACTTTGTTTTCCTACCATCTTGTCAAACATGTTATGGCAAGCAAACTCACCATTCACAGAGGGAGAAGAAGATGTTCCTCCCATAGGTCTTCATGGCATTGCTCATTTTAGTATATCTGCATTTTCCATGAGAATTTACTCAGAACGCTTAAACATAAGGCCCAATGTGTTGGTAATGTGGCAGTTTGAGATATTGTTCTCCTTTACCTTTCCGTGACGCTCCTGCCAGCATCGTTGCAGTTGTCGTACTTCAGATAATCAACTCCCTGGTGTTGAGAGGGAAGGAATTAGAAGAACAGAATCATAGTGTCACTGTCAGTGTTGATTTGTCATCAGCCATCAGGTAAGCAATTGTAAGGGGTTTACCCAAGATGCGAAGGTTTTCACATCTTGCTCTTCATGACCGAGTGATCCTGGCATTTTGTTACTGCACGTTCGTGTCCTGCAATACACAATGACTATTAGTTTCAGGTTCACTGTCAGTTTGTCACTACTAAATATAAATTATAGTTTGCCTGGGCTAATGAGGACTTTAGACTACAGGATGAGAGAAAATTAGTGCTCTTGCTATGATAAATTGGATAGCTAGCATACCCAGCATCACTATAGATGCCAAGCTTCAACCCTCTTGCGTGCACATAATCTGCAAGCGCCTTGATGCCAGAGGGAAATGTTCGTCTATTTGGAACAAAGTTACCCTGAGAAGTAGTGATACAACTTTTCAATACAGACAGTAGTAAAAAATTTGTTAGGTCGTCACAAAAGAAAAAAAGAAGAAAAGGGTGATCTGGCCGTCGGGATGCCTAACAGTTGTATAGGTATTACAATAATTTCTAACAACGCTATTTTAAATTGCTCGTTGGTGTCCACATCCAGAATTTTCCACCTCTAAAACTTCTAATAATGCCACATTAAAATCACTAGAACCCACAAGCAAAATTTTTACTTCTTGAAGTTCCTGTATATACTGTGGTTAACAATTTGGTCCTGTACAAAATTTCTTGAAGTTCGTAACCAAATTTCTTGAATTCGTATCCTACAAATATACTTCTCTAGTTGCACTGACGATAATGCTGAAAAGGATGGGAGTGGTTTGCTTTGCTTCTGTGGACAATCTTTATCTCCTTACCTGGTAGTCCCTGTCAGATTCTGCCCAGCAATCATCTGAATAGAAGAGATGGAAACCATTTTAGCTATGAATTACTTACTGTTCAATTGCAAAAAAAAGACTTATTGTTTAAAAAAACAGCATTTTTTGTGCCCAACATATCGTGTGAAATAGGGTTCAGATGGCCATCCATACCTATGTTAACATATCGGTAGCCCAGTTTCGCCAGACCAGTGTTGACCAAAGCATCAGCTGAACAAAAGAGGGGGAAAATTAGAGCAGTCTTAAGGATCACACATGCTTGTTACAATATAATCTAAAACAGCTTTGCATGGGACAATGACAAGATCAGATAACGTTTGCAATAGGAATTTGTCACCATCACAACTTGCTTGCATTATTATTCTAATAAGACAATAAGATCATCACGGGGTGTTTGTCCAGCACCAACAACCAACAACATGCAACCTGTGACTAAGTGGCTCTAGTACTAACCATGGTTACATGTCAATGGAGTCAGTCCAAGAGGAGCAGCTGCATGGTTGCACCTGCCCTCCTCTTACTAGATCTGATTAGTTAGGCTACGCCAATCCATGTGTGACCCAGCTCGTTGGCTCAAAGGTCCCTTTTCTGAAACTTCCATCTATCAACAACCACACAGATTCGTTCTAGACCATGGTGACACTACGGTCAATTGATTCTGTTGTCCATTTGGATCACAGAGATTTACTGGATGACTGATGGGATTATTAATTTATTCAGTTATAAAAAAAACCTGATCTAGATTTGTTCAGAGATCTGCGATCCACATGCTGTCGACATGCATGCATGATTAAATCAATCCAATCCTCAAGGGACAGGAGAAAGGATCAGTGAAGTCCTTTTTCTCAATTTATCGAAGCAATCATGCGGTACCATGTTGATAAACCAGCTAAGCAACGCACGCAGCTGGACAAAAGGGAAAGCATCTCTGAATCCCAGATCTGATTCGCCTGGTGCTGAAACAATAAAGATTGGTTAGGGTCTTACGCTTGGAGATCTGGCAATGTGCAGTGCAGCTAATCTGGTTGTCATTTTCTTCCTTGGGCAAGTCTATCCTGTCCGGAGTGTGGTTCCGCCCCCCGGTTGTCTTGGTCTCACCGTGCAGGCCAATGTCCGCGCTGTTTGTTTACCCATATATTTTGACATGTTTCTCTGAATTTTTTTTTTGGACTAGCGATCGGTTCAGTTGAGCGTTGGCTTTCATTACGGTTCGTGGTGAGATTAGTTAGGGTATTACATTACATGAAACTTTTCTTACTTTTTTTGTTTTGAAAAAAAACTTATTCACGGTATGAGAAATATGAAAAATCCTCCCAAGTCGCATCACCGACGCCTTCTTGAATGCTTGCTAACCTACGGTTGTTTGCGTTGATGCATCTGACATACCCAACTTATTATGGCACGACCCACCATGTTTCTACTAAAATGTACTATGAAAAATCATAAACCGCATGCCAAACAGGGCTGTACTATAAACAGCCAAAATTCAAAAATTTCAACCAAAAATCATAAACTGCATGTCAAACAGGGCTGTACTATGAAAAACACTAAAAAAACGGACCAAGACAAAAACAAAAACAAAAAAAACTGTTTTCATCGGAGAAATGTGTAACAAAAAAGAGCAATACAGGTGATTGGATTGGACCGTATGTGCATTGAAGAACCACCGAAAAGGGAGACGCCATGGATGCAGAGAAAGCTCGAGAAGGGGTAGGAGTAAGTGTACCTGTTTCCTTGATGATCTCCTCGTTGATCCCGCAGAAGAAGTGGTTCCAGCTATTCCACCTAACTCATGTTCGTCACCGGAATTAAATTAGTGCAGAAATTAGGACCTCATGATGCGTCGCTGCTGATGCTTACACATGTGACTCTGACTCTTTTTTCCTGTATCATGACCAGTGTCACCTACTACTACACTTTTTTTTTTTCGAAACCGACTTACTACTACACTTTCTAATTTACTCGCCATGTTTTACATCAACCGAAACAAGACAGCACCGACACAGATTACCAGTACCGGATGGCAAAAAAAAGTGGCAAGTCTTCTGATGCGTCATGAACAATGAAACGGAAGTACAGTGAAGCAAAGGCAATTAAGGGTGTGTTACCGTCTATGACTTTTGGTGTATGTTATAATATCTGTTTTTTAAATAATATGTTTTTTAAGATGGGATTTACTGATAGATTGTAATATAAACTGTGCTGAGTTCAACTGTACTAGTCAAAAATCACATATAACTATTTTTTTTACGTACTACCTCTTACGAACAGTGCAGAATTTAAAATTTTCAGATGTAAGACACAAGCCACAGCCTCCCTAGTCTTTTTTTCTTGCACAGTAAAATATGTCAGCACAAGGGCAGAGGCTAAAGGGACAAGCACAAACGGCAAGAGAAAAAGGAAACAGCATAAGATAAGCCGCCAAAAGGCAAAATCTTTTCCCCATTTTTGTGAGCATAGATAAGCCCCTGCTGATTTTTATACTAAAGCCATCGGGCTTAAACCATGATGATTTAATCAGAATAATCTGAAACTTTACCACAAGTGACAGATAACAAATACCGAATCCTTGTAAGAGCTTTGCTCGTGCGCGTAGCAGAGCTCGTCGACGACATGGTATTATTGTAAGAGCTTTGCTCGTGCGCGTAGCAGAGCTCGTCGACGACATGGTATTATTGTCCACTCTACAGTACGGTAGTAAAAAGTATTTATGCTAAGAAGTTTTTCCGTTCAAATGTCGATTTTTGAAAGCTATAAAAAAGATAGACTGTTCCAACGCTTGAAACCGGACGAAAAGGCAACCTGTACAGGGTATAGCCGTGCAGGAAGGGAAGGAAAGGGGAAAAAAAGGAGCTTTGACAAATGACAAGTGGGTCTAAGCCCCATGATGAAAGCAAGCTTAAAAAGTTTAAAACGAGCCTGCGAGATTAGGCTCTGCACCTTTCGCATCCGCCGCGAGCTAAAGACGTATCCTTTTCCTTTCCTGGCCCAAAAGTTCTCGCGATTACGACTATTCCTCGGCCGTATTGATCGATTCTGAGCATTGATCGATTTTATTAGGCAACTGTTTGGCTCGTGTCGTTTGAAATACGGATGCGCGGAACGTGCAAAGAAGATTAAAGGAGGAAGAAGAAAGCCTTGGGCAAATGGAGTAGATATCACGAAGAAAAAAGGCTCAATGGCGGCAATGGTGTCAGCTAGCGTGCGTACCCCATCTGCGGCGTCCTGCCGAGGCCGTTCTCTAACGCGCGCCGCCGCGGGAGCCGCATCCGCCACGCCGCCCGCAGCTCCTCCGTGACGTTCCCGGCCGAAGCCACCCTGGCCCCCGCCACCGCCACGAGCAGGAGCAGGAGGAGGAGGAGCGGCGACGACGAGATCGAGGCGCGCGCCATGGCTGGCTCTGTCCGCTGCTTAAACAGAGCAGCAGCGTTAAATTTGGAGGTGTCGGGTCGGGGAGGAGACCGATTACTGGGGCGACCTTTATATAGGGCTGTACGCACGGGCCAGTGGGGCCCACTGGCCACTGCTGCTACCTCTTAAAAAATTGGGAAAAGAAACGTATTTTGCGTTCGCTATTTCGCTTGACTTGTGTCGCGGGTATAGTCTCAAGCCGTTCCGGTTCGAGCTCCTGCTCACAAAAATTAAAGGCTCATATAAATATTTGATTTTTGAAAATGGTTTTTTATTTCTGTTGCTACAGTCTTATTTAAGAGATGTAAGACAGGTGCCATGGATTTATCACGCATCTTACAACTCTCATTTCTATCGCACTACGTATTTCTCTCTTATTTTTTTCATCGTTTATTTTCTTTTTCTAAAACATAATTCTTCTACTAATTACTATTTATTTTTAGTTATAAATCATAACTAAAAGTTAGCAAAAATCGCCACGACGGACGCTCAAACAGTACGTAAGAACATTTTTGCTCGGGCGTCGTATCGAATACTCTGCTCGTGTACGAGCTTTTTGGTGGGGGCCAGCCGTGGTGGTGGTGGACCGCTGTTAGTGAGGAGGATGCCGTGCGGGGGGTGGAACATGGAACATGGGACGCTGGTCATCCCGCGTGAGTAGTTGAGTACCTACCGCCAAAGGCAGAAGTATATTGTCCATTCTTACTTAATAGCTTTAGGTCTTTAGGTGAATTAATTAGCTAACAAAGCTTTAGGTCTTTAGGTGAATTAACTAGCTAACAAAACTTGCATACGATGTATTTCGAAGTTTATAGCTTGGGAGTTCATATATTGCATGCATGGATACCATGTCTACGCGTGAAAACAGATTGAATACAAATTAAATAGTATCTTTACTATATTTGTATTTTTATTTTATAAATGAATACAAATCAAATCGAATATTATAACGAAAATTTCAAACCGAATATCTACTTAATTCGGTTGCATCCAAATATCCACATAACTTGTGTAATATGGAGATATTAATGAAATTTTATCCTCGTATAGTCAGACTTAATCATTCTAATTCATTTACTTCACCTAAAGAAACACGAATTAGCATTTAATTGAAAATTTTTATCCAACTAATTAGTCATAATATAATAAAATATGTATATTGCTTCGTTGAATATAAATACAAATAGTCCGGATAAAATAACAATTTGGATGTGTAGGATCATATGGCGCAATCAAAAGGAGTGAATGATTGTCTCCGCTTCTTGATACCTGAAATCAAATATCAAATCATAAGAAAAATAATTTAACTTACAGACGTGAAATTCGACCGCAAGACGCTCGACTGTGTGCACGGGCTCGATTGAGGTTCCGATCGCTCGGTGTTCGACCACTCCTCGACTATCGACTGCTCCGACAGCTCTAGCACACCGACCGCTAGAACACTTCGATCGCTCACTTTGATTGCTCGCTTCGGCCACCTTTACACGTATTCGAAATCTTTCTCCGCTCAAAATCTTCAGTTGTTCGAACAAGAACACGCGCGAAGACAACACCGTGCTCATTTTACGCAAGATCAAGATGTGTTAGCACGCCGCCGCCAAGGACACAAGAAAATAATGCTCAGAAAATATGTCGCTGACACCGATTAACTTTTCTTGAAATAGATCTGATCTATTATTTATATATTATTTATATAGCTACAAAGCGCCCTCACGGCACCCCTAAAACCCTAGCACAAAAGCCTCCTCAAAGACTCGGCTAAACCCTTAACATCTCTTCTACTTTTATATGCTAGAGCTCTTAATCGTGTTCATCTCAAACACGGATATCTCAAACCGTGTCCCTAACAACCTGAACATGCAAATCTATCTCTTCCGAAAATCAAGGGATCCGAAACCCTTCCTAACACGGGTTTCATTTAAATCTCTATCTCTTCCAAGTTACGGATTTTATTTGTAACTCTCTCAATCTTCTCAGTTATAGACTCCATCCACAACTCCTAACCCAACACGTGACAAAGCCTTCAGACAGCACCTCCTGTATCTTCATTACGCACCATCATCACATGTCGAAACCTCTAGGAACGCACCTCTCGTATCTTCTCCTCGCATCATCCTCGCTTGTGTCGTAGCCACATGGACCCACCGCCTGTAGCTTCTCCACAAATCACCACCTTTGATCTCCATGTACTCCAGCGTGAGCCCCAACACCTTGCGTGACATACTCGACCGTCTGGACCTCAAACTTTCCCTATCCTAGTCCCGGTCCTCCTCGTCACCGACCATGACCGTCTCCACACCTACCTGCACATGCGAACACCAAAGAAAGTTTTACCTAGCATAAGTTCTTCATAACTTGTCTGTCATCAGCACACACACTCGAAACACACCCTTGTCTATCCATAGACAAGAACCAAACCATCACAAACTTCAATCAAGTCGTCTATGACCATAAATTCCATTGTTTTCCAAAACATCAACTTCAAACCACTCATTATGACCATTTACAACCGCTATGCAGGACCGGTCGCTAGCACATCGAGTACTCAAACATAAGTACTAGGGAAAACACCATCGCTCAAAACATTCGAGAATAACAAGCATCGCTACCGTTCACATATCCATCGAGTATTGACCACCGAGTACCGATCACTACCATAAAACTCTGACAACCAACTAACAAAGTCTCCGACTACCGAGTACCGAGTCCTTCCGACTACCAAATATCACGACCATCTCACCACCGAGTACTTCCATCTTCTGAGTACCGAATCCTTCGAGTATTGTTCACCGATCACTGACCACTATGTACTAGCTAGTCATACCGCTGGCCAATCACGAGTTCTCGAGGTACTCGAAAATCACAAGCGTTGAAGCACTCATATCGACCATGAAGTCTACAAGTATCGACCGCGAAGCCTTTGGCAACCGATCATAAAAGATCAAGACTACCGGTCGCGAGGTCTACAACAAACGACCGCAAAACCTAATACAACGACAGCAGACTACAAAGTCTTCGACTATCGAGTGTCGATCAACAAAGTCTACGATTATCGAGTACGACTAGTAAATAAAGGATGTTACACTTTCTAAATAAAATGAAGAACACACAGAACAGAGAAGAAATTTTTTTATAAATTAGGTATTGAATTTTGCCCACTTGATTAAGGGAGAGATTACCTTTGGTGTAAAACTTTAAAATAGAATAAATGCATAACCACCCAAAAATGGTGTTTCATGAATCTATTTGCAAAGGTATCAAATTATAAATTCATACAACATTTGAAAATTGCAAAAAAAGAAGGAGAAAACTTGATTTGAAAACTAAATAAGTACCATCTGCCTCATACCATCTTGCATCAGAGTACAACTTTGAACACTAACTTGATTGGAAACTGAAGATGTACCATTCCAACCACACATATTGATTTACATGTTCATGGACCGATGCCTGCTACTGCTGCTGCTAGTACTACGCCGCCGCCCAAGCAGTAGCCTGACGTCGAGTTCATCGATAACGTCGGCCTGTAGTGGCTGGCATGGTGATCAACATGACCGCGCCGCTCTCGCCGTCCCCAGCCGCAGGAGGAGGAGGGGGAGACAACGAAGGTGATGAAGGTTAGGGCGGGCGGGAGGTGGGCTTCTGGTGGTGGAGCCTAGCATCACGAAGGGAGCGAGGGCGCCGATGCAGAGGAAGCGGAGGTGGTCACCCCCTGTGATGGCGGCCGGAGATTGGGGCTTGCATGTGTGTGGGATGCGTTGTTGGAGGTGAGCGAGCGAGGGGCACTAGAGTCTTTTTTGAAATTTTCTCTCTCCCTTTGGCCCAGAAATGATATAATAGTGCCTTCGGGTGTCCTACGGTAAATTTACACCTTTTTATAGTGTGTTCTGGCGTAACCATAGTTTTTTGATGTCCGTTGGCAAATAGTGATAATTTACAGTGTCATGTAGCCAATTTCCCATTGTATGATCAAAGGGCGGGGCATGAGCTCGTGCAAGACCGAAAGTATGATCTATGGACTTTATATTGGGATTTTAACATATATTACAATTAATTTGTAGGCATCACTTTGATAAAATACTCTGTTTGAAAATTAGATACTATAACAAAAGCCAAAAATCACATTCAAAACTACAAAAACAGGCCCATATGTTTGCTCCGATCTTAGCCATGATGATAAGCACCATTGTTTGACCTTATGTATACCATTGTGATCACCGGTCACTATCCTACTAAATCTTCGCTAAAATCTAGTATAAAATCTAGTAAAATGTTAGCACTCCAAATAGGGATGACTTAGATCTCTCGTCGTGCCACCGTCGGGCTAGTCAGATCAGGTCAACATCACCCCCTATTACGAGAGGAAGGAATCGCGCAGGGCTTGGCCACGTCGCCCATGTGTGCTACCGCCCGCAGCGTGTCGCCCAAATCCGTCTGGTCGGTGAGGTAATTTTCTGTGTTTTCTCAAAATTACGTACAGGTCCCTGGTTCTCGCGAAAAGGTCCCTGGATTTTTTTTGCCCCTCTTTTTTGCGTGATGGCCCCCCGCGGTTTTTTAAATTACGCACGGGTCCTCGTTTATTTACGTACAGGTCCCCCGTGGTTTTTTATTTACGTACAGGTCCTCGCTTTTTTTACAAAAAAACCCTTTACCTTTTTCGAAAATACGCATATACCCTTGGATTTTTTTAAATAATTCCTCGCGATTACGGTGCCTGGCGCGGCGTGGCGCCGCGCCTTCGAGGCTAGTAACATTCATTGAGCAAGGCTTTTTATCCACGGAGGAGTAGAGTGCGGCCGTATTTTTCTCGGCTTTTCAATCAGCTTTTGATTCCGATTTCTTTTCGCAATCACTATTTATTAGATTAGTAAATTATAACCAAAAGTTATAAACCGTAACCTAAAAAACAGTCCTTTAGCAGCCTAGAGATCTATTGGTAGCCATACATACGATTGCAGAAACTAGCATTGAAATTTGGAGCGTGCCTCGTTTGCATGCAAGTAGTCCGTGCGGAGGAACTCAAGGCCTCAGTCTTAGGGCATATATAATAATTTGTCTTTTAATATTGTCTCTAAGATTTCACCTCATATAAAGACAACACCAGAAATAACACTCTAATCGTAAATCGTTCTTCTAACCATTTTATATTATTTTTTACCATAACTTCATATCTCACACCCTCTCACTATTTGCGTTGGTTTGTAGACCTAAGTCGTCTCTTGCATAAGAAACATCATATTATCTCTCCTCACCTTCTCTCCTCTTTATAGAATTTTATTTATTTAATATAGTTAAAAACGGGTAAAATGACACAATCCAAGGTGCTCTCAGGCACTCACCTGCTGAGAGCGTCGTGGCAGAGAAATGAAATGGAAAACCCCGATGCGGCACTCCACGTGGGTGCCTTACCAGTAAGGGTGCAAACAGAGCAGATAATTTTCGTTCGTCCGACCGAAGGCTTGTGGAACGGATACGGAAGGGGTAGATAGATATCCGGCACTATCTGTGTCCGACTCTGACTTCGAGAAAAAATAGAATATGATACGGAATAAGTGATATCCGTCCGTATATATCCATATATCAAGTGATATGAAGAAGTTTGTTGTGACTTCACCTAGAAACAAGATAACATATAAACAGATTGTCACATCTAAACAAGCGAGAGTACTGAGTGTTCTTTCTTCAACATATCAGTAACTAGTATCTTCATGTTCGTTTTGATTGTAATATACTGTCCAATATTTTGTGCAAAGAAGTGGATAATTTTTATCCGACCGACCGTCCGAAAGATTATGGAACGGATACGAAATGGAGAAATGAATTTCCAGTATTATCCGTATCCGACTTCGACTCTAAAAAAATATAAAATAAGATACAGAATAAACGATATCTGTCCATATCCGCTCCAATTTCACCCATACTTACCAGGCAACCAACACATGCGTGCGCGTCGGAACGAATTAGCGGAATATCTCTCTTTCTGGCGGCCCGGGTGACGGCACGGCCATCCCCCCGGCGGCCGGGCTTGACGCCGGAGCAGCAGAGCCAGACCTTCGGCTGCCAGCCAGCCCTCGCACCCTGTCTCAGGGCTAGCGTGCCGTATTTTTAACTGTACTGTCGTGTGTTTCACGGTTTCACCTGGTACTTTTTTTTTCTTTAGGATGACGCCTGCTCCGAAAGGCCGAAAGAGCTGTCTGTTAGCTTTTTTGTGACGATTTTTTTTTCTGTTACCATTTTCTAAATAAAAAAATTTAAAAAACCATTATAATTTTGGAACAATGCAAGTGAATAAGAAAAAAAAAGGCAAACTGATAAAACAAAAAGGCTAAAAAACCAAACTTTATAAGCCAAGAAGCAAAACGGTTTGGAGCGGACCGACCACTCTGGGCTGACGCCCGACGGACTGTGATTGTCGCCTGGACTGGAGTATCTCACATCGATCGGGCGTCTCGCTCGAAAAACGAGCTCGCAGCACGCGCCAAGAAGAAAGGAAGAAACGTGCACATCCCAAACGGGGGGATTTGCTCTTGTGCCCCAAAGTTTAATGGCGTTTGCTCAAATGCCCCATAATGTCTCACTGACATGTGGGCTCGAACCGCGTGTCGGTGAGACGTCATGGGGTTTGAAGAAACCATTAAACTGAGGCGAGCAATTTTTCCTCCCAACGCGCTTTTGGAGGTAGGACTCCGGAGCAAGCACAGCGGCTGCATGCCAGCCAATCCATCCAACCCTGTCCGGGGCACGGAGCTGGCTGGCAACGCACGGAGCACGGAGCACCGAGCTCGATCGGAGAGCGCGCGCTCGATAGGTCCGCACGCGGAGAGCCGGCGTGTTCCGGCCCCAGCAGCCGGAAACGGACAAGAGGCGCAGTACGTGCGTACCACCGCAACAGCTACGGCTTAAACATGGGGCCTGTATTTTTTGGTTTCTTATTGCTTTAGTTTCGGTTTCTTTAGAAATCAAAATACACGATATCTTCAAACAGCTTTTTAAACCAGTGACGAATATAGAATCAAATTTTAGAAGAGCTAGTGGAACATGATGTATAAAAGATAAACGAATTAAACATAAAATAAATGGTGGTTGGTCAGCCTCAGCACCCTGCGGGCGCCCGCCTCCAACTCAGCCGCCTGTCACCGCCCAGCAAGAAACTTCGATTTTGTTGGTATAACCTACAATGCTAATCAGTTGTAGTCGAAGTGCTGAATTGATAGAACATTCTGATTTATTTGGTATTTTGCTTAATTGCTTTGCCATGCCACATGTGGGCTTCGGTAAAATATGGTGGATTTTGCTAGTTTGCTTGTGTATTGTGTTGCACAGTTGGTCACTTGGCTCAGGATTGGTTCAGTCATTCAGGACATGAAATCATGAATTGAAGGCTCCAAGCGACCAAAGCCCAAGTGCCAGTCCAACTCGCTTCCTGTCATCAGTTCTTCATGTCTTCTTCTTTGCCAACGAGTGGTCGGTGGCGCCTCTATCAGAGGTAGGGGACTGGGGTACCTTCCTATCAGCCAGAGGTAGGGTGGGCGCCAGCCCCCCTGACCTCTTGGTAGGTTCGCTACTTTAAACTGTTTTTTAAATTTAAAATCGTATATATCGTTCATATTGATATCTTTATCGTTTGTCATTATTTTAAAAAATTCAGATAAAAACTATAGATTGCATACTAAAAGAACATAAGCGGTAACGCGCGTAGGCACGTCATCCTATACATATTCCTTTGCGCAAACTAAAATCAAAACGTACGCATCATCATATCCAGCTTATCCCTTGTAATTAGTCAAGTCGTCCTTGACGCCGAGGATGGATTATTGGTCCTAATAAAGCACGTAAGAATGTAAGACCCATATTGATTCTTGCGTGGCGAGCTCTCCTTGTCTATATATAAATTTCGGCTTCAGTTTTCTGTTTCTAAATTTCGGTCTTTTTGATTTTTAGTTTTTTTATTTCTTTACATTGTCTAAAAAATATAACGATATTTTCCCAAGTTTTCACTATTTTTCTTTTTTTAACTCACATAAGATAATAGATATTACATTACTTTTGTAGCTATAATACATAAAAAAACCCAAAAAAAACGATAAGCCTGAGCATGCCCGATCGGCCGTTACGTGCCGTGTCATATTCCATATGCACTGGACCCGTACGTCGAATCCAACTACACCATTGTAAGAATATATCTTTGGCCTTTACCTGCCGCCAATTAAGCATACAAAACTGTTATAAAATATACGACAAAATAGAAGATAATAGAAAAGAGTAAGAATACGAATTTAAGGGAAAAATTACAGACACACGAAGATAAAATTTATTATATGAGAAAATATTACAAGTATAGATAATTTTGATGTTCTAACTATACAACTGTAGAAGTACATATATATGCTAGACCCTAACGAAAAATAAACCGAGTCAAAGTCGGTTGCACGACTTGAAGCCACGCCTGAAGCTAGTCAAGGCATGTGCCTCGTTGGACATAGACATGGAGAAATTAGATCATATTTTATCGTTCGACACAGACATGATGGAGAAATTGGATCATACTTTAACATAAAATGATGTAATAATCGTTGGACTTTTCATATAGAAAATCCAGAAAATTTTAAATTTGTGAGTTTTCCTAATTCCTGGAAAATAATCGGAAAATAAAAAAGCGAGAGGTTTAGACGGGACCCACCTGTCATTGGACGGCTTCGGTTGAAGAGTCGAGCTATTCGGGGGGGCAGGCTGGTCCTATTCTTTCGGCCACGACGAGCATTTCTTCGTACACGAATAGAGGAGCTCCTCCCTACTCTCGCCTCGACTAAAAGATCGTCACATCGGCCATCAAATCTAGCTCAAGTCGCGGCGGCGGCGGCGGCGGCGGCGGCACCCACGCGTGCGACGCTTCCCGGCGCCTCGTCCTCCGGCAGCGCGGCCTGCGAGGCGCAGTCTGCCGGCGTCCGTACGGCGTCGAGAACGTGTGATTGGTAGCAAATTGCTCATTTTGTGCCTGCGCAAGGGTCCAAAATATAAGTAGTGTTGACACAGGAAGAACGAACATGGAAATATAGCCTAGTTGACTCTTCAAAATAATTGTGAATTCAATTTTCTCTCTTTGCTAGTAGCATCCACTCATTTTAATTGAAAACCATTGATGCTCTAGTCACTTATTTTTAATATGCATGCATTGTTAATGGGATATCCCAAGTCTAAATTTTGAAATGATGTTCACCACAAACTCCTGGAACAAAGAAAGTCCCAAAGTGTACTACACCAACATTTTTCAGGAATGGTGGCACACCTGTATTTGTAGCAGTAACTGTTCCAATACCACAACGTTATCAGCGATTTCAGCACAGATTGGGTCATATTTTCCAATCTCCTTCCGTAAAAAGGCCATCACGTGATCCAACACCAGCATCAACTTAGACAGTACATCATCCTGGTAGAAATGAATCAATGTATGTGGCGACGCCACATGCCACTGTTTTATAAGTAATGAAAGATAGAGAATGAATTCAGCCATTGCAAGGACCAACAAACTTGAAAAGGAAAGCAGCAGGACCTCCCTTAAATCTTGAAAGTGGAAGTTGAAAGGGGCGGCACATAGCAGAAAGTCTCATTGCAGCAACAGTAGCACACTACGAGCGAAGTGCTCATAGCAGCTTATCACAAATTAGTATTAGCGCACTCATAAACCAGCCTTCATCAGAGCCTTGCTCATCTCAGGGTACCTATGTATCAGAGTGATCAAGTCAAACAGAGCCACTTGGCGATCTCATCCGATGACATCGTCAAGCAGGTGAGGTGGACATGTCACCTCTCCGATGACTTCAGATCGCCGTTATTGCAGTTGTCATACTTCAGGTAGTCGACTACCTGCAACGGACCCAACGAATCAAAAGGATTAAACATTTGGAGGACGATCCACTTACACACATGTATATGCAACCATAGGATTGATCATACTTCAATTTAGCCTCTTACAAAAATCGTATGACACTTACCCATGACGCGAAAGTTTGAGCGTCCTGCTCCTCGAAGCCAAGGGATCCAGGCTGGACCTTTGCGCACGTCTTGTATCTACAGAGAAAAGACGGTGCGGAAAACAGTAAATAAACCGCAGGGCGGTCCTGATATTTAGGGGCCCAGGCGAGATAAGTCGAGGCCCTTTACTTAAACACAAACATGTTTTATATCAACTATTAAGCTAATATTCAATACTACATATCAAATATTCATGATCTCATATTGCCATGTGCTCTAAAATGTACATAAAACATTGAAATCATTTTGGCCGAGGATGGATTATTGGTCCTAATAAAGCACGTAAGAATGTAAGACCCATATTGATTCTTGCGTGGCGAGCTCTCCTTGTCTATATATAAATTTCGGCTTCAGTTTTCTGTTTCTAAATTTCGGTCTTTTTGATTTTAGTTTTTATTTCTTTACATTGTCTAAAAATATAACGATATTTTCCCAAGTTTTCACTATTTTTCTTTTTTTAACTCACATAAGATAATAGATATTACATTACTTTTGTAGCTATAATACATAAAAAAACCCAAAAAAAACGATAAGCCTGAGCATGCCCGATCGGCCGTTACGTGCCGTGTCATATTCCATATGCACTGGACCCGTACGTCGAATCCAACTACACCATTGTAAGAATATATCTTTGGCCTTTACCTGCCGCCAATTAAGCATACAAAACTGTTATAAAATATACGACAAAATAGAAGATAATAGAAAAGAGTAAGAGATACGAATTTAAGGGAAAAATTACAGACACACGAAGATAAAATTTATTATATGAGAAAATATTACAAGTATAGATAATTTTGATGTTCTAACTATACAACTGTAGAAGTACATATATATGCTAGACCCTAACGAAAAATAAACCGAGTCAAAGTCGGTTGCACGACTTGAAGCCACGCCTGAAGCTAGTCAAGGCATGTGCCTCGTTGGACATAGACATGGAGAAATTAGATCATATTTTATCGTTCGACACAGACATGATGGAGAAATTGGATCATACTTTAACATAAAATGATGTAATAATCGTTGGACTTTTCATATAGAAAATCCAGAAAATTTTAAATTTGTGAGTTTTCCTAATTCCTGGAAAATAATCGGAAAATAAAAAAGCGAGAGGTTTAGACGGGACCCACCTGTCATTGGACGGCTTCGGTTGAAGAGTCGAGCTATTCGGGGGGGCAGGCTGGTCCTATTCTTTCGGCCACGACGAGCATTTCTTCGTACACGAATAGAGGAGCTCCTCCCTACTCTCGCCTCGACTAAAAGATCGTCACATCGGCCATCAAATCTAGCTCAAGTCGCGGCGGCGGCGGCGGCGGCGGCGGCACCCACGCGTGCGACGCTTCCCGGCGCCTCGTCCTCCGGCAGCGCGGCCTGCGAGGCGCAGTCTGCCGGCGTCCGTACGGCGTCGAGAACGTGTGATTGGTAGCAAATTGCTCATTTTGTGCCTGCGCAAGGGTCCAAAATATAAGTAGTGTTGACACAGGAAGAACGAACATGGAAATATAGCCTAGTTGACTCTTCAAAATAATTGTGAATTCAATTTTCTCTCTTTGCTAGTAGCATCCACTCATTTTAATTGAAAACCATTGATGCTCTAGTCACTTATTTTAATATGCATGCATTGTTAATGGGATATCCCAAGTCTAAATTTTGAAATGATGTTCACCACAAACTCCTGGAACAAAGAAAGTCCCAAAGTGTACTACACCAACATTTTTCAGGAATGGTGGCACACCTGTATTTGTAGCAGTAACTGTTCCAATACCACAACGTTATCAGCGATTTCAGCACAGATTGGGTCATATTTTCCAATCTCCTTCCGTAAAAAGGCCATCACGTGATCCAACACCAGCATCAACTTAGACAGTACATCATCCTGGTAGAAATGAATCAATGTATGTGGCGACGCCACATGCCACTGTTTTATAAGTAATGAAAGATAGAGAATGAATTCAGCCATTGCAAGGACCAACAAACTTGAAAAGGAAAGCAGCAGGACCTCCCTTAAATCTTGAAAGTGGAAGTTGAAAGGGGCGGCACATAGCAGAAAGTCTCATTGCAGCAACAGTAGCACACTACGAGCGAAGTGCTCATAGCAGCTTATCACAAATTAGTATTAGCGCACTCATAAACCAGCCTTCATCAGAGCCTTGCTCATCTCAGGGTACCTATGTATCAGAGTGATCAAGTCAAACAGAGCCACTTGGCGATCTCATCCGATGACATCGTCAAGCAGGTGAGGTGGACATGTCACCTCCGATGACTTCAGATCGCCGTTATTGCAGTTGTCATACTTCAGGTAGTCGACTACCTGCAACGGACCCAACGAATCAAAAGGATTAAACATTTGGAGGACGATCCACTTACACACATGTATATGCAACCATAGGATTGATCATACTTCAATTTAGCCTCTTACAAAAATCGTATGACACTTACCCATGACGCGAAAGTTTGAGCGTCCTGCTCCTCGAAGCCAAGGGATCCAGGCTGGACCTTTGCGCACGTCTTGTATCTACAGAGAAAAAGACGGTGCGGAAAACAGTAAATAAACCGCAGGGCCGGTCCTGATATTTAGGGGGCCCTGGGGCGAGATAGAAGTCGAGGCCCTTTACTTAAACACAAACATGTTTTTATATCAACTATTAAGCTAATATTCAATACTACATATCAAATATTCATGATCTCATATTGCCATGTGCTCTAAAATGTACATAAAAACATTGAAATCATTTTTGGTGACAATCCAATATCCAATTAATATTACTTATAAGTCTGAGGACAATAAGGGCAACATTACATCACTCAAAGGACAATAAGGAGAGCCATCATATATTATTCGCAGAACAAACAAGACTGATAATGTTGTAAGCTGTAAGCTGTAGCTATGCAGATTTCAACTCTAGATGACATCACTCAAAGGACAACAAGACTTTCTAGATGACATCTTACCACACCAGACCCTGCTGTAAGCTGTAGCTATGCAGATTTCAACTCTCCATTCCCCAACTCTGCCCTTCTCGGCTTCTCCAAGTCCAAGACAGTAAGACTCCAATAGTCCAACTCTGCCATTAGAATTTAGAATGCAGAACATTAAATTTAGAATGCAGTCATGCAGTTGCGTCTTGCGATGCGATTGCAAAGACATCAAGAAACCATTAGAAATATAGAAATGCATTGCGAATGCGTTATGCAAATTGCGATTCATGATTCTTGAATGAACTTATGAACATGCGTTGATTGCGATTGCAGTTGACACAAACCATTACTCCATTAGAAATTTAGAATGCAGTCATGCATTGCAGAATCGTGTCACCTTGAGGGCTTGACCGCTTGAGGCTTGAGCTCGTTGATGAAATGAATTATGAACCGGTCGTTGTGAATCCGAATGAACTCCTCTGCAGTCTGCTCTTGCGGTCTTGCCTCTTGGTCAAACTCGTAGCAAATGGCTACACCGGCATATGCAATGGTTCTCCTTCCGGTTACGCCTAGTGCCCTTCTGGCTTCTTCAAGACTCCTCTAACTCCAAGTCCGATTTCTAGAATTAGAATGCGATTGCATATTCATCCAGAAATGCAAAACATTAGAAATTTAGAATGAAGATTGCGAATGACGAATGAACATGTGGGTGGGATTTGGGAAATCGAAATGTGTGTCACTACACTCACCTTGAGCTCGTTGATGTCTTGATGAACCGTCGCTCTTGAGTCTTGCCTCTTGGATAAACTCGTAGCAATGGCCACACGGCCCACACCGGTCACCGGCGACCGATGTATGCAATGCGGCAATAGCCGATTAGGGGAATAGCAAGCCGAATAGGGGATCTGGGGATGCCGGATGCGAATGACCACGAGACCACACCACACCGCGCGTATGCAAATCGAATGCTTGAATCGATACAATGGCTATATGCCGGATTTGGTGAGAGCCATTGCAAGCGAAGAAAACAAAGACGAATTGGTTGGGAATCGAAGAAATCGGGCTCTTCCTCTTCTCCTCCATTAATGGCGAGATCGGATGGGAATGGGATCGGCGGATCCGGGTTACAGGCGGCAGCCAGGCGAAGGAATAGATCGACTTACGAGCGCTAGGCGGAGGCGGCGGCGGCGGCGGCAGCGGCGTGCGATTGGGGACCGGGATCTCGGATCGGTGAATCGCCTTCGTCTTCGTATCGGGCTGCACGGATTGCGGAATGAGGATTACGCCGATCGCCGTTATCGCCCGAGATTGGCATCGATGCCTCGGTCTCTCCTCTGCCCGAGATTGCCGTTAGATTAGATGCAACGATGCGGTAGGGATGGATCGGCGATTGCCGTGGCATTGGGCGTTTCCTCGTGGCCTGGCTGGTACGACCCAATCATAATGACGGCGGGGTAGAAGTGTAGAACCGGTAAATAGGTAATTTCAATACATGAGGTATATATACATGTGCTTAAACTAGGGGCCCCTAGTTTTCATGGGCCTAGCGGTTGCCCTGCCCGGGCCAGTGCCTTGAATAAACCGGCGGGAAAAGAGAGAAAGGAGCTTGGCGACAACAAACCACGGGTGAATTGAATTGTGATAGCGGGTAATTAGTGATCCTACTTACCCCGCATCGGGGTAGATCCTAGTTTGAGTCCCTTCTTTGGAGCGTGGTTCAAGCGCCTTTATCCGTGTGGGAATGTCTTCTTGTTGGGCACAAGATTGCCTCGCAACACAATTACCAAAAAGTTTATTACCTTGTGTGAACGTTTGCCTCATCATGTAGGGCGGGATAGACATCGAGAGAGATAAATGATGCTTAAAAATTCCTCCAACTATTCACTTATCATTTACTCCGATAGCTATAAAACTATCAAGATTAAGATAAAATCCTACTTGAAAATCAGATTTATAGATTTGGCGCAACGTCGAAAAAACAACATAGTGAATTGACTACATAGTTGAAATTGACAATAGTGGTCGATGACCGAGAGCGGTCGAAAACCAGCGTGGTCGAAAACCAACGTGGCCGTAAGCAATATGGTTGAAAGCTAACAAGTAGTCTAAACCGGTGTGGTCGATGACACGAGAGATCGTAAATCCGGTGTTGAAGAAAGTCGAAACCGGCGTGTGGTCGACGACTAGTAATTGGTCGAAAACCAAAGTGGTGAAAATCAAAGTGATCGAACATGTCGAAATACGACGAAAGGTCGACACGACGGTGAATGGTCGAAAACCCATCATGATCGAAACAAGTCAAAATCGACCGGGAAGGTCGACGACCGGAGTGATCGAAAAACAAAGTGGTTGAAACTTGCGGAACACAACCAAGATAGACAACCAACCACCTACATCCCTTAATAGATTTTATCCACTATTATAATGGAAAATCCATTAATCCCACACGCAGGTTTTACTCTAACAAGTTCACTTATGCATGTTTTTCAAATCGTATAAGTGTGCATCCGCTAAATCCTTAGTCTTGATCCGCCTTGATCAAACTAATTCTACCTTGACCTAAACTACTCTCCAACACATCGTTTATGCGCCACGTTTGATTAAAGGTTGTTTGTTATTTTGGTCAAACTACTAAAATACCCTTTCTTGACGTCATCACCAACCATTGCAAGCAATCGTTATGCTTGCCAGTGTATGTACCACTAGTTTGTCACGTTAAGTCTCCGTCCGGTTCCACGAACCATGGCTCACTTGGCCCTGCAAGCCATCATATATTATTCGCAGAACAAACAAGACCGATAATGTTGTAAGCGTAGTGTAGCTATGCGATTTCAACTCTAGATGACATCACTCAAAGGACAACAAGACTTTCTAGATGACATCTTACCACACGACCTGCATTGTGTAGCTATCTGATTTCAACTCTCCATTCCCCAACTCTGCCCTTCTCGGCTTCTCCAAGTCCAAGACAGTAAGACTCCAATAGTCCAACTCTGCCATTAGAATTTAGAATGCAGAACATTAAATTTAGAATGCAGTCATGCAGATTGCAGTCTTGCAGTATGCAGATTGCAGCACATCAGCAAACCATTAGAAATATAGAAATGCAGATTGCAGAATGCAGTTATGCAAATTGCAGATTACAGATTGCTGAATGAACTTATGAACATGCGTTGATTGCAGATTGCAGATTGCAGCAAACCATTACTCCATTAGAAATTTAGAATGCAGTCATGCATTGCAGAATCGTGTCACCTTGAGGGCTTGACCGCTTGAGGCTTGAGCTCGTTGATGAAATGAATTATGAACCGGTCGTTGACTGAATCCGAATGAACTCCTCTGCAGTCTGCTCTTGCGGTCTTGCCTCTTGGTCAAACTCGTAGCAAATGGCTACACCGGCATATGCAATGGTTCTCCCTTCTGCGGTTCTGCCCTAGTGCCCTTCTCGGCTTCTTCAAGACTCCTCTAACTCCAAGTCCGATTTCTAGAATTAGAATGCAGATTGCATATTCCAGTCCAGCAAATGCAAAACATTAGAAATTTAGAATGAAGATTGCAGAATGACTGAATGAACATGTGTGGTGGGATTTGGGAAATCGAAATGTGTGTCACTACACTCACCTTGAGCTCGTTGATGTCTTGATGAACCGGTCTGCTCTTCAGGTCTTGCCTCTTGGATAAACTCGTAGCAATGGCCACACGGCCCACACCGGTCACCGGCGACCGATGTATGCAATGCAATAGCCGATTAGGGGAATAGCAAGCGAATAGGGGATGCGGGATGCCGGGATGCGAATGACCACGAGACCACACCCACCCGCCGTATGCAAATCAGCAAATGCTGAATCGCTGATACAATGGCTATATGCCTGGATTTCGGGTAGAGCCATTGCAAAGCGAAGAAAACAAAGACGAATTGGTTGGGAATCGAAGAAATCGGGCTCTTCCTCTTCTCCTCCATTAATGGCGAGATCGGATTGGGGAATGGGGATCTGGCGGATCTGGGTTACGAGCAGGGCAGCAGCCAGCAGGCGAAGAGGAATAGATACGACTTACGAGCAGGCGCTAGGCGGCGGGCGGCGGCGGCAGCGGCGCGTGCGATTGGGGACCGGGATCTCGGATCGGTGAATCGCCTTCGTGCTTTCGTATCGGAGCGGAACGGATTGCGGAATGAGGATTACGCGCATCGCCGTTATCGCCCGAGATTGGCATCGATGCCTCTGGTCTCTCCTCTAAGCGCCCGAGATGCTGGCCGTTAGATTAGATGCAACGATGCGGGGGATGGATCGGCGATTGCCGATGGCATTTGGGCGTTTCCTCCGGTGGCCGTGGTGTCGACCCAATCATAATGAGCGGCGAGGTAGAAGTGTAGAACCGGTAAATAGGTAATTTCAATACATGAGGTATATATACATGTGCTTAAACTAGGGGCCCCTAGTTTTCATGGGCCCTAAGCGGTTGCCCTCGCGCGGGCCAGTGCGCCTTGAATAAACCGGCGGGAAAAGAGAGAAAGGAGCTTGGGCCGACAACAAACCACGTGTGAATTGAATTGTGATAGCGGGTAATTAGTCGATCCTACTTACCCGCATCGGGTAGATCCTAGTTTGAGTCCCTTCTTGGAGCGTGGTTCAAGCGCCTTTATCCGTGTGGGAATGTCTTCTTGTTGGGCACAAGATTGCCCGCAACAACACAATTACCAAAAAAAGTTTATTACCTTGTGTGAACGTTTGCCTCACATCATGTAGGACAGGATAGACATCAGAGAGAGATAAATGATAGCTTAAAAAATTCCTCCAACTATTCACTTATCATTTACTCCGATAGCTATAAAACTATCAAGATTAAGATAAAAATCCTACTTGAAAATCAGATTTATAGAGCTGAGCGCAACCAGTCGAAAAAACAACATAGTCGGAATTCGACTACATAGTTGAAATTCGACAATAGTGGTCGATGACCGAGAGCGGTCGAAAACCAGCGTGGTCGAAAACCACGTGGCCGTAAGCAATATGGTTGAAAGCTAACAAGTAGTCTAAACCGTGTGGTCGATGACACGAGAGATCGTAAATCCGGTGTTCGAAGAAAGTCGAAATCCGGCCGTGTGTCGACGACTAGTAATTGGTCGAAAACCAAAGTGGTCGAAAATCAAAGTGATCGAACATGTCGAAATACGACAGAAGGTCGACACGACCGGTGAATGGTCGAAAACCCATCATGATCGAAACAAGTCAAAATCGACCGGGAAGGTCGACGACCGGTGATCGAAAAACAAAGTGGTTGAAACTTGCGGAACACAACATAAGATAGACAACCAACCACCTACATCCCTTAATAGATTTTATCCACTATTATAATGGAGAATCCATTAATCCCACACGCACGGGTTTTACTCTAACAAGTTCACTTATGCATGTTTTTCAAATCGTATAAGTGTGCATCCGCTAAATCCTTAGTCTTGATCCGCCTTGATCAAACTAATTCTACCTTGACCTAAACTACTCTCCAACACATCGTTTATGCGCCACGTTTGATTAAAGGTTGTTTAGTTATTTTGGTCAAACTACTAAAATACCCTTTCTTGACGGTCATCACCAACCATTGCAAGCAATCGTTATGCTTGCCACGTGTATGTACCACTAGTTTGTCAGCGTTAAGTCTCCGTCCGGTTCCACGAACCATGGCTCACTTGGCCCGTGCAAGCCACATGCGCCATCTCGCCGTTTGAAATCGTCATCAATATTTCCGCTTTTCTCGTACTATGCTTGAACTCACCATCTCACTCGGCATTCTCGATCGTTTTGGGCCTCAACTCCTCCATAAGCCTAGCCACGATCATCGCCGTTGACTCGAGTTGATTTCAAGCGACCTTGCACATCCAAAGATAAAAGAAATCATTTTCGACATAAGTTCTTCATAACTTGACCTATATTAGCCAAGATATGTATCATACAATCTTAATCCAATGAACCATGTCATCTTAACTTAATCCATGACTTAAATATTAAAATCTTCAATTCCTACGTACCCAGAATCAATCCAAACAAAGTACAATCTCTAGGAATCACTTCATACCTCAAAACTTACGATGGTATCACTACGGCATCATGCCCTTCTCACAAGGTCCTTCGCATCACATGTATTCTGTGTAGTTCAGTTGAGTTCAGACATCCGAAGAATCCATTCTGTTGCTTCCGTACAGACCTTTGCATCACGCCGTGGTTCTGCCCAGCAATCATCTGAAAGGAAAAAAAGAATTCGCTTCAATCCAATCGTAATTCATTAATTTCATTACTGAAAAGAATTCTCCAAGACAAAAACCGAGAGACAGAAAGAAAAAACAATCAAAGAATCAAGGGCGTATGAGCGTGTGAAGGCAGCGCACCAATATTGATGTATCGGTAGCCGGCGGCTGCAAGCGGTGGACACAAGCGCATCAGCTGCTCAGACAGGGATCGAAGAACGGTAATTGACTGTTGCATTCTGCAGTAAAAAAACGGCTACTAAGAATCAGTACCGGTCTCCCTGATGACATCTTCGCCGTTGCCGTCTCACCCGAAGTGATTCCAGCAAACTTGCGATCGAATAGAAACTTGCGAATAAATCCACGCCGATGCAGTCAGAAACTTGCGAAGATCGCAAAAGAAACTGTTACTGTATGGACAAGATCGATTAGAACCTGGAACAGGGATCGATGAACTCTAAGTCTCTAATGAAGTTGCATGGGCAAGAAGAGTACACGTACTCGTACTAGTAGTGGAATGGGGATCCGCGGATCCGGGTTACGAGCGGCGGCCAAAGCGAAGAGGAATAGATACGACTTACGAGCAGGCGCTAGGCGGAGGCGGCGACGCGGCGGCGGCAGCGGCGACGTGCGATTGGGGACTGGGGATCTCCGGATCTGGTGAATCGCCTGCTCGGCTGCTCGTATCGGAGGCGGCGAACGGATTGCGGAATGAGGATTCTGGCCGCAATCGCCGTTATCGCCCGAGATTGGCATCGATGCCTCTGGTCTCTCCTCTAAGCGCCCGAGATGCTGGCCGTTAGATTAGATGCAACGATGCGGCCGGGATGGATCGGCGATTGCCGATGGCATTTGGGCGTTTCCTCGGTGGCCGTGACCGGACCCAATCATAATGAACGGCAGGAGTAGAAGTGTAGAACCAGGTAAATAGGTAATTTCAATACATGAGGTATATATACATGTGCTTAAACTAGGGGCCCCTAGTTTTCATGGGCCCTAGGCGGTTGCCCCTGCTGCCCAGGCCCAGGGCCGGCCTTGAATAAACCGGCAGGAAAAAGAGAGAGAAAGGAGCTTGGACTGACAACAAACCACAGTGTGAATTGAATTGTGATAGCTGGGTAATTAGCTGATCCTACTTACCCTGCATCAGGGTAGATCCCTAGTTTGAGTCCCTTGCTGTGAACGTAGTTCGCAAGCGCCTTTATCCCGTGTGGGAATGTCTTCTTGTTGGGCACAAGATTGCCCTGCAACAACACAATTACCAAAAAAAGTTTATTACCTTGTGTGAACGTTTGCCTCACATCATGTAGGACAGGATAGACATCAGAGAGAGATAAATGATAGCTTAAAAAATTCCTCCAACTATTCACTTATCATTTACTCCGATAGCTATAAAACTATCAAGATTAAGATAAAAATCCTACTTGAAAATCAGATTTATAGAGTCGAGCGCAACGCAAAAAACAACATAGTCGAATTGACTACATAGTTGAAATTGACAATAGTGGTCGATGACCGAGAGCGGTCGAAAACCAACGTGGTCGAAAACCAACGTGGCCGTAAGCAATATGGTTGAAAGCTAACAAGTAGTCTAAAACCGATGTGGTCGATGACCGAGAGATCGTAACCGAGTGTTCAAGAAAGTCGAAATCCGACCGGTGTGTCGATCGACTAGTAATTGGTCGAAAACCAAAGTGGTCGAAAATCAAAGTGATCGAACATGTCGAAATACGAAGAAGGTCGACACGACCGAGTGAATGGTCGAAAACCCATCATGATCGAAACAAGTCAAAATACGACCGGAAGGTCGACGACCGGATGATCGAAAAACAAAGTGGTTGAAACTTGTCGGAACACAACCAGTAAGATAGACAACCAACCACCTACATCCCTTAATAGATTTTATCCACTATTATAATGGAGAAATCCATTAATCCCACACGCACGGGTTTTACTCTAACAAGTTCACTTATGCATGTTTTTCAAATCGTATAAGTGTGCATCCGCTAAATCCTTAGTCTTGATCCGCCTTGATCAAACTAATTCTACCTTGACCTAAACTACTCTCCAACACATCGTTTATGCGCCACAGTTTTGATTAAAGGTTGTTTCCGTTATTTTGGTCAAACTACTAAAATACCCTTTCTTGACCGGTCATCACCAACCATTGCAAGCAATCGTTATGCTTGCCACGTGTATGTGTACCACTAGTTTGTCACGCGTTAAGTCTCCCGTCCCGGTTCCACCGAACCATGGCTCACTTGGCCCGTGCAAGCCACATGACGCCATCTCGCCGTTGAAATCGTCATCAATATTTCCGCCTTTTCTCGACTATGCTTGAACTCACCATCTCACTCAAGATTCTCGATCGTTTGGGCCTCAACTCCTCCATAAGCCTAGCCCCGATCATCGCCGTTGACTACGTTGATTTCAAGCGACCTTGCACATCCAAAGATAAAAGAAATCATTTTCGACATAAGTTCTTCATAACTTGACCTATATTAGCCAAGATATGTATCATACAATCTTAATCCAATGAACCATGTCATCTTAACTTAATCCATGACTTAAATATTAAAATCTTCAATTCCTACGTACCCAGAATCAATCCAAACAAAGTACAATCTCTAGGGAATCACTTCATACCTCAAAACTTACGATGGTATCACTACGGCATCATGCCCTTCTCACAAGGTCCTTCGCATCACATGTATTCTGTGTAGTTCAGTTGAGTTCAGACATCCGAAGAATCCATTCTGTTGCTTCCGTACAGACCTTTGCATCACGCCGTGGTTCTGCCCAGCAATCATCTGAAAGGAAAAAAAGAATTCGCTTCAATCCAATCGTAATTCATTAATTTCATTACTGAAAAAGAATTCTCCAAGACAAAAACCGAGAGACAGAAAGAAAAAAACAATCAAAGAATCAAGGGCGTATGAGCGTGTGAAGGCAGCGCACCAATATTGATGTATCGGTAGCCGGCGGCTGCAAGCCCGGTGGACACAAGCGCATCAGCTGCTCAGACAGGGGATCGAAGAACGGTAATTGACTGTTGCATTCTGCAGTAAAAAAAAACGGCTACTAAGAATCAGTACCGGTCTCCCTGATGACATCTTCGCCGTTGCCGTCTCACCCGAAGTGATTCCAGCAAACTTGCGATCGAATAGAAACTTGCGAATAAATCCACGCCGATGCAGTCAGAAACTTGCGAAGATCGCAAAAGAAACTGTTACTGTATGGACAAGATCGATTAGAACCTGGAACAGGGATCGATGAACTCTAAGTCTCTAATGAAGTTGCATGGGCAAGAAGAGTACACGTACTCGTACTAGTAGTGGTGCTGATGATGCAAGTGCTTACCCCATGGGAGGCCATTGGCCAGTAGCAAGCTCCTCCACGACGTGCACCACCGTGCACTAGCCCACGCCACGGCGCAAGATGAAAGAACTGATTGATTGAACTGATTTATAACGTATCAGGCCTTGGAATCATGTGGAGGCATGGGGCTCTGTAGTCTGTACACGTATTAGAAACTCGCTGCAGAAGGCAGATTCTGCGTGATACCACCTCGGGATCCGTTGACGATCGACGATTGATTCGACTGCTTGGAGAAGATAGAGTAATCGACTACGGTTTGGTGAGTCGTATGCTCCTGATCATTTTTTTTGGATTAGGTAAAGTTCAATCAAGACAATGATCACACCCAGCGGCTCGGAACACGAGTGTGTTTTGTACGTACCTACCACAGGGCAAAATTCCTCCAACTATTCACTTATCATTTACTCCGATAGCTATAAAACTATCAAGATTAAGATAAAAATCCTACTTGAAAATCAGATTTATAGAGCTGAGCGCAACCAGTCGAAAAAACAACATAGTCGGAATTCGACTACATAGTTGAAATTCGACAATAGTGGTCGATGACCAGAGAGCGGTCGAAAACCAACGTGGTCGAAAACCAACGTGGCCGTAAGCAATATGGTTGAAAGCTAACAAGTAGTCTAAAACCGATGTGGTCGATGACCTGAGAGAGATCGTAAATCCGAGTGTTCGAAGAAAGTCGAAATCCGACCGGTGTGGTCGACGACTAGTAATTGGTCGAAAACCAAAGTGGTCGAAAATCAAAGTGATCGGAACATGTCGAAATACGAACAGAAAGGTCGACACGACCAGTGAATGGTCGAAAACCCATCATGATCGAAACAAGTCAAAATACGACCAGGAAGGTCGACGACCAGGGAGTGATCGAAAAACAAAGTGGTTGAAACTTGTCGGAACACAACCAGTAAGATAGACAACCAACCACCTACATCCCTTAATAGATTTTATCCACTATTATAATGGAGAAATCCATTAATCCCACACGCACGGGTTTTACTCTAACAAGTTCACTTATGCATGTTTTTCAAATCGTATAAGTGTGCATCCGCTAAATCCTTAGTCTTGATCCGCCTTGATCAAACTAATTCTACCTTGACCTAAACTACTCTCCAACACATCGTTTATGCGCCACAGTTTTGATTAAAGGTTGTTTCCGTTATTTTGGTCAAACTACTAAAATACCCTTTCTTGACCGGTCATCACCAACCATTGCAAGCAATCGTTATGCTTGCCACGTGTATGTGTACCACTAGTTTGTCACGCGTTAAGTCTCCCGTCCCGGTTCCACCGAACCATGGCTCACTTGGCCCCGTGCAAGCCACATGACGCCATCTCGCCGTTTGAAATCGTCATCAATATTTCCCGCCTTTTCTCGTACTATGCTTGAACTCACCATCTCACTCAGCATTCTCGATCGTTTTGGGCCTCAACTCCTCCATAAGCCTAGCCCTGATCATCGCCGTTGACTACAGTTGATTTCAAGCGACCTTGCACATCCAAAGATAAAAGAAATCATTTTCAGACATAAGTTCTTCATAACTTGACCTATATTAGCCAAGATATGTATCATACAATCTTAATCCAATGAACCATGTCATCTTAACTTAATCCATGACTTAAATATTAAAATCTTCAATTCCTACGTACCCAGAATCAATCCAAACAAAGTACAATCTCTAGGGAATCACTTCATACCTCAAAACTTACGATGGTATCACTACGGCATCATGCCCTTCTCACAAGGTCCTTCGCATCACATGTATTCTGTGTAGTTCAGTTGAGTTCAGACATCCGAAGAATCCATTCTGTTGCTTCCGTACAGACCTTTGCATCACGCCGTGGTTCTGCCCAGCAATCATCTGAAAGGGAAAAAAAAAGAATTCGCTTCAATCCAATCGTAATTCATTAATTTCATTACTGAAAAAGAATTCTCCAAGACAAAAACCGAGAGACAGAAAGAAAAAAACAATCAAAGAATCAAGGGCGTATGAGCGTGTGAAGGCAGCGCACCAATATTGATGTATCGGTAGCCGGCGGCTGCAAGCCCGGTGGACACAAGCGCATCAGCTGCTCAGACAGGGGATCGAAGAACGGTAATTGACTGTTGCATTCTGCAGTAAAAAAAAACGGCTACTAAGAATCAGTACCGGTCTCCCTGATGACATCTTCGCCGTTGCCGTCTCACCCGAAGTGATTCCAGCAAACTTGCGATCGAATAGAAACTTGCGAATAAATCCACGCCGATGCAGTCAGAAACTTGCGAAGATCGCAAAAGAAACTGTTACTGTATGGACAAGATCGATTAGAACCTGGAACAGGGATCGATGAACTCTAAGTCTCTAATGAAGTTGCATGGGCAAGAAGAGTACACGTACTCGTACTAGTAGTGGTGCTGATGATGCAAGTGCTTACCCCATGGGAGGCCATTGGCCAGTAGCAAGCTCCTCCACGACGTGCACCACCGTGCACTAGCCCACGGCCACGGCGCAAGATGAAAGAACTGATTGATTGAACTGATTTATAACGTATCAGGCCTTGGAATCATGTGGAGGCATGGGGCTCTGTAGTCTGTACACGTATTAGAAACTCGCTGCAGAAGGCAGATTCTGCGTGATACCACCTCGGGATCCGTTGACGATCGACGATTGATTCGACTGCTTGGAGAAGATAGAGTAATCGACTACGGTTTGGTGAGTCGTATGCTCCTGATCATTTTTTTTGGATTAGGTAAAGTTCAATCAAGACAATGATCACACCCAGCGGCTCGGAACACGAGTGTGTTTTGTACGTACCTACCACAGGGCAAAATCAAATTAAGCAACAGCAACCTGTTCTTTGGTCTAAAAAAAAGCAACTTGTTCTTTGTCGTGTTGGTCGGTGATCACCGTGTGTCTGTGTCTGCAATCATCCAATCACAAAGCAGGGGTGGAACTATAGTAATTCATAGGTATTTAACTAAAAATCTAAAATTTTTAGCAAAAAATTCACTATATACAAAGTGTAATACATATTTGTACTAGTAATTAGGCTTAATTCATCTCATTTCCCTCTCTCAGGCACAACTAAGCCATCTCAACGCCAGACCGACTATGGCCCAGCCGCCCAGGCTAAGTGGCTAACTCCTAACTGGCCTAGTGGTCAGCCCACGGTAGACAGTTAGACACTAAGGCTCGCTAGTTGCTACACAACGTACTCAGGCTCTCAACATGTCCTCTCTGTCTCAAGTCTCTCCTCTGTCTCTCTCAGACCTCCCCAGGCCATGTCTCTCTCTGTGGTGGCGCACAGGCGGTGGGTGTAGGTTCGTCCTCCCCCCGACTTCCGTCCCTCCAACGATTGACATTGACAACCGGCCCGCGTTGCTTAGCTCCCATCTCCCCCTCGTGGCTCGTGTACATCCCAAATTCGGAGATCCCACAGGCACGGGCGCCGGGCGGTGCCTTAAACCCCCATGTGGGGTTGAACCAATGGGATTGGGAAAAAAAAGAGACGACAAAAACTTGGATGAATTAACTAGAAGAAAAACACAAGATACCCATCATTTTTTTGTAAGCTTCTTGGATTTATTGTGCTATAAATATCCTAGACGAATTGATTTGTTGAGGATTCTTTCCAAAATTTCCAAATTGGACCTTGCAAAACTTCTGAAAAAAAGCTATCTATGTGAGCTTCTTTGTTTGAAACAAGTTACACGTTTTGGTTGGGGAATGTAGGTGCTATGTTCAGGATCGATTAGCAATAGGGGATCAATGTTCACTAGTATTTACGTATTTTGATCATTTGATATTGTTGTTTGATGCTGTTATGACATAACATTTCAATTTTGAAGATGCTTGTGCATACATTGTCTTAGTACTATGCAAAGATTTGTAGTTTATTTATGTTTTATACCCATCCTGTTTGATGTATTGAATGCATTATCGTATTCTAATGTTGGTTCTGATTTCATGATTTAGAACTTAATTGTACTTTAATTTTCACTATTGTGGACCTCTATGTTTTCTATTAAATAATATTTTTATAACTTCGAATACCTATATTAAAATTTCTGGATCTGCCACTGTTTCAAAGTCCGAGACCAACCGCCGGTCGTCGGCACGGCTGCTGCCATACGTGCACGACAATCGTCGCAGTTTCCATTCCATGCACGTGTTGCCGAAAAAACGCTCGCCTGAGCTCTCCGCTGCTCAATGCTAGCACGGTAGAACCGCGCATCCCATTCCAAGTTCCACCGCTGCCTAATATCACTGTCATTGTTGCAGACTTGCAGCTGTTAACGGGGTGTTCTTTTTTGCTTTTCAGCGATTTTTAATTTCTCTTAGTAATTATTATTTATTAAATTAATAAGCTGTAATCTAAAAAAACATGTCTAACAACCTGTCATAGTATTCTAGATGATTATCGGGACTAAACCATATGTTAACAACGATACCATATAAAAAAATAATACGAGTTTACTAACGTACCCTGTTTACAATAATAACTTAGGAAGAGAAAAAAAAACTCAATTAGCACGCCTGGCAAAGCTGCAATACCCCGTGAAGCGCCGACGCCGGCATCGGGCCCCACCTTCCAATCCCAATCCACACCGTGCATTTTTTTCCCGTCATTTATTTACGTGCAAAGCCCACCAATAATCCCGTGTCAACCGCGCCATATTGATTAACCCACACCGATAAATCATTAGACGCCCCTAATGACCAGCATTAAGCTAATCCCCCACCCGCCACGCCGCTGACACGTCGGTCCACACCTACTAACTCAGAGAAAAAGCATCCGGCCGCCCGCCGCTGCATATAAGATCCACTGGCCCCTGCGGCCGAAGCTCTCAGATCGGAAATCACCAAACTGCCCCTCCACCACCCACCCACCCCTCCGCGCAGAATTTCCGGCGAGAGGAGGAGAGAGAAGGAGGGGGAAAGTGAGAAGATTTTTGCCCGCGGCGAGGCGAGGCGACAGCTACCTCCCCGACATGACACAGCATCTGCCCGTGTCCTCCCACCCCGCCCACCACCTGCTCGACGCGCTGCCGCTGCCGCACCACCGCAGGCGCCGGAGGCGGCGGCTCTGCCCCCCGCGCCGCCCCGCGCCCCGTCCGGTGCTGCGCGGCTGCCGCGTCGCTGCCGCCGCGGGCGGCGGCGGCGGCGGCTCCCGTGGCGAGGACGAGGGTGTTCGTCGTGTCCGACCTCCACACCGACTACCCGGAGAACATGGAGTGGGTGCGCCGGCTCCTGGTCGGGGCGGGGGCGGCGGGAGGAGGGGTCAACGCGCTCGTCGTCGCGGGGGACGTGGCGGAGACGCGGGACAACTTCGCGCGCACCATGGAGGCGCTCAGGGAGCGGTTCGGGGCCGTCTTCTACGTGCCCGGGAACCACGACCTCTGGCTGCGCCGCGAGGGCGGCCGATTCGTGAGTGGATTTCTCCTCCGTTTTTTTCTCCGCTTTTCTCCGTTTCTCTGTCTCCAGCGTTCCTTGCGTTGCGCTGCAAGTAAGGTGTTTGACGAAATGCCTTGGCTTAGCGATCCCGATAAATTGTAGTCTTTATTCTGCCCTCTCTGAGCCGATGCAACTATATGTAGTTATGCTGCTGAATGCGGTCGACTGGCATATTGAAACGTCTACCCTGCTTAGTGCTTGCCCTTGTTAGTAAGTTGCTCAAAAGTCCTAATTCTAGATGTAGTGCAAAGGTTACCAATGGGGTTTTGATTTTGATCACTGGTTTTTAGCAGTCTTGTCTAATTGAGCTGCATTTCAGTTGTGAACCTAGTCACATATTGATGATATTGGTTCTTGATGTCTGACTGAAAGTGTTACCATTACACATAGATAATGGATACTTCTTGCTGGGACAGTTATTTAATAGCTTGGTTCAAATTCTTAGCACTTACCCATGCTAAAAAGCATATGGGACAACTGAACTTATTTTATGAGAGTTGTATTCTTGGATCCTAGCTAAAATAACAGTGCATTTGTGTTTTCCTTTGAGTACAGCATTAATCTTTTATGTATATTGGTGGGCCTCTCTCAGTTACTCAAGTTATTTCTTCCAGATGGATTCGCTGGAGAAACTGACTGCATTGCTTGATGCATGTAGTGAGCTGGGTGTGGATACAGGCCCAAGAATGATAGGTGACTTGGGGATCATACCGTTGTACTCATGGTATCACAAGGTTGCTTAGTTTTCCTTAATTCACTAACATAAATTTTCTAGCCAGATTATAATGTTCACTAGGATTATCATGCTTCCTCTTAATTGCCTTCCAGAGCTTTGACAAGGAGAAGGATGTTAATAGTGTTCGTGTTCCTTCATTAGAGATGGTAAGCTGGCCTTTCCCTCAATGCCTACTTCTGATTTGCAATCACTGTTATATTGTTATCAAGTAGGAGTATCAATTGGTGCAGTTTAAGATTTTCTTGAATTTTGTTCTCTGGGTATGGACAATGAGCTGTCCCAATACGAAATTGCTTCAAGAGTTATGCATCTCTGATCAGATCCCGAACCTATTCTGCAACCTGGGTGGCAAAAGCATTATTAGATTGATACTTCACTTACCGTGTTAGGCTGTAGCTGAATTACATTCTAGCAAGAGCCTCGCCTGATTTATTTTCCGAAATTGATACCTTAATATCAGGTCTTCTAGCCATGGGCACTAAACTTATAAACCCAAATATCTGGACTATAATGCACGATGAGAAAGATTGCACCCATAGCCCTCTTTATTTCTTAATTTTCCCTGAAAGAACAGTGGGCAATTCCTCCTGTTGCCTTTGTACTGATATGTTCATGATTTTGTATGATCAGGCTTGTAAAGACTTTCATGCTTGTCAATGGCCTCCAGACCTGGCAAATGATGATGAGGCTCTTGCTCTTTACTTTGACAAGATGAATGACAAGAATCATGATGCTATTGAAGAAGTAAAAAAGAGCAGCAAACATATACTAACATTTTCACACTTTGTACCAAGGTGAGTGCTTGTGCCTCCTACCTAGGCTTTTCCATTGTCTAAACGTTTTTCTCCTGGTAATCTTGTTAATTCTCACTATGCTTGATTGAATTACTTGGTGTATTGCCATTTATTTGCTCTATTCAAGCTCTGTAGTATCTGTAGATTGATGATAATTGCAAGAAAAACTTGTTTTCTTTAGGGCTACCATACCTTCAGTTAGGCAGTTCACATGCATCTCTTTCTTCAGTATTCATTAGTCATCCTCTGGGCACTTGTATGCATTCTTGGTAAGAGTCTCATTTCATGCTGCATTTTTATGATGCGAACGACTTCAAGGAGAAACCCTCTTGTCAAAGTAAGGCTTGCCAACAAAGGAACAACTTTTGAAACTGCAGTGATGACTTGCTGTGTGACCAATTTTTCCTGAGGTAGCTATTCGTTGCATAGTGATACATGAGAATTACAGAGTACATAGAGGAAGACAGTTGTTTTCACACTGGCTGTGCAATTGCATGAAGTTGGAGATGTGTTATAATAATGAATCCTATCCCCCATCATCTAACTGCCCTGTCCTGGCCCCTGTAATGTGGGTCTTCATTTCACCATTATACATTTAGGATATCTTTGCGTGCAAGCAACAAACCTCTGTCCCAAACTGATGTCTTGTACACAACTCTGCAGGCAAGAGTTATGTCCAGAGAAGCGGATGCTTTATTATCCAAACCTTCCAAAGGTCATTGGTTCTGATTTCTTGGAGATGAGGCTGAGAGCTATACACAACAACGCTAAAGCTGGAGCAGCTTGCCATGTTTTTGGGCACACACATTTCTGCTGGGATTCTGTAGTTGATGAGATCAGGTACCGATATGACCATTTTCTAAGATCAAGATACACAATGCTTATTCTAATCAGATACGTCCTCCAACGTAGGTATGTACAAGCGCCTCTGGCATACCCCCGAGAAAGGAAACGGAGGATGAATGGCGGCGAAGGTTGGCTGCCCTTCTGCATATACCGTGACGGTTTCAATCCTGAAATATACCCAGCTCTATGGTCTGACTACTACAACAAGAATAAAAGGGAACCTGAGAATACTCAGCTCGCGCCGTGGGTTGCCAAATATTTTGCAAAGTACTACTGACCCCTACACCTCATGGCTCATGCCCCGTTTGGGTTTGCCAAATTGGATACAGTACGTTGAACTGTTCAGGACAGTGTAAAATCTGCATGTACCTGGAGGGGGAAAAAAGAAGAGATTAACGTTTTACCTGTACATGTTTTTTGCTTTTTTCTTGCTTCCACTCTTACCATAACTTTTGGGCAATGAAGCGCCGCTTGTGTTGCATGTATGTTGGAAAATAATGCGTAAAGATTCCTTCGAGCCGTCCTGTAAAGAGTGACATGCTGGACTGGAACTATCAGCTATCTCTGTTCATCTATAGCTGCAACTGTGCAGTCTGCTCATTTGGGTTTAAATTTATAGCTTTTGTCTTTTTTTTTACTGTTTGAAGCTTTTTTTACACTGTAGCTAGTAGTAGCCTTTTCAGTGTAATTAAATAGAAAAATAGAAAAGAACAGATTATCATATCACGCAAAATGCAAAGGAATCCGGAATCCAGGAAAAAGAAAAACAAAAAAGCCAAAAAAAACTAAAATATTATAAAAAGATGAAATTAAGAAACTAAGAGTTGAAGCTCAAACGGGCGGAGCTTGTTTTCTTATCTCCAAACAAAACCACCCATAAGTTTGCTTCGCCAATATGTTCTGATTTGAGTGACCCTCTTCGTCAGATTCTCACAGATGTTGGGACCTTAGTACAGGTATGGCTTATCACAGTTCTGCGAAGAAACATTACGCCCCTCTATCAGCATCTCACAGAATTGAAGCACCTCTTTATCAGTATCACAACCCAAACAGATTAAGCATGAAGTTTTGCAATCGAAACTTAGAAACTTATTACACGACTGGTAGTTCACTACTGATTGTCGAGTAACCAGGAGAAGTACGTCATCTGGACCATCAGCACTCGGGCAAACAACACGACCCCTTATTAACCACTTCACACACACGCGCACAATACTGTTTGTTACAGACATACATAGCGATATACAACAGGTAGGTAGGCACGCCGCCGGCCACCGGGGCCGTGGCTAGTAGTCCTCCGGCGCGAGCGGCTGGTGGGCGTGCCCGGCGGTGTCGGCGGACGGGATGATGAGGTACTCGTAGAGCAGCCCGGCGAGGCCGGCGCCGAGGAAGGGCCCGAGCCAGTAGACCCAATGGTGTCTCCAGCGCCACCCAACCAGCGCCGGCCCGAACACCCGAGCCGGGTTCATCCCGGCGCCGTCGAACGGCCCGCCGGCGAGCATGTTAGCCCCGAGCAGGAACCCCACTGCCAGCGGCGCGATCGTCCCCACGTGGCCCCTCTTGGGGTCGATCACCGTCGCGTAGTAGGCGTACATGAGCCCGAACGTCATCGCCGCCTCCAGCAGCACCGCGTGCCAGTCGCCCACCCCCGACGCCAGCGCGAACCCGGGCGGCCGCTGCAACCGCCGCGCGCACATGCACGACGACGACACGAACATGACAGGATTAGCGACAAGATTAATTAGTTAGCGTGCACGGTGGAGTGAGGAAATTAACGAGGTGGCCGGGTTTCCGAGCTAGGTTACCATGCCTCCGGTGGTGAGGCGGAGGAGGAGGGTGGCGACGATGGCGCCGAGGAGCTGCGCGACCCAGTAGAATATGGCGCGGACGAGGGAGATGCGGCCGCCGAGCAGCGCGCCGAAGGTGATGGCCGGGTTGACGTGCCCGCCAGAGATGTTGACGGCCACGGCCACCGCCCCGGCCAGCGCCAGCGCGTGCGCCAGCACCACGGCCACCAGCCCGCCCGCCGTGCTCATGTCATGGTACAGCTTCCCTGCACGTACGTCTCGATCGTCACATACACAACACACACGCATCGTTAACCAATTTCCAAGATCCACCATGGTTGGGTGGCGCCATGCATGCTTGCATGTTAATAAAGCACACGTACGCACGTACGTACCGAGCGAGAGGATGGAGCCCTCGGCGGCGAAGACGAAGATGGCGGTGGCGAGGAACTCGGAGATGGCGGCGCGGATGGTGTCCGGGTGCGTCGCGTCCTCGCTGCGCCCCACGGTGAACCGACGCCCTGCTGTGCTCATCTCGATACGTATCGTGTGCAGCCGTGCAGGTGCAACCCAGTACGTACCACCAAAGCAAGCAGCACTCCTCCTCTCCGAGACCAAGTGTATGTGCTGCACTCGCACGGGCGTTCAGAGGGAGCGTACGTGCAGTAGTCGGTGTGTACGAGCGTACGTGGCTTATAACGTGGCCGATGCGGAGACGCGCCGCGACACGTGTGGGGAGGAGGCGCCAAAGGGGTGGCACGTACGTACGCCGTCTCAGGGGCAGGGGGGCGCCCGTGCTGCATGCGCGCGCGCTTGCTTCGTGATCGAGGTCGTGCTCATCTTATCCGCCGGGGCCCACACGCCAGGTCATACGCAGACCGGTGAACAAGCAAGGCACGGGCGGGTAGGTACATGGGCTTTCTGTTTCTAAAAACCGTTTTTCAATTTTTCTACAGTAATTAATTTTTAAATAAAATATCTTTTTAAGATAGGATCTACTAATTAATTATAGTATATACTATATCAATTTTATTTATATCGACGAAAACCGCACGTGCGTTTCTGTTACTCTGTAACCTCTCACACGAACAGCCAAAAGGCATAAGTCATATTCAAAAATCATAAGCTAGGCAAAAAAACATGCCCATATTCGGTTTCTGTTCTGACAGTGCACGAAATCGTTTGGATTTAGTCCTCGTGACTTGATAAAAGCGGCTTTAGTTAAGCTGGATATACTGCTTTCTCGCTGGTTAACATATCTCTCTTTTTTTTGGAGAGTACAAAGAACGCGTACACCTTTAACAAACACCACGTGCACCGTCTATGTGTTTGTGTGTGTATATATATATCCGTATATGTTCTCTACATAAGGTACGGATTTATCGGAGACACGGTTATGAGACACAGTTGTGAAAATATATGATTTTTCTTGTGTTTGTGTGATTTTGCAGCTTTTTTAGACAGAAAGTAGCTTTAATTATGTGTTGTTTTTGCGTGCAGGGTTGTGAAAATATATGATCTCTGAGACACCTGCAATGCACCCTAGCTTTTCTGTTTGATCCTTGACCTTTTTCCTAGTTGTTTTTCGCTTTGTTTAGGGTCTTTATTATCCTTACGGTGCAATTAAGCTGGACTAGGGTAGTGCACGTACGTATTGAACAAGCTATAGCTAGTTTTATGAACGAATTCAGTGTAGGTGCTTGTGGGTGCTCGAGGACCCCCTCCTCCCACCTTAGGTTGAAGAAAATCTGGTCGTGGTGCCATCTAGTCCACAGTGCCATGGCGGCCACGGCGCGCATGATCATCTGCGAGATGGCGCCGTAGAAGGTGGCACCGTCGCCGCTATCGTAGCACGGCGGGAAGATCATGCTCCAGCCCCGCCTCTGCACGCTCCGGTCGTACGACGCTGGCAGTGGCGTGGTGACACGGAAGAAGCTTGCGGGGGAGGAAGAGGCGAGCGGCGGCCCTGCCGCCGGGGACCGGGGCTCCCCGTTCTTCGCGTTGCTCACCGACTACATCGAGAGCTCCCGCAAGAGCCATGACTTCGATACCATCTCCGGCCACCTCACCATGGTCCGCGCCTTCACCCTTTCTCCCTTTCCGTGTTCCTGTCTCGTCGTTTACTGCCAGATGCACAAAAGCAGGAATGGTTGTTCTGTATCCTCACAGATGGATCCTGCCAGATGCAGATGCTACAGAGTTTAGAACTTCAAATCATCTAAAAGCTCTTGGAGAGGGTTTTTGCAAATTGCAATATGTGATTAGAGCTTTGCTATCTGCATAGGAATTAGTTTGATTCCTGAGCATTCAGACTGTTTTTGTGTAGTCAGGCAATCATGTAAGGCGTCGGCCGTTCGGTGCATCGACGCATCGGAGAGGACGAGGTGAGGCAGTGAAATGTGAAAATCTCTAATTTTTTACATCTTAAAACTTACTTCGTATATACCAAATGTGAGAGTCAGTGTTTACGGTTGGCGATAGTAGAGCCCCCTCTATTTTTATCCTAGATTCGCTGATTTGATCTATAAAAAGTTCCTTCTTTGGTGGCGAGTTTGTGGTTCAACTTTTTATTGGAGTTATTGGCAATAAACGTTGTTTTATTTCCAGCGGTTTAAGCCATATTTGGAAGTACATAGGTTCCACGAGTTCGGATGCATGCATGTCACGGAACCTCGATCTCTAGTCGGTTTGTAGTTGTCTGGTGTGAACTTAATTGCCATATTTGACCTCACAAAATCTCTGAATATACAAAAAATACTATGGACGATTAAATTGTGAATCTTATGAATAGTAAAAAAAACTGGTCTTTATTTCTTCATGGGTTTTTATTTGATCGGTCCACGTGGCTCCTTATGGCCTGCTCATGGTGTATGTGTTAACTTCTACGTCGTTTCTGCACAAGTGGTGTGTCCCATCATGTTTTTGCTCTAATTGCACTGAAAACTGTCGTGTCTGACTTACCATGTGGTGGACTTCAAGTAAATTTCTCTGGTCGCTTTCTGTACTAACTTTCTAGTACAGAACTGAAGCACTGTGATCTGTGAAGGTAAGTTACTATGGTTCTTGCATAACTGGTTTTCGTACTAATCTCTAGTCCGGTTCTAAATAGCTTTTGATTTTTTTATAAATTATTTTTTAAGCGAAATGATTTTTTAAGCTAGTTTCTATAAATTATTTATAGAAGTCACTGTATGAATCGTTTTCGGACGGTTTCTATAAATCTCAAGGTGGTTTTTATAAATTATTTTTATGGTTCTTGCATAACTAAGTTCTTCTCATTTTCGGACGATGCTCGCCGTTGCATCTCTCTCCCAGGCCCTGACATCGGGCGCCACGCCTGTGGATCGGTTCTACCGGCGACTGGCTCGTCACGATCGACGAGAGCTTTGCGATGCACCTCCTCAACCCTGCCACCCACGTGCAGATACAAATGTTGTATCTATATGCTTACTTCTTCCATGGAACACAGGGTACTTCATGAGTGCAATAGCTAGATGATTATCCACATACAAGGTCACCGGTTCAGTTTGCTCCCCTATGATCTCACTCAACAAACCTTTGAGCCATATCGCCTGACAAGTTGCACCTGTTGCCACCATAAACTCAGCTTCGCATGAAGAAAGTGCAACACTCTTCTACTTCTGTGAACTACATGCTACTAGATTCCCGGAGTAATAAAATGTGAAGCCACTTGTGCTCTTCTTGTCCTCCACATCTCCAGCAAGATCACTGTCGTTGTAGCCAGTCAAGGCACCTTCACCTTCTTTCTTATGCTCCAAACCGGAGCTGATAGTCCCTTTCACATATCTTAGGACCTGCTTGACTGCCTGAAGGTGTGACTTCTTGGGTGTTTGCATAAATCTGCTCAGTATGCCCACTGAGTAGGCTAAATCTGGACATGTGTGTGTGAGGTACATCAGGCTCCCAATTATGCAACAAAAATCTATTGCATACATCGGTAGTCCCTGGTCATCCTTTCTCAAATACAATTTTTGTTCCATAAGAGCTTTTGCTGAGTTGCACTCCAACATACCGGCCACTTGTAATATTTTCTTAGAATATGTCGATTGCTTCAAAGTGATCGCTCCTTTCTTCTGTTCTACCTCAATTCCCAGATAGTATGAAAGGAGTCTAAGATCACTCATTTCATACCCCCCATCATATGTTGTTTGAACAAATGTATATGGTCTTTGCTTGTGCTAGTTACAATCAAATCATTCACATAAACTCCCACAACCAACAGCTCAGTCCCATTGCTTCTTTTATAGAGAGCTTGCTCATGGGGATATTTATGAAAACCGAGCTCCTTCATAGTACCATCTAATCAGATGTTCCATGCCTTGGAGCTTGTCGCAAACCATAAAGCGCCTTGGACAACTTGTACACAAGATGCTCTTAGTTTGTAACTGATAAACCTTCAAGTTGTTTCACATAAACCTCCTCTTAGAGCTTCCCATTTAGAAATGTTGTTTTGACATCAAGGTTCTAAACCTGTCAATTCTTCTGAGCTGCAAGTGCCAATAATAATCTCACCATTTCCATCCTCGCTACTGGTGCAAACACCCCTTCATAATCTATCTCCTATCTTTGCACATATCCCTTTACAACATGTCTTGCCTTCTGCTTGACAATATTCCCATTAGAATCTTTCTTCAATTTGTATACCCACTTAAGACCAATAGTTTTATGTCCAATTGGTAATTCAGTAAGTGTCTAGGTTTTATTCTTCTCAATTGCCTCCATCTCCTTTCTCATAACCTCTGCCATTCGGGTATCTTTGTAGCTTCTTTATAGCGCACTGGCTCTTCAATTGCCAGCATTAACTTCTCAGAGTCAAGCTCAATTGGTTGGGTTTCTGTATAAATCTCAGGGAGTAATCGGTACCTTGTAGGTCCTTCTTCTGCCGATGGAGGGGAAAGGCTTGGTGATCCTCAGTGTTCTGTAGAACTAAGGGAGGTTTGCTCTCCTAAAGTTTCAGTCAATGCCGTCGCTTTTGCTGGAGATGAAATTGACAATTGTTGACCTCCTATTGGTGATGGTGTGGGAATGGAACCTTCTAACCTATGTGTACCATCTCTTTCCCATGTATGGTGACACATTTGCCGCAGCTCCTGCACTTTGTGGTTCCTGGACTACAGCAGTGACTGTCTGCACACCATCAGGTTCAAGTGTAGGATTTGCTTCAATGAATTCAGCGACTGCTCTGAACTCGCCACTGCTAACTACTGACCAATCCCACTTCCTGTTTCTTCACAAACTACATCCCGGCTCACAAGAAGTATTTTGTTGTGAGCATCATATAGGCGGTGTGCTTTACTTCCTTCTTCAATGCCAAGGTACACCACTGTTCTGCATCTGTCACCCAGCTTTTTCATGTGAACAGTCGATATTTTTGCATGTGCCGTGTGTAAGACCAAGGAGGCCGACTAGAGGGGGTGAATAGGCAATTTTAAAATCTATTTTAGGCTAAAACCAAGTTTATAATGCAGAAGCTTAAGTCAATTCGGTTTTGCATAATTAAAAGCTAAATCAATTAGTTTCACTAAGTGCACCAACAACCAAAGTCTATGTCAAAACTTTGCAATTCTAGGATGACAAGCAATCAATTTAATTCTATAAAATATAAATTGCTTGAATGTAAATTGAGCACAAGAAAATAAATTGAGCACAGTTCTTTTTACCATGGTGTTCGAAGACTTGCCGGTCTCCCCTAGTCCACGTTGAGGTAAGCCGAAACTAATTGGACCGGAAATAAAAATTAAGCCTTCCACCTCCAATACACTAGTTGTAGCTCTTTCCCACTTCGGGTATGTGAGCTCTAACCTTCACAACACGTCAGGTCTTCTCACAATCTTCTTTGAAAAGATCACCACGCACGACACCTCCAACGTCGTTTAGGAGTTGACAACCTCCAAGAGTAATAAGTCAAGCCCTTTGCTTGACACTAACCATGTGCAACGAATCCATCTCTAGATGCAACACATGCAATCTAGAGACTTTCTACTTGCTCACAAGGTGCCACACATGCACAATTGAGATGAGAATCTCACACTAGCTCAAGAGAGTAAAATGGGGTCTAGCAACATTCTCTCCAACCGGCCATAAGGGGGTATTTATACCTTACACAACGAAACTATCCATTGGGGACAAAAATTAGGACAATCAGTACTACGTTGTTATAAGATCGGTAGTATCGCTCCACATATACGGAGCTACTGAATTCCTTGGAAGAGAAAACCTTCTAAAAGGTGTCTCTCTGGAAAAAACGTACCGCAACTCCGATCGTACCACACCACACAGGTCGGTAGTACCGCAGACCGGTCTGACCACTCACACAGAGCCGGTACTACTGCTTCCCTCGACTATGTCGGGTGGTCGATCTTCAACCACTTAGGACTTCGACAACGTCGGGTGGTCGATCTTCAATTGCGTCGACCTTCGACCATACAGGTCATCGACCACGTCGGGTGGTTGATCTTCGATCATACAGGTCTTCGATCACGTTGAGCGGTCGATCTTCGACTATGTTAGTTCAACCACACAGGTCTTCGACTACATCGATCTTTGACCACGTCGGTTCGACTACATTGGTTCGACCACGTTGTTTCGACCACACAGGTCTTCGACCACATCGATCTTTGACCACATCAGTTCGACCATGTAGTTTCACCAACTAGCGCAGTAGTACCGTGATCTAAGCACTGGTAGTACCGCACGACACGCAGCGATAGTTCTGATTATTCTGAAAAATGCATATACTTCAATAGATTTTATAAATCATATTTGCAAATTGTATTATCATGCACACAAGGGTCAACCATGATTCCCAACAAGATGCAAAACTCATTTGCACACTTTTAGAATCATGACACATGGTAGGTACATGGACTCAACATGTTTGCAAAACACATTCGTAAATGTAAGTCACATGCGATTATGAATAAGCTTCAACCATTTGCAAAACATATTTGCAAATATAAGCCTCATACCATAAAGAGTATGAAACATGGACTTCAAACACTTACAAAATACATTTGCAATTTATAGTTTCATGCTACAAGGATTTAACACATGAGTTTCAACTATTTACAAAAGACATTCGTAAATATAAGCATTATGCCATGAAAAGCTAGAGCAAGTGGGATTTGGGCTATCAACACATGATGAGACTTAAGCTACTGGACATGACCTGTTTTAATAGTACGGCAACCTATACTAGCAACCTGGTCGTCAACCAAATACTAAGAACGGTAAAAGACTATGAACGCATCATTAGCCCTAACTAGTCATACCTTTGCCTTGAGTATGCTCTTGAAGCTTGATGACGCACATCTTTACTTCAAGTCTGGGTTATTGTTTTGATATACATCAACCCATGATGCATTCTTTACTTGAATTCCATCAACATATGATGGGTCTTCTCTTGACTTGATGATCAACTCATGATCATCTCCTCTTCTTGATGGCATTTAACTTATGAAGCCATCTTTCATCCCGTATCTTGACGTGATGATTTTTAACACATGAAGTCATCCCAAGTCATCCTCATTTGTAGAGCCTAATCTATTCATACAACTCATGAAAATATTAGTCCACAAATCAATTGCCATCAATTACCAAAACTTCACTGTTAACTCATAATGAAGGGACTAGATTTTATAATCTTCGTTTTTTAGTAATTCATGACAATCTTAACAAATAATGAGATAAAAAAGATTTGCGAGTGTACAACATGTACATAACAATTTTATACTCTAGGATAAACTTTCTAAGCAATTAACTTAATTGAATAAAAGTATTTGTCTTTAAGATTAATTTCTAGTAAAGCTACACATCTAGTTGTCATTAATCATTCAATCATTAACACATAATGAGAGAATTAGATAATGAAGGAATTAGGTGACAACCCGATTGCAAATGATTGAGTTTCAATCAATTAAGAGTATATATGAACTACAAAAGGTATATATATATATATACATACTTAACAGATATGTTTCAAAGTAAAGATTTTTAATATGTGGAAAAAGAAATATAGATCAATACTAATGAAACCACAAAACATAGAGTGAACTCTCTCTAAATATGTGCATACATGAATGTATAATTAAAACATATGCACATATTCATCTTAGACTTTTGGTGGAGTTCAATCTATATTTTGGATTCGAATATTGCACTGAGATATAAGAATATGATGTCGAATGTATATCTCCATTATTTTTACCATTTCATCTGAATGAGACTTAAGCAATATCATAATTAACAAACGAGTTAGTCTCACATTTGTATTTATCATTAATCATATTCAAATGAAACTAGGCAATATCATAGTTAATAAACAAACCAATCTCACAATTGTATTCGTCATTATCACTAAAACCAACTTAATAGAGCTTGAATTTACATCGTGCAACTGAAAATCTTCAAGTGTGACAAATTTGGTTTCCTTCCTGCCCAAGCTTCATATGGGATGATGCTGGGTACTGCTTTGGTTGCTACACGATTCAAGAGATAAACGACATGACGAGCTACCTCACCCCACATTCTTCCTGGTACTTCCATAGTCTTCAGGCGACTCCTTGTTGTTGCAACACAGTTTGGTTATGGCATTCTACTACCCCTATTTTGCTGAGGTGAATAGGGTACAGTGAAGTGTCAGCGAACTCCTTCTTCACATAATTGTGCAAACCGCCTTGACAAAAACTCACCATCCCGATCAGTTCTGAGAATTTTTAGATTATGCCCAGTCTCCTTCTCTATTAGCACCTTAAATTTCTTGAAGGCGCCAAAAGCTTCGTCTTTCGTCTTGAGCATGTATAGCCACATCATCCGACTGTAATCATCAACAAGAAGCAAGAATTACTTGTTCCCTGCCAATGTCTGAGGGTTAATTGGACCGCACAAATCTGTGTGTACCAACTCAAGTGGCTTTACTACTCGGTAAATGACTTGATTTGGAAATGGCAATCTACTTTGTTTCGCTAATAAACAACCCTCACAAACTTGTCTGGGGTGTTCAATCCTTGGCACTCTCTGCACCATATCTTTGTCAGATATCAATTTCATTACCTGAAAATTAAGATGTCCCAAACAGGCATGCCCAACCACGGCGGTTTGTCCAGACTCACTGCAAGGCAGATAGGTGCACAAGGATTCAAAGATACCTTATACAACCTATTACACGAATGTTCCACCTTTATTAGCAATTTTCCCATGTTGTCATACATCCAAAGGAGATTACCTAGAAACACAATCTTGGTGCCATGTTCTATTGTTTGTCCAGGTACCATATTCCGGATGTTGACAACCTTTATCCTGCAGTTTGTTTGCTGCCTGTCTGCTCTTAGGTCCGATAGGATATGCTGCTCATTTAGCAGCACCAAGTTGCACAGCTCCTCCGCACATACAGTCAACATTAACACCAGTTCATCCTCCTGTCCTTGTGACAGATTTGTCTCCTCTCAGCGCTTGCTGTGACATTCTGAGGTGTAGTGCCCCATATTATCACAATTGAAACACTGAATATGGCTTTTATACTTGCCACCTCTGGTGTTATGCTTCCGTGGCCCACCGAAGCCGTTGAGGTCTGCTCTGCCGTGACCGTGCCCTCGGCCTTGTCCTCAGCCCCGGCTGCATCCATCCGAACTCCCATGCCTCGCCCTCTATTGTTTGTCGACAACTCCTCGCTGTTGCCTTTATACCGTGCCAACCACTCAGTACGAGTGAGGAGGAGCTACCCATCAGTGTTACTATTGCAGCCACAGAGACGGATGCATTCCTCATACGTCTTTAGTCGTCCAATAGCCTCCTCAAACAGCATCAACTCCAGATCGGAGTACTGCTCGATTGAGGCGACTAGAGGGAGGAATTTGTCGGGCGTCGAGTCGAGGAGTTTCTTCATGAGCACTGGATCGTCCAGGGTTGTACCAAGTGCGATGTACTTGCTTGCCATCCCGCTCAACTTCTCGGCAAAATAATCGATGGTCTCTCCCTCCTTCATGCGCAATACTGCAAACTCACTATGCACTATCTACAAGCAAGCCTTCTGCACCCGATCAGCCCCAAGATATTTTGTTCTCAAGGAATCCCATACCTCCTTAGCCGTTTTCTTCTTGGCCACCTGCAGAAGGATGTCCTTGGGAATGGCCTGGAAGATGAAAGCCCGCGTCGTCTTGTCCTTCTTCACCTCTATGACCACTACGACCGCCGGTTTGATAGCCTCCCAGATACCCTGGGAATCCATCAGTGCCTTCATCTTGATCGCCCACACGGTATAGTTGGGAAATGTCAGCATGGGTAGTGGAAGGGCACACTGCTGCTCTCCTTCGCAGCCTACTGCGTGGTGACATCCATCGACTCGAACCTTGGATATTTGGGCATGCATAGCTCTGATACCAAGTGTTGGAATCAAGCCACAGATCGACACGCCCAAGTAATTTAGAAAAACTTCAATTACCTGACGATGAACAATAAATTCAGAAACATGTACAAGCAGAGGTTCAACGATAGAGTTTGGGGCGATTTTCTATGTATTTCTCAAAATGCAACAGATGTGATAACTCAATAACAAACTCTCTTTGTTCCAGAGCTAGCTGGACATACTAAGATTCGGTTTTGCCGGCCTCTACTTCTATGACTCCTGCATGCACCACGCAGTTTTCTGAAAACGCACACACTACCTGAAACCCACACACTCTGAAGACTCGGTAAAAGATAACAGACTTGACCAAGTCAGGTTATTTGCAATAGGCCCCAGGGACAAGCTGGGGTTCGCCCGTGAAGGCGATGATGTGTGGGCGACTCTGCCGTTGAGTTACAACTACGACGCCACGATCATTTACTGGGGCAGATCCACACGGTCACAAAATGCGAGGTGTTGCATGCATGGGAACCCAACGATGGCTTTTAATATAAATCGTCTATGATACTTTACAAATAGTTTTATTAAAAACTGTCTGAGATAATTAAGTCATCACTAACGGTTTGTATTAAAAACTCTCTATGATAATTAAGTCATCACAGACAGTTTGTACTAAAAAAGTATGTGATAATTCGTTGCCCGATTTTGCCGCCCCTTTAGTCAAACTTTCAAACTGAAACGACGTCGTGACCTCTCGACTACTAATCGGTTCCACTACCCAAATGCCCTTATATATATGTTGCCCACACGCCTCCTCTAAACACTCGAAACTGAAGTGCTGCCTAGCTCCCCCAAATCGATCAAAGAGCCGCCTCCCCCAGCAACGCCGAATACCTCCCCGAGCTCCTCCGCCTCCAATTGTGACGCCACAATTTACTGCATAAGACACTCTTGTCGTAAGAGTGTCTTGTGCAATATCACCGTCATGACACAACGGTGACTCTATCACTGTCTCTCCTTCATCGTCAATGATATATCCCCCATCCAATCCACTCATCTCTGTTTCTTGATGCTTGGATATGAAATGACAAAATTGTTAGATGGCTAGGATTTTGGCCATGTAAATCTTGATACTCGTGCGTGTGAACATTAATTATTGATGCATTAGTTCTTGTGATGATTGATATATGGCTAGGGTTTCGGCCCTTGTTGAAATTCATGTTTTATTGCAGAATAAAGACATGGCGTCAAAGTTTATTACCCGATGATTTTGTTCTCATAAATAGGCATGCTTTGGTTCATCTGCATTCTCTGATTGCACTGTTTTATAGCGCAATTAGAGAATGTTGATGAACTGAAGGACAGACAGTTCTTAAGTAGAACCGTTTGTGATAATAGACTATCACAAACAGTTTATAGTAAGAACCGTGTGTGATAACTGTTATCACAGACGATTCAAAAACCGTTTGTAATGCCCTTAGGGTATTACTGATCTATAAGCACAGATGATTCCGAAAACCATCTGCGGTGATATTTCCGAACCATCTGTGATGAGCTTTTCTGTAGTAGTGTCGGCGGTGCGCCGGCGCTCTTTGTCATCTTCAACTCGGCGGTATGCGTCCGGACCGACGCTTCTTCTCCTTGTCTGAAAGTGGATTGCATCTACTGCGTCGATGACCTCCTGACCCACGTAGGTATATTTCTGTATGTTCGTCGATGAGGCTATTCCTATTTTTAGTTGACTGAACGCAGACCCAAATGGGCCACCTAGCATAGGTCTAAATAGGATATGGTACGATTAGGCTCAACATAGCTGGTCTGAATAGGTTACCATGCCATACCGGTCCACGTATATATCTGTCGTATCGGAATTGGCAACAGAGAGAGGGTGAATGGTGCCTATTTAAAAAATTGCCCCCGAGTATTGAAATTGCCCCCAAGTATCGACACACATTTCTTTCTTCTCCGATAACTATAACAGCTATGAAAAAGAAACAATATGTTCACTGCATGCCGAAAAAGGTTTTGCCGATGACTAAAGAAGCTCGCAAGAGAGACAAACAAGATCAACAAAAGCAGAAAAAAAGCTGCAGCCTGGTAACTGAAAAATAGCAGAAACATTGCACTGAAAATAGCAGCGACAGCAACTAATCTGACTTGGGCTGAAAACTGAAGCTTACTGCAGAATACTACAGACCGGAATATCACCAAGAAAACAAGCTAGCTGATCACGGCAGACTGAAGTAGAGTATGCTTATTTTTATTAGAAGGACAACCGAAAATGTTCACCAAAAATACAGATTGAAAAACTGAAAAGGAAATCTTTACTGCAGGCCAAAAGCTATCCTTGCTGCCCCAAAACAAACAGCAAAAGAGCAGATCGAGAGGAACAAAAGCTAAAGAATCGGCACACTAAAATGACGAACAGTAATCACTTGTATTGCCTGACAGAGGTGTATATAGCCAACTGTAGCTGCTGATAACACAAGGAGGTTGAGCCAGAAACTGCGCCATAGACTGAAATTTCAGGCCGGTTCAACAACTCAAATGATAGCAGAAAGCAGTATTTGATCGGCAAGCAAAAAGGCAAAAGAAAGCAGCAAACCAAATTCTGAAGCTGCAGGTCACAAATGACAAAACAGAGAAGATAAAAATCTGACCGAAAAAAAAGAATACTAGTCTGTTGGCTGGTGGATTTCAGAACAGAGAAAGAGATAACAACCTTCAGACTTGTTGTGTCTTCTTTTGGACAGAAAATAGCATTGCAAGCACAACATATAGAGACTCGGCTGAGAAGTATCTGACAGCAGAATACCGAATGAAAACTGAAGAAGTGCTACCGAAATCTGAAAACTGAATTTTAGAGCAGCCAACGAGAGGAACTGTAGCAAACCGAAAAACAAGAAGATGGATGTGATTTTGCTGCTCTTCTTAAGAAAAGAAAGCAAGATTACATACTCAAGAGAATTAAGACTTTAGGATTCAAAAGGAACACACAGAGAGATCAAGAATTCAGTTTTGACCCTAAAACCTGAAAAGCGCAGAGAGCAGCACTAAACTTTAAATTACTCCCATATCCTTGATCCTTTGACAATGAAATTTTGAGGATAGCTGTTTAATAGCCTCTAGACTCAACATGCCGAATTTCATGCCATCTCATGAAGGAAAACACGAAGTTCATCAAAACCCTAGAAAAGCAGAAGGATTAACAGAGGAGGCCCAAAAAGAAATTCTGAGATTAGATGAAGTTGGCTCTTGGAAAAATCAATCAAATGATCTTGAGGCATCATTCCAACATAGAGCAACCCATTTTGGCCCTTCTTCACAAGAAACAACATGAAAACGAAATCTCAAGAAATCAGGTAAACTGGTATCGAAGGAAAAATAGAGAGAACGGGAGAAAAACTTAGAGATTTCATTCCCAATCAAAAACAAGGATTACAAGGCGTCCCGATACGCATGGACATTCAGAGGAATGATTACATGGGTTCTCCAACCTTCCTCTCCCTCTCCAACTCAAGAACACCAAGAACACATGTCTCTGTTGTGTTCAGAACACCCAGAAGGAGGAGGCTACGAAGGAGACATCTCCTGCTCTCTTCTACCAACTCCCAACAACTAAAGCCTAAAGACAAAATAAACTCACAAATCCTCTTTTGACTCTAGCAAACCCTAATTCTCTCCCAAAGCCATAAGGGGATATGCAGCCCCTAACACCTATTTATAGCCCTTAGCTAACGGGTCTCCAACCCGTTACGCCGGCTAAACCCTAACGGAGCCGTCTTCTGCTTGTGCAGCCTCGCGAAATTACCGATTCGCCCCTCCTGCACCTTCCGGGAAGCTTCCGCGCTCCTTGTCGTCCACGGCTCGCAACCACATCGAATCTCCGCCGTCTTCGACACATCCGACCGTTCTGACCTCGACACCGCCCGTGTCTAGTCCGGTCACCCCGTGTCTCGCCACGACTCCGCCTCGACGTCCTGCAGTCAACACAGACAAGAAACATATCAAATAGCACCACTCGATACATGTAAGCATAATACAATCCAAACCTGTTGAATCATCACATATGCATTCTAATCCCATACGACCAAGTTTGACCAAGTCCGACCGAGCCCGTTGCACCACGCAACGATATGGTCCGAACCAACCAACTCAAACTCGACTTTCCTAAACCAATGTCAATTACTCATCATACATACGGGATGACCACCACACGAGTTAAAAAATGAACGTTACATAGTTTTTTTTTCTTGTGTGTATCAAAGAAATCGATTAGAGAGCATCAAAGTACTTCCCAATCGATTACAATGTTAACTTCAAAAAAATGATAAAAAAAACGAAACCAATTTTAAGATACAGGTATGAATGTAACTAAGATGATCATGTCCCGCGAAAAGCACGAACATTCTCCTAAGTGCACTTCGCCCGCCCGTACAGCAACCAATTCATCGCCAATGCCGCCCAATTCGCCACACAATTCATGTACATGCACGCGTTCCACCCCCTAGTAGAGCTCAACGCACGGCAAGCTCCCACGTCCCGTCCCCGTCCCCGGCGCCGCCACCGATCTCGTCGATCATCCTGACCACGTCCGGCATCTTGGGCCGCCTGTCGGGCTCGACGGCGGCGCACAGCAGCGCGACCTCTGTGAGCCTCAGCATGTCCCCGTGCCGGTCCCGCTCGCCGACGATCTCCACGTCGAGTATGTCTGTGGACCACTCGTGGCTCAGCGCCAGCCGCGTCCACTCCGCCAGGTCGCCGTCCTCGTCCACCGGCACCTTCCCCGTCACCACCTCCAGCAGCACAAGCCCGAGGCAGAACACGTCTGCCCGGGACGACGGCCGCTTCCCGCGCGCGAACTCTGGGCACTTGGCCGCCGCCAGCCGGTGCGCGTGGTGCGGGAGCAGGGGGTGGAAGCCGTGGTCCGTGAGCTTCGGCACCACGTGTTGGTGCCCCTGCTGCTGCAGCAGCTTGCTCTTGGGGGCCGAGTAGATGAGCACGTTGGATGACTTGAGGTTGCCGTGCGGCGACCGGTGGAAGAACGGCAGCGACTGGTGCAGGTAGGCCAGCCCGCGCGCCATGCCCTTCGCTATCGACAGCCTCGCCGGCCACGGCAGCGGCGTCCTCCCTCGCCTCTGTTCTCTGCGCACGCGCAAACAAAGGAAAACTTTCACAAAATCGTCATGACAACTGACGAGGAGTACTCCATGAAAGAAGCATTGCCATGGACCGTGGTGATCATGTGACATTGCGGCGTACGTACCGTGCAGGAGCTGGAAGAGGCTGCAGCCGGGGACGTGTTCGTAGACGACCAGCTTCTCCTCCTTGGAGTAGTAGCACGCGACGACCTCGACGACGTTCTCGTGCCGGAGCTTGCCCAGGAACTGCATGTTGTGCGTGAAGTCCTTGCGCGGCACGTGCCCCATGTTGCGCAGCCGCTTCACGACGACGACGGGGCCGGCCTCGAGCGTGACGCGGTAGGTGATCCCCAGGCGGCCCTTGCCGAGCATCTCCGCCGTGGACCGGAACAGCTCGTCGAGGTCGAACCCGACCTTGTCCGCGCGGAAGAACTGCAGCTGCGCCGCGCTCTTGCCGGCTTCCGTACTCCGGCTGCCGCTGCCGCTGCCGCTCCCTTTGCCTTGCTCCGCCTTGTCCTTGATGTCCCCTGCTCCTGTCAGTGTCACGTCGCATTGGACAAAGCAACAGTCTTGGTCAAGAACGTCACGAACAGAACGAACTAACACTAAACACTAGCCAAAGAGGCAGCGAAGTGAAGCTTTACCTGCGGCGGCGAGGCCACGGCCGCCGAGACGAACCTCCCGGCTCTTCTTGCCGTGATTCAGGAAGATGAGCACGGCGGCGAACGGCACCATCGCGGCAATAAGGGCGATCACCACGACGCTCCACCTCGCCAGCCTGAACCGCCTGGACCTGCGCGCAGGCCGCCCGCCGGCGTCGTCCGGCCTGACAACCGGATCGTCGCTGTTGCTGCCGGCGGCTGGGGCATCATCGGTTGACGGCGACCCGGCCCGGCACACGGCGTTCACGGCCTCGCCGCAGAGCTTGAGGTTGTGGTCGAAAGCGTTCGCGGGGAACCTGCGCAGCGCGCGCGTGTCCGGGACCTCGCCCTGGAGGAAGTTGTACGACACGTTGAAGACGACGAGCTCGCTCTGCTTGAACGCCGGGACGGTGCCGTTGAGCAGGTTGTCCTGGAGCTCGAGCCGCGTGAGCGCGCGCAGCGACGTCGCGTACCCGCGCGGGATGGGCCCCGAGAACCGGTTGCTCGAGAGGTCGACGACGCGGAGCCGCTCCAGCCCGTCTAGCCGCGGCAGCGCGCCGTGGACGGCGTTGTCACGCAGGCTCAGCGTCGCGAGCCGCGTCACGTTGCGGAGCGCGCCGGGAGGCAGCGCGCCCGTGAGCTGGACCCCGTCGAGCGCGACGCCCACCACGCGCCCGTCGCCGTCGCACGCCACGCCGTACCACCGGCTGCGTCCCCGTGGCACGGCGGGCCCGTCCAGTTGGAGTGCAGATCCCGCGCCGACCGCAGCCCGTCCCGCAGCGCCACCAGCCCGGCCCGCTCGTCGCGGAACTCCTCCAGCTCCGACTCCGACACCTCCATGCCTCCCACCACCACCGCCATAAGAACCCACGAAACCACCTGCAGGCACAGCCATAGCTTGCACCTGTGCTCATTCATGGCGCTTTTGGTGAACTCGCGTCAGGTAACATACATGAAAAGACCATGAATTGACGCCTCGCTTCTTGTTTTTGTCCGATTAATGTATACTAATCAATCCTAACAGCAAGTTGCTTGCCGAGATGTGCAAGGCAAGGGAAGCCGGGAAAGATTGGAACGGCGAGCGAAGCGGGCAGAGCAAGAAACCATGATAAGAATACATGGAGAGACAGACCCCGGGTGGTACAAGTAGTAGGAGTGGTAGTAGTGTGTGCTGGTAGTAGGAGCTATAAATTCGGTAGATTCGACGTGAACATCTCGGCAGATTGGTCGCGGTTGCAGGGACAGTCCAACCAATTCAGATGGGTGCAGCTGGAGTCTGGGAGAAGAGCTAAGAGCACTGAAGTGCTGAATTGGTTGAGAGGCTTCCAACTTGTTGTGAGGTGGTGCTGACTGAGCCTAACAAAAGATCTAATAGTATAAAAAAATACTAATGTACCTTTATCTTTTATAATTATTAAGGTATGATAAGAATTTTTCATTCTACCTTATTCATGTATATATAAACCCCTCAACAGGAGACGAGAGGACCAGAGCCACTCATTTCTCACTAGCTCACTCTCTTTTTGTTGGTCGGCCGTGAGCTCTTAGTCCATATCTCTAAGGGAGAAAAGAGTATCTTGTACCCTTTATTATGCTCATACAACAACAATGTTACCGTCCGTGAGAAGCGCGTAAGAAGCTACGCTAGGAAGAGCCACTTATTTCTCACTAGTTCACTTTCTTTCTCTGTCGGTCGGCTCCCAAACTCTTAGTTCATATCTCTCAAGAGAAAAAGAGGTACCATCTACCCCTGTTGTGCTCATACAACAACACTACTCTTCCATCTGCCTGCCTACGAGAAGATATACGATCATACAGCCCCCTTGCATTTTTCAGACAGCACCAGCGTGGCACACCAAAGAAGTTTGGTACTTCAGTGTTATATGTCGCGGTCTTAAGTGAGTGTAAAGAAGGCTCTGCATTGATACCACATATAACACTTGACACCTTAAATACGTGGTTTAAAAGGCTAATGGTCCCATTGGTTCCGGCTTCACCTTCTGTCTTCTCGTCTTCAAAAGCCAGAATAAATCTGTTGCCTTCTTAATTTTGATTTTTTGGTTTTTCTTCTTATTTTTGCTTATTTTTCCACTTTTACTTTGTAGGAAGATATACCAATATTTTTTATTTTTTTAATTGAATGACTTAGAAAAAACAGCACAATCTAGAAACAGCTAAAGAAGCCGGAATGAACAGGAACTAAATCAGCTTATTCTCAGCGTGCCATGCAAGACTGAACCCATCAGGCATACGGCCAAGGTCTTGCATTGAATTGCTTACCCATCGCAAGAAAAACTGCAGACTCTGGGTGCAATCCGAGCGAGCGGTTGCACCAACCGATGGATGGAAAAGTCGTCATGGTAAGAGCCAGCCTTTGCTAGTTGGCTGGGCATACAGAGTGCAAAGAATCGGACACCGTCTTTGTCTTTATCTTTTTCTCCTCCTCTTTTATTTTTCCAACCTTTTCCTTCCTTTCGGAGTTCAAAGAAGCATCACGCTTTGTGATTGCGTGGGTCTTGAGCCTAAAGACATCCTCTTGAGGATTATTAGAGCGTAAATCACCGTCTGATTAGTGTAAAATGCGCACTGGATGACTGCAAAAGGAGCTAATGATGCTGATACATAGCGGCCAGTCTTTTGAGATCGTGAGATCATGTTTGAAAATGTAGGATTAGTGGCGGACCCAAGATAAAAAAAAATTAGTAATTGAATCCCACGAAATCATGATAATTGTGAGATCATATAGAGGTCAACTCATAATTGTGATAAATAATTGACTTTTGAATTAGAGTATGTGTGGAGGTTGAGTTTGTTTTTTGAGGATTTTGCAAAAGATCACTTTCTGGCCTACGACTTTGTGGTTTATGAGTTCGTCGGACTAAAGTATTCGCTGTTTACAACTTTGTGGTTGGACGGTCTGATCGACAGAACGACCACGGGGTGGTCGAAAACTTCAGTTCCTGAACGACAATGTGTGATCGATAGTCGTAGCCTTGTGATCGATGGCCGTAGCTTACTGCCTGGTCATGATCGATAGTCGTAAGCTGTGGTGTTCGGTAGTCGTAAGTCCTAGCGATCGGTTGTGGTAGTTGTAGTCTGTGTGATCGATAGTTGTAACGATCTGTGTGGTAGTCGTAGCATGTATCTTCGATGGTTGTAACAGTCTGTTGTGATGGTCGTAGGCTTCTAGTAGGTATTCGTTGGCTTTGAGTGCTTCATTTTTTGAACATCCGAGTACTCATGTCAGTCTAGCAGGCGTTAGACTAGCTTTTCTCGTGGTCTGAGGTTGTTCTTTAGAAATATTGGGGTTTTGATCAGGGTTAACTGAGGTGTTGTTGCTAGTGTACACATGTGTTTATTGTTTGGGTCTAGATTTAGGATCAATATTTGGATGCATACATTTTGCATTGTGCATTGTATGGATAAATTGTGCCAATTGATATCTTTGAGTATTGTGCGGTGCTACGTGACGGTTTGCTTGTTGGTATTGGTTGCAGGACTTTGGAACTAGGTCATGGTGAGCCGTAGAAGGACCGAGACTAGGTACAGCGTGGTGTTGAGGTCCAGAATGGTCAGGGAGACGTCGAAGATGACTAAGGCTTGCAGGGTGGTTGCCAGCCGGGATGACGAGAAACTAGAGTGGGAGCTACCGGTGGTGGACATGACATGCAATGGCAAGGTGGGCCAGGACCAAGATCAGGGAGGAGTCAAGGTCCAAACGGTTGAGGAAGCTGGGTGCTGTTATGCGTGACAAGAAACATGTGGTGCGTCAAATGACTTGGGTCGTTTGCAAGCGATAATGGTTTGGTGGGGTCCGAGCGTGTGAGAGGCTTGATGACAAGTCATTGGGGCCATATGGAAGATGGCGGAGCATGGACGATGCTTCGTGGCAAAGGAAGCGGGAAGCTTCGAGGAAGGCGGTAGATAGACATTTTGGTAAATTATCCAATATCGAAAAAAATGGCGGTGTATGAAACCGCAACATTGGCCTAAGTGGTTTAGGTCTTGCATGTGCTAAAAATGTGAAGTGGATCAAGTGTTGATTCAGTAATGGGTTAATGGTTGCAAGACTCTTTGAGAAGCGTGCATGAGAGTAAAACCCGGTATTAGGTGGGGTTAACGGGTTATCCCCGGGTTGGCCTAATGGCTGGATCCATTAGGTTTTGGTTCAGGTTGTGAGCCTATATAAGGGGAGGAGAGGCAAGAGTTAGGGTTTGAGAAGGTTGACTAGGTCTTTTGGTGGCTAGCTCCTCCTCTCTCCTATAGGAGTTAGGTTAGAGAGTAGGTGTGTGCTCTAGCTTTAGAGCTCTGTCCTCCTGAGTGGAGTGGCTGTAAAACCAATCATCTCAAGTGAGCAATACATCAATCTTTGATCTACCCTTTGTGTATATTTTGTCTGATTGATTTTGTTGTGGTTTTAAGTTGGTTTTTCTTCTCTCAACCACTTCCTGATCTCGTTTTCAGTTGGGTTGATCTCTCTTCTACTCTTCTCTTGATCTTGTTGTGCCAAGGACATGAACGACATGGAGATAATCTCTTGAGATCGACCTCCAATCATTTGGGCACTTCAACAGCAAGTTTATCAAGAAATCATGTGTTTACTTGATTTTGGTCCCATCAGGTGATTTCTTGATCTGAAGGTTTTTGGCTTGATTTCGTTGATGCTCTGACTCGCTGTGACATGTCGAAATGTAATCAAAGCCATCTTGGCTATCTTTAACCCATGAGCAAGTTCTGTTCAATGATTTTGGTTTTAGATCTCAGTTCATGTGTGCTTTCTCATCTTAGTCATGGATTTTTAGATTCAAGATTGGAACAGCTTCTTGAGACCTTAAGCAATTTGCGTACAATATTTCATGGCCATTTAATCTTTTAATTAAAAGATATGTGGTTTTTAGATCTTGTGGTCATGCGATTGCTCTGTTCTTCCGAATTGTTTTCGACTACGTCTAGTTTCGACCATGGTCAAGTTTCAAATCGCATCACATCTGATTTCGACCGCTCAATGATTTTAGATCTGGTGGTCGTGTGCCTCTTCTATTATTTCTAGTCGTTTACGACCGCATCTGATTTCGATCGCTCAATAGTCTTAGATTATGTGGTTGTGTGCCTCTTCTAATTCTTAGTCGATCGAAAGTTCTGTCGATTTTGGTTCTCGCGACAACCCTATTCTTCTGGGAAAACGGTAGCACCGCAAGCCTTATAACGGTAGTACCAGAGTCCCTGTTCTACTACCACGTTGGTTTCGACCACGTTGATTACGACCATACTGGTTATGACCACGTTGGTTACGACCATGTTGGTTTCGACCATGTTAGTTTCGACCACAGTGGCTTTGACCACGTTAATTTTCGACTACACTGGTATCCGATGTGCAGACAATCTTCAACTATGGTGATTTTCATCTGATAGTCGATTCCCGACCACGTTGAACTTCTAACTGGTAGTCGAATTTCGATCACGTTGTCAGCCTTTCGACCACGTTGTTTTCTCTGTTGACTAGATGTGTTCAATTCGGCTCTCTATTGTTTCCAACCAGTAGTCGTAACTTGACCACACAGTATACCGAACAGGTCATTATCGGCTCTTTCTTCCTTTGTTTTTCAAGCAGAGTTTTTACTCTAATCTTCATAGCTTTGTAGCTATCGGAGAAAAGGGACAGGTGAATACTTAGGGGAAAAATTTAAAGGCATCATTCACTCCCTCTGTTGCCTGTCTGGTCCTACAATAATATAAAATAAAAGCAATATGAAAACATAATGACAAAAATATGAAAAATAAAATATAGACATATTCCTTGGATAAGCTAGCTAGCAATGGATAAAGCTGGCGTGGAACGTCACAAGAAGTTTTGCATAGTATTCACCATGATAATTGGCGGAAGGAGAATAACACACAGAGTAGCTAACTGTTGTGACTCCTTACTCATTTTGCTTGAAGTTTTTGGTTTATTTTTTACTATTTCTAAATTTTATTTTTTAAGCTTTTTTTTAGGTTTTTGGCATGTTCTTTTTTCCGTATTCATTTTTATTATCCATGATGGGTTAACCTATTTTTTATTTTTTATTTTTTAAATTTAGTTAGACCAAATAAATTATCATCAGTTATAGTATAATTTTAATTAATTACAGTATAATTTTAGCTATAAATTAATTTATCTTAGTTCAATCACCTAAGTTGATGGGGGAGGAGGTACGCTAGCCCACCTGGACCCCCGATCCGCCCCTTTGCAGGATATGTAGGTGCCCTTGCGTTCTTTTGGTCAGGAATCTTCTGACGAGAGGCTAACGTGTTGGATTCTGATATTGTTCCGTGCCTTTGTGAGAGCACGCACTGTACTTAGCCAAACATCATAATTGCTAGTGACTCTCTCATGTCTGAATTGTTGGTGATCAGAGAGTGCGCAGTGATATCCACATGCCCCTTCGACGGTTTGAACAAAAGGATTTTAAGATGGATTGTGAGGGGACGTATGTTTCGTTGGACATAGCTGCATTGGCTAGTTGATGTACATCAAAGTATGCGGAAATAAAGGGTTACACGGAAGAACTGTGGTAACTTCACAAGACAACCTACATGGCACATTACCAAGAAAGCTGCAGATCAAATTGGTTGGACTGCCGACAAGTTGAGTAGTATAATTGATATATGAATATGGGGCCTTGCAAGTATGTCAACAATCATCTTGTTTTTTTTTCTCAAAGTATGTCAGCAGTCATCTTGTTTCAAAAGAAGTCTCCGCAAGCATGTATAACTGGCGGATAAAGGATAGATAAACAGTGGGACAAATAGTTTCCTAATTCATTGTAAAGAGCTATATGTGAATGTACATTGTGTTTGTTGGGCAATTTAGGAATTTCCCTCAATTCCGGAATAAAAGAAAAGGAAAAGAAAAGCCGGAGTGGGGCCATCTGTAAGAGAGATGAGAGGGAAGGAGATGGTCGGCTTCATCGAACGCCCGAGGAAAGGGGATCAGATCCGATGCCTCCTCTCCTTGTGCAACTCTTGCTCTGGCGATTTTGACTGCGCCGTCATCCTCTTCCTTGATCTCTGAGCTCCTTCTCTTCCTTTTAAATTCGAGCCATGGGAGAGCTTTTGACAGATCGCAATTGAGAAGACACACAGATCCGAGAGCAATCGGTGGGTTTTTCCTTGGTCTACCGAGCGGCTTGCACCTGCAAGCTCCTCGGGACCTCGCTGATCCACGCCGGTGAGGCTCTGCTGTAGTCGTTTTGCAGTGGTCGATCTGCTGTGGTCGATCTGACATGGTTGATTTAACGTGGTCGATTTGACGTAGTCAAAAGCTGTCATGGTTGCAACCCCTCAATTGCTTCATTCGATTGGGAATTCTGTTGATTTTGTGCGGCATCAACTTGCACCACGGCTTCGCAACTTGGTGAGTACTGATTTATGAAGTTGGACATTGTATCTCCGTTAACCTCTCTGACAATATCCTGTCACACGCTGGTGATTGGTTTTCTGGGACATCATCTTTGCGATGAGCCTTGCCTCTGTCAGCCTTCTCGGTGGCTTAGACTACCACTGCCCAGTGAGCTGTTCTCTACATCTTTTATCTCTATTGTGCATAAGTTAGCCATGCTGGCGTGATATCTGTTTATCATCTCTAGATTTGTGATTGTGACTAGCACTGGGAGGACTTTTGCATAATAGATTGTGGGCTTTTGAGATTGCTCAAGATCGAAGAATCACAGCGAGAGATTTGAGATCGGAAAGTGGAGGACTTACTCATGCATTCGGCCAAGCAAAGAGAGGAGATGCGTCTTTTAAAGGAGAGCGGGGCGGTGGCCGGCGGGCTGCACCACGGTTGGTGCCGAAGCGCCCGCGCCGGTGGAGCCTCCTTCGCCGCCGCCGCTGCTAGACTCGGTCACCCGGATGACACGGTCGAAGCCGCGCCGCTCGCGAGAGAAGACGAAACGCCCGTGCACGCGAACTGGTCACGGGAGGAGACGCAGTCTCCTCCCCTTATCGCCTCGGCTAGCCCATCGATAGGTGGGCCCCACCTGTCTCTCTCTCTCTTTTCCTTTTTCAATTGAGAAATTACTAAAATACCCTCGCAGTAGTCAACCTGTACTCCCGTCGAGGATCTAGAGTCTAGACAACATAAAAGTTTCTAATTTTCGTATATGATTGTTGACAATTTGACATCAATCTAAGTATGATAGGAAAAGACAAATGGCATCAATCTAAGCATATTGTGTTGTTTAACTTAAGTAACATATCCTAATACTTAAATTTCTTGCAGATAGCTGCTGAGATGTTCAGGGAGCATGCGAAGAAGTTGGTTCAAGAAAACATTTCGTCAGCAGCCTGCCGATAGATTTCATCATTTGACAATTTACATGAAAACCTGAGCTGATGTGCTTACTGCTAAGCTAATGGTTTTAAGAAACGGGCATAACCAATTTTGTTAAAGCTGATATATAGTTTTTTTTATTTTTTTAGGATTTATAATGATATATAATGAAGGAAATGCTTTGTAACTAGCAATGAGGAATAATACAGTTTTCTTTCCTTGTTTAAAACAAGAGGTTATCGATCATGTGTCACCTTTCCCACACATGGGCCATGTTGCATCTTGGATTTGCAGCCTTTCAGTATTGTCTTGTATATCATGAGCAATTACATATGTATTCAAACCTCCAGTTAAAACCTTAGCTACATTCCTGTACGCTATCATGCACTTCATAGAAGTGATTTGGTCATATTTGATGGATAGATCTGCTTTCACTAGTAGAGAGTATTTAACTACTAATAAGAAAAACTGAGCCATCTTCCTTCCGATGAAATGTGAGAAAACCAAGAGAATACTTAGGTCCCGCTCGTTTCGGCTTAAGCTTCTGGCTTCTGGCTTATTTTTCACTATTCATAATTTCGTCTTTTTCTGAACTTTTAGCTTTTTTTAAAGCTTTTTTGCCGGTTCTTTTTTTGCCGTATTCGTTTGCGTTGTTTGTGATGGGCTAACATATTTTTTATATTTTTAAATTTTTTTAAATTTAATTATGTTAAATAAGCCTCATCATTCTGATGTTTTTTTCACCATTCTGATGCTTTTCAGCCATAAGCCACCAAAAATAAGGCAAAATGATCACCACCTTAAGAAATCACATGGGCTTTTCTTGACCAATAATTAGCAGATGTATGAATCCCTGTGAAGAAGTGGTCAAATGTTGATGTGCTTCAAAATTTGGAGTTTATCAATTGAGAACATGAACAATTTCACCTCACTACCAAACCATATGATTACTGATTACAGGAGTAGCCCAACACAGGTTGTTGAAGAAGTGAAGAACATCCTTGCATTTATTAGTTTGCTTACAATACTAGGCAGGCACCCTCAAGGCGATCGATTTCCTTGTGGGCTTGGACCTATTTCGTTAGGTAAATTGGTAAAGCTCTTTGAAATCATATGTTAATGAGGTGGACCTTCCTTATTATTGGTTCTTGTGCTTGGCTTGCATAGGTGGAGAGTATGACCATGATAGCAGGGCTGATGATCTGAAGCTGCTCTATAGGGCCTATGCAGCAGAAGTACTTTCAGATGGGCGTCTTGATGATGAGAAGGTGATTTCACATATCTTCCCATTTTGTCTTGTTTACTGATGCGATTATCTGGTCCAAGGTTCCAAAACCCGGTACTGGCCTAAATCCCGGCGGAGGGCCGGTACCGGTTCCCGGCCGGTTACCGAATTGTTGTAAACTGTAAATATCTGCTACTTATCATTTGTTTCTGTTGAAATTTATTTCATCGCTTGCATGTCTGACAACAATACGTTTCCAATGCAGATATCTTCATTAAATGACATGCTTGCATGTGACGCGGCCGTGCCTGCTTCGAAGCCCTTTTCATGGCCCACACCGGGAGAGATGGATGACCTGTACTGCCTTTATATGAAGAGTATTCCGAAGCCTGAGAAGCTATCAAGGTTGCAGTACTTGCTCAACATAAGCGACGAGAAGGCTTCCCAGCTTCGGGATGCTGCAGAAGAAGGCACACTGCCAATTGCAGCCGCGGAGGAAGAAGAACTGGCGTTCTAAGGGGATGGGAACATAGAACTTTTTGTTAGGTAGCCAGCAGAGTTGAGTTCCTACGTACCCGACGTGGTGCTGCGGCGCCAACAGCTGCGATTGTAGCTAGGCATGGTTTTGAGATACAGTGTATAATCCTGACATGCATAATTATTTGTATAGACAGAATTGACACCAAAATGTGGTGAAAATAATTTCTGCTGCATTCTTTCAGACCATACTGAAAGCATTTTCTGTTTCTTCTTGCCCCCTTTTGATCATGTATCACAGCTGCTACTGCAAGCCCCTGGTCACAAATCCGGTTTTGTTGCAACTCATCTCAGGTGCCAAGGATGTAGTTGAGTGCACGACTGAATCTGTATACCTGTCCTTGTAGCAAGTAAATTTCAGCAACCAATTTATCCTCATATTTACCTACGTGCTGGCATGCAAATAGCAAATACTACCGATGCAGCGAGGCAGCCTTTGTAGACTAAGGCACGGCGCTTTTATGCCATGTTCTGGTGTGTTTATCGTAACTGAAAAAAATTGAAAGTAATACCCCGGCTGGAAAAATATAGGAGGGCCATGTTTAGGGGCCAAAACAGATCGTTCCAGAGTAGAAACAGCATAAAAGAGACTAAGAAGAAACTGATATAAGTAGCAATTCTAAGTGATCTTTTCACCAAGCAACAACCAAATGTAAATTTGTATTACATCACATCTCTGCAGAAACATCCACTGAATCAATGGTAACATTTAGGCAAGAACAGAAGGGCAGAAACGGCTGAATGTTAGTCGCAACTTGCAAAGCATTGTGTCAATCCTGTAGTGCTGTACAATGGCGTTATCAGCTGATGCCAGCAGGTGCAACGTGGTTAAGCTTGTTGTTTATACATTATCAGGCCAAAATTCCTTGAAGAAAGCCATTTCAAATTCCCTCTCTTGTAATCGCTTCTCCTCCTCTTGCATCTTCCGTATCCTCTTCGCAGCCAACTTTGCCCTCTTCTTTTGCGGCACGTCCTGCTGGCAATGGCAACATGTTTGAAACACTTTCAGTTAGAATCCCTTCAGTGGAAGTGATGACTAAAAGTAACTGGTTGAAGGTGCAGAAATGTGCAAGGAAGAACACAGCAGTACTGTCTACTAAATCGAACTAACATTCCGCAGAAAGAATAACTGATGTGCATCCGATGAAGTAATTAGAGACAAGATTAGACTTGTTGCTCAGAGCTCTACTCAAGTAGAGGACATAGATTTTGATGTTAGCTTTGCTCCTGTTGTTAGACTAGAGGTTATTAGGATATTCTTGTTAGAGTTGTAATTTTGTTTTTCAGTCGTGGTCGTAACCACTACAACGTGGTCGTATAGCTATAGGAGGTGGTCGTAGCGATCAGAACGTGATCGTACGGCTACAAGAGGTGGTCGTAGTGGGGCAAAACGTGGTCGAACGACTACAAAAAGTGGTCGTAGTAGCCCGGACATAGTCATAAAGATCCTAGCACAGTCATAAAGGCTATATCAAGTGATATCAGAGAATGGGTGACAAGGCAAAGGCTCAGGATAGGCTAATCTCCCTCCAATACCCTCTCCTGATGATCGACAACTACCCGGTGTGGGCAATGAAGATGAAGGCGAACATGCGCGCCTAGGGAGTCTAGGGCGCAGTCGATCCGAAGGGGAAGGACAAGGAGGTGGACGACAAGATAGATCGGGCGACTTTGGCCCTCATCTACTAGGCGGTGCCAGATGCGATGATGCATCAGTTCATCGGCAAAGAAACGGCACGGGAGACGTGGGAGACGCTTCAGACAATGCACGAGGGCATTGATCAAGTCAAGGAGGTGCGACTCCAGAATTTGCGGAGCGAGTGTGAGAATTTGAAGATGGGAGAGACCCAGTCAGTGGACGAGTTTGCCGGCAAGCTGAGTTCGTTGTACAATCAGATTAACTCTCTTGGCGACAAGATGGAAGAATCTGTGGCGGTGAAGAGGTACCTGCGCGTGCTCCCGATCTGGACAAGAAGAAGATAGAGGAGATCACCGGATCTCTCAAGGCGCATGAGGAGTTGCTGAAGGGGTTTCAGTCGCGCAAGGAGCAGTGATCTCACAATGAGCAAACATTGCTAGTAAGGAGAGATTCAAGAGACGGTCGTGGCTCATCATACAACCGCGGGAGGTGGCGCGGTCGAGGAGGCCAGATGGTCGAGGCGGTAGGGGTGGCCGTGGAGACAAGGCTGGGCAAGGCGGTGGTGAGAGGTCCCATAATACGTCACATGTCAAGTGCTTTGAATGTGGTGAATACGAGCACTATGCGATAAAATGCCGCAGGAATAAAAAGTGCTTCAACTGTAACGAGTTTGGGCACTTTGCTTTGGATTGCAAGAGCAAGAAGAAGGACGGGGAGGTGAACCTTGCCAAAGATGAAGAAGAAGACGATGGAGAGCTAGTATTTCTCTCCTCATATGTTGAAAAGGAGTCGGTCATGGTGGAACTGAATGAGGAGAACGTAGTTCCAAAAACTACGCATGAAAGAAGGAAGTCATGATCACACAGATCAATGGCACTTGGATAATAGAGCAAGCAACCACATGAAGGGATTCAAAGCTCGGGTGACCGGATGCTCAAGGGAACCTCCTGCCAACTTAGCATCACTCGGTTCCTGAGCTAGATACATTGGTTGATACGGGACTGTGAGATTCTAACTAGGGCAAAGAAGCGTTCTTTTGTTTTTAAGAAATGGGCAAGAGCTCTGCCATTCAATTAAGAGGAGAAAAGGTACAGTGGCCACATGGAATCGAGGCTAAACAAAAGGCAAGAGACGAAAGGAGGAGAAGACAACTACACGTGCTAGGATGGATACGCACTACACGAGCAAAAACAAACAGAGACACGATTATAGGTTTGAGAAAGCTCTTTATTGTTGCTCGATGTCTTCCTTTACATTGAGTGCTACACTGCTACTTTAGTATTGTAGAGGAAATGGAAGATTATTCATTTCCTTCCATATGTTCCACATAATGTATATTGCCTTGCCATTAAAATCCCTCTAGTCTTTTGGATTTCTTTTTTGGCAAGCTGCCACCAAACAATGATGGCACGAAACTAGAGAGTGGGACGTCGATCGAACTCACACTACGGTAGACTTTATGTGGGTTTTTTTTACTATGGCTTATGGTTAAGAATTTTGAATTATGGACTGTTCACGAGAGGTAGTATGCAGAGAAAAATAGTTGTATACGATTTTGGCCAGTACAGTTAAACTCAGTACAGTTTATACTACAATCTACCTATAAACCCTATCTTAAAAAATCACATCATTTAAAAACTAACTACCATAGCATGAGTCCAAAAGCATAATTAAGAAGCCAAACCGAACCCATCCTTTTGCTGGGAGGTTGAACTCACCGGATCCCATTGGTCGGTGCTCTATTCGGCGGTATTCCGCTCGTACGTAGCAGTGGCCCGGGCAGGGGATTTGTCGATCCCGAAATTCGAAGCCCACTAGACGGTAGAGTTGGGACTTGGACCATGCTTTTGGGCCACCAAAGCACTCCTACCGAGAGCACGGTCCGACCCAAGACGAACGGTGGGGTGGGCGGCCTGAACATCCAAAGACGGTGGGCGGCACGGCGGCGGCGGGCAAGACAATGGCCGGCGGCACACAGGCGGCACCAAGCACGGCGGGAAGTCGGGACTCGGGAAGATGAAGGCGCGAGCAGCGAACATGGCGGATCCGGTTGGAGGTCGTCACCTCGGCGTGGGAGGTGGAGGAGGAGGCGGGGCCGGGAGGTGGGGGCGAGGCGGCGGCGGGGAGCCCGGGAGAGGTGGGGAGGAGGCGGCGGGCGGGGAGGTGGGGAGGAGGAGAAGGAGGCGGCGCGGAGGGACCGAGGGGCGAGGGAGGCGGGCGCGGAGGAGCGAGGCGATCGGCGAGGCCGAGGAGGAGAGGCGGGCGCCGACCGAGGGAGGTGGGGAGTGGGGTCGTCCCCGCCCACTGCCCGATATGACGGATGCGACGCGCACGCGCGAGTGCGCGACCAGGGCGACGTGGCGGCGTATGATTGGTGGGGCGGTGGAAAAAAGGGAGGAGGAGGGGCCGAACGGGTAAAAAAGAGTGGATTGGGTGGGGAAAAAGCCGGAAAAACTGAACATTCGGATTCCATGCAGGCAACATTCACATAACGTATGACAGGCAACGTTCGGATTCAATGTTTATAAATCCGCTCCCTCCGCTCTGCAGTTTCTTCACAGAAAGATTCACAGAGCTTCATTTCTTCACTGGGCTTAACCATTTACAGAGCTCCATTTCTTCACTTCGCTTCACATTTTTTCATAGAGCTTCTTGTATATTTTCTGCATTTATACTCTTTATTTAGTTATTTATTACTTCTCATTTCACAAGCATATTTATTGTATTTGTAATTCTTATTTATTAAGTAATCACCATGTTACCAAGAAGTCGCAGTACCAGGGAGCACTCAAGCAGTATGCAGAGAAATCGAAGCTCAAAAAGGACAGCGGGACGACTTAGTGTAAGCTCTCACCGTCGTTCCCCTAGTCCTCCTCCGCCCCCCATTGATGCTCGTCAGCTCTCGCCAAGCCTAGATTATTCAGAAACTTTCGCACATGTGAAAGATGAGCTTTTTTGTATTTTTTGTTTGTATCATGATAAGTTTGGTAGCAGCGGAAGATCGGAGGCCTCACAACAGACGCAACATGGAAAGACAAGCATGGCATCACACTTGTGGAAGAAGCTAAAGGTCAAGTCTACTTTTTCGTCCTCTCAGTCTCAGGCGGCCTCCAAGTGGAATTCTGTCTCGGAGTTGAACCACTATTTAGAGCATGATTTTGCAAACATGGATCCTGATCTTACTGATGGAGGTAAGATAGACTTGCTCGAGCGGTGGAAGAACAACAAGCGGATCTTTCCTGTGCTGTCACATTTCGCACGAGATGTTCTCTTGGTGCCAGTGTCCACTGTCTCTTCAGAAGTGACATTTAGTACGGTAGGGAGAATAATAGAAGAGAGAAGATCATCCCTTACGCCCAGGATGGTGGAGGCAATCACATGTGACAAAGACTGGGAATTAGCAAAAGAGCGGGAACAACATCAACTGGAGGATCCCGAAATCGTACAGGCGTATGCTGACCTAGACATTGCCGAGTAGATATTATCTACGCATGTTGTAATAGTTAGTATATACATATGTTGTTACTGTACTATTTTCCTTACTCGGGAAACCCCACTCTGGGGTGTAAGGTTTTTAACGATGCAGTAACATTGTATTTCTAAAATATCAAAGAAATTCCATTTTTTTCGAAATATTTATGTCATTGCGTGCCCATGTTTTTATGCAATTAATTTAATTATTTTAACTAGTTTTATACGAGGCGAGTACGAGAGAAAGAAAGATGACGACCGTCGTCGTCGCCTTCGCGTATAGTAACTAGCACGGCATGAAAGCTGGCACGGTGGGCTTTGGGCCGTGCTTGGACCTGGCCGAAGACGACGCGGGCCGGTATGACACGGCACGATGACATGACTGGACCAAGCCGGCACGGCACGAAACGACACAAAGCACGATGAATTTAGACCGTGCCGGCCTAAGTCCCAGCTCTACTTGCAGCGGTCGTCTCGCTGCAAATCGGCGCCGCACAGTTCATGTGAGACGCCGCCCTAATTACGCGGTCTGGTCAACCAGATTGCGCCTGGTCCTCGCGTCGTCGAGTCGCCACTTGCCAGGACTACTTGGGGCAAACAACGCGCGCGTACCAGGACGGCAGGACTAGCGAAGCAACGTGCTGCTCAAAGTTCAAACCCCTAGCTATGTCAAAAAAGTTCAACCCCTGACTATGTCAAAAAAGTTCAAACCCCTAACACTGCAGCTTTTAATTTTATCCTTTTATTTCCTCGCCTTCTGATAATACAAACGCCAACACATGACTGACTGACTGACTGGTCATTCAACAGTACTGTTGCGCCTAGCTTATTCCATCACACGATGCAGGAGCAATGACCCATCGTCCATTCAACCACCGTACTTGGCCTTGTAGTCCTGCCACAGCTGCTGCACGTCCTTCCCGAGGATCTGCGTGAAGAAATCGTCGCTGTAGCCGTCCTTCATCTTGGCGTTCAGCTCGGCGACGAACCCCGCCTTGAGCGAGTCGCAGTAGTCCAGGAACCTCGCCGTCACGTCGTAGCCCTTGTCCCACCGGTCGCCCTGCCCCGGCTGCACCCAGTGCCCCGGCGCGTACCCCGCCTTCAGCCGCACGTAGTCGGCGATCCCCTCGATGAGCCCGCCGTTCGCCTTGCCCTGCCCGTTCCACTGCCACACGTGCGTCACCTCGTGGTACAGCACGCCGGTCACCTAGTACGTACGTTAGGCATGACGAGAGCAGAGATGTAATTTCATTGGAAATTATTACTGACTAGCTAGCTTATGGTAACAGTAACACTATATATGTGCATGGCTATGCGAGCTAGGAGAGCTGGCTACGCGTTAATTACCTCGGTCTTGACGTCGCCGGAGTATCTGCCGACGTACTGGGCGCTGAGGTGGATGCCGTTGTTGCTGGTGTAGGCGACGCCGCCGATATCCTCGACGACGAGGGTGACGGCGTCGACGGGCTTGCGGTCGGCGTCGGTCGGCTGGTTGAAGGTGTTCCAGATGAAGGTGGAGGCGTCGGAGAGGACCTGCTTCGCGTAGTCGAGGCCGACGTCCTGGTCGAACCGCTGGCCGCCGGGGGTGTTGGAGGCGGTGTTCGACGCGTCGAACGTCACGGCGCCGGCCGTCGCGGCCAGGGCCAGGAGGGAAGCGACTGTGGCTACGTGAAGCTTCATTTTGCGCTAGTTTAACGCTAAGTACTAGTACTAGCTCTGGTGAGCGATGCAGATTTGCTTTCTATGGTAAGGGATTATATAGGGAGAGAAGATATCTCAAAGTACGATGACTCATGTTTGGTACTAGTCAAATGGATTAGCCTGTACTTAGTCTAGATTGGTTGCGTTTCCTGGAAATTTTGGTGGAAAAACGCGTGCAGGATGACCGTTTGTCTCCATAAGTTCTTCTAGATGCATGATTGGTTGCGCCGACAATTTTATTTAATTCCTTTCTTACACATCTGGATAAACAAATCTGACCATAAGCATAACACGCAACATCTGAAAATCTTTTTGCGTTAGAAGCATACCTGAAAATCTTTTTGCATTTGCGTGTCAACAATTTCAATTTTTTGCATCTTTATATGCATGATTGACGCCTGTTCAAGGCCGGAGTGCATTTCGTGTTGGAGACGGTACAGCGGGCAAGAGCTGCACACTTAATTTCCATGTTTCCACATAAATTAATTTCCGTGTGTCCGTCAACTTCCCTGCACTACTGGACATTACACAGCTGAGAGAATTGTGGGGCCCGCTCTAACCGACTGAAAGCTTTGATTTATAATTATGAATTTTGGTTTGAGATTGAAATTGTATTATAGCAGTTATTAGCTCTTTTGAGTCATTCAATTAAAGAAAAATAAAAAAATAAAAACATTGCTACATCTCTATGGATAATAGAAAGAAAAAATAAAGCAAAAATTAAAATTAAAAATTAATATATTTTAAGTGGCTCCTAATTTTTGTCTGGAGCCGCCTGTTGGTGGTCTAGAAAAAATAAAGCAAAAATTAAAATTAAAATTAATATATTTTAAGTGGCTCCTAATTTTTGTCTGGAGCCGCCTGTTGGTGGTCTTCGGTGATGGGCCAGTTCCAGTACAGATTTTCCGGTTGGAAAAATCTCGCTCCGCGTCTGGTTCTGCGAGGTACGAACGTGTTCTTCTCGTTCTTTGCTACACTGCACGAAGTTAAATTAGGGTCTGTGTGACTTATGATTTTATTTGAAATTTTTAAATTTTAGCTGTTTATGGTAGAGATCACAGAGATATTTGTTTGTGATTTTGGTTGATACAAATGTTAGGCTTTTAACGTGTATTACAATTAACTTGTAGATCATATCTTAAGAAAATATTTTATTTAAAAGTTAGATACTATAATAAAAACTAAAAGTCGCTTTTAGAAGTCTTTAAAGAGCAGTCGCTTAGGCTTGGCTAAGTCGTGCAGGATTTGTCGCTCATTGTGAAGGAAATCAACGAAGAACGTAATCTGTGGGGAAAATCCAGGTGCTAAACATCTAGATAAGCTTCCTTCGTTGTTTGAGTAGACAGGGGTGTAAAAGTGTAACTGTGTTGTTCTCTAAGATTTGTTGGGTAATTGGGTGGTGATCATTTGGGCTTATTTTTGATGGCTTATGGCTGAAAAGCATCAGAATGATCGAAAAACATCAGAATGACAGAGGCTTATTTAACATAATTAAATTTAAAAAAATTAAAAAATATGTTAGCCCATCACAGACAACGCAAACGAATACGGCAAAAAAAAGAACCGGCAAAAAAGCTCAAAAAAAAAGTCAAAAGTTCAGAAAAAGATGAAATTATGAATAGTGAAAAATAAACCAGAAGCCAGAAGCTGAAGCCGAAACAAACGGGGCCCAAGGTACGTGACCAAATATTGAAGAGCATGCAACCACAAGCATAACCTAACTTGGTTGAAAACAGAAGTCTAAACAAGCAATGCTGGATTTAAATTATGAAGATACAGGCTGAGTAAAAATGAGATCATACGTTTCTACAAGGAAAAAAACATAGAATTTATGTTGATTTTCAACAGAAAAATACCTATCAGAATTGCAAAATCCTTGCACAATACAAACATGTTTTCTTAACAAGTTTACTCCTGGTATAAGCATCATAATTCACACACCAGGACCTAGATGTATGACCTTCTTAGATATCCAATCAGGAGACAGATCCTCTAAAATATGCTTATAAGTATTAACCACTGAAATTTAACAAAGCAGTAAACAAACTTGCCATTCGCACTTTCAGGAGATTCAAGTGGTGTTCACAGAGCAGATACAAAAAGAAAGTTGAATTACAAAGTAAATTTATGTTGACTTGATGACTTCTACAGAAGCTTCACTTGCATGATTGCATCTAGAGTACAGCATGTATGCAGCCAGTGATAAGTAGCTTACAGAGATAATTTCACAACCATTCGGTCCGTTCCAGAATTCAATGGGAAGTCAACTTACAGAGAGAGCGGTTAAATCAAGGGTCAGTGAAAATGCATGGAGAATCATCATCCGCTCTTGTTGCTGCTCAATATTTCAAGTAAAGGAAGAAGGGAGCAGTCCAGAGGATTTCATGATGGTAAGTTGGCAAACATAGCTGGCCAAGTCCTGAAACATCAGTAGTACATACAAATTTTGTAGATTCTTCAGCTTTGCATAGATCTTATTATCTCATATGGCTTCTACGAATCTTTCCCGAACTGACTTCTGATCCGGTACTTGTTTAATGCTGCCCATGGGTAAAAATTGCGTCAATAATTAATACCTCCCATAAAATATCTATAAATGTTTGCCTAGTAATACAGAAGGAATACAGAACAAGAAAAAATTGTGCAAATAAAAAAGATGCTTAATAGAAATCAGATGGAACTTGCCTGTAAAGAATTTCTCCACCATGTATGACCTTCTTAGATATCCAATCAGGAGACAGATCCTCTAAAATATGCAGCTGTTCTTCTATCTCCCCTATCAAGTGATAGGCCAAATATGGGGGAAAGAAATGACAGTCAGCACAACTTGAGAAATATTAAGCACAACAAGGTTCGAATTGTAAGATCAACGTCGTACCTGTATCTTCTATCTCCAAGTTCTTAGCAAGAATATTGTGAAAAAGTTCCTGTTTTGTGATAAGCGAATTCTTGGTAGCTCGAGAGATATCGCAGACTATGTCAAATGTGACTCGTAAAGAATCTAGCTTTTCCTGGGAATTCACTGTGTGTACTTGATTTGTTTTATCATTTTCCTGCAAGGAACAAGTTCATCTGGTCAGAAAATAAGCAGCAGACAAATGAACTATCTTAGAATTTCTTCCAGTCTTCTGTTCTGTTACAAAACAAAAGGTGAGAACATTATTAGTGATCTGCGAGCTGAACTGGTAGATCGTGCTTCTCAAGTTTCATGTCCACTTGTGGTTTCGAGTTTCTCAAGTGGAGTGGGCAATGGCCTTTTTGGTGTCTGCATTGCCGGTGTTTCGGCCATCAATGGTGAATTTGAGGTACCATGCTTTGGTGTACTCTCTTGACAGCAAGAGATCAAATGGCGGTTTGGAGTAGCAGAAAAATCGGTCTTGACTGGAATGGGAACATACTTGTCGGAGTTTCAGTTTGGCCCTTCTGTACCATCAGCATTCAGAGAGCTCGATCACTTCTGCTGGATCAGAAAGCAACTGAGTCCTTTCAGTTCCTTCAGCAATAATTTTCTGGGACATGAGTTTTTGAAAAGATTGTGGGAAGTGTGAAGCATTTGAAAATCCATTTTCAGAGGAACTTTGCGGAAGTGGCTCAGCAGAATTTCCATTATGTGGTGCCTCGAGATATAGCTTCTCCCTTGAATTAAAGGGTTCTGGTAGCGTGGCCTCGAGAATGTCGATGTCCTGCATACATAACAATTTCAATTAGAATGCCGAGAGAATTATCATGATCTGAAAACTAACTAACATAATCAAAAGTAAGATGGGTTTACTAGAGATGAAAAAATGGAACTTCAGTTGAGGTCAGAGGCGGAGCCACACCCCGGGCAAGGTAGGCTTCAGCCCAGGGTGTGGAAAAATATCTAGTATACAGTCTGGGTAAATTCAATCCAGCATAGGTAACATTTTTATGGTCTAGCCTAGATAGTTTAGATCATGTCACCACTGAGTCCGGGACATAACCAAATCCTGGCTCCATTGAGGTCCTGAGGTGCTCCAAGCAAATTACAGGACGTTTCATACAGTGAAAACAATGCTCTATTAATTACCAACTGGCCAAGACCTAGCTGAACTAAGTTTAGTACCTTATGATGAGATTCAAAAAAAAAATCAAAAGCTTTGAGTGAAAAGCCTCGCAAAGTGCCATGGATGGAGACTGGTTAGGACTTCTGCATTCCACAGCGTCCATTATAAGTGTAATTTCCATGTCAGCATACATGCATAGGCACAGGCAGAGCTAGGCCTCGGACCGCCGGGGCAATAGCTCAAGGTCCAGATGAGAAATTCTTTAGTGTTTTACTGTAGCTAGCAACAGTACAGACCTTACAATCTTTATTTTCAGCCCAGTGGACTGAGCCTAAGGCTAGGCCTCGAGCTGGTTACGCCCCTGTGCATAGGCTTTTCTCATCATATATGAGTATCTTATTTATCTGAATTGCTTCTGGAAATAAATGTTTCATCTGGGCCAAATGAGAGTACGATAACTTCCCGTAATGCAGAAAAACCATCATTAGACTCCAATAAATGAATAGATGCTTTTCCAGGCCGTTTCTGAAACCAAAGATGGACCGCCACGAGGTGAAATACTGTCATTATCATCTTCGTCGTCTGTTTCATCCTCATCTCCCAACAGCTGATCAGCAAATCTGTCCTTGTACCTCTCTGCAAGCAAATTCCTTGCGAGTGAGCGAGCTGATAACTCTCCAATCAACTTTCAGAATAGGCTTAACGTTGTTGATCTTATATGGTTTTCTTGTGTCTGACGCTAGTTAGTAACGAACGACCTTGCTACAGTCTTGGGATCATTTGTTGTCAAAATCTCTCTCATGATCATATGAAACAGATGGTTAAAATGATTCTACGAGAAATCTAGGCACGCATATTATTCCTCTCTAGCAGTAACATATCAACTACACAAGATTGTGTAGGGGGCGGGAGTGCACCAGTGCAAAATACCACAAGGCACTCTGCCAAAAGAATCCCAGAACAACTCGATCAAAGGGATCAAGAAACAAAAGCGATCACATTCACAGCTTCAAGCTGAACTTGCAGTTGCTGGCCTTGATCTTGATCTGGTTGTTGACGTTGAGGCTGTCCACGACGATGTCGCACCTCACCCGGGACGTGACCTTCCACAGCTTGAGGCTGCCGAGCTCCACCCGCACCGGCACGTCGGCGCGGAACACCAGCGGCACGGCGCCCGTCTGCTGCGCGTCCTGCAGCGCCGACATCACCGCGCTGCCTAGCTGCGCCTGCCCGGCCATGACCACGCCCAGCACCGTCGTGTTGCGGTGGCCCTGGTAGAACGCCGGGAGCGCGCCCTGGGCCAGCCGGTACGAGTCGTACCACACGCTCAGGCTGGACCCACCCTCGTAGTAGATGCCGATGCGCCCATTCGGGTTCGTCGCCGTCACCGTCACGTCGAACCGCGCGCTCGCCGTCAGGGTGGGGTCCACCTGGAACGCCGACACGGACAGCCGGTCCACCGAGTACCGTGGCGCCTTGGGATCGAACACCAGGTAGAGCGCGCCGAGCGCGGCCGCGGCGAGGACCGCGAGCACGACGACGGTCACCACGGTGCAGCAGATGCACCGGCAGCAGCACCCGCGGCGCCGCTTCGGCGGAGGCAGTGGCGCCGGCGGCGCGACGCGGCGCGGCGGGGCGGCAGGTGCTGCCGCCGCCCGTCCGCGAGCGCCGGGTCGCCCTTCTCGGACCGGAATGAGTTCCCCGGCACCAGCGGCACCGACGGCCTCTGCCCGGCTTCTAAATCCACAGGATGAATCTTCTGGTGATCGGCCATGGCCAACTGCAGCTACGTGCACGTACCGCTTCTTTGCAACACAAGCAAAGCAAGAGCAAGCTTGTTTCTCTCTCTTGTTGCAAAGACTTGTGCGGCTCTCTATATAGAGAGTTGCAGACTGTAGGGATACTATAGGACGAAGGCGAGGAGGTGGAAAGGCGCTTGACTTGTGCGTTGTTCTTTTCAGCTATCAGTAGCTGCGACCGATAACTTTTGATTATAATATATTATTTGTATGATTAAATTAAATAGCGATAAATTATTTTAAAAAAACTGTACTGATAAGCCGTTTCCAAAATACGACGAAAAAACCGTCATAATTGCTTATTCACGGGAAATCATAGTCATAAACCGCAAAGAATGGATTTATGATTGTGCTCCATTAAGCTTCTAGCTTTAAGCTTTTAGCATTGTTTAATGCTTATTTTGCACGGTAACTGTTGTTACCATTTTAGCATAATTAAATTTTTAAAAATAAAAAAAATTATGTCACTACAAATAATAAAAAAATATAACAAAACCAAAAAACTAGAAAAAAATAAAATCTTTACTATTATAAAAAAAGAAGTTGGTGGTTGGTCCGGCTTCTCCCACCTCTTCTCATAAAAGGCTGCGCTGATATGTGGTCTCAAAAGACATGCGTCAAATCTTTCCACCTTCCCATCAAAATATATTTCTTTCCATGATTTAGCGGTCAGGGTGGATTTCATCTAGACTGTATTGTAGAGTACATGTTGTATTTTTCATCCAGTGTTAATCTTATATTAGATACTAGCTGAATGCTCGTTGCTACAGATTTTAAAATTTTATCATATTATATGTTATGAAACTACCGGGTGGTAAAAATTTTTAGAATATACATACAAATATGTTCTATTTTAAAAAAAAATCGTAGCAATACACGGATATTTAGCTAGTTAAAAGATAAATCCAATGCTGCACAGCGTATGCGCGTGTCGGGGAGAGGAGCCGAGAAAGGGGGAGGCGGGGGCACGAAGTCTCCACCTGCCCCCAACGGCACGGCCTGCCTGCCAGAGCGCGTCGCGTGTGCGTGCCGGGGCTGCGCTTTTCGCTTGCTTTCGTGCATTTTTGGTGCGGTCGCTCGGGTTGGTGGGATGGCGCCTGGAAGGAAGGGAAGAGGCGGGTGAGCAAGCCGCGTGCATCAGCGCGGCGTTTTTTTCAAAACGAGGTGGACGGCTCGAGTCCGACGTACATGGGGCACACGAACCACACACGGAAACGGGCCGTCAGGACGTGATGGACGGATGGAAACGTACATGCCTTCTGATTTATTTTTTATTATTTATAACTTTCGTTTTTTTCTAAATTTTTATCTTTTTTAGCTTTTTTGTCAGTTTTTTTGTATTTATTTGCATTATCCATGATGAGCTAGCAAATTTTTTCTATTTTTATTTTTTTTTAAATTTAATTACACTAAATAAGTCATCTTAGTTACAGTGAAATTTCAGCCCCTACAATACAATTTCAGTCATAAACCACAACTTTTCAGTCCAACCAAACGGAGCCTGGCGGCGAACGCTTTCGTGCAGAGGCACGTGATCCTCGCTGGGATCACACATCCACTGGGTGAGTTTGTTTGGACTGAATTTTATGGCTGTAATTTTTAAATTTTGATCTGCTTGTAAGAGATAGTGCGTAAAAAATAGTTATAAGTGACTTTGATCGATACAATTTGTACTATAATTTACCTATAAAATGTATCTTAAAAATACATTGTTTAATAACAAGTTACTACAAAAAAAATTAAAAATCTAAAAATAAGGCCAAACGAACTCAGCCACCAACTCCACGCGGCGCGCCGAGCTGCCTCCGTGACTCCGTCAGCAGGATGCATTAATTGCAACTGGGCACGTACGGCCTGTGAGGACTTCAGCAATTGCACATTCATCCGGTGCTTACCAATGACAATTCTCTATTGACAAACTGGGCAGCCACTCGCGAGAAGATTACGCTTTTGTCAAGGAAGATGTGTAGGCAGCTTGGCATAAGATATATGCTGGGTTCTTTGGATTTTAAAAACGACTTATGTTTAATCTATAGTAACTATCTTTTAAATAATATATTTTTAAGATAATGTTAATAAAAAATTATAATAAAAAGTGTACTGAGTTTAGCTATACCAGCCAAAATCGTATGTGATTATTTCTCTCTATGTACTATCTCTCGTGAACAGTCAGAATTCAAATATTTAAGACATAAACTATCAGTACAAAATAATCCACCCACAATTATACCGGTGCATAACTTCTATTTGCTTAGTTTAGGGAACGGCCGAGTACTGTAACAAACTGGGAGGTAGGTGTAACAGTCGAGTTCCTTCTTTTAAGCACATATGCCTTTTTGCCGCAATCACGTCTTCCTTATCACACGCCATGACGCGTGGGATTCCATTGATTCAATACAAATAAGCGATGCGATTGAACCAGTTGTGTTGGTGCACTTGCTTAAGACCACATCGCATATCTAATAATGGTGGTTGAGTGACACAATAGGCATTATAGACATCGACGATGAGTAGACAAAAAAAGAGGGATGTGCGCGATTAGTCAAACGTGTGTAGCCGAAGCTTCTCACTCGCATCCAAATCGAACCAAGATTCCATCTAGATGATTTATTCATCTTCTTTTTTTTTTCGTTTTTTGCGACGAGATGATTAGTTCTAATGGCGTACGGCACGTTTAATTTGATCATTCGGTCGTACTAGTACACTACAAGTACTTTTTTTAAATTAAGGCACATCGCAAGGATGTTCTTAATTTTTCAAAACACACAAAATCGATCTATTGAGCAACATCGTATATGTAATTCAGCCTTGCCAATTGGAACATAATGTCCCCTATATCAATTCTACTAGCCACGTAAGCGCGGCGCCACGCCGCGCCAGCCACCGTGTGGACCGAAGTAAAAGAGACGAAAATCCGCGGGGCGATTCTCTAAAAAAAATCGAGGACGTACGCGTAATTTCGGAGGAACCAAAGGGTTTTTTCGCAAAAAACAGGGACCCGTAAGGACCTGTACGTAACTAAACAAGGACCTATACGCAATTTTGGAAACTGCGGGTTGCTATCGGTGAAGTGGAGGGTGCTTTCTAGAAAAAAACATGACAGGGACCTGTTTGCGAGAAGTAGGGACCTGTTTGCGAGGACGGAGGACCTCTATGCGATTTCGTAAAGCGCAGGAACTTTTTCGCAAAAAAGCGCAAAAAGGCGACGTGACCCATCTCCCTGGCCGGAGAGTCTGCCGCTTATAATATACGGAGTATATGTGACGACTGAACTTGCATCGTTTTGTTGTTGGAAACATGGACAATATGTTAATTCTAAATTTTATTTTGAGACAAGTACAACAAACTAATGATACAAAACTTACTACTAACAGCAGACTAATTATTATACTTCAGAATATACGCAAGAAAATATAATAACAAAGTCGAACGAACGCGCGAATGACTTACTTTTGAACCTGATGAAGAACAGGAAGTAGCGCAGGCTTGATGCAGTGCAGAAAGTAAATGACACAGTGAAGGAGCGGTCGCGCAGGCTTGATACAGGTACTTTCTGCGGCAATGGTTCAGAGATAGCTGCTCTCCCTCCTTCCAGATGCACGCCGGGAAGAAAGGTCGGCGAGGTTCAGACAGCACAGTACTCGAGCACAAAATCGTAAAGAAGAAGAAAATAGAGGCAGTCAGATTCTCACATATATATATATACACACACACACAGAGAGAGACTGATAACTAACATGATTAAAACAGTCATTTATCCACTGGTAATTGACACATTCAACCAGCCATTTACCCACTGGTAACTGATACATTCAACCAGTCATTTATCCACTAGTAACTGTCTATCATCAAGACCTCAATAAAACCTCAAATTCAAACGTTTGAATCTTATTCAAACACACAGAGAGAGAGAGAGAGTGGTGCAGAGTTTAGCAAAATAAAGTCATGCGATTTTCGCGAATATGCGCGCGTGTGTGACTAGACAGAACCCTCCTCATACCATCTCTACTCATATTCAAGAAGTGGTGAGAACTCCACCTTATAAATCGGTCTTTCTCATCTTGCCTTAGCAATATGGTACTAAACCATGCATACTTTAGAATTAAAAAATGTGCCAATCTCTATCAATCCTCCACCAATTCCAAAGCAAGAAATAAACATATAACAAAGACATTGCGCTGAAGTATTGTTAATATACCAGTCTTTTAGTGTAAGTCTCGTATGGGTTAAACTTGTACCTAGAATGACAAGATTTATCTTCTCACAGCTGATGAATGGACTATACCTTGAATTCACAGCTTTTCGTGATAAAATTTCACTTGAAATCTTAACTAGTACTAGGCTGCTAATGAACCACGTCTAAACGGAATGTTATATGGTTATGCTCCCTTATCTTTTCATGAGCTTTCTAGAGAATGCTCCGTTCTCGTGAACTGCGATCACACAGTTAAGCTCAAGTAGGTGTATTCTTTCTAGGTATCCTGCAAGCTAATATCTTTTTCCTTATTTGGACAACAGAATACATTAAAGCTTTATGCCAACCTTCCATACAGTCGAAAGTACATTGTTTATTAGGACATGGGTACAATAAATATGTACTCTCTTGTTACAACATTAATTTGTTTTTCCTATTGCCTAAGTCACGGGATCTCCGATCAAGAAAGTATGGATTACCATTGTGATGTAACTTAAATAGGCCTCATTTCCATATCCATAGATGTAACAGAAATCGCTTTCCGTACTAACCTTTTTGTGAAAGGGTCTGCCAGATTTTTCTCAGTGTGAATATAGTTCACAGCGATCACTTCGGAGTTTCTCAGTTTTCTGACAGATTTAAACCTACGTTTCACATGTCTAGAGACATTTGACGCTTGAGCATATGACGTATCTTGCCATCTATTACTGATGTTTACTATTTAAAAAAAGAAAGTTGTTGACGATGGTTTATCTACCATCCCACTCATCCTCTCCGGAGAAGTTATATGCTGATAGGTGGGCCTACGCCGATTGTAATTTCTCTCCCCTCGCCCGCTATTAGCTATTACTATTCCGCTCTCCTAGCGTTACGCAATTTTGTTTGCCTACTCCCCTCTCCTCTTCCCCTCTCAAACCATCCCCTTCTCCTCCCTCCTAATGTGCTACCACGTTCTCCTCGCTCAGATGGCAGCGGATGGGCACCGCGCGATTGAACTTCAGGATGGCATCGACGGATTCATCGTGCATTCCCTACTGCCAACTGGTTGGCAGGGAGCACCCCTGCTACACGCCAGACGCCTGTCGCCGCCCACAAACATCTTCCGCTGCAGCATCAAGATCGTCAATGCGACAACCATCAGCAGCCATTAGCATGGTATGTACTCTTGGCCATTAGTCTGAACATGGCGCCTGCCGCCAATGTCCTCTGATTGCCAGTACCTGTAATACATGATGATGTACTATCTAGCTATCTTTTCATAACCGTGCCATGTTTGTTCGTAATTTACACCTTCGATTAGCATAAGATTAGATGCAACATTTATTGTTTGCTCACCCACTGTTAGTTTACTAATACCTGTCACAAATCTGTATTATGAATATATGGTGTTGGATGTTGAAGAATGAAGATATGCATCTTTTCACAGACAAACCAAAGTACACTAATCCTCGGCGGCCTTTTTTTTGTTGTTGTGAGATTAATGTGTACCATCTTTTGCCTAAATGAATGAGTGTTCAGATTAATTGTTTGGTTGTTCATCTAATCAGTACCTCAATATGCCGTTCCACTTAGTAACTGGTGGCCTGATACTTGATATGCAGATGAAGCAACAGGTTGGTTCAGAACTGTAGACATTGATGCAGTAATTCTGGAGGACCAGGCATGCAATAGAGGGAGGGTGAATGGTGTCTTCAAATTTTCCCCTAAATATTTGCTCAATCATTTTTTTATAGCTACAGAGCTGTAAAGATTACAGTTGAAATCCCACAAGAAAACCGAAGCAATAGAGAAGACACAACAGAGAACTAATTGTGGTCGGAGACCACCAACGTGGTCAAAATACGACAACGTAGTCGAACTCTGACAATGTGGTCGAAAGCAGACAATGTGGTCGTAAACTCGACAGCGTGGTCGGAGATCGTCGTAGTCGATAATCATCGAGACCAGAACCAACGTGATTGAAAATGGTTGCAGTCGAAACTGACGTAGTCGTAGACAACATGATCGAATGCCAACCAGTGGTTGAACAATCAACGTTGTCGTAATCAGTCGGCACCGTGATCATAACAAATGTGATCGTAAGTCAACGAGTGGTCGAACAACCAACGTGGTCGAAACCAAACTGCAACTCAAAAGATCAACATGGTTGTAACCAACGTGGTCGTAAACCAACAGGTGGTCGAACAACCACGTGATCAGAATCAGTTTGCAACCAAAAGATCAACATGGTCGATTCAGCTCAAAAACCAACCAGAGAATAGGATAATCTGTGAGTGGACGGAAACCCCATGCGCTAGGAAAAAACGAAGCGGTCAGAAGAATGAATGTGCTTGATACCGGTGCAATGCCGTCTAGAACTTGATCGTGGTCGAAACCAACATAGTCGTAAAACTGATCGACGTTCCAGATAGTGCACCAACTACCGACTGATTCAATTCAGATTTAATAGAAGAAAGCCAAGAAATCAAAAGACCTGAACGTGGTCGAAAATAGTGGGAAGCGATATGAAACTCGACTGTGGTCGCAACCAACGTGATCGTAAAGGCGATCGACATTTCAGACAGTAAATAGCGCGGCTTTTTCAGTTTAGATACAAACCGAAAACAGAAGAACTAGCAGCGCTCGGAAGCTACTGCATAGTTGTAAACAACACGCTTCAGCCTGGAACTCGACCGTGGTCAAAACCAATGTGATTGTAAAACCGATCGATGTTCCAGACTAAGATTTCACTAACTTCCGACTTCTTTAATTCAGACTCAATAGAATAACGAGAAGAGATCAAATGGTCTGAACGTGGTCGAAACAAAAAGCAATACGGTCGGAGACTTGACCTTGGTCGAATCTGGAGGCGGTCGTAACAGTGAACGAAGAACAGAGGAAAGTAGACAACTCACGACCGCCAGATCCAAACTCCACAAAACTTTTGACTAAGAGATCAACTGGCCATGAAACTTTGTATACAACATGATTAAAATCTCAAGAGATTGCTCTAATCTTTAATTGAAAACTTAGCAACTAGATTGAGGGCTTTACGAGATTTCTCCAAGAGCGCACAAAATCGAAGCCGAGAGCGTGAAAAGGCAATCATACCATGCTCGTGGGAATAGACTAGCAAAGATGGTTTTGAGTATGATTTTTCAACACCAGGCAAGTCAGATCATCAACAAAGCAAGCAAAAAATTCCTTTCATATCAAGATGGGAAAGAAATAACTACAGAACACAAGAACAAAAAGAACAGAGCAAGAACCAAATCAAAGCCAACTCAATCAGATAAAGACTACACAAGCAGTAGATGGAAACTTGATGTATTGATCTGATGATTGGTTTCACAGCCATTCCCTTTGGGAGGACCAAGCTCTAACCCTAGAGTCAAAACCCATTCTCTAACCTAACAACCATGGAGGGAGGAAGAGCTAGCCACCACCAGACCTACCCACGGTGTGCCTCAAGCCTCAACTAACTTTTGCCTCCTCTCCCATTTTTATAGGCTCGCAAACGATCCCTAGACCTAATGGATCCAACCATTAGTCCAAACCAGGGATAACCCGTTAACCCCACCTAACAACGGGTTTTACTCATGCACGCTTCTCAAAGCAGCTTACATGTGGCCCCAATGACTTGTTGTCAAGCCTCTCACGCGTCCGGATCCCACCGAACTATCCTCACTTGCATACGACCCAAGTCACTTGGCACAACACGTGCTTCTCCTCGCGCATAACGGCACCCAACAGCCTTGACCATCTGGACCTCGACCCCTCCCTGAGCCTAGTCCTGAGCCTAACATGCTGGGGAACTGTCAGCAGCGCGCACTGCCCTTCCAAATGCATCTTAGCATGTGTCGTAGCGCTAGGCTAGTAGCAAGTGCCCTCCCTGGACCTCTGCTGCATAGGAAAAGAAATGTCACAATTGTTGTATGTGCAAAGCCCATTTATGACATGGGACTAATATCTTAAAGCATATGACATAAACAATTGCTATATGTTTACAAACATTTACTAACTATGTAAGTAGATAGAACATTTCCTACCGTTACATATTTACTATCTTCAAATTAATATAGAATCTGGTATGGACTGGTGCACTCATGCTGAGCTTGCCGAAGGACTCCTTCCTGTTGTGATACGTCATCCTGTCGGCTGCCACGATCTTGTCAACGAGCGACATGGAGAAGTGTGCAGCGTGGGGGTTCTCAAAAGTGCCAATGTTGTGGATGCACCTCAGGTTGTCGAGATAGTAAATATGTGACATACATTTTACTGAGTGTCAAATCAAAAATTGTTGTTGATAAACTTCAAGATTACTGTCACAAAATCCATATGTCGAGAAAAACACGTGATCGCTTACAAGGAGGAAGGCGACACATCTACAGATGAACTTCATGTCCTTCTCCTTCTTCTTCCAGGAGTGTGCGGCCTCCCTCAGGTTGTCGACAACGACCTTGCAACATTCACCGCCACCGAAATTGGCGTCGTCCTCGTCAACAATGTACCCTTCCCGGTGATGTTGTTGCTGGTCACCGGGAAGAGAAGCTTGCTGAAGGCTACTAGGGAGAAGCACCTGATCATGAGGATGTCAACGCTCTTGGCCTGAATCCTCTCTAGTAGAACGTTGACCTTGATATCACCATTTTGTGGCACGCCAAGCACGCGCTTCAGCTCAGTGAGCTCGACGTTGGTTGCGGCATACAAAATCAAAGGGGCGTCCCTATCGCCACAAGGGAGACCAGGCACCCAGCTAATGGTGTGCGGTGTGATAGGGAGGTCCCTGCTCCCTAGGCCCTCCAAATTGAACTGCGAGTCACAAGTAATTCTACTTTCGATTGTAAGTAAGTTCAGTACTAGTCATAAGTAATTCTACTGTCGATTGCAGGTAAGTTTATTGCCAGTTGCAAGTAATTTTACTGCCAATCGCAAGTATTTTTACCGCCAAGTCACTTGTCCGCGCTTAAAAGAGTGCAATAACCCTAATACAAATAATTTTACTGCACTAATACATAATAGTTACTGCACTCTTCTAAGCAGACCTAACCTCCTGAGATGGTTTGGAGGGTTGGGGAATGGCATGCTCGGCCAGGCTGGCCCGTTGTGCTGAGGTATTGGCCCAAGCATGGCACGCCTAATCTAGCTGAGTCGGCATGACTCGTTTATTGTTCATACCGTGTTATACCTAGACTGAGCTAATAATACCATGCCTTAGGTTAACATGGTTAGCCCAGTCCGTTTGGCTAAATCTATTCTAATGGTATATGTGGTGGTTCGAAACTATAGCACAATGACTTTGTAGGCACCTTTGGATGCCACGTTCTAGAGTGCAATTGGTGATGATTGCAGTGGATGTTTACTTGATGGTACTAACTATCTAAGGGTATGTACAATGTAAGATACTTATACATGAATGCTTAAAGAGAGAGAATATAACCACATCATCAAACACCTATATAAAAGTTATTTTATCCAATACAAGCATCTCTTCCATAAGTGCTTAGATGTTATATTATCTATTAATTAGATATAGTTATACACATAAGTACCTGCTAAGCACCGATGCTTATTTAAGTATCGATGCTTCAAATTAAGAAGTTTACCTATCTTATGTGATAAAAAAATCAGTTTTTAATTACTAAACATCTTTCTAAATACCGGTATTATACATGCTCTAATAGCAATTAGCAGTCAACGACCGAATTAAATCCGCCCCGTTCTATACGCTCTCACTTATGTCCCGTCCATCAAACAGTTCATACCCGTATCGCACGACATCCAGATAAATCTTATCCCCGTTCAAATCCATTCAGGAGTCGTCGGTGACAATTAAATAGATAAATAATTATAATATATAGTGAAAATGTTTTCTCACAATCTGCTATATTTTAACTGTGTAACCTGTCACACAGGAAAAACATAAAAACCAAAAACAGCAAAACAAAAATAATAATTCTCTCCTGATACTGTAGCAACCGTTCGGTGTAGCAAATAGTGCTTGGTTACTGTAGCAAATAAAGAAGAGAAATGCTAAAGAACATTCGAATGTTTTTTAAGATAAAAACAGTCAGATGATCTAGGGGCGTTGGATCTCTATCCAACGGATCCACTCATATAAGCACCTCTTTAAAAAAAATCTTATATAAACACCTCTTCTAAAAAAAGATCTGAAGTGTTAGATCATCATCTAACATCCTAAAATTAATTAAAATGTTGTATAAACACTCTCAATAAAGAATTCGGCAAGTCACTTTCGTTGGAGCGGCTGGACATGATGCCTCGGTTTCTCTCCACGTCATGGACTTAATGCAGAGTCTCCTCTATTTTATCGCTTCTCTGTAATTCATGTGGTAGACATACAACGATGAAGTATGGAGATTTTTCTAGTGTCTTACTGTGCATTTCTTTTACAAATATGAGTTTATACATGTTATACACCTCAAATAATATTAACAAATAATACTATTAATTATTATCATAAATATTTCAGACCAAGGCATGTTCTTTTTCTCTGAAGCTGACGGCTTTTGACTTTTACTACAGTACTAACTTTCAAACGGAATATTTTCTTAAGATGGGATCTACAAGTTAAACGATGTATACGTTAAAAGCTTAACATCTGTACAATCCAAAATCGCAAGTTAGTATCTCTCTTCGTAATCTGTACCGTAAACAGGCAAAATTCAAAAATTTTAGCTAAAAATCATAAAACACAGTTATTACCGAACAGGCCCATATGTTGCATCAAACCTCTCTCCCCCCATATTCATTGGCATCTCCACTGTTACAGTTTATGCATTGCAGGCGCGCGGCCGGACAGCCTGCTGGAGGCGGTGCGCGGCCAATTCGATCCTGCGGCTATATATAAACCGCTGCCTGCAGGAATTATTCTCAGGCGACACAAGAACGTAAGCATGGCTGCTACTACCCGCAGCGGTAGTGCTCGTGTTCCCTTCGTCTTGCTCCTGGCGCTCATGATCCTTCACAAACCAGCAGGCCTATCCCAAGCCTTCCAGTACCGTTCCCTCCTCCAGACCTGCCAGCCTAACGGCTCCATCACCGGCAAGTCCGGCAAGTGCAACACGCAGAATGACTCCGACTGCTGCAAGGACGGCCAGCGGTACACCACGTTCGCGTGCTCGCCGCGCGTCACGGGGAGCACCCCTGCCACGCTCATGTTGAACAGCTTCGCCAAAGGCGGGGACGGCGGCGGGGCGGCCGCCTGCACGGGCAGGTTCTACAACGACAGCCAGAAGGTGGCCGCGCTGTCCACCGGCTGGTTCAACGGGAGGAGCCGGTGCGAGAAGGACATCGTGATCCGCGCGAGTAACGGGAGGTCCGTCAGGGCCATCGTCGTCGACGAGTGCAACTCCATGAAGGGCTGCGACGAGGAGAACAACTACGAGCCGCCGTGCGGGAACAACATCGTCAACGGGTCGCCGGCGGTGTGGGACGCCCTGGGGCTCAACAAGGACGACGGCGAGGTCTCGATCACGTGGTCCGAGTCCGACGCGCGGCGTGAGTGACAGGGGCGCCTCACGCACGCATACAGGCGTTCTCCTGTTAATTTTACCTATACGGTTTTGATAATCTTTCAGTTGTCTCGAATTTTCTTATCTTCCCGTGACCTAAAATTGCAAAGTATTTAGATTAAAATTAGAGTACTACGTAATATGCAAATTTAGAAAAGCTTTATGGTAATTTTTAGTTCTACATGCTTATATATATATTTGAAAGGGTTCACCTAGGTTTACTGTATTTTTTTTTTGTCTAGATTAGAATTTATGTTGTAAGAGTAGGGTTCATCGAACCTAAATTTATTTTTGTTTAGGTTCGAATAATTCTTTGTTTGGTTTTGCTAATTTTCAGTTGTCTTAAATTTTTTATCTTTTGGCCACCGAAAATTACACACATATTATTTGGCCTAAAATTGCACTACTAAGTAATATACATTTTTAGCAAAATTTTACTGTAATTTCTGTTCTATTTGTTTTTGTATTTATAGGGGTTCACCTAGATTTACTTTATTTTTGTCTAGGTTAGAAATTTTGTATCTTTATTTTTTCTAAGGGTTCACCAAACTTACATATGTTTATTTTTGTCTAGATTAGAATATTTTTTGTTTTAGTCCATGTCCTTCATAACAGAAAAAACACAGGACAAAGGTAGATATTGGATCAAGATCCAAAGGCCAACAAAAGTGACTTAAAGACAACAAAATTGCAGTCACATCACCGATAGGCACCAATTGTTGCTAATTTCCAGTCAATTTAATTTCTTTTTACATTTCAGTCAAATTTCTAGACCATCGGTTGTGAATCTTGTGGCTGAGAGGAACCCACGGACTCAACTCAAACTTGACTTTCAACCATATTTCGAATAAGCTTTCATCTCAAACTTTTGACTTTCAACCAGATTTCGAGCAAACTTTCAACTCAAAACTTAATTTCCAACAAGATTTTGAAGAAGCTTTCAACTCAAAACTTTGTTCTTTTAATTAGTTTTTAAAGAAATTTTCAACTCAAGCTTTGCACTTTTAACTAGGTTTTGAAGAAACTTTCAACTCAAAATCCGACTGATTTCCTCACAATTTTTAGTTGAGTGTTATTTAGCAATTCCGACAAAAAAAGATCCTGAGGCTTGTATAGTCTATAGTTTTGGTCCATAAACCGAACCCTTAGTATGGTAGGAAAAATGTAATTATTGTAGAAAGAAAATAACAAATGCAAGATGTATCATTGAAAGATAGAACCCAGTAAATTAAATTACAATATATTGTTATTGAAACTCCTTTTATTAATTTTCTTTCCTTGTTCTCTAACTAAAGGAAATGGCAGTCTCCCAGATGGCGCTACCCCAAGCCGAAACAACAGCGATGGCCTAAGCAGACACAGCAGCAGCAAGCGTCCAATAATACCAGTGGTGGTGCCCGTGGTGATTACACTTTGTTTAATCTCAGCTATTTTTATTTGTGTTTGGAGGAGGACAAGACCGAGATCAAGGCTAAAGAAAACTCTTTCATGTAAGTACAACGGCATTCTCACTGAAAGTTCACATTTCCCCAACTGTGGCTAACACCTAGCTAATTTTAGTGTTCGAACATTGAACAAGCAAGTACTACAACAGTGTCCTCTATCCACATTTGCACACTGAACCTCAATACCTACAGCGTGTTTTAATCACCAAAATTATCCTTTTGTTTTGCATCCACAGACACAACTTACTCAGATGATATTGAAGAAATTCAGGCATTTCTGATGGACCCATTATTGATAAGAGCAGCAACAGATAATTTCGCTGAAGTAAACAAGCTAGGAGAAGGAGGTTTCGGAGAAGTTTATAAGGTATTTTCTGCAAATGATTTACTTTGCATGTTCTTGATTCTTTAATTGCATTTTGTACTAAACTAGCGTGTTTTTTATGACTTTATTCCCAATTTATCCTGGAAATACAAGCATGTGCTGTGGAAAAACAAAAAGGATTGTTAATTAAAAAAATAACAATCAGATTGCCAATTAAAAATCACAATGGGACTGAACTTCCTCTCTTTTTACAGATACAAGCATGCATGAATTGCGGGTATATATTCCGTATAAACTGAGTACATAAAAATAAAAATAATTAAATCCCCTATTGGATTGAATGTATTCACAACTTTTTTCCAAGTAAAGCATGAACTGATGTATATAAAAATTGAATCAACGCCACAATTGGACAGAATTTATTAACAACTCATTTTTTTAAAGCACAAAATTGATGAACTGCGGGTACATAAAATTGTTGTCAATGAAAACCACAATTGGATCAAATTTATTCTGAACTCAATTGTTTTCAAGTGCAAGCATGAACTGTGGGCACATAACCGAAAGGAGCAGCTAATTCTCAATTTATTGTTATTAACACCATAATTGGATCGCACAATTACTTAAGTTGTTTGTTTCACATCAGGGTTTGCTGCCTGATGGACTGGAAATCGCAGCAAAAAGATTGTCAAAAGGATCAAAACAAGGAATCCGTGAGCTGAAAAGTGAGCTAATATTAGTTGCCAAGCTCCAACACCGGAATCTGGTGAAGTTAATAGGAGCTTGCCTACATGAAGAAGAGAAGATACTTGTGTACGAATACATTCCAAACAATAGTCTTGACGCCTTTATTTTTGGTAATGAACTTTATGCCTCGCTCTTCCCAGTAATAATTCTTGAATTTCCCTGGTACATGTGAAGCAATCTGTTCGAAAAAAAATGAAATCAAAGTAAGAGAGTAATTGAGCTCCTGAACTTGCTAATTACTTTCTCGATACGGCCGTTTTGCGCAACATGATACTTTTGTTGTTAATTAGACGATAGGATATGCTGAGCTAGGTAGTGTGCGGACTTGTTGACATGGCATCTAGTCTACTTGAAGACACTATGACAACCAAATTCGAACTAAATTGAGGGCTTGTTCTTTTCGGTTTCTAAAAGCTATTTTTCAGCTTTTCTACAGTAACTAGCTTTTAAACAGAGTATCTTTTTAAGATAGGATATACTAGTTAATTGCAGTACATATTGTACCGACTTCATTTATATTGGCAAAAACTACGCATAAGTTTCTGTTACTCTGTAATCTCTCGTACGAACAGCTTAAAAGTCATAAGCCGCAGCAAAAAAAAAACCCTAGGTGGGCAGAGGGAAAGGAGAAATGCGCAATTTCTAAAGCTAGCTCTACGCAATGGGGGAGGTGAAGGACCTGAAGGTGGCACCGAAGCCGGATGCCATCGTGGAGATGGAGCTACCGGGTTCATGATGAGCGCGGAGGAAGCGGAGCGGGAGGCGGCGACCATGGCAGACACGGTGGAGGACCTACTGCCACCGTTGGTGCCATTGGTGATGCGGTGTGCGTGCCCCGATCTTGCATTTACCCGTGGCACCTTGGGGTTGCGTGTGACATCCACGCCTCGGTCGAGATCTGCATCGATCCTGGCCCCTCATCCTTGAGCCACACGGCGACCCTTTCTTCGCTTTCTCTTCCTTCTCGACATACACAAGCTCGGGCTTGCGGACGGAGCTAGAGATTGCGCTGCAAAGGGGGCCGAGGAGCGTCTTTACGTGCAGCTCAGCAAGCCCTATGTCAAGACAAACTCACGGGCTACGGCAAGCTCACTACGGACAAACTCCCGTCCCATCCTACCTCATCCCCCAACCAAACACTACCTTAAATCTAACCATCGGAAAAATGTGCATGGAACATTAGAAACCACCTTATTATTCGTAAGCACTCAATATTCAAATAACATCTACTTAATTTACTGGGACTAACTACCTGTAGGAGCACAAAAGACTACCCCACTCGTTTCGGCTTCAGCTTTTGGCTTATTTTCTATTATTCACAAATTTCGTCTTTTTCTGAACTTTTGGCTTTTTTTTAGATTTTTTGCCGTTCTTTTTTTCCCGTATTCATTTGCGTTATCCGTGATGAGCTAGCATATTTTTTTTCTATTTTTATTTTTTTAAATTTAATTACGCCAAATAAACCACTCTCATTCAAGAAAAATCTCGATCATTCTGATGCAATTTCAGCCATAAGTAACAGCTTTTTAGCCCAACCGAGCGGGACAAAGGCCCTGATATTTGATATGTGTTGTTTTGTCATATATCGAGGAACAGAATCATAACTAAGTCTAGTTTTCATGCACCCCTTTCCCCTTTAAATTACAGTACCCCACCTGATTGCTAATTTGTCAGGTGTTAGCTGTAGAAAACCTCCTACTTTATTTGCTATCGTGCACTGACTGCTCCAGCCTACACAACACAAATATGCAGATGATGAAAAGCGCAAACAACTAGCCTGGGAAACAAGGTACAAGATCATCTGTGGTATCGCTCGAGGCATGACATATCTACACGATGAATCCCGGGTAAAAGTAATACACAGAGATTTGAAGCCAAGCAACATTTTACTCGAAAAAGATATGACCCCGAAGATCTGTGACTTCGGCTTGGCAAGAGTCTTTGAGGGAGACCACACAAAGGATATCACAAGAAGAGTAGCTGGAACATAGTAGGTTCATGTGGACATATTTATTCTTCAGTCTGCACATAATGTTTCACATTTCTCTCACAAAAGATATAACTGTTTACATGTATACAGTGGTTATATGGCACCTGAGTATGCAGTTCTTGGGCATGTATCGACTAAGTCAGATGTCTTCAGCTTTGGAGTGATTGTTCTGGAAATTGTGACAGGAAGGAGAAACACTACTTCGTCAGAATCAATGATGGCTGAACATCTTTTAAGCTATGTCAGTATTTATTTGTAATATTTTGTCTTAAAAGTTGGTTACATAAATTAGCTTTGCGCATGATGTGTTAATTTTTGTGCACAGGTATGGGAGAATTGGACTAGGGGAACAGTAACAGAGATAGTTGATCCATCATTGCTTCGTAATTGTGCTGAAAATGAGGTTCTAAAGTGCATACACATTGGGTTATTATGTGTCCAAGAAAATCCAAGTGACAGACCCAGCATGACCAATGTGATCCTTATGCTTGTTGGAAGGTCTACTACCTTGCCTGCTCCTTCTAGGCCTGCGTTTCTTTTCAGGTTGGACAATGCACACCATGCCCATCATGAAGATGCAAATGAACTGCCAGAAGGCTCAAACAAACCCGATTCGTCTTTCAATACGGTGACGATCACAGAACTTGAACTACGATAGATCCCGTTCCCAAATATTTAGCTAGGGTAGGAAAACTTGTAAACACCATTAATTCGTAATGTCGATGTCGCTGCGTGTGTATGATATGAACATTTGTAAATTGGATGATTAGTTTGGGGTGCACAAGTGAATTTTCTCTTGCTTTGACCCTCCAACTGGCTCTCTCCTTCCTTTGCTTTTTTTTCCCTCTTTTTTTGCAGAGTGAACAGTCATTGGATGGAGAGGGCGGTAGGGACTGAAAAGGAAATTTATTTTGGATTATGGGGTTCTTAGTGCAAAATTTTGGGCTGATTGTCAATGCTGGAAAGTTTAGGGTGAAATGCAAATATGTATGTAAATGAACAAACCACCATGTCATTCCTTCACTATCTACCTCAATTTTTTATCTGTCCTCAGGAATTCGCGGTGTTAATTACATTGCACAGATTGGATCAGAGAATATGAACGTTGCAGTGAAACGCAAGGAGCGGGCTTGTTCCTTGGTAGCTTTAGATTGTAGGAAAAATGTGATGGATTAACGGTTTAAGATCTGTTCCTTGGCAGTGGAGGTTTCTGAATCTAGAATTGCTTCAACTCTAACGATCTGCAAAGGTAATTGCAAACAGATCAGTGCTACATTGTTTTCTTCCGGTTCATGTGTAAGTTTGGACATGTGTACATCTTTGTTCTGGCTCCGTTCTCTCAATTGCACATTCAGCATGTTCACGATATCCGTAGCTTCTTGTTTGATTTCGGTCGGACGTTTTTTCTTGGAAATCGGTCAATTTTCTAACCTTACGGCTTGCTCCGCGATTCATGCCACATTATTTCTCCTCTAGCTTCGGTGGGGCTCTCGTGACCGCTGCTGCAACCGGCGAAGCCAATCGTGTCATTGGTGAGCACCACAGCTCACCAAGTCAGTTGGCCGCTGCCGAGTGCCTTCTCTTGCTGAATGTGCCCTCTGCCGCATGCCCTCCTTTTTGCCATACTAGTTACGTACCGTACGTTGCAACGAAATTTATTAAATATACAGATAATCGTGTTATAGAAGAGAACTACTTTAGTCGGTTGGAAAATGAAGAGTGGTGAGAAGTTAAGGGAATAGAGCAGTTAGAGGAGAATAAACGTACAACCACCAACTCGTTCTTTTATAATATTAATGATAGTAAGGAAAACTAGAGACGGTCGTTCGTGCGAGAGGACGCCGGAGACGATTAAGGCTTCAGAGGTGCCAGTGGGGGCGGCAGCTACGGGGGAGGCTGGCGGGGAGAGGGTGTAACATCCCAATTTTTAAGCTTTTCAAAAATTTTATTTAAAATAAGATTTTATTAAATTTCTTGATTTTTTGAAGTAAATTAAAGCTTAAATTAAATTATCATCAATTAAAATGATTTAATGTGATTAATCCAAATGTCAACTAAAGTTTTATTTGAGTTCCTAAGGTTTCAAAGTAGTTATCTAATGTTTCTTGGATTTTTTTCGGAGTTATTTGCTATTTTTCTTGACTTATTTGAATTTCCAAGTATTTCTTAAAAGAAAAAGTAATTAAAGTCTGGATTTCGATGTTGGGCTGAATTCTTCGCTCAGGCCCGACCTTTCCCTTCTTTATCCCTTCGCCGTCCCATTTCTTTCTCCAGCCTAGCCTAACCCCACGCCGTGCCAACTCGCCTCCTCTCCCTCTCGCTGCCGCCCAAGTTCACCTGTCAACGCGACCCAGGTCCTGTTCTTCTGCCCTGCGCTGACTCCGAAGCCACTACGCTGTCATCGTCGTTCCATCTCTGTCTTGGATTCCTCTTCCCTATGCTATAAAGCTCGTCGCGACCTCGTTTCCAAACACCCTAAGCCTCCCGCACCTCAATCCTTGGAGTCGTCGCCTCGTTTCAACATGGAATTCATCGGGATTTGGATTTGAAGCCATCACCGCCACCTTGCTCCAACGAGCAATTGCATAGCCTATAATGAGTTTATTCCTTCGCCGACCACAGCCAGAGCTTTGCCTTGTCCTAACCTATCTCCTCTGCACCACACCGAGGCCAGTGGACGGGGGAACCCTGAGATCGTCGTAGACTTGACTTGCTTCATCGCTGACATCTGGACGCTAGGCCACTCCATTGACCATTGGTTTCTAAGCTAAGCCAAACCGCGTCGCAAACACGCCAGAAACCCGTTGTGCGCATTGCCTAGCCTAGTTGAGGTCTTCATCACCGGATTCACCACCGCCCACCTCATCGTCAATGACCGCGCCGACCACCTCTGCTTGATCGGAGTAGGTAGGCTAGTTTGCCTCGACGTGAAGAACCTCCAAGTGCTCACGCTGACCCGTTGCTCGCCGTCGCCAATGATGAGAACCCTAGTTGTAGATCAGATATGAGCTGGTAGTCCACGCTGATGTCCACATCAACGCATAAAGGTCACAAGTATGCCACATGTTGGCCACTACCTCGTCACTATTTCGTCCTGCAAAGCATCTAATCCTTCAAAATCGATGACCTTCTGAGTAATTGTGTTAAAGAAATAACACAGTCTCATGCTCTCGGACCTTGATCACCAAAAAACTCCTTATTGCAATAGGGAGTATCTGTGTCATCAGTATATGACAATCATGAGACTTCATACCAATTAACTTCAAATCTTCCATCGAAACAAATTTCTTCATGTTGGCAGAGTAACCAGACGGAACTTTCACACCATGCAAGCATTGGTATAGTTCAGTTGGCTCGACCTTGGACAGAGTGTAATAAGTAGGGGAAAGTAAGTTCGTCCATTGTTGGTCTTTGTCGGTGCTAACTCAGACCTAATGTCCATGTCAACCAAGTCAGGCTGTGCATTGACACCATCTTTTGTTTTGTCACGAATATTTAGTAAGAGACCAATCAAGCTATCACATATATTATTCTCTACGTGCATGACGTCTATGTAGTGGAAAATTTCTAGGTGCTCCCAATAAGGTAAGTCCTAAAATATTGATCTCTTCTTCCAGACTTATACTTGTATCAAGATGCGTTACACACATGATATACATGTATATTTGCATACTCTTTATGGTACATGATACAGTCGTTCGGACATGCATGTATTGTTTCTACTTCCATTCTCAATGGACAAAGAATCTTCTTGGCTTTGTAGGTGATTTTGAGCAACTCGTTTTTCTTTAGAAGCATGTACGCTAAAAGACCTAATAGCGCAGTGAAACTCTTGTCGGACCAACTGATGCTTGCCTTCAACTTCAGTAGTTCAAGCACGACTAGCAACCTTGTGTACTTTGACTTACAGCACGTGAACAAAGGTTTCTCCGAGTCCTCCACCAAGCCTTGAAATTTAACATACTCTCTCTTATTACAGTTCCCTTCTACATCGCGAAGCATCTGATCCAGATTATCATCATGCAGCCTATCCAAATCGAAACCATAATCGACATCATCCGACGACATATCATTGACTTCGTCGACGATGTCATTATTACTACCTTCCTGTGTAATCTGCTCTTCACCATGACTGGTCCAACATGCATACCCCTTTTTGAAACCCCTTCGAATCAACTGCGCTTCAATCTGCGTTCGGTTCTTAAATATCTTTAGATTCTCGCAGTCAATGCATGAACAATATATATATTCCACCCCTTATTCAACATATCTTTCTTGGCAGCTTTTGTAAAAGTAGACACGCCATTAATGTACCCTTCACTCACATGGTTCTTAGCGTATATCTAGCTTCGGTCCTACGTTACACATATAACAAATTAGTTTCTTTTGATTCTGATGTAATAAACAATTTCTATGAGACATCAAATTCCCTATATATATATACACACACACACGATCTAAAGTAGTTATATGTAGATAATCTTCTCTTTACATTAAGCTAGTTAGATCTAAACCATCTTCAATTCTCCTTTGATCGAAAGCTAGATCTAAATTATAACACAATTAGCAAAAAATTACTAACCATAGGTACTCAAGAAATGAAAGGATCTACAATCACTGTTGCCAAATAGTCTCTTTTCACCAAATAGCCGTCTCAAAGCCTCGCCTCTAGCTCAAAGCAGTAGTCTAGATCTGGAATTTAAGACAGAGGATCGACGGGTCTGCGCACAACTAATATAGTGGAATTATCACAGACGGTTTTTATTAAAAACCGTCTGTGATGAGTTAATTATCACAAGCGATTTTTGATACAAACCGTTTTTAAGTATCACAGATAGTTTAAATAGAAACCGCCTGTGATATTTTAGTAATATCATAGACGGTTTTGGTTAATAACCGTCTGTGATATTTCAGATACGGTTTTTACCATGAACCACCTATGATATTATATCTTCACAGACGGTTTTTAGCGCTGGCATTAACACAGACGGTCTCTAAACTAAAATCGTCTGTGATTGTTTTTAATAGTGACGGTTTTGCATACCGTATGTGATGTGGCGTATAGTATTAAGATTTTTGTGGTAGTGGTACTATCGCTTCAGTGCTCCCTTGCATCCTTTCGGAAAACATCCTTTTTTTGCGAGGGAGAAAACATTCAAATGCTCGTGAAAAAAATTCGAACAAAGTTGAGGACATTCATACAAAAGTAAACCTACCATGTCAGAGAAATCAAACGCAAAATTCGATCGACGCACGAAGGAACAAAATCAAACAAATTCTTCTGGAAAAATATAAGATAAAATTTAAATAATAGGCATGGTACATTAGTAAAAATATTGCTTGATGAGTAGTTTTTTTTATAGCTAGAGAGTGTCATCGGCAACTCTTTGCTGCAGGTGGTGCGTAAGTTAACAGCTGGGTGTTACGAGTATCGCCGTGTTGGAGTATATATAGTATCGAGCTGCCGATCTATAGTGCATGCACCCACAGAAACAATGTGACTTACAGCTTCACCCGCGACTTGTTCTTCACTCTGATGTTACCGTAGTACCATTGCTGGCGACACCCAATCAAAAATTGTATTCTCTTCAGTCCAACCGTCCCTCTCGATTGCATCAGTCGAAGCCGAATCTACCGAATTAGTATTCGCTATTCGCAAATCAGAACAACTCGATGCGCGCTCATCCCTCGTCCCCTGCCTGCAGCAGTGGCCTATATAAACCGCCCAAACCGAACAGCTCAAACACAACCTGCGAACACTCGTAAGGCAAGCACGAAAGCAGATAAGCAATGGCGAAAGCTAATAGGCTTGCAGCCGCATTGGCCGCCCTTGCTCTCCTGCAGCTGGCCTCGTACGTACGTGCGCCATCGACGGCGGCGGCGGCTCCGCTTCCCGGCGCTCGCCGCCCGTGACGGCCGACACCCTGGCCGTGATGACGGTGAACGGCTTCCATCGCGGGGAGAGCGGCGGCGGGAAGGCGGCCTGCGACGGCCAGTTCCACGACGACGGCGAGAGGGTGGTGGCGCTGTCCAGCGGGTGGCTCCGGCTCGACGGCACGCGGCGGTGTAACAGGATGATACGCGTCACGAGCGCGCGCGGGCGGGCGGTCCGTGCTGGCCAAGGTCGCGCGGCTGCGGCGACAGCGTCGTGGACTCGTCGCCGGCCGTGTGGCGCGCGCTCGGGCTCGACACCGACGTCGGCAGGGTCCGCGTCACGTGGTCCGACGCTTGAACGAACGAGTCGGCGGATTGCAACACATGGTCTCTAGTCGATGGTAACATGTAAGAGAGAGAAGCATGCAGAATAGCTAGGCAATAAATAAACTGGATGAATTAAACACATCCTTTCCTTTTGATTACTAGGTGTGTGAGCAGGAGCGAGACGACATCTCGAATAGGATAAACTTTAGTTCAGAGTGTGAAAAAATATTTAGTGTACAACCCAGATAAATTCAGTTTAGCCTGGGTAACATTTTTATGGTCCAGCCTAGATAGTCTAGATTATGTCATCACTAAGCCTAAGGCGTAACTAAATACTGGCTCCGTCACTGTGTGTGAGTTACTATGTTATCGTAGGTTCTCAAAAAAAATTTACTATGTTGTAGGAGTCACTTGCTGAATGTGTTCTGATATGTGGATCGATATGCAATTGAAGTTGCCCGTTCAAAAAAGATATGCAATTGAAGTAGAACCATTTTTTTAGCTGCAAAAAACTCGGCTTGAAATGACCAGCCACGAGCTGGAAACACAGGTTGCGTTCTATCCGTTTTCACTCAACCCGAACCAAGTAAAGGTCAAGTCAATCCTAAGCACCCACGAGCCTCTAACTCCAAGTTACTAATCACACATGATAAGCAATACACGAGCTAGGCAATACACGAGCTAGGCAAACTTCTGGATTCGGACTTTAGAAATCAAAAGCCGTTTAAAACATATTAGTTTTTAATATAATTTTTTCTTATCTGTTTTTTCTTTTTTTTGTATTATCTATAGAAATATAATAGTATTTTTTATTTTTTTATTTTTATTTAATTGAATATCTTATAAAAAACTAACAACCATTATAGTATTACTTTAGCTAAAAACCATAACACTTTTAAACAATGTCTTAACCTAGCTTGTAAAAACCATGTTAATTAAGCCACACCCAAAAACCAAACCCACGACAAAGTTTGTAATCATGTCTGCATGTCGAGACAAACCCTTGCTACTGGTTGTAGAGCTTGTATAAAAGTTTGATTCACTTTCAGCAAGAGAGAGTTTATTGGCAAAAACTAAGCAGAACGAGATAGTTTATTGGCAAAAAAATAAGCAGAACAATCTTTCTTTCTTGGCCGGGCACGGCGTTAGTCTCATCCGGTTCTTTCCAGACGGTCAGATCATCACAAATTCACAATCAATCAGGACAGGGTATTTTTGCTTGTACTCTAGTCGGAGTTTTGGGAGCTACCAACTGATACTGTAGTATTCTATGTTTCCAGCAGCTGTTCTTCTTGGAAGATTTGCAAGTTGCAATTGATTAAAAATGCGGATTCCACCGTCATAATTTACTGGATAAATAAAAAAACTTGATCTGCGGGGGTAAGACGGTCCCCGAGCATTTACTTAAGAAGAAGATCTTCTCACGCAGATCGAGAAAACCTCCGAACCCCTGCTCTACCCTTACACAACGGCATCATCGCCCGTGTGAGAACGACCAACGACCTGGACGGGTCCTTAGACCTGTGCTTTGGTGTGGTAGCAGGCGAGGGGATTTTTTCCCCAGCCTAAAATTCGCTCCCACTGGGAGTCGAACCCAGAATCTGGAGATGCTACTAGAGCGCTTTAGCCACTACGCTAGAGCCCGTTCGCATTTACTGGATAAATGATGTATGATCTATCAGATTACATGGCTTCGAATGGAAGCAGAGTCTACAAGTCTCAACCTAAGAACACAAAAATTACCTCCATGTTTGCTCTACAGGGTTCATAGGTAAATCTTGGATATATCCAACCTAATTTCAGAAAGAATATGTAACAAGATTCTAATCTTTCTTCTTGTTGAAGTACTAGTATATTATCCACCTCTCCATAATAGCTTAAGCGATCTACTTGGCACATGAAACCCAATATTATATTAGGGACAGGAAGTCCTAAGTTTAAGACTTAGTTGGCAAAATTTAAGAAAAAAATTTGCATCCCACATCATAGCCTGAAGGACCAAACCCTTAAAGGTGATGTTGTAGTATTTGTATATTGCTCGTCTTCTATAATAGATTAAGATTTTGAGTAAGCTGATAGTATTTTTCTCACAAATCCACAATCGGTCATCGGACTTAGGAACGCTTTCCTCGTAGATGAAGCTGCTGTCTTTTGACGAGTTCTCTTTTCTACTAAATTTCAGTCAGAAATAAGTTTTTTCCGTCATCGTTTCATAAGTTTTTGTCAATATCCGTGAATCAAAGTTATTTTTGGCACTATTTCGTAACGTATTTATAAAAATAGCAGTATGGCAACCATATTGACAAAAATATCATTTTTGCCGTCTAAGGGCCGGACCGTCGACGACAGACCCCTGCCACCCGGTAGCTGGACGGCAAGCAGGCGGCGGTCTGCCGCCCAGCCACCAGGCGGCAGGTAATTAGGCCGGCTAATTATCTGCCTAATTTTTTCTATTTAGTGTTTATTTAAATTTTTAAATATATCAAATAAGCTCAAAAAATTACGTACAGCCTCCCGACATAACGTTCCTCACATTGTAATGTTTGGAGAATTTTATCCATGGCAAATGTTGCTCAAAAATTCATCCAATTTCGATATTTTTATGAGTTTTTACATATAGTAAACGAGCTCGAAAAATTACGAAATTTTATGTGAGGCCTCCCAATGCAGTAATAGTTATTATATATATTTTTAAAAAAATTTATGTAGTCCAAATTAGCCAAGTTTGTTCGGATTAACTTAACCATGAATTTAATGATCGTAACGCTTGTTTTAAAGTGCCATGTGTGGGGCAGTCATGATATATATTATTTGTGGCTATCCGGTTCACACAATTATCACTCTCTCTGTATGTGCCCCTCTTGCGTGTGCTCTCGTTCGCACTAATGTCATTATTTGAGTGTCGTCCCTCCTCGCTCGCTCACTCGTTTACACATTTGTCATTCTTACAATGTCATCCCCTCTCACCCCGAAGCGTTGGTAGTGATAATGTATTCTTTTGCTCAGGCATAAATATGCATCTCTGGCGAGTGCATATCTCATTAGATCATAAAATTCACAAAAATATATATAATAACTATTACTGCATCAGGAGGCTTCAAATAAAATTTCATAATTTTGGAGCTCGTTTGTTATATGTAAAAACTCGTAAAAATATCACAATTGTATGAATTTTTAGCAACATTCGTCATGGATAAAATTCTACAAAAATTACACTGCAAGTAACGTTGTGTCGGAAGGCTGTACATAAATTTTTATAATGTTTTGAGCTTATTTGATATATTTAAAAATTCTAACAAATACTAAATAGAAAAAAATTAGACATGTAATTAGGTCGGCTAATTACCCGGCCTAATTATTTGTCGCCTGCTCTCAGGGCGATAAGCTGCCTGCTGTCTAGCCACCGGGCAGCAGGCGCCTACCACCGTCCGGCTGCCGAACGGCAAAAATAACACTTTTGTCAATACGATTGTCATACTGCTATTTTTATAAATACAGTATAAAATAATACTAAAAATGACTTTGATTCCCTATCCGTTTCATGGAAGTGCCATACTTCCAGACGTGAGAGCAGCATCGATCAATCAGCCTATGGTTAACATCTGGAGACTTCCAGGGCCAGCCTCCAAGGCGACTTGTTCTCGCTCGGATATTACCGTGGGCGCGTCGTAACATTGTCGCCGACACCATCAGATACAAACGAGCATCGTTCTCTCTCTGAAAAAACATCGTTTTTACCACGCAGTTGTCCCCGAAAGAGCCATTAGTCCTGTATCGAGTTCACCGATCGAGGAATCCACAAGAAATACGTACTCTTGTAATGATCCACCATATCTCACATGTTAATTAAACAACGAACCACAAGAAATAGACAGCGAGCACACATGTGCGCGGTGTGCCCCATGCTGCTGCCTATATAAACCCCACGAGCCAATGGCCAATGCACCTCGAGCGCCCACCACGATACAATACACGTACCTCGAGGAGCCAAGGTTTCGAGAGCTTAACAATGGCGAACGCTAAGCTTGTCACAGTCCTGGCTGTCCTCGCTCTCTTGGAGGTCTCGTGCGCCGTGGCAAGGCGCCACGGCCACGGCAAGCCTGCCCCGTGCGGCGACGCGGGAGAGTTCGAGCTGCCGGGCGGGATGCGCCACAAGCAGCCACACCACTGCACGCCGGCCGCGTCGCCGCACCGTGGCGGCACTCCGGCGGTGATGACGGTGAACGGCTTCAGGCGCGGCGAGGACGGGGGCGGGCCGTCGGCGTGCGACGGCCACTTCCACAGCGACGGCGAGAAGATCGTGGCGCTGTCCACGCGGTGGTACGCGGGCGGGCACCGGTGCCACAGGCTGATCCGCATCACAAGCGCGCACAACGGGCGCGCCGTGGAGGCCAGGGTGGTTGACGAGTGCGACTCCCGGCGCGGTTGCCGCAACAACATCGTGGACTCGTCGCCCGCCGTGTGGAAGGCGCTCGGGCTCGACACCAACGTCGGCGAGGTCCGCGTCACGTGGGCCGACGCCTGAAACCCGTCAGCGAGTACGTCGGCCGGCCGGCAAGGACGAAGTGAAACAGCGGCGGAGTGTATATGCGTCGTCGTTTGTTCACGTAACACACTGCTCGTATGGTTCGTGCCCGGCCGGTAGTTGTTACTGACTGATCCTGGACCTGGTCCGTGTCAGGAACAGTTAAATCACTTTTATTTAGAGGAGCAGAATAAACTTGTTGGTGTGAGTTTATCTTGTAATAAGGAAAATGCTATAGAATATTCGACTATTTTTAAAGCAAAAATAGTCAGATAATCTGGGGGCGATGAATTTCTATCCAACGGATCTACTCATATAAGCACCCCTCTAAAAAATATCTCATATAAGCATCCCTCCAAAAAAATCTTGAGCCGTTGGATCACCATCCAACGTATTCGACTATTTTTCACACTCCCTTGTAATAAACTTGTTGGTGTGAGTTTATCTTGTAATAATCACCTGACGTTGGCCCTATAGTTTTATGGCGATGTTTTGTGAGTCAAATATTATATGCTGATTTCATATTTACCTGCCATGAATTGTGCAGTGTCCATACTTAATGACGGTTCGGGCGTCGTTTGGTTGAGACTAGGAGTACTATACGGCTAAACTTAACCCACTGCATTGGAAAATTTTGCAATGTGTTAGCTCGATGTGAACTCAATCGATTGACTATGATCTGTCTAAACTCTAGTTAGTAGACTTAAATCCAAATTGGCTCGAAAGCTGTGTACATATTAACCATCAACGGACCAAACGTTGCGTAGAGCAATTTTTCGCAGCATTAGCAATAATTAATGTACGTTGTACCTACAAATTAAGATGGAGTATTACATTTTTGGTTCTTGACAACTAGCTAACATAAGAAAATTTGGGTGTCAAATAAAATATACATCTTTTCTAATCTCAAAAGTTTCGCCAAAAACATTTTTCCTTTTTTTTTCCGGTCTAGATGCGCATAAATCTTTTGGTTTCTTCTCCATCTTAATGAAATGCGTGCAAATCTTTTAGGTGTTCTCTAAAAAAGATGATAGCCTAAATGTCACGCATACGTAAGAATTTGCTGCAAATTTTAGTGCAAATCAACAGTTAGGTGCAATCATATACAATATAATTGCTCGAGTACTAAAACAACACCAAAAAATAACGACAAAGAATCAAGGAGGTGGTAATATTTCAACTATAAATTCTATATATTTGTGCTAAGAGCTAAACAGAGAATACCAGGTAAACTATAAAGCAAAAATGAATACAAAAGGCAAGACAAAAATTACTAACCACAGCAAAGTTGCAATAACATCCCTCTCTATGTTTTTTTGAAACACCGATTAAATTTCAATATGAGATTTCACATGTTGTTAGGGCGCTCCGTAGACTATATAGTATATACCTCAAGTTTTTCGCCCAAGATTTTATAATGATCTTGTGCTCAAGCTTTGAGATGGCTTGTATGACTACACATAGTTTAAATATTTGCATTGGATGCCCCTACAAATGCACTTGACTTATGCTCATTCTAGTACACGATCAATTTGTTTGAACTTTTTTTTGCGGGTTTGCTAATTTAATTCGCCTGAAATTTTCTTAAGTTTAAGCCAATTTTTATCACCATTGGAGGATTTGTGCAGAGACTGAAGTGTCATACGATTGGATGTTGATTCAGGGCCTGTTCTTTTTAGCTGTGGCTTGTAGCTTTTGGCTGCGGCTTGTGTCTTTTGGGTTATTTGTATGAGAGATTACAGAGTAACAGAAACTCATGTGCGGTTTTTGCCGATATAAATGGAGTCAGCAAAGTATGTACTACAATTAACTAGAAGACTCTATCTTGAAAAAATACTCCATTTAAAAGTTAGTTACTATAGAAAAGCCAAAAATCAGCTTTTAGAAGCTGAAAAGAATAGGGCCTCAATGGGTAAAGAATAGGGTAATGCTAGGAATTGGACGTCCGATCCGGGCGTCCGTTTTCAGGCATCCATCTACAATATTGTTTGATCATGTTTGCAATATTTTTAGCTATGTTTGCAACAAAAAAATAAAGAATGATGTGAGTATTCCCGTCCGCAACATTTGTCGACCATGTATGTAACATTTATCGGTCCTGTACGCAACAAAAAAAAACAATATGAGTATTTGTATCGTACACTCCGATGCAACATTATCAGATAACGTGTGCAATAATTTTAATCAACGTATGCAACAAAAATGTTTGATACAAAAGTCGATGCTGCATATACGAAATAAAAAATATTGCAAGAAAAATATGGACGAAAAATATTGTAAATATGGGCGAAAAATGTTACAAATATAGCAAAAAAATGTTGCAGCCGAGCGTCCCAAAATGAACGTCCGAATCGGACGTCAGATGCGTAGCAATACCCTAAAAAATATGATTTATGCTTAAAAAAATTTCAGTCACCTTACAAATAGATAATCCCTTTTTTCCTTGGAGTTAAAATTAATACCAACTCTCTGTCATGAGAGACCTGTTCAGTGGTTCTTCCTTCAGTTATTACCGCTACAACACATTACCCACACCGTCAAATCCAAAATCATCGTTTTTCTACAAAGCGGCTGTCTCCAAAAGAAGCCATTAGTCCTGTATCGAGCATGACGAAAGGGTATAGTACTTATCTAAAGAAAGGAATCAGAATCGCAGTTCTTAAACTACACAAAGGCGGCGATTGTGACTAACCGTGCGGCGATTGTGACTAACCGTGTTATTATTAGTAGTAGTAGTAGAACATGATATTGACCCACACGGATTATTATTCCATAAAAATATTGTTTTATCGAATAATAAGTTATAGCAGAGTTTTCATATCATAACAATAATTAGATATATAGCAGTATTACAGTAACCAGCCACACAAGGTTAAAGTCTTTAATAGATTAATTATTGACTAACAACACCCTAAAACACTAATACATATGTTCAATTCTATGTCTTAATTATACAAATGCTGGATAACAGATGGAGACGTGCATAATTTACATACTCTGACTCTTTGAGACAGGACATTAAAGGGCACCTACTCATTTCAACTGCCGAATAGGGCGTCCATCTCCCCCTGATCCTTGATATGATCACCCTCGTCTCACACGACATCCTCTGAGTCTATAAACCCCACGCCTAATCCGAGGTAATCCCAGACAAACTAAGATCTAACAAGGAAATTTAATAGCAAGCGTAAGTGCAACATACTCAGCAAGCAATCTTTAGCAATATATGCAATTTGCATGACTAATCTCTTCGTAATCAAGTTTCCTATTCCACTCCAACCTTAATAATAAAATAGGTTGTTAAGTTAAACGAGAAATTGCGTATTCTAGTATCTGAATACTACTAATCGCGTTGGTGAAGAGAAGACCCTAGTCGGTCCACGTAGTCTCTAGTCTAGGAGACATGCATGAATTTATGGTTTAATTAGCACTGCGCAGACTTGTATCACTTTACACAGCTACTCTAAGCTCCTTGTAACTGGGTCATCCATATTTTTGTAGATGCGGTGCTGAGTCAAAGTACAAAACATGTTTCCCCTTATTTTCGTTATTATATCTCCACCGACTATAAATAGTAATTGGTCGGGGATGGTCTACCCCTCACCCGATACTCCACGACGCTAAATGTAGGTGCCAGGCTCACCACTTCTAGGCTCTATACCGGTTCTGGGTCCGCCTATTTGGATCCATCACCTCTGAGTCTACGCTAGTTCTGGTATCTTCTAAACCACCTATTTATACTACATACCCTTATGGAGAATATAACAACATTGTAGGGTAACATTTTCTGCTCGTCGAAACGAGGCAATGGTTGATACGAAAAATATGGCTCCATAGCTGAGTGAGAGTTGTTTAGTCTTTGTATTTTAACCACATGTAAAGGGTTTTAAACCTACCCATTCTCTACCTGATCAGGGTACCCTCTACCCTACTATCATACATAACTTACAATCCAACTGCTCCTTCAACTGGATCTGTTCTCATCTGAGCCCTTTTCTTTTCTCCTCTAACCACCATTTCTTTTAAAAAAAAGTTATTTTAATGCAACAAGTAATACTACATATGTAAAAGTAATTTTTCTTAAGTAACGCAAAGTACTCAGAATGATCAAGGGTGAGCTTGCCTTGGTTCGTGTAGTATGGCCCTATCTCAATTGCATCTTTTAAAGTTTCCCCTTCCTGCCCTGGCTCGCTCTCTACATTACAGAGTGTATTTTATGGCTTAAGAAATTTGATTTAATTGTGTAGTTGTGTCGTGTTATAGTGTTGTGTCCTCAATTAGGGTTTTATATTTGTATATATTAAGATGCATTTGCTGGGATTTATTTAGCTTGGTTTTAGTTTGACCTCAAATAGTCCCAAATCGCCTTGACCCATTCTCATGCTCAACCCAAACTCTCTAACCGGCCCAACACTCCTCACACACCTAATAGGCTCGGGCTCATTCATGCCCAGCCTACACCCACGCACACTCTATGCACACACACACACACACACTCTACACTCACGCACACTCCTATTTCTCTCTCTCCCATTCTCTCTTTACCAACGCATTGCCACCGGCGCTCACGCCTCTGTCGTTGTCCCCGTGCTGGCGCCGATGGTGGTGGATCTGGGTGCGGCTCCATCGGATCGGGCGCTCTCCTTGCAAACATTGTTGTTTTTCCCTAGGTTCCTTGTGGTTCCCTCCCTCTTCTTCTCCACCTTCGGTTGGATCTGGTGCCAGTGGTGGTGGATCTAGGAGCGGCCCTACCAGATCTATACCTCTCCTCTATTCCCAAGCTAACCTTAAGTCTATCTTTTTGTATTTTTGCATCATTACAATTTGTTCACATTTTAAGTTTGCACTGGGTTGATTGGGCCTGGGTTTTGGAGGTGATGGTGCTACTCCACGGTTGAGCAATTCGTTGGCCTCCCTTGGTTCTGGGCCCTTCTCAATCCAGGGCCACCGAAGGCGTGACTCGCCTTTTCCTCCTCAGTTCTTCCCTAGCTACCCTTCTGCTTCCTCCTTCCCCAACTCTGCCATGGCGGCTTCAATCCCTCGTTCTTCCCTTCTCTCATCTTCGCTCGAATTGGATTTGGGAGGAGATGCGGGTGGAGTTTGGGGGCGTTGTGTGAGCTCCCTCTGGTGGCTCATGGAAGATGGATGGAAATATGCACTCTCTCTCTCTCTCTCGGCTGGCTACTTCTTATCCCCTCCTTCTCACATTCTACTGTGCATGGTCAAAAGGAGGTTACTCTGTATTGAACGAAGGTCCCTAGAGTTTTTTCTGGCACTGTGGCTCAGTTTTCGCTTATGACAATAAGTGTGGTGAGGTTAAAATGGGTTGATACGGTTTTCCACTGGATGATGAGGCCCACTATAGCGAGGGTGTTGATTGGCCCCGGACAGTTGACATCTCGATGAGTGCTACCCTAAGTATTTGGATAGGAGAGGGTACTGACGACAATATATTTTCACTCTTACTTTATTTGGTTAGTTGCTTTCCAAATTTTGGTTTGATTTTCCCCGTATAGATTCTTGGCACCGACTCACTCCATACTGGCACGGACGGCTTCCTTTACCACTCCAATGTATAATTAAATGCCTGCCAAAAGTAGTTGAAAAATATATAATGCATTATGATACATATTGTACCCTTGCAACCCTTTTATGTACTTCCTCCATCCTATAATATAAGTTCTTATTCTTGGGAAGTGTCGTTCCACAATATAAATCCATTGCAAAGATCAAATGTATATTTATTACAATATTTCTACCATATATCCCTACTTTAATGTTGAAGAAAGTGAATAGTTATAGTATGCCATTTAATAGGGGTATATATGGTCCAATGGTATTAACTTTTTCTTAAATTTAATGTTTCCTTGGTCTGGACGCATGGTGGGCTTTGGACTTGTATTGTGGGACGGAGGAAGTAAACATACATAAATTCATAAACTGGACGACAAACTCTTCCAGCTCCAAGAATTAAAACTTTGGCCCTACTTTATCTATGTTGTCATCAATTCCACATTCGTTGACTTTTCCTATCTTTAGGGATAATGCAGTTTCTCTCCTGGCATTATGATCTCCACGATGTGCATTAGCTAGAGAAGTCAAGGAATCGATAATCTTATCTAATGTAGCAGTATCATCTGCTCCTACCTGTAAAAAAGCATGTAACATATGTTCCAGAAATAAATCAAATAAAGGTTGCATTGAAATGTTTGCCTAAATGTCTTCCACATTGAAATGTTTGCCTAAATGTCTTCCAAGGAATATAAGAATGACAATAATATGTTTATTAAGCTAAATTATGAAACATGGGCCTCACTGATAAATACACATAGAAGTGGCATGAATTGGTGAAGATGTACCAAACATATTCTTCAGGGCTTTATCTCTTCTCTACCGGTGCCTCTGCCCCTGGACCTATCGCGGTGCCGCATGTGCCCTGCGGCCTATCGACCTGCCTTGATGCCAGCCACCCTACTCCCCAGCTGGCCGCCTCCTATCCACGTCTGCCCAACGACCCGCCCGCCTGCCTACTCTGCTAGCTATTGCCTGCTGCCATGCATGTAGGTTGCAGCCAACCAGCCCTTGCTATGCTGTGGCCTTGCTCGCTAGACTGTCTTGCTGGCTTGTCAGCGCGATAAGAGGGGGAGCCAAGCCACTGAGGGAAGCAGCAAACACGGGGATCATCGGATTGGCTAATTGGGGAATGGAGAAATGGGGAATGAATTAGGGTTAGAGGAAATGGGCATGATGGACTGCTTCAGTGATGATGTATAGGCTGCCTTAAGCTCAATGCCTTGCCTCAAGTGTGTGCCCATGAACCATGACGGCTCAGCTTACTAGCCAAGCCCAAGTTGCCATTAACCAATTACCATGCCATGGTGCATTGCCCACCGCCGCCTGCCAATGCCCGGGAACTAGGGCTGTCTATCGAGCTTAACGAGCTATTATCAAGTTTCTTTCGAAATTGACATAGTTCGTTATAAAGTTATTTTATTTGTTGTTTATGCGGTTATTTTAAATTCAAGCTAACGGGCCACTATCGAGTCGAGCCTCGTTAACCTTTTTTTCACTCGAAACGAACTCATTTTAATCTTGATTCCATTAACTACTGTAATCGAAGTAATTTTGATTCAAGCCTTAACGAGCTTTTTTGCCAACCCTACCGGGAACTCACCCCTGGGGCTACCTTGTCGCTGGTGGGAATAGGATGCCATGAATCCCCCATGGCTCATCAATGGCGAGCCCGAACAGCCGTCTAGGCTCGCCGAGCAGTGCCTCCACCCTTGGTTTCGAGGGGTTTATATCGGTGCATGGCTATCTTATTCACATGGTTCTTGTTTAAGAACTGCGATACTAGTTGCTTTTTTAGATAAGTACGATACTCTTTCAGTATGTTCGAAACGGGACTAATGGCTTATTTTGAGACAATTGCATTGTAATTTCTTCAAAGAAAATTTGCATTGTAAAAATGATGTTTTTGGATCTGATGGTGTTGCTAATGTTACAGCTGTACCAACTGAGTGAGGAAGAACTGAACAGGTCGCCCGTGATAGGTTGATGTTAATTCTATACTCCAACAAGGGGGGAGTGAAAAATCAAGCTAATTAATTAATCATGTACTAGAATGAGCATGAATAGTATGCAACTTAAGATTATTCCGGTAGTTGTGCATCATATGAAATACAAACTAGACCCTTATGAAAACTTTGAGAGGACCAATGCAATATAAAAGGTAACTATGAAATGCTTTTTGCGATGTATTTAGGGTGTTCGTATTAATTTTATTGATAGTTTTTGTTGTGGTTTGTAACTTTTGACTGAAAATAAATAGTAGTAGATGAAAGAAGTAACTTTAATAAGACGTGAGTGGTGGGGAAAGTGAGGGAGCGAGAGGAGTGAGTTGTGTGATGCCCAGTCTTATTATCGGAGTAAGACGGTAACGAGATAAGTAAAGAAGTCGTTTTAAAAAAACTAAGTACTCATATTAACTTTCTTAAATAGAAATTGGAAGCTGAAATTAATACAAACATGATCTTAGATGGGTGGCTGGACCTCTAGCCAGGCCTATAGGATGATTTGGAGTTTGATCTAGACCACGGAATGCAAAGATTCCCTCCTGATCGGGCCCAAAAGAACGAAGATGAGTTTATTTTTCTGTAGCCAGGCCCTCTTGCAGTCTTGCTGGCTCATACGGACTACAAACCAAGCACACTGTTATGAAAACTTCAGTCCATGCCACTGAGTCTTAATAAATCAAGACAGAGAATGGTTTTTTCTGGACTGATGGCTTAAGGCCTCACTCGTTTCGACTTGATATTCTGACTTATTTTGCACTATCCATAAATTTCGTCTTTTTCTATAATTTTGGCTTTTTTGAGATTTTTTTTGTCGGTTCCCTTTTTCTCGTATTTGTTTGCATTATACGTGATGGGCTAACATATTTTTTCTATTTTTATTTTTTAAATTTAATTATGCTAAACAAGGCTCTGTCAGCTACATTGTTTTTTCAGCCAGCTACAGTGCATTTCAGTCATAAGCCACTCAAAAAAGCTCTTTTGAGCAGATATTTGAATTCTGGCTATTTATGAGAGGTAGTATGTACAAAAAAATAATCACATACAATTTTAGTCGGTACAGCTGAACTCAATACACTTTTTACTACAATATTTATATTAACCCATCTTGAACAAACACACAATTTAAAAGCTAGATACTATAGACAATACAAGTATAAGCTAGTTTTAAGCTGAAAAGAACCTGCCTAAAATGTTCTTGAACAGACTGAGAAGATCAATGCAGCATGGAGGCTTTCTCCCATCTTTAACTAGTCGTTTTATTTAGCTGCAACTGATGACTTTTAACTCTACTGCAAAAGCTTATGCAAACTAACTGAATACCGATAATTCGTTTTGAAAGGTTATTTCGATAGGCCGCTTCGAACGGTAATAGATAATTCGTTCTATTTATTTGTTCTGAAAAAATATTTTATTTATTTATAAAAAAATCATAAATTATAAAATCGTAGGCTGAAAAGAAAAGGATGTATGCAGCAGCACCGAAACAGAAATGGGAAATGGGAAAAGAACAGGCCCCTAGTAAGGGACACTGCCGCTCTGGCACCCCCAAACTCGCAAGTCGCAACCCAAGCGAAGGCAGCCCACCCGACTCCACCTCTAAAACCCTCTCCCCCATTTGATGTTCCTCCTCCGAGCCACCACCACCACCTCGCTCCTCCTCCGACGCCACCCGCTCCCCGCGCCTAAAACCCTAGCCCTCGCCCCACCTCCCGCCCTCCTCCCGTGCCGCCTCCGCCTCTCCTCCTCCGCCTCCCCTCGCCGCCGCGGGACCGCCCCCGCCGCCTCCAAATCCGGCGAGAAAAAGCCGCTCGCGAGGCCGAAGAGGGCCGAGGCGGCACCACCCGCAACAGCAGCAGCATCGGCAGCCATGTCGTCCGCGGGCGGCGCCGGGGGGAAGCGCACGGTGGCGGATGTGCTCATGGGGAACGCTCGGGACGCCGCCAGGAAGGCGAAGAAGGAGACGGCGGGCGCGTCCGGGGCGCCGTCCCCGAAGAAGCCCAGGACGCAGCCGGCCGCGCAGGCGGACGACGCTGGGGTCGAGCCGGAGGTGGCGGAGAAGCCTCCTTCGCCGGTGAAGTCCAAGCGGTCGTCCTCGCCAGTGAAGTCCAAATCGCCGGCTGACGCGGCGCCTGGCGAGGAGAAGAGGTCCCCGTCGCCGACGAGGTCCAAAAGGCTAGCCGCTCCGGCGCAATCGGAGGAGAAGGCGAAATCCCCCTCGCCGAAGAAGGTCAAAACCCTAGCAGCCAAATCCGACGCCAAGCCCTCTGACGAAGGCGTTGTCTCGCAATCTGACGAGAAGAAAAAAAGGAGGTCACCGTCGCCAACCAAGGCTAAAGGCCAAGCTTCCCAATCAGATGATAAGAAGAGGCCCTCGTCACTGAAGAAGACCAAAGCCTCGGATGCCCCCAAGTCGGAGGAGAAGAATACCGCCCTCGAGCTCAAGAAGAAAGGCAGTGAATTCGATCCCATGGCTGCTGCCTATTGGAAGCCTGGTGAGCCTGTGCCGTTCCTGTTCCTGGCTCGGGCACTCGATCTCATCTCCAATGAGAGTGGCCGGATTATCATTACGGAAATCCTATCAAATGTATTCCGCACGGTGATTGCCACAACACCAGAGGATCTCCTTGCGACAGTATACCTCTCAGCCAACAGGATTGCGCCGCCTCATGAGGGCATTGAGCTTGGAATTGGGGATGCATCAATCATCCGTGCACTCGCAGAGGCATATGGCCGCAAAGAGGAGCATGTCAAGAAGAACCTCAAGGTTGTTAGATTGGGGAAGTGTAGGTTCCTCAGTGAGCAACTATTGACTTGGAGGCATAAATTGATTGATTGTTTCTCTTGGCCATTGTAGGAATTGGGTGATTTGGGGCTTGTGGCTAAAGCAAGTAGGTCGTCACAGAAGATGATGTACAAGCCAAAACCACTGACAATAGCTCGGGTGCTTACTATTTTTCGGACAATTGCAAAGGTTGTATCCTTTGTCATATTTCTCAAGCTAAACAGTCGAATCTTAACCTTTATTCTGACTTGATATTCTCAAAACGAAATTCAACTTTTTTTTATTGGGACGATATTGAAATGCTTAATTAGCAGAAGGAATACTGAGTGTTGAGCTATGGGATTAGAGAGAGGATACTCTGGTTCCAGAACACATTATTACGCATTGTCACTTAAGAAATCACTGAGCAATCATACTTTCTTTCAGGAATCTGGCAAAGACAGTCAAGATAAGAAAAGAAGTCATATCAAAGGACTTCTTGTTGCTGCAACTGACTGTGAACCTCAATACATTATACGCCTTCTTCAGGTAAATCATGCAATGCTCACTTAATCACTTGGTTGGTGTGTATGACTGTATCTATTCTTTGCCTAAAGCCCCCCCTGAACTGTTACTTGTTACAGTCGAAGATGAGGATTGGGTTGGCAGAGAAAACTGTCCAAATGGCTCTTGGGCAAGCTGCTGTATATTCTCAAAAAAATTCTTCGCCACCGGAAGTTCAATCACCTTTTGAAGAGGTTGGTGCACGTTTCTTCTATTTACAGTTTTTCTGTAATGTTTGATTCAAGTGGATAGGTGTTGAAATCCTTGCATTGTCTGCACACTAATGCAGCGTTTACTATTTTTAGTCAACTCTGTAATGCTGGTAGCATGCACCACATGACTTAAGAGGTTTTGTTCAACATACTTAATTCTAATTTATCGATCCCTGCTGTCCCTGTTAGAATGTCGGCCTTAGAATAATTAATGTACTGCTGCTAGCTTGGAAATGGTCATGGACAAAATTTTATATTCATCCCCAGCCTGTAGGGCAGGCAATCCTTCTGTAGTGGCTCCATCTAGTTAATCTTATTGATGTATTGAATCTATATCTGAACTTGTCTAGTCATCTGAGTTGCTGTTTTGCATCCTGCTCTTCAGAGTACTCATACTAGCATTTATTTGGAGGATTATTAATGTGATGTGCATGGCTAACACCAACATATTGTGTTTCTCACATCATATTGAAAGCCATGCATGAATATGAACTGTTATGATCAGTTCTGATATTTGCGTATCCTTTGTTCTTTGAAGGCTGCAAAAATAATTAAACAAGCATATTCTGTTCTTCCAATATATGATAAAATTGTCCCGGCTCTTCTTGAAGTTGGTGTTTGGAAACTACCGGAGACATGCAATTTTTCCATAGGTGTCCCTGTTGGTCCTATGTTGGCAAAAGCAACAAAATCTGTCTCAGAGATCATTGACAAGTTTCAAGGTGTTGAGTACACTTGTGAGTACAAGTATGATGGTGAACGGGCTCAGGTATGACTGAGCCTCATTGCTATTTAGCTATTCTTATATTTTGACCTATGCTCATCTCAATTAACACAATGATTTGGAATGAAGATACATTGCATGGAGGATGGATCAGTTGAGATTTATAGTCGCAACGCTGAAAGGAACACTGGGAAGTATCCTGATGTTGTTGATGCGGTTTCCAGGTATACTTTCCTTCTACTTTTCACCTATCAATGCAGTTCTGTAGTATCCAGCTGATGAAACGGGGAAAAAACTGTGCAATACTGGTTATAGCCTTATAGGATTCTTGCATTTGAGGTTTCTGCCATTGCTATGCAGATGCAATGGTCATACTGTTAACTTTTTCAACAGCTTGTGTATAGCTTAATCATATTTTGTGCAAGTTCTCACTTGGTATAATGATAAAATTTTTAGGTCTCATTTGGCATTCTTTTCAGCAGCTTTCAAACTGTAGGGCACCTCAGATTTGCTATGTTCACCCTTTTTCTGCTTTTAAGGCAGAGTTTTGTACCCCATGATGCATTTTTCCTCGTCAATCATCAATAATTCCCAATTCTATACATATCTGTAATGATGGTCAATCAACTTTTTATTTGGGTGCTTTGCTTGATGTCCACATGTACTATCATTGTTAAGTTAAACCTGTTTGCACGCTCACAAATAATTTGCCCAACTGTTGCTCATTTGCTCTTGCACTTTTAATTCTGAACAATTATTATTCTTTAGCATGATAGCATCTCAATGCAGATTCCGGAAGCCTACAGTCAAATCATTTGTCTTGGACTGTGAGATTGTTGCTTATGACCGTGAAAAGCAGAAAATTTTACCTTTTCAGGTTTGCATTTTATCTCTGTTAAGATTCAGAGTAAGGTTGCTTTCATAATGACCATCATATAAATATCTGAATCTGAGTATACAACACCTATAGCTGCTGTACAATTAGAACTGTCGTATGTTGTAGGCTAATGCCTTTGTTTATTTTAGCAACCTTGAATCATGTCCAAGTTTATGTACTTGTTACCACTAGTTTTAAGGAGGCAGTGATTGTTTCTCCTTCCTTGCAGATACTTAGCACAAGGGCCCGGAAGGCTGTTACCATAAATGACATCAAAGTGTCGGTCTGTACTTTTGGCTTTGATATTCTTTACATCAATGGGAAACCTCTTCTCCAGGAACAACTCAAAGTTAGGCGAGAGGTATTGTACTTCTGTCCTATAGACTTTTTTAATGAACTATATAATTTCATTTTGCTGTCTAAGTGCATTATGTGTGTTATCCCGTAGGTTATGTTTTCAGAAAGTCATGATTGCAGGTTTTGTGCGAACTATATATCCATGAGTAAAAATGAATTCTTTGAGCCTGTTATTATTTACCTTATCATGTGTGCCATACATGTATCTACAGAAAACTGGTGTAGTCTAATCGAAAGCTAATAGACATGAAATGTTATTTTGTTGAATCCTACAAAACAAACTAATTCATTCAGCTGTTTTGAGAGATAGTTATTCCTTGGCATCGAATACTTGGCAGCATCTTTACAACTCTTTCGAGGAAGTGCCAGGTGTTTTTCAATTGGCAACTGCAATTACATCAAAGGACCTCGAGGAGATACAAAAATTTCTTGAGACAGCTGTCAACTCCAGGTAACTGGTATTTCTAGAGCAGCCAGTTAACATTGGTTAGCTTATTGTATGTCAGCTATTAATTCAGTGTGCCCCCTTGCTCATTCTAGACAAATCCAACAACAGATTGGTTCTTACTCCGTAAAATTACGTGCAGCAGATGCTATAGTTGTTGTTTGCTTCACGCCACCTTGGTCTTTCCTTGTTATGAAATAGATCTGATTGTTGTGAGGGGAAATCTTACAAACCCTTAGCCCCCTAGGATGTATATATCTGTGAAAATAAGATGGAAAATTAAACTATGTTAGCTGTATCATCTAAATATCATGACTCCAGTGAAGGTAGCAAATTTTTTAGGTGGGGAATTTACATGGAATTGTGGGTATTGCGATGTTAATGGCACATCTATTGTTATGAACTATCAGTCTTTTGTCTTCTTTTAGATCTGTTGAATTCTGAATTCTGATTGAAGAATTTCGGTGGAGATTTTCCCCCACTGTTTCTTTTACCAAGATCTTTTCCTGCCACTAAGTTTGCAATGATTGTAAAGTTGTGAAGGGTTGATTATCAAGACATTGGACAAGGATGCTACATATGAGCCAGCAAAGCGATCAAACAATTGGTTGAAATTGAAGAAAGACTACATGGACAGGTTAGCATATTTCATGCCATACTTGCATATATCATGCCATACTGGTTTAACTCATCTTCATTGCATAACATGAAAATGTAGAAAATAGTTGTGGGAAGGATATAGATAGTATGTTCATCCCTTATGTTATGGTCCACTCATTTATATTATGATGTGATGCAAAATGACTTGCTGCGGACTTTGTACGGGTGATTCACCAGTGGTCACGTGCGCGTCCAGCGTGTGGGCGCCATGATTGGCAGGTAGAAGAAGGGTATTGTTGTAACACCCCGGCTTAACAAAAGTTCAGGATGTCATCCACAACTACAAATGCTACCAATTTAAACCATCAATTACATATTACCAACAGCTACCCACACGTAATCTCTCAACATAACAATGAAAATATAAATTTCAGCAATACAAAAAATCATTGATTAACATTAAGATGAACCAATTAACGATAATCTGAATCAATAATAAATTTAACCAAAGAGAAAATAACAAGTAGCCACAATATAAAACCATTAAGCGCTAAAGATAGTTGATATTTAACTAAGTAATGGCATGGATAATCTAATTTATTTCTGATATTAAATGATTGATTGCAAAGTGAAAGAAAGAGCTATATTGTACAATATTAACTTATGCTATATCCCACCCATGTATATTGTCATCAACAGGCATCGAAAAACAACAAAGCAAGAATGAGTCGATGATTCAGCAAGTACACAATAGAATAATAAACGAGACCAACATCATATTAAGAATTCATATCTATTCACCATTGTCTCAATTTCATATATTCATTCTCATCAAGTTCTATACATATGTTTCATTATCTCATTCATCTTTTCATGAATACGATGCACATATTTTCACTTCTCTTGCTTATACCGGTATAGCGGAGTGTTACACTCGTCGGTGTCCACTCAAGCCCGCCCTTTTTCATGCGGCGACCTCAACTCACTCCTGTAGAGTGTCTACCGGAGCAGGTCTTTCTTCATTCCCGTGAGGTGCCTACTGAAGTAGGTCTTTTTCTACTCACTCCCGTGAGTCGCCCTACAAAGTAGGCTATAGAGGGCCACACATGTCACCTCTTTGCAACATGAATGCTCAACATGCAATGCAGTGGTTATCTTTCATTAGTTAATTATCAGTATTAACAAATTGATAACATCATCATTTTAGCCATAAACATCATCATCATTATTCTACCATAAACACATGGGCATTATAAGAATAAGTAAATTCATGTGAATCATCATGGCAAGTATTTATTCAAACATAGCAACTTCAAACACCCGAATATCATTCTACCATACATTTGCCTTTCTAGTTGCGAGGATCTAGTTGATTAGAAGATGACACCAACCCAGACGCTGCTCCTCCTATAGTAAATACCTAATCTCAATAACAAGCTACAATAGTACAAGAACAATAACTAAACGATACCGCTCCTACACACTTTCCAAATTCACAATTCTCCCCATTTGCCGGACAGTCACCCCCTGCTGTCCCGGTACTAAAAATAGCATAACTTTCGACTCCAAGGCCCTAACATGGCAGACCATATCAGTTCTGGAATCTACACAAAATTCTTTACAATTTCTTAGTTTGCCATAATTCCTTAATCATTTAAACTCCCGTTTTTAACCCAAAAGATAGTTACAGTAAGCTTAATAATTTCATATCTATTAATCTACATATGCAAATACATTAAACAATAGTATTTTCAGAATCTATTTTCAGAATCTACAGAAAGTTAACTATCTCTTTCTAGTTATGCCCAAAATTCAATTCTACCATCTACCAAGTCAATTTCATAGTGGGCCTGTTTGGCAAGTCAAAAGCCGGGCGGCTTTTGACTTTTGCTACAGTACCTAACTTTCAAACGGAGTATTTTCTCAAGACGGGGTCACAAGTTAAACGTAGTACACGTTAAAAACCCAACATCTGTACCAGCCAAAATCGTAAGTGAGTATCGGTCTCTCCGTAATCTGTACTGTAAACAGCCAAAATTCAAAAATTTCAGCCAAAAGCCATAAGCTGCAGCCAAAAAGAACAAGCCCAGTGTCCCGTGACTGCGTCCAGCAGCAACCAGTTTTTAGACAGCAGTCTTTCCAAAATCATAATTTCTATTCTACCCAACCAAAATTCATGTTCGTGGACTCTTTGGAATTCATAGATAATTACTACACTTTTCATGTAGAGGAAAAACCCTAATTAATCCATTTAATAATTTTAATCTACTGTTTATCACGCTGCTGCCAAAAGACTATAGCTATCCTGACAGTAGGCTTACAAAAATCATAACTCGTAATCTAGCCCAACAATTGATGTGATTAAATACTCTATAGAAAGCTAACAAAATTCTTTACAATTATCTAGTAGATGTCATTCTCATATTTAGCCCATGCAGTACCCGAAATCATAATTGAAAATTGTGGCAAACTAACCAATCTACTAATTGAACCTTTGATGCAAAACTCGCTAAATCTCTCTCTAATCCTAACCCTAATCTCTACTAAAATTGGCAAACCAGAGAGGGGGAAAGTCCAATTGTTACCCGGGTGAAGAACGTCAAAAACAAGATCGCTTCCTCACATTTTCTTCCCTTCTCCCTCCTGATCTTTTCTCCCAGCCTTTGCTCTCCTTTCCCCCCTTGATTTCCTTGGCTGGCGCTAGCACTCACAGGCGACGTGCGCGAGTGCTGGCGTTGGCTTGCGTGCTGGTGCTGCAGCGTGGGGACCTCACGCGGGCGAAGGCGGGCGTTGGCGTGTTGTGTGCGGTGATGGCGTGCGCTGGCGATGGGCGACAATCACAGCAGGCCAGCGCTGGGCGTGGCAAGCGCTAGCGCGTGGCGGCTATTGGAGCGATGGCGCAACGCGATGGAGCGATGAGTGACGACAGCACAACGACGACACCTGGGAAAAGGAAAAAGGAACCAACGCCGCTAGGGTTTCTAGGTTTGGGCCTTCCTCTCCCCCATGTCCCCTTTTATCGCGGTATGAGTTCAACTCGATCTCCAACTCCCCTCGTACAACTCGTTCTAGGAAAAAAAACCCTCTCTAAAATTCCAAAGCATCCTGTTTTCACGTATGCCCTTTTCTCTAATTACACGCAGGTTCTCGAAAGGATTATTTTTAGAATATTACAAGAGTTGTGACTACTGATTAGATAACTTCATTTCTTGATTCCCTTTCTGTAAGATGCATTGGGACCCCTTATATAGGGAGAATCTGACTACTAATCCTATATCAACACAGACTCCTTTCCTAACCTAACTCTATTCCTAATTCCTTCCACTTCTGACCGAACTGTGCTAGCTTGAACTCTTCTAATCTCTCTTCTCTTGGACTCCTCATGTGCCAACATCATATGTTGCCTGTTTATCTTGTGCCACCTCCTCTGTGGACTCTATACTCCTTTGGTTGTGTCGAGTGTTGACCCCAATAGGAGTCCACAACATGGTTTCATGATATTCTGTTAATTCTTGGGTTTTTGGGAACAATATTTCTCAGATGTCGGTAGATATTTATTTAATTTCACTAAAATAAATACTATGTCTTGACAATGGTGTATCCTTTTTTTGGGGCAGCGTTGGAGACTCCTTGGACTTGGTGCCAATTGCTGCCTTTGTTGGGAGAGGAAAACGAACTGGTAATTGGTTCTCTTCCAAGTTCCATCATGCATACTGAACATCAAAATGAGTTAAATATAATAGTTTATGTTTGCATTTCTTCCTGCATTTATCAGTTCATTTGGCATTTATCTCTTCCTTTTGGCATTTTGTACTTACTAGGTGTATATGGATCATTCCTCCTGGCATGCTATGATGAGCAAAATGAAGAATACCAAACAATCTGCAACATAGGTATATTCTTGTTTTAACCTTAAACTGCTAATTTGATGAATTGACTCTTCATGTTTTATATCTTGATACACTTTAGGTACTGGATTTTCTGAACAACAGCTCGAAGAACGTTCTGTGAGCCTTCGAACTAAAGTGATACCAAAACCAAAGGTGATACATTCCTTTAGCCTGTTGTCGCATGAATTTTATTTTTTCTCTTTGTCTTGTCATGTTGTTCTGTTTCTATAGTTATTGTTTCATTTTTGCAGGCATACTATAGGTTTGCTGACACAATGGACCCAGATGTGTGGTTTGAGCCGTCAGAGGTAATGTGCACAGTAAACCTTGACTAATTATTATTACTTTAATTTATTTTTTATTTGGTTGCTTTTGTCATTTGACATTGCTGATCTTGATTTGATTGACTTGAGCTTTCAAATCTGAACTGAGCTTATGGGTTTCTAGTTTCTACTTATTCAAAAATCAAAAGCAATGCTTGATTTTTTTGGGGGTAAATTACCAATGCTTCATTCTTAGTTTGTACTCTGTAGTACTAGTACATTGAGCTAAAATGTATCTCATGAGCAATAGCATAATAGGCAAGGATTTGCATCTGTCTTGAATCATGGTATTTGTACCTGACCGCTTGCAGTATCATTCATTTCTATACAAATAGATCATGGTCATGACCATGCTATACCTGAAACTGTGACTGAGCAATCTATTTGTCCACCATTTTCTGGAACTGCTGTGATAATTAATTGTGGTATACTGGATTTTTAAGTTATGATGAATATATAAACCCGTGATCCTTAATGACATAGTGGCAGCTTTCCAACAGGGGCAACATCAGAATGAATTTATTCATCTGTTGGTTAGTTTTCCAGAAACAAATAACAATTGTTCACACTTCATCTTTTCTGCCACTCATTTTGAAGACATGTAATCGTGTTTCTTGGTGTGCAGTTCATGTATGTCAATGGAAACAGTTAGATTAAGGTGAAAGCTTGCATCTACTAACATATTGTATGCATTCCATGTTGGCTCTGAAGATTGCTGGTTATATACACTCACAGTGGAAGGGGTCAAGGCAGTTTTGGTTTAGTTTTCTAACTTGTGGGGGGTTTGCAAATCTAATCATCTTTTTATTGATCCTCAGGTCTGGGAGGTCAAAGCTGCTGATTTGAGCATAAGTCCTGTTCATCGTGCAGCTAATGGTATAGTTGATCCAAATAAGGTTGGTGTTATTTCATCTCCTTATTCGTCCCTTTCTAGAAATATGCATGAGTGTATGATGGGGAGACTAAAGGTCAAATTGAACTAGGGTATCTCTCTAAGATTTCCTCGTTTGTTGCGGGTACGTGATGATAAAAACCCAGAACAAGCAACCACATCTGAGCAAGTAAGCTTCTGCCACTTGTTCTTTTTGATGGTATGTTTAGATTTCTAATGCGGGATTCTGTCCAAATTCCCAGGTCGCTGATATGTACCGTGCTCAAAAAATAAACCACACGAATAATCACGATGACGAGGATGATGACTGAGACTGACCAAACTTTTTGCATTGGATGCATGACTCATTGAGGTAAACACCAAACTTGTGTTATTCTAGCTTAACTCTGGCAATTTAGCTGTATGTTTATCGTTTCTTATATAGTGTTCTCTTCCTATTTTTGTGAACTTTTAACAGGACATAGACGAATGGCATGTCCTGTGATTTGCTTCATCATATTTCAAAAAGCTTCCATATCTTCAGATTTGTTCACGTCATGTATTGTTGTACGATGCTTCCTTGTTTCTGTTTTTCGTGCGGGACCTGTAAGGTGGTTCATATCCAAATGTGCACAGTAGGAAATTGAAGTGTGCACAGCATGGTTTCCTGCAAAGTGCACCAACACAACCCTAAGATGTACGTTCATGACCTTTCAATTGGAAGTAGCACTGTTGATGTTACTATTCATCACCTGATCCCTCTCAAATCTCAATTGCCGTGACAATTTTTTGCAAGTAACTGTGCCGACATTTTTCTTGTGCAAAGAGCTCAGCGGTTAATCACTTAAAGTATATGACATTCTACCCAACGAATGGGATATTTGTTCTCCTTTATCTTCAAACGAGAGCTCACTAATTTTTTTCACCAAAGCATTTCAATGACATACAAGGTAATAAGAAACAATACAATCGGCATGCACCCACAGTTCCATTCATGTATGATTAGGGTTCAAAAAACGTAACCATAGGTAACTGGATTTACCGGTGAGAACCGATAAAAAAAATCAGTAAGTTACTTTTAGATTTAATACATTTTTTAGGTTTGTTTAGGACCATTTAGACTTTTTTTGATGCTAGATTATCTATTATATAAGCTAAATATGTTGTACTTATTATACTCTTAACTTGGTTTTTTTGTTTTTAGCGGTTTTTTTGTTACCGGAATGGTTATCGGTTTTTGAACTATCTAAATTTAAATTTTAATTTATAATTTTTAAACGGTTTTTTTTAAGTTTTCTGGTAACCAACCGGTTACTGGTAGGTTTCGGTATTTTGAACCTTGTGTATGACCAGTCGGCCGAATAATGCATAGAGCCAGATAGCATACAACAACGGAGACATCTCAAAGCAAGCAACATTCATTACGGACGGTGTACATGTCAAAAGTTCAAAACAAGCAAATGATATCAATCCATTCAAGCTGTCTTAAGACCAAAGTTTAAATGCCAAGTTCAGAAGACACTCATGGTACGCAGCAAAACCACTGCATTGGCCACATACTACAGCATAAACGTTTGAACCACCTGCATTACCGAACCCCCATCAGAATTCAGAAATGAGATGAACCCACCGTCAGTCGGGTGGGTGATCCAGCCCTCAACAGCGTCGGTGCCAAAATGAAATGAAACAAACAAGAAGAGGACTAGTTCCTTTTACCCTTCTTCCACTTCGACCCCTACGGACTTACCGTCCGGGAACGGCGCCGCTGTGCCGTGCCGCCGCAACGTCGCGCTGCCGGGGGCATCTCCTCAATGAGGGTCAGTTTTTTTACTGTAGCTTATAGATTTTAGTTGTGACTTATGACTTTTGAGCTGTTCATGTAAAAGATTATAAAGTAACAGAAACTTACGTATGATTTTTACCGATATAAATAAAGTCGGTACAGCATGTGCTACAATTAACTATATCTTAAAAAAATATTTTATTTAAAAATTAGTCACTGTATAAAAATGGAAAAGTAGTTTTTATGAGCGGAGAAAAAGAGGCCGTCGTGGCCCTTGCTCTTCGGCGTCTGACGGAGGCGTGCGCAGCGCATTCCTTCTCCAGCTGGTCCACCAGAGGAGCCGTCTTTTCCTCGAATCCACGTGGGAGAGCCATACTCTAAGCAGCCCATGGGTGATCGCCTTGGAACCCGCTCTCCAGAGCGACAAGAATCCCAGCGAAAAGATCGCGCTGATCAAGAACACACAAGTACACAGATGTCAGGCCAAGAAATTACTACTAATGTAGGCCAAGAAAGTGATAAACGAATGAATCGGAGTAATGGAAGCAAATTACGTACGGAGAAGAGGGCGTTGTTGGGCGCGTCGCCGCGCTGCTGTCTCATATGGCTGGACTGCTCGGGCGCGTAGCATGGAGCTCCGACGAACTTCTCTGGGCACGCTAACTCTTGGTGCGAGAGCGCGAACTGCAGGTGCATGGTGGCGCCCAACCATCCACCTGGATTGTTCACGGAGATGACAACGGCGGCGAGCTCGTTAGCCAACAACGGGGGCGAGGAGGCGTTCACCAGATTCTGCTGCGCCGCCACATTCGCCGGGGCCGCTGTCCCACCGGCTGCAAGAACGAAACCGAGAAACAGCCGCTTGCTCATGCTGCTTAGCTCAGCTGCTATCGACTGCAACAGTGACAAGCCGCCTGCCCACACTGGGTAGTTCACCGACCAAGATATGACCTGTGTCATCCACGATCACCCCGTGCTGACGCCAGCTACAGTGATCGCCGCACGAAAACGACCACTGCTTCATCCTCGATTTGTCTACATCTGCGGCACTAGAGCTTCAACCACACACATAGGCTGCACTACGACCATGGACACGCAGGAGCTATGATCACGGCGCCTACGGCCATATCGCATACGACCATGATGCCTACGACCATGGCGCCTACGACCACGGCCACGGGCTCGACCACGGCCTGCTTTCGAACGCTTCTCCGATCAGTGCTTGTCTTCGACCGCGGCTCTGTAGCTACGATCACTGCAGACATAGGCGCCATGACCGCAATGCTTACGACTACCATACTGGCAGGGGCGAAGCCAGAAATTGGATATAGGAGGGGCAACATGGACAATAAGTAAAGTAGAATCAATGAACCATGCCGGATTTACCGATCCAATAGTCACATATCAGAGTAATATATTTCGCCAATTACAATGCAAAGAAAATTACATCTCTATTAACTTAAACTTAGCTCAACGACTACCAGCAAGGTTATAGGCCTTAATAATATCATCATTACTAATCTTTACGGCCAATTCCTTTTCAATATAAATTACCAAACAATCTCGTAGAAATCTATCTCCCATTATACTTCGAAGTCGCGTCTTCGCAAGTTTCATAGTTGAAAACATTTCTCGGTGGTTGCAGTTGAAACCGGAAGAGTTAAGACTAATCTTAACAACCTGTCCACCATAGGATAAGATGAATCTTTACCAGTCTTAACTAGTCCACTTGTTAGATCAGCAAGTGATGGTAATGCACTTAGGTCTGGATGGTTGCATACATCAAATTAAAAATATAGCAATTGGCACTCCAATTGAGCTCTTTCTTGACTTGAGAAATCAGCAGGATAATATTTTTTCACTTCACTATGGGAGGATAATATTCTTGACTTGAGAAATCAGCATGATCATCAGGTAAAATGTACTTCGCATTTTTTGGAGGAGCCAAACCACTAATTAAATACATGTAGTTAACTATATAATAGAGGATTAATAGAATCTTGGGGGGTGCCGGGCCCCCACCAGTCCCCCTCTCCCTCCGCCACTGCATACTGGTCGTTACGACCACACACAACATGGCCGCAACGACCACGCACAACCTGGTCGTAACTGACCACGCACACCACATGGTTGTAACGACCACACACGAACTGTGATCACTCTGACCACTCGCAAACTGCGGTCGCTCCAACCACTCGCACCGGCTGTAACGACTACACACAACGTGATCGTAACTGATCACACACACTGATCATAACGACCACACACAACGTAGTCGTAATCGACCACGCACACTGGTCGTAATGACCACACACAACGTGGTCATAACCGACCACACACACCTGGTCGTAACGATCATGGCGCATCATCTCGATGCTTCGACTATAGTTTCTACGATCACTTACAAATCATCAAGATTAATTTCAATATTCCCCCCTTATTCTTGATGGTTTGACTCACCGATACGGATCACCCGTATCTTCTTGCCACACGCAGAAGCCTCTTCTTCTTGTATGCAGCGGCCCCTCACCGGCGTCTTCTCGTGCAAATGCGCACGCTAGCGGCTCGGCCACCGCCGCTCGGCTTTTCCCCGATGCCAGCTGCCGCTTCCGATGCCGAACGCTCGGCCTTGGCTGCCCAGAATCGATGTCATCGGCCCGTCACCCACCGCCGCCCGAAGCCGCCTGCGCCACGTCGCCAGCCCACTCCGACGCCGCCTCGAAGCCGCCTGGCTCCATCCGCTACCGCCGACACCCATCTAGCACGATGCCGCCCCATTGCCCTGAAAGACCCCAAAATTTCAAACCAAATTTTTCCTGGATTTTTCCTGAATTTTTGGTGAATTTTTGAAAACTTTCCCAATTCGGAACTCACCCCGGAAACGCGCTTTCCTTTTCGGGCTGCCCCGCCTCCCCTCTCCGTTGGCGCCCTCTCCTCTTCCCGCCTCCCTCCCGCGGGCACCACTCCCCTCCGCTTTCCGCCTTTCCCCTTCCCTGGCGCCGCCCGCCTCCCTCCCCGACGCCTCCTCTCCTCCCGTTTTCTCCCACGCCAGCCAGCCTGCGCGCCCGCGTCGCCCGCCTCGGCCCCCCCGGACAGCCGCGCCACCTCGGCGCCATGTCCGAAGAAGGCACCCGCACCACGCGTCGCCATTCTTTCCCCTTGGCCCCACCCGCCACGGCTTTCCCCCTTCTCCTGGACGCCCGCGCCCATGCCGCCCACTGGCCGTCCTCGCGCCCGTACTCCGCCTTCACTGCCGCTCGGTCGGACGACGCCACCCCATGGAGGAGACGCCCAAGAACTCCCCGTCCTCTGTTGACTCCTGCGCCCGAGCCTTCTCCTCCACGCCATCCCCTTCTCCCCGCGCGGGTATAAAACCCACTTTCGGCTCCTGCCTTCTCCTTTGCTTCCCGAGCTCCCGACCACCCCATTCACCTCCCACTACTCCTGGGAACCTTCCCGCGGCACCGATTGAGCTTACATCGCCTCCGGCTCCGTCGCGCCTCTCCCTGCGCGGCGACCCCGTGGTGATCTCCTTCCCTCTCCCTCATTTTCCGATCCCTTGCTCCCAGAGCATCCTCACTAATCCCTAATCACAATGCTGCACTCCCCTGACCAGGTGATTGCCTGTGGAGCTCCAGCACCGAAGCTCACCGCCGGACAAATCACCCTCTCCGTGGCCAGCTCGCCAAGAGGACTCCGAGCTTCGGCCACCAGCACCAATGTGAGCCCCAGGACCCACTGACCATAAACCCACCGCCGATTTGGTCTGATCGCCGCCGGAGACCCTCCTTCGCCGCCGGGAAGCCATTTCTCCCCTTCGGTCTCCTGCCTTCCCTAGTGGTTCTCCGGCCTTCTAGAGCCCCAAATGGGTTCCCATGTCGAGACCTACCGGTGGTGCCCTCCACGGCGCGGGGACCTCGCCGTCGCCGGGGAGCAGAGCCTCCCCCTTTCTTCACTCCTCTGCCGCGCGCGCCGGCGAGAGGTTGAAGACGACCGACGTGGCCGCATCCACGCCGTCCTTCCCAACCGTTATCCTTTAAACTCGTGCGTCGGATGGTCGCATCCTCGCTGCCGTCCGATCTTCATAAACACAACCCTCCTCATCCGTCCGATCACCCCATACCGCTTCGTCCGCCCACCTCTATTCTCGGTGTCAGATCTTCATAAACCACAGAGATCCAAGCCGCCCCCGCCATCTCCATCGGACGCTGGCCACGCGTCGGCCATCCGCCGGGAGGGGCGGCGTCGCGTGGGCCCGCGACAGCGAATGGGCGGCCCGGATTGTTCACCGATTTTCCGAGTTTATTCTTTTCCAAAAATCCAGAAAACCCAAATAAATCCTAGAAAATCACAGAAAATCCCAAAAATTCTCAAATTTCACCACTTTGCTCCAAATAATATCCTGAACCCAGTGGTGACATCCTTTTTCCCAAATTCATCCCAGAAAAATTCTCAAAATTCACCAAGTTGTTATTTTATGCATTTTACTTCTTTTTAATTCTTTTAAATATATTATTTTTCCTTGCTTGATTAGTCTCAAGCTAGATTTAATTGTTTTATGTGTTTGCGCTAGTGTCGGAGATTTCGGAAGCTCAGGTGCAGTCCCCGGATCCCGGAGTTTCTACGTTCGAGATCGCCGATATCGTTCCAGTTCACGGCAAGTCGAAAATCCTTTGATCATATTGTGTCATATGATGTTTATTTATGTTATTACACTATTTGCATTATGCTAGTTGTGAAATGCTAGTTTAAAGTAAAATAAAAAGGTTTAGAATGACATGTGATATAGATACGTCCTACCACCGAAAAATGCCATGTTTAATTCGTAGCCATGCCTTGTAACCCTAGAAATAATTATCTGTTAATCTAGATCACTATAGGTTACTACTACCATGCAAAGTCTTACACTAATAAGGTTGTGGCTGCGGGCCGATAGACTTGAAAACCCGACTCTAGGGTGGGGTGGTATGGGACACCGTACCCTAGGGCGAAGAGTGTCGGTGTGCTGGGAAGGGTAAGGGTGTTGTGAGAAACCGCGAGTCGATCGTCGCCCACCGCTTACCCTAGGTTGTGGTCGCGGACCTGGAGAGGTTGCGGGCCATGTGAAAATATAAGGACTGAAACCCTTGTGCTGAGCAACTGTCATAGTGACCGCTCAACCACAGGAGTTGACTCGTCAACACTGGTTTAGTAGCTGCTCAACTCGATTGAAACTCTACAGGTGTTGAGGAGTCAGGAGGTGGAGTAGTGGAATTAGGTGTGCCGTGCTGCGGATACCTAATAACGGTAGGGTTCACTCGAAGCGGACGGGAGCTTCCATGTGCCAGACACGAGTGAATTCTACCGGGTAGAGCCTATATAAAGATTTGAGCAGTGAAACGACCTGGCTTTCTTAACTCTGTCGCGGGAGTTAAGGGATCGTGTGGGTAAAGTTGAGCAAACTCTGCAGAGTCAAATAAACGGTATTCGAATACGCCGTGCTCCCGGTTAATAGAGCTGTGTCACTTGGGTGATCCCATCAGCAAGGCTTAAGTAGTTTTGTAAATGTTTTAACCTGAGTAGATGGTTAATTAACTCTTCATGAAAACCCCTGTTGATTAAGAAGTAGTTTTGTCGGCAAGTTTTACAAAAAGGTTTACAAATAAAACTGCATCCACTCAAGGTTAATAAACCAAGTATACTTCCTTCCTTTGTTGATCCGTGCAAGTAGTAAGTTAGGGTTCCTTTACGATTTGCTGAGCTGGTTGTTGGCTCACGGCTTGCTAAATCAATTCTTTAGAAGATCAAGACGAAAGTGAAGGTCTCCCCGTGGAAGAAGCCCCCGAGGGTCTCTTCTTCGACGAGGATCCGTGGCTTTAGGTCTTCGCCGCGCTCAAGCGGATCTTGGAGTTTTTGTGATGTAATTATACTTTAGGCTTGCAAGCCCCGCTGTCAAACTCTGGATGTTAATCCATATGTGAAATATATGCTGGTCTTTTGTTGTAAGCATGCAATGGTATACTCTTGCGCGACACTCCCTAACTGTTCATGCGTGAATAGTTGCGGAATGCCGTGTCCGTACGCGCCCTCGGTAACGGGGGCGTTACATGCCCCTTCCTGCCGTGCGCACGGGAGAAAAAAAAAGATAAATAAGAGATTGATATGGATGGGATAAGGTAGGAAGATAAATATGGGAGAGAGATAGAGATAGGGATAGGTTTTGAAACGTGATTTTTTTTTCTTTGGGTGCTACGAAACAAACGGAGACGGAGATCATGTCAGGCTAAGAAATTAACTTATCGGAAGGAATGGATCTGCTGGACGAATCGGTAATGCAAGCAAATTACGGAGAGGATGAGGCGCACCGCCGTGCAGCAGTCTCATCTGGGCCTGAGCGTGCATGGTCGCCTGCACCTGCGCAAGCTTCCGGCGCTTCTCCTGCTGCTCCAGCGCTCTCCGAGCAGTAGCCTCGAGTATCCTCACCATTCTCGGCATCCTGGCGCTGACCAAGAAACATACGAGCGGAGATGTAAGGCCTGTTAGATATCTAGATTATGTAAAGTTGAGATTTACAAACATGGTAATACAAGGATTAGCCGGGCTGTAGTTGAATTGAGATAGGGATGTTATCTCTTGTATTAGGAAACTAACTCCTGTATTCTAGGAAGCCCAAACTAATCCTTGTGCTATATATATCTCGCATGTAATCACAAGCCCGATTGAGGGAAACTATTGAAACACGCAGCCGTCGCACCGATCGACGTTTCCTCCCGATTTCTCTTGCGCCTCTGAATTCCTTTATGGTATCAGAGCCATCCAATAACCATGGCTAGTTCATCTTCTACAATCCCCTCCAATCCTCTGTATGGCCTTCACATCTCGGAGAAGCTGACCAAGCAGAATCATCCTCTCTGGTCTGCACAAGTTTTCGCTGCTGTTCGCGGCGCGCGGCTTGAAGGGCACCTCACAGGGAAGACGGCGGCTCCCAACGCAGAAGTTGATCAGAAGCATGACGACAAACTCGTCAAAACTCCAAACCCAGCCTATGAAGAGTGGTTTGCTGCGGATCAACAGGTCCTCGGCTTCCTCTTTCCTCTCTTTCAAGGAGGTGCTGTCACAAGTTGCTGTTGCAAAAACGGCGGCGCAGGCATGGAAGACAATCGGCGACATGTTTACGTCCAGAACACGAGCGCGTGCGATCAATGTCAGGCTGGCTCTAACGACAACTCAAAAGGGAACGATGACGATCTCTGAGTATGTCGGGAAGATGAGAGCCTTGGGCGATGACATTGCGGCAGCAGGGAAGCCTCTAGATGAGGAAGAGTTAGTTGCATATATCCTCAATGGTTTAGATGCTGAATTTGATCCCATTGTATCTGCTCTCGTGGCTAGGGTTGAACCAGTCACGGTTGCAGAAGTTTACTCTCAACTCTTAAGTTTTGAGAACAGGATTGATCTCCGTCAGGTCTACACTGCCACGGCAAACTCAGCAAACAGAGGGCGTGGTAGAAGCAGTCAAGCAACACGAGGCGCTGGCCGAGGTCGCGCTTCACGTGGTCGTAATGGCGGACGAGGACGGGGTCGAAATTCTCCAGACTCTCGGCCCACCTGTCAAGTTTGTCACAAGAAGGGACATGTTGCATCAGATTGTTGGCACAGATTTGATGAGAATTATGTGCCTGATGAGAAGTATGCAGCAGCTGCCTCGCATGATCAGCAGCATGGCTACGGCGTTGATACAAACTGGTATATCGATACCGGGGCAACAGATCATCTCACTGGTGAACTGGAGAAGTTAACTATCCGCAACAAATACAAGGGTCATGATCAGATTCACACCGCAAGTGGTGAAGGTATGGAAATTGAACATGTTGGTCATTCTGTTGTTGCTACTCCCACTCGTCCTTTACACTTAAAGAATGTTCTTCATGTTCCTCAAACAGCTAAAAATCTTGTTTCTGTTCATCGTCTTACTACTGACAATCATGCTTTCCTTGAAATTCACCCTAATTATTTTTTTATCAAGGATCGAACAACGAAGAACACTCTGCTTAAGGGACGATGTCACAGAGGTCTTTATCCTCTTCCTTCAGCTTCAACAATAAAGCAAGCTTTTGGTGTTATGCCGACCTTTGAAAGGTGGCATAATAGATTAGGTCATCCCTCTATTCCTATTGTTTCCAGAGTTATTAGTAGCAATAAGTTACCTTGTTCTAGTGAACCAAATAAGGAGTCAATATGTGATGCCTGTCAACAAGCTAAGAGTCATCAACTACCTTTTACTAGATCCTCTAATATCTCTCAATTTCCTCTAGAACTTGTTCATTCTGATGTCTGGGGTCCTGCTCCTGTTTCTGTTGGAGGAAAGAAATATTATGTCAGTTTTATTGATGACTATAGCAAGTTTACTTGGATTTATCTTCTTAAGAACAAATCAGAAGTTTTTCAAAAATTTCATGAGTTCAAGAATTTAGTGGAAAGATCCTTTGATCGTAAAATTATTGCCATGCAAACCGATTGGGAGGAGAATACCAAAAGCTTCATACCTTCTTTAAAACAATTGGGATATCTCATCAGGTTTCTTGTCCTCACACCCACCAACAAAACGGCTCCGCTGAAAGAAAACATCGTCATATAGTGGAAGTTGGCTTAGCTCTCCTTGCTCATGCTACCATGCCGCTTAAGTTTTGGGATGAAGCGTTTCTTGCTGCCACATATCTTATAAATCGCATTCCTAGCAAAGTCATCCACTTTGAGACACCTCTTGACCGGTTATTCCATCGAACACCTGATTATTCATCTCTTCGAATTTTTGGGTGCGCTTGTTGGCCTAATCTTCGTCCCTACAATACTCGTAAACTTCAGTTTCGTTCAAAACAATGTGTCTTCCTTGGTTTTAGTCATCTTCACAAAGGATTTAAGTGTCTAGATGTTTCCTCCGGTCGTATTTATGTGTCTCGTGATGTTACTTTTGATGAAATGATATTTCCCTTTGCTCATTTGCATCCCAATGCTGGTGCTCTTTTGCGTAAAGAAATATCTCTCCTTCCTTCCAATCTTATATCTCAAACCTATGATCTAGGGGGAGTAGCACAGCATGACCATATGTTTGATATTGCTAACCGGTTTGATGTCAATGCAGAAAACAGAGATACAAATGCTAATAGCAATGCAAATACTACTAACCCCCTGTGTACAGAGACTTTGGTGCATGCAGCTAGCGATCATTCAGGCAATAATGTCTCTGAGCGAGAGGTCTCAATTCAACCAAGAAATGCTGCAGCGATGGATGACAATTCGGCTGCAGCAATGGATGACAATTCGGCGCACCTTGAAGCAGCAATCCAGGCGCCTGGCCATTCCATGCGTGACGAATCATCACAGAGTTCTCCAGTTACTTCTCTGCCAGTGCAGGTGACAGGCGACAGCAGTGGATCATCTGCGGCAGAAGGATTGTCTGTGCCAGTGCAGGAAAATTTGAGACCAAGAACTCGGCTACAAAGTGGAATCAGAAAAGAGAAGGTATATACTGATGGTACAATTAAGTATGGATGTTTTACTGCTTCTGGTGAACCACAAAATTTAAGTGAAGCTTTAGCTGATAAAAATTGGAAAGATGCCATGGATGCAGAATTTCAGGCCTTAATGCAAAATAAGACTTGGCATTTAGTTCCTCCTCAAAAAGGAATTAATGTGATAGATTGTAAGTGGGTCTATAAGATTAAGAGGAAAGCTGATGGAAGTTTAGATAGATATAAAGCTAGACTAGTAGCAAAGGGTTTTAAACAGAGATATGGTCTAGATTATGAAGACACCTTTAGTCCTGTTGTTAAAGCTGCTACCATTAGAATTATTCTATCACTCGCTGTATCAAGAGGTTGGAGCCTTCGTCAGTTAGATGTTCAAAATGCTTTCCTTCATGGTATTTTAGAAGAAGAAGTATATATGAAACAACCCCCAGGGTATGAGAAAACGGGTTTGACTAGTCATGTGTGCAAATTAGATAAAGCCTTATATGGACTCAAGCAAGCACCACGGGCATGGTATTCAAGATTGAGTTCTAAACTACATGAATTAGGGTTTAAGTCCTCCAAGGCAGATACATCTTTATTTCTTTATAATAAAGGTGATATCACTATGTTTATACTTATTTATGTGGATGATATAATTGTTGTTAGCTCACAGCCTAGTGCCACAACAGCATTACTTGAAGATCTCAACAAGTTCTTTGCTCTCAAGGATCTAGGTGATCTACATTATTTTCTTGGTATTGAAGTAAATAAGACTACAGATGGCTTGATTTTGACTCAAGAAAAGTATGCTTCAGATATGCTTCGTCGTGTGAGTATGCTCAATTGTAAGCCAGTAAGTACTCCTTTATCCACTTCAGAAAAGCTGTCAGCACATACAGGGTCTCCTCTTGGTTCTAATGATTCGACTCAGTATAGAAGTATAGTTGGAGCTTTGCAGTACCTAACTTTGACTAGACCAGATATTTCTTTCTCAGTTAACAAGGTGTGTCAGTTTCTTCATGCTCCAACAACAGAACATTGGACAGCGGTTAAAAGAATATTAAGATATATTAAGCACACAACAAAGTATGGCCTTAAAATCAGCAAATCAAACTCATTACTGGTTAGTGGTTTCACTGATGCAGATTGGGCAGGCTGTTTGGATGACCGTCGGTCAACAGGAGGATTTGCTATATTTCTGGGACCAAATCTTGTATCGTGGAGTGCACGAAAACAAGCTACTGTTTCAAGGTCTAGTACAGAAGCAGAATATAAAGCCCTAGCCAATGCTACTGCAGAAATTATGTGGATTCAAACACTGCTTGAAGAATTAAAAATACAGGCGCCAAGAGCAGCAAAAATATGGTGTGATAATATTGGAGCCAAATATTTGACTGCTAATCCAGTGTTCCATGCGCGTACAAAACATATTGAAGTTGATTATCATTTTGTTCGAGAACGTGTTGCAAATAAATTACTTAAAGTTGAATATGTCTCCTCAAAGGATCAAGTGGCTGATGGTTTTACCAAACCTTTGACTGCACGACAGATGGAAGAATTCAGAATCAATCTAAACCTTTGCAGGTCAGATTGAGGGGGAGTGTTAGATATCTAGATTATGTAAAGTTGAGATTTACAAACATGGTAATACAAGGATTAGCCGGGCTGTAGTTGAATTGAGATAGGGATGTTATCTCTTGTATTAGGAAACTAACTCCTGTATTCTAGGAAGCCCAAACTAATCCTTGTGCTATATATATCTCGCATGTAATCACAAGCCCGATTGAGGGAAACTATTGAAACACGCAGCCGTCGCACCGATCGACGTTTCCTCCCGATTTCTCTTGCGCCTCTGAATTCCTTTAAGGCCAATGAATTAGCTTATCGGAGACCGTGGAGCGAACGAATCTGCTGAAGTAATGGGTCACGTAAGCAAATTACAGGGATGATGGAACGGTTCGCGCGGCCGTGCTGCAGTCTCATCAGGGTTAACAGTTTCGTCGAAATTTCAGTTTTTTTGTTCTTTCCGCTGCATACTAAAAAACTCGCATTCGGTCAAAAAATTCAGGTGTATTTCAATTTAGGCGCAGAGTCAGCCGATGCAGGAGACTCAGAGCGCAGCCGGCCCACTCCCACATGCCATAGTCCACGCCCAGGTGCCCAGCTCCGCATTTGGCTTTGGTGTGAATGCCCTAATCCCCATTTCTCCCCATTCCCATCCCTCTCCATCCACGGAGCGGCGGGCGGTGGCCAAGGCGGAGAAGAGCGGCGGCCTCCAAAACTCCACTGAGTGGCGGGCGGCGTTCTCTAGACCTCCACCGAGCGACGGGCGGTGGCCAAGGTGGGGAAGAGCGGCGGCTAAGGCACCATCTCACCGTCGTCTGCACCTCTGGCCCGGTCTGTGACTTACTATCATTGATGCAGCCCTGTTTCCTGATCGCCGTCTTGTCTGGTGAGTTTTAGGGCCTGGTTTTTTTATAAGTGATATCAAAACCCGGTTCTAATATCTCTGGTCCAATTGACACTTATGTTAACGTCTGATGGACTGTGACCCTAAGTGACTAGTGTACGGTGAAAGAACCCTGATTGACTGTTGGTGTAAAGTAAAGAAATGGTGAATGGCTGAGGGACAAGTCTCACATTAGTTATAAAAAAGCAAGATATGTAACTTAAAAGGGAAAGAGTCATTCACTTCATTGGCTAGTTTTTACGGTAAAAATGCCCTTATGTTCTTGGAGGTAGCGGCGACTATTGAGTTCTCACGGACGAGAACGATGCGGCTGTGCTTGTCTTCCTGCAGAATCTTCAGCGGCGCCACCTCCCACCCGCGCTCCCTCTCTCCCCCACGGGCCGCAAGAAACCAAGAAATGAAACTCTTAACACCCAAATCCAAGAACCAGCCGAAAATCAAGAACAACGTGCTTGCTTGCTTTTCTCAGGCACCCACCTCCACCGAGTAGGAAGGCGTCGGTGTCGGGTGTCACCGTCGCCCTCCTCCTCCTCTCTGGTTGCGATGACGGCCCAGAAGTGTCCCTCGCCTTCCTTTTTCCCTCCATTGTGCCTCCGCAAACAATCGAGCCGACGAGGCTGAGCAATCTATCGAACACCTATGCAAGAACCGAACCAAGCCGCAGCCAGATGAGGAAGAAAGGAAGGGAGGGGGTGGAAGAAAAGCTATGGGAGAGGTGGTGCGTGGAGATGCATGAGACTATGAGCCTATTTCATATGGCTGTGGTTTATAGTTTTTGGCTGAAATTTTTGAATTTTAACTGTTTGCGACATAGATTACGGAGAGAGATACTCGCTTGCGATTTTGGTTGATACAGATGTTGGACTTTTAACGTGTACTACAATTAACTTATAGATTTCGTCTTAAAAAATACTCTGTTTAAAAATTAGGTACTGTAATAAAAATCAAAAATCCTTTTTAGACGTGTTAAAGAATAGGCCCCTGTATACAGGCGCAGGGCTTGCGCTGCGAGCGATTCCAAGAAGAAAAGATTTGGTCGACAGAAATGGGACCTCGTTGACTGGTTCTATTCTAGGGGCACGGGAGAGCTCAGCCATGGGCTAAGTTGTTTAGGCCCAGTCCATGGGCCAACGACTGGCCTACCAGGAAACCAATTTCGGACCAGAAGTGTGGGTCAGGCCGACCTTTGAGTTGGTTCCAAATTGTCTCGGCTCTTTCTACTATACGTCAACCTACTCTACTCCTGATAGTGTGTACACTCGTATCTCACAATATGAAATTCGATTTAGTGTAGGGACTTTTATTCAAGAGCCACAGTAAATATAGTTAGCGAGTGAGGATACTGAAAAGCGTTGTAGGCACGCAATCAAGATTCTTCTACTGCTTGGAGCATATGCCCATTTCTATTCCGCTTTAGAAAAAAAAGTAAACAGTAAAACACAATATATAAAAAAGCGGTTCACCAAATGAAGTTACTGTGATCTACTGCAATGCTTAATGGGCGTTCGGGTTAAAATAAATACGCTAGCTAACCCTGACCTGGATATGTTAGTGCAAGCAGATTTCCGTATTTCGCAACCAACCTACCGAGTTGACAGGGATAGAATAATTATTAAATTATTACGTCATTATATTTTTTAAATACACTTTTTATCGATAAGAGGTAAATATGGCAGGATGACCGTAAGCACTTCTACGATCATATAGTTATATGACCTATGACCATATAGTTGTAAGACCTTATGCGACTATCCTATAGCCGTAAGTCCTTCTACGACCACATAGTCGTAAGTCTCAGTACGACTATCTCAGTCGTAAATCTTTCTACGACTATATAGTCGTAAGTCTTACTGTGACCACTCTGTGGTCATGAAAATTTCTACGACGAGTCTATTTCCAACCGACTTATCTACGATAATGAACTACACTGTCGGTTCATCTGACAAGGCGGTTAGAACGTGTGTTAGTCCACTAACTACACACGATCTCTCTCTGACAATAACTACTACACGGTGAATGGTCTCTTGTGTCTCTCTGACAGCATCCTTCTCCACCATCTTTTTGATGGCCGGTAAAGCTGCAAGAAGCTTAGGCGATGGAGAGGTTGAACTACAATTGCAAGAAGTAAATTAGCGGTTGAAAAGACAAAGGTACAAAATAGTATACGAATTTGTATTTTTATACCTTTGAGCCATTGCTTTTCTTGTGAATTTAGAAGAAACCTTCCCAGAAAGTGGATTCTTTGACTTCTTCTCCACAACCACGTCTAGTTGCGGGGTAGTAAAGATCTCTTCGACCACGTCTGGTCAAAAGTCTACAACAAGAATTGTTGTGCTTTCCTTCTCTTGTCCCTCCTGATAGCTGGAGCCAGCTTTGATCACCGGAATGATCTCCTTCCCGATCACAGGTTCTGCCGATGCGGCAGTTTCCTTCATAAAAAACTCAAGACTCTTCCAGTTTACCTTTTTACGATGCTTGATAAAGCCTTCGAAAAGGCTAACTAAGTTAGTTTTAATGTTATAATAGAAGGGTATCTTGATCCTAAGAGACGCTTGCTTCAATTTAGCTACCCCTATTTCACTTGCCGCGCTTATGTCCATGACAAATTGCTAAATAGGATCATTTGAGGTAGCCGGAGGAAGAATTTTAAGGGGGAGAGCTTCATCTGCGCTCCCCTTTTTCTTATCGACTGTTTTAACCAGTCGGCGTCTTTTGGCCAGAGGAGTTTTCACTCTTTCAACCTCTCCGACCACCATCAATTCGACCTCTTGGTCGTTTTGATGGGAATCCATACCAACGCTCTACATAAGAGGAAGATACCACTTGATCATCCTTTATGATAAAAAAGTTGTAAAGATGAAGTCAGTTTTCGATTACCTTTAGGTGTCTTTCCCTCTCCTCGACAGAAACGTCCACCAAAATACGAGAAGCCTCTACCTTAAGCGAAGGAGCCTTCTCGCAAATAGCCTTGACTTGAGAATTGATTTCCTCCAAATCAAGGTCTGTACAGATAAACATGGTAATCGATAAGAAGTATTTAGAAAATGTAACTTAGTTACAAATACGAGTACTAATATCACTTACCATTCTCGTAATCCCGGGTTGAATCTGAGACTCCCGAGTACATCCACATGGGATGTGCTCAACGTTTCAACGGACTAATACGACGTGTGATGAAGTCCTTCACCACATGCCAGCTCGTAAGCCCGTCGTACCTCAGCTCCTTGATGGCTAAGATGTAGGGGGCTATTCTTGTAACATCTTTGGGGGCTGAGTTTTAAAGACTTTTCTTCTCCGTGGCCTTCCTGACGAAGGAGAGGCTGTCTTTAATGGTCGTTTCCCAGTAGAACCACCTCTTCTTCCACCCCAACCATGAAGATCGGGTAAACATGGGGATATAAAGCTCCGTCTTCTTATCGTGAAGCTTCAATCTGCAACTTCTAGCAATCCCCGCTTGCCTGCTCATTTCATAATAGAACCAGAAGAGCTCGAGATCTGCTGGGATACCCAGATACGCCTCGTAGAGGTATGCGAAGATGCTGAGCATCGTGATCGAATTGGGAACCAAGTTCACCAACTTGACCCTGAAATACTCTTGAATAGCCGTTAAGAAGGGATAAGCGGGGAGATGGAGGCCACACTCACAGTACGCCTAAGACCGGAATATCTTCGATCTGTCCAGATGGCCAGTGTTGCCCAGTGGCTTCGATCCATCTGATGAACCGCAGCCTCCAATGCCTTCATCTTGGCATGATCCATCTCTGATTCAGCCCATGACAAAGAAGACTTTATCATTCTTTCGAGAGATTGGAAGGGATTTGTGCGAGATTGGAGATTGATTGGAGGCAAAGAGTTCGAACAAGTTGAAGCAAATGGGGAAAGTGAAATCAAAAGTCACCCCCGGTAAGTCATTATAGCCAATACGTCGGTTACTTCTCTCGAGAACCGAATATTTGCTTTGGGAACCGATTTGACGGACATCTCGAGGGAAATTGATTGTGTTTTCTCTGTATGATGTCTTTATGTCTTCACAACTCAAGCGAAATTACCAAGTCGACCAAGCCAATTCCTAGTCGATAAGGGTCAAGAAGGTCTTTGCTTTTAACCACTCTTTATCTACGACCATGGTTAATCGAATAAGTTATTTTCACTTGAAGTTGGGGGGCTAGATGACGAGGATAGAATAATTCTCAAATTATTGCGTTATTATATTCCTTAAATACACTTCTTATCGATAAGAGGTAAATATGGCAGGATGGTCGTAAGCACTTCTACGACCGTATAGTCGTAAGGACCTTCTATAACCATATAGTCGTAAGACCTTCTGCGACTACCCATATAGCCGTAAGTCCTTCCACGACCATATAGTTATAAGTCTTACTGCGACTATCTCATGGTCGTAAATCCTTCTACGACCATGTAGTCGTAAGTTTTACTGCGATCACTCTGTAGTCATGGAAATTTCTACACGAGTCTATCTCCAACCGACTTATCTATGACAATAAACTATACTGACGGTTCGTCTGACAAGGCGGTTAGAACGTGCATTAGTCCACTAACTGCACATGATCTCTCTCTGATAATAACCGCTACACGGTGAACAATCTCTTGTGTCTCTCTGACAGCAACCTTCGTCAGGCGGTTATCATCCGAAGTGTCAAGACGTCTTCTGGCGTGAGACAACTTCCGTCGCTTCACCGGCTATTTAAAGGTTAACATCAAAGAGAGAGAAGAGGATAATTAGGTAAATCATTCACGTAAGATAGCACTAGCCATTAGTGTAATTCTCTGTTGTAAACCACTTTACAGCAGTTAGCAATCATACTGAACGTAGGGTTGTTATTCTCCTAGGAGAAGGCCCGAACCAGGATAAAGTTTTTCGTGTCTCTACTTCGCAGCCGCATACGCCTAGTCTTCTTAGAGTTCTTCCGAATCCAAACAAATCATACGTAAGATTGATATTAAAAAATCAACACGAGTGTATAATACTCGCTCCTTTCCGCTATATTTGTCTATTGCCTCAAGAGTATGTTTCAATATATTTATTCATTAAAGGAATATATAATATAGTTACTGCAAATTTTCTTCCCTCTATGCCTATTTAAATGCTTTGAAAAATGTTAAGTGGTTGTGATATATCATTTAATAGGGGGTAAGTATGGGTATGCAGGGAACACAAGACATTACTTGCTTGTAATCTTAGAGATCTCATTCCCATGGAATACAAAAACATAGGAGTAGGTCGTCTAAACTACGATCTCCTCAGTGTGATCTAATGTGTTGAGTTTCCTGCATTTATTTCATAAGACTGATAGTAATTCGTCGATCGATAGTTCATCGACCGTGGGAGCTAATGACCAGATTCCATTTCTCGTGAGCGCTCACGCATCTACGGTAGATAAATGGAACGAGGAGAACTAGTTATTCGTAGCTTGAAAAAGACAAACTCATCATCAAAGATGAGGCTTCAATGACCCAACATTTGCTTCTCGCAGTGGACAAATACAAGCTCTATTATTTTTCGCTTTTCAATGATTTTTGGCTTCTCTCAGTAATCACTATTTATTATATTAATAAGTCATAGTTACAAGTAATAAGCTGTAGCCCAAAAGAATAGGCCTATAGCCTGTAAAGACCAAAGTTGATCTGCGAAGATTGGTTGTGCAACCACATCATACTGGCTCCGCGGCGACCTTCTTGTTGCTATACGAACAGCACCACTGCCGTGTCGTGGGCTTGCCGCGCGGGCGGGCGTGGCCGTCTCCGAGTGGGACTCAGGCCGGCAGACGTCACTTGGGTCTAGGGCTATAAAAAAAGCTCAAGACTCGTGATTTACTTGAATTCGGCCGTTCTAGATTTTCGACCTCAGCTCGAGTTCTAAACGAGTCAAGCTCGAACTTGATCCCGAGCTCGTGAGCTTCAACGAGCTGAGCTTGAATAGCTCGTGAGCCTCGAGTTTTTCTTACAGCCCTAGATACATACTAACTCTTTATAAGCTTACTTGAGTCGAGCTTGACTTTTTCTATTGTTGAAAATTAGTATATGCTGAATTATTTTTTACTGTTACCGAGTTTACTCGAGCCGAGTTCGAGTTTTTCTTATTGTTGAAATTAGTGTATATTAAATTATTTTAACTATTATCGAGTTTATTCGAACCGAGCTCGAGCTTGGATCGAATCAAACTCGAACCGAGCTCCAGCCTTAAGCCCTAACTTAGACTCACTCGGGCTTGAGATTCCAGACTCCTTTAAACTCGGCTATTTACAACTCTTCTCGTGTGCTTTTGTTTGCCGCACGGGAGGGCAGGGCCGGGGCTGGGCTTCTGAGGATCGAAGTTGTTGCCGCCCCGGCCTCACCTAAACCAGGCCCCATATGGATTCCACGGTGAATTAATAGAAATTGAATTGAACTCCATCATGGTACAAGCACAAGTCACAAGTCACAACATCGTCCATCCGCAGCTCAAGTACGATGTATTGATGTATCGGCCGAACAATGCACACAGATAGCATACAATACAAGAACGCAGACGTCTCACTACACACAAATAGGATACCCAGGACATATATGCCAATACCCGAGCAAGTGACCCAGCAGTTATAAGCTGGCCTGTTCTTTTATGCTGTGGCTTATGGTTTTTGGCTGAAATTTTTAAATTTTGACTGTTTACGACAGAGATTGCGGAGAGAGAGATACTCGCTTGCAATTTTGGTTGATACAGATGTTAGGCTTTTAACGTGTACTACAATTAACTTGTAGATCTCATCTTGAGAAAATACGTATTTTCTATTTAAAAGTTAGGTACTGTAGCAAAAGCCAAAAGCCACTTTTGGAAACCAAAAAGAACACCCCAAAGCAAAGTTTAAAAGATTCAATTCTCACAGTATGCAGCAAAACCACTACACTGGCCACATACTAGAGCACTAACGCAGGAATTACCTCGCTCATTTCGGTTTTAGTTTCTGACTTCTGATTTATTTTTCACTATTCATAAATTGTGCTAAAAACATTCACTCTGACAGAGTTTAAAAGACTAAGCAATCACAGTGTGCAGAAAAGCCACTGCACTGGCCACCTACTAGAGCATAAACTTTCGAACTACCTAAATTGTGAAAAAAAAACCCATCAGAAATTAAATCAATCCACCACCTGAACAGTATGAGCGCCAAAAATGAAATGAAGGTCAAGAAGGGAACTAAACTCTCTACTCCTACTTAAGTCCTTAGCTTGGGCCTTGGACGGTCAGTGTTCACGCTTTAACTTCTCTTCACAAGATGGACGGCCAAGATCAGGGAACCTCAACCGGAACGGCAAACCGGGCACACCATGCTCGGGTCACTGAAGCAGTGCTCGCAGATGCAGAGATGCTCGATCGGATTGAGCACCGTCGGCGCCGGCCTGGCCCGGCAACAAAGGCAAGGAACTATGAGTCGGGGCGATGCCAAGCCTCTCGACGTCGCTACGGACTGACCGATGAGGACCGGTGCATGCGCCGCCGCAGGATGCTGGCCGAGGCGGAGCGTCTCTTGACGAGAGGACATGGTCGCCTGCTCCTGCGCCTGCGCCGCAGCACCTGGATGGCCGAGGCGGAGATTCTCCTGACGAGCGGACACGGTCGCCTGCGCAGCCGCAGCAGGCTGACCGAGGCGGAGCTTCCCCTGAAGAGCGGACATGGTCGCCTGCTCCTCATCGAGCTTCTGGCGCTTCCCCTGCTGCAGCAGCTCTCTCCTAGAAGCATCCTCGCGCATGCTCACGCTTCTCTGCTCGGCATCCTCGCTCTGGCCAAGAAACATACGAACGGAGAGGTCAGACCAGGAAATTAGCTCATCGGAGACCAAGAAACGAGCGAATGTGCTGGACTAAGGGTAACGGAAGCAAATTACAGGGATGATGGAACGGTTCGCGCCGCCGCTCTGCTGTCTCATCTGGCCGGGCCTGGCGAGCCGGTATGAGGCCGAGGCCGGGACCGTCTTGGATGGGGGGAACACGAAGCCCGGGAGCGCCCGATGCTGCACCGGCAGGCCGGTGTGCCCCTGCAGGAACATCTGGTACTGCTGCGGGGACTGGAAATGCTGCGGCGGTGGCATGTCGTAGTTCCACTGCGACGGCCGTGGCAGGTCTGCCCCCATGGCCGAGCCCCCCAGCGTCCAACTGGCTGCAAGAGGGAAACCAAGAAACCAAACGCGAACGTCAGTAACCAAGAACCGCACGGACACGACGGGGTCAGGAGCTATTCTTCGCCCCCCCACCCACCCAGATTTTTCACGGGGCGGAAGGCGGAGTTGCCGCCGGCGGCCGTCAGATCGTGCTTGCCGCTCCCTCCTGTCGTCGGCCGTTGTTGCCGCGCCGGTGGCTCCACCTCCGTCCTGCGCTCCGAGTCGTCGCTCCCGCGGGCTGCAAGAAACCAATAAACCAAACGCGAACGTCAGTAACCAAGAACCGCACGGACCCGATGGAGTCAGGCGCTTTTCTTGCGCCCCCACCGACCTGGATTTTTCACGGGGCGGAAGGCGGAGCCGCCGCCGGCGGCGGCGGCCATCAGATCGTGCGTGCCTCTCCCTCCCGTCGTCGGCCATTGTTTCCGCGCCGGTAGCTCCACCACCGTCCTGCGCTCCGAGTCGTCGCTCCCGAGGGCTGCAAGAAACCAAGAAACCAGGGTTTCACGCTACAATACAAGAACTGGACACCAAGAACAACGCGCTTGCATGCTTTCTTGGGCAATGGGCACCCACCTGCGGCGAGTAGGGAGGCGTCGGGCATCGTCTTCGTCGTCGGCCCTACAGGTGGCTGAGACGTCCCGGGGATGTCGTCTTCGGCCTTCCGCTTCCCCGCCATCTCGCCTCAGCAAACAACCGCACACCGAACGATCGAGCCGACGAGCCCGAACAATCGATCGAACACCTTCGCAAGAACCGAATCGCGCCTTTCCAGATGAGGAGGAGCTCAAGAAAGGGAGGAGGGTGTGGAAGGAACTACTAGAAACAATGGGAGAGAAGGGACGATGCGTCGAGGAAGACGAGACTTTATAGAGGCACTGGTCCGTCTTGCCATGCAGGTGATTTCAAGAGAAGCAAACTTGGTGGATTTGGGGGAGGGGACGACCAAACGGTACAGTCGCGGCAATGGGCCCAATGTGAACGGCCCAAAGCCTTGATAAGCCTTGATCTGCCCTGCCCTTGAAATAGGGGATCGTAAAGAATGACGAGGGCTATCCAGAATTAATTTAGACAATATACCGGGATTGTTCTTTTCAGCTGCGACTGATAGTTTATTATTGCGATCGATAGTTTTTATTTGTAGAACGAGTGTTTGTACGAACGAATCGAATATCGATAAGCCCCATCAAAAAAGTCTGTCTCGATAAGCCGTTTCGAAAAAATGACGGAGAAACCGTCATATTTGTACGGAGAAACCGTCCTATTTGTTTGTTCGGTGAAAATTATGAGCCATAAGTGTTCCAACCAGGCAACGATCCACTCTATTTTGCTTAACTCGGAAAATAAAAAGAACAAACTAAGGCAAGAAGTTTGCCCCCATTGATGTGCTTCTCCAAACGATAAATGCTCTATTCTTTTCGGCTTATGCTTTATATCTTTATCCAAACAAATAAATAGGTCTACATCTTCATCATCTTTTCGAAGCAGCTTGAGATAACATTTTCGAAGTGGCTTATCGCCATTCGGTTCTATTGTAGGAGGGTCCCCGTGCTACCTCAAGCACATGATAACTTCGGCAAGGCAAGGCGCGCCAAAGTGTGCCATGACAACTTCACACGTGGCATCACACATCGGAGAATCCACCCCAGACAAGGTTCATCTAGGATGAGGTCCACGAATCAATCTCGAACGAGGTCCAGAATCCACCCTAGACAAGGTCCGTGCAACTCGGACGAGGTCCAGAGTCCACACCGGACGTGGTCCGCGCCACCCTAGATAAGGTCCAGGAGCAACCCCAAGACGAAGTCCGAAAACCAACCTCGGCAAGGCGTGATACTTCGGGCATCGGTCGCGTCGAGTACGAGCTCAGGGGGAGTTCAATCCGGGCATAGGGGCCCACCTGATGTAATAGGCGAAACTACCTTTAGGAGTGAACTAGGTCCTAGCGGTGGACTTTGTAACTTCACTTGCCTCCTCTTCTCACTCTATAAATAGGACCTTTATAACTAGAGAGAGGGGGTTACTTGTAACACTCATACCCATATGCAATACACTAGTAGAGTTGCTTATGTATGATTCTCGTTGAGTCTCTTGTATCTTCGTCGGTCCGTGAATTCAACTAGAGGTGTTTATAAGTTTACTGTCTGATCTCGTATTGACGACAAGCTCATTCGAACAAGCTCTCACGCTAAAAAAAACCCATCAAAATATAGAAAAAACATACTGTTGTCTCCCGCTCCACCGTCTTGGGTCGTAGTAGCCCAATTTTTTTTGAGCTAGATCATTCCGACCTTGGGGTCCACCGGCCACGGCTAGCAACGTCACTAGCTCCTCAAGAGTACTCTAGCAAGAACCTCCCGAGCTCTATACTTCACGGACCACGACTCAGGTTGTTGCAGCCCATCTTAAAAATAAGCGCGCAAACAACCCTCCAACTCGTCAGCTCGAAATTAGCGTAGCTAGCCAAATTTATTGTGCAATTACACGTTCAGATCCTACGATATAGCATGGGTTAGAGAATTGTTATACAACTGTAATAACTCTCGTATCTATATTTTTGTAATGTGCACCATTATAAATTATAATTCAGACTGGTGTAGATTTTTATATTTTCTCTCCAACTAACGTGATAATTTTTAGTTAGTGAGGGTAAACGTGGTGGCTTCTGTTTCTACCGTTTTGATCATATAATAGATATTTCAGCTCTGGAGAGGGCATCAACATGCCAAGAATCTTACCTCTGACGTCGAAATAGGTAGGTTATTTTTTCTTTGAGATGAAATAGCTAGGTTGGCTAATCCTAGGAGGCTGGATACGTTACTTCAAGCCAATTTTGTATGTGCGGGCGTGCGCCGGTGGGATCGCTGGTGCTGCTTCGGCCCACGGCAGCAATCGGACACAGCAGCGCCAGCGCGGGCGGCAGGCCTAAGGTGGGACAGCGCCTCCAGGCGGAACCCGCAATTGGGCTGGCGGCGTCTGCAGATGTTAGAAAATCTGGACTTAAGCTTGAAGTTTTAGTTCATGGTGATTATCTCATCACTAGGCTATAAATAAGGAGTCATATTAGTTATTTTGTATAGGCATGAGAACGAGAAAGGAATAAAGAAAGATCAGGAGTTCTCTCTATCTCTGTGTTTCAATCTACTATTTACGTCTTCTGTGATTGATTTGTCTTTTGCATAACAGAGGAATCGATCGGACTGGTCGCTAGCGACAGTTCGTCAACACGTTATCAGCACGAATCGCTCCGGTGAATCGAAAGAACACGTGTGGCACAATATGGAGGAAGTGTGCTTAGCCGACAGCGGCACAACAAATACCATCTTAAGAGAGACAAAATACTTTCAGTCGATTACTAAGAATGTTGGCAGCCTTACAACAATCGCCGGTAGTGATGCTTGTATAATAGGTTGAGGAAGAACCACAATTATACTTTCAATGGGCACAACTTTTGTCATTCAAGAAGCCTTATTGTATCCAGAATCGATTAGAACTCTCCTAAATTTCAACGATATTCAAGCTAAGGGTTTCCAATGAGCAGGTATGGTAAGGAATACCTGCTCATTACGAAGTATGAAATGAACTGAAAAAGAGTATTAGAAAAACTTTCTTCATTAGAAACTGGGCTATACTACATTATATCAAGGCACCTGCAGCTTGGGGTGCAAATGGAGCGGATATTTTTCGACCGTCTGTCCGTTCATTTTAATTTAGGTGCAATTCAGAGCAAATTTTCGGATATCCGAAGGTTTTGTCGGATACGGAAACGGAGTCGGATATTTTTTGTCGGATACAGAAACGGATTCGGAAAAAGCATTATCCGACGGATACAGAACTATCTGGGTATTTTCCAGATAGTTACTGAATACAGAAACAGATAGTTACCAGATAGTCTCTCCTTTACACTCTACGCTTGTTCAGTAAGAAATAGAATGCTTTCTGATTGAAAATCTATGTTAAGCAATAAGCACACGGTTATTACTGGGACTGTGACCTGCACCGGAGAAGTTGAGCCTACTGAGAAGAAGCAGAAGAAGTGTACCTCGAAGGTTTGGGACCACTATATTAAATACACAGTGACTGTTGACACAAAAAAATGATGGAAAGGAGAAACAACTTTGGGTGCGGTGCAATAAATGCCCTCACAAAGCTAGATGTGAGACCTTAAGGGGTACGAAGGCCTTATGGAATCATTTGCTAAATATAATGAAGTTAAATAAACTAGCGATGTACTTGATTACTTGGCTATGGGCAATTCGTACTTTTGAACCATGTGACATGTAGCTAGTTAGCTACTACTTGTTTAACTAGTCTCTATCATTTACTTGCTACTTTGCTAGCTAGAATTTACTAGTTGCTTAACTTGTCTCTGTCACCATAT